>OW203762.1:37001709-37647008 GCA_934045905.1 Leuctra nigra
ATTGACGAATGTGAAGGAAAATAGTTGAATCAAGTCTTCAATTCGTTGGATACTCGAGATTATAATAACTCAAACATGAACTGAGACTTATGAATTAACTTAGACTTACTTTAAATAGAGCAGACGAAGATAGTGCTCAGCGGTGTGTTCCGTATTTACACAATCAACGAGATAGATTAAGGAACGGGATACTTTCAAGTGTACATGGGCGTTCACAGGGAGGGGGGGGGGGGGCGGTTGTCCCTCCCCCCCTGAATGTTAGGAATACAAAAAAAATCAGGTGTGTTACGTATAGTTTCATTTTGTAACCAAAAAACTAAAGAAAATTTATTTCAAAGTGTCAAAAAACTAAACTATCCGGGGCAGGTTTGAACATGTCTCCCACCACTCCAAAGTGCCAAATTTAAGAAAACATTGAATATTTCAACAAAATGCATCCCATAACGTGTCAAAATTGATTTCAAAGTGTCCAAACAGCAAAAACCGTGGGGGGCCTGCCCCCCAAACCCGCTCTCACCCGTAAAATATTGTTTTCCTTGCCTTGCCCCCCCCCCCCCCCCCCCCCCCCGGCAGAAATCCTACGGACGCCATTGCAAGTATATATTTGTAAGTTTCACCCAAATCCTCCAATTGATTAAAATATCAAAAATATACTCGCATTGGATGAAAATCAAAATCTTCCGGTTCAAATTTTGCATAGTGTTCAAGATCAGCATTATCTCATATTTTACACATTTTCAGCCTAGTCTAAATTATTCCAGAGTGATATATGGGAATTGGAAAGTTTCGATGTCAATCATAAATGATGTAATAGTTATCTTTGATTTTAGTTGGTAATTACCAACTTTGAGTTGGTAATACTGGCTTAAGAAAGTGTTTATAATTGCAATAGAAATGTTTCTATCTTATCTGTGCATTGTTGTTAATCGTGTTTAGTTATCGACCGCCATCTCCTAATGCAAGTAATCCTCTACATAAAGCTCCGGGCAGGTGTGAATAAAGCCAGGGTTTCCATCACTAGGATGACGCCTTGCGCCTTGCATACCAACCCTCTATACTCCTACTCACAAAGATTAGAAAACCACCCTCTTTCCTTCACCCTTTGTTATCCACCCTCCTCACCCACCCCCTACCCTACCTGGTCGCTTTTTTCAATCTCCTTCTCTAAATCATAACATTTTATACAAGCTTTCGAATAATTATTATCGTGTCTTTTTCTTGGAACTAATAGGAGCAGAGTATGTGAATTATTGTTGGAGTTAGATGAGAATAGGACGGGGTGTTTTCATACGAAATTTTAATGTGTGTTTTAATACATTATTCGCCTCTCCACCAGAATGTTTACAGCGATTTATTACTAAAATGAAACCGTGATAAGCGAGCTCAACAGAAGGAAGCCTTTTAAAGATTTTTAATGCATTACTAAAATTGGTTCGCTGGCGAGAGTAATATCTATAAAACACAAAACAAATCAAGTTTATTTTTGACAGGAATGTCTAGAAAAAGAGTTTACCAACACATAACACTGAGTGCAATATTACAAAAAGCCCTCAGGACGTAATGAACAGGAGTAAATTGTTGAAGTAGCGAGATACTAGGGCTGGTGTTAATGATAACACTTCGCGAGCTTATATCTCCGTATATTTTTAATTAAAACGTATTCCCTGAATGAACTTGCCGATAGGAAGTTAGAATGCAGATAAACGTCATGTGACGAAGATTTAAAACTGTTCATAAGGTGAAACTCCTGCTGGGGTGCGTAATGTCGTCAATAGGCATGTCGCTTGGTCCAGAAGGACAATCTCATGGATCAACTTGATGGAGCTGGGAGGCTGTAAAACCGGGAACCGAGGAGAGTCAAGTGTTATTGGCACATTTTATAGGTTGTTCTTCTACCTTGTACAGGTTATCACCACGGCGACCCCTTTTTCATCCGGATTGAAATTTGATTTTTATTGTAATAAAAAAATATATTTTAAAACATGAACAAATCATTTTTATATTGTGGGATAGTGAAAAGTACTCTTTAAAAATTGAATTACTTTCAAAAGTTATCCTCCATAAAACTACAGCAAGTTTAAACTTTAATAAACCATCACAAAAAAATCTGCCAAAGTTTTGTGAAAAATGTACAAGAACTTTACAGCTGTTCTTTTGAAGTAAATTTGCATTTCTAATTTTCAGATGATGGTTAATTAAATTCAACGGTCACGTGACTGAAAACAACTCTGGTTAGAGAGATAAGTTGCATGAGAAACTTACTAAAATGGTTCGCTTAAACCAGCTGTCCCCAACTCAAGTTTCCCAACCAGTTTAGTATGCGGCCTCCACAACTTGCCTCCAGTTTCCAGCTCATATTTGTTTTTACTTGTTTCTGTCTTGGTATTATAATTTTGAATACACACAAAGACGTATAGTTCTAATAATAATTTACGTAGAGGCATCGGGAAGATGAAGTTTAACTTTGAACAACAGATAACCACTTTACAGAGTGCCAACTCATTTCAAATTAATACAATTAACTTATTATTGTCGCACGATGGTATTTGGTCAACGTGAGTTGGAATCATTGTCTAGAAAGTTCATTGTTACCTGTTTCCACCATACGCTTTTGAGTAGGCGCTACATTCATGGCAGTTGAAAGAGAGCGTTGAGCAAGATTTGTGAAATGCAATGGTGTAAATCTTAACTGATTTAATCATATTCATAATCCAGTACTTAACAAATATATTAACTGCCCCATTTTAATAACATCATTTTTGAATGTATAGTAACTTGGTTTTGCTTAAAAAATAGTGAGATAAAAAATGAAACTTGGTTGATGATGGAGTTACATTAAAAAATATATATAATCCATATTGCATAAATATATAACTCTACTCTCAGGGTCGTTCCGCCTCAGGACAACCAAAAAATGACGAAAATTGACCTGACCTCTTGCGATTTTAATAAAAAAAAATTTGAATATTGTCTACCTAAAAATAGTCGACACGTGTTTTTTTGTTTGACCTTGAGGGCAACCACTTCCGCAGTGCAAGCTTGCAAAATATCATGATTTTGTACTTTTTGAACATTCCGCTTGCACTTTCATAGCTCGTAATTTTTGATCCAAATATCGTACAAAGATTATTTTTTTACCAAAATGAAGCTCTTTTTATGCTCTATTTTACTATTGTATACACAATATGTTTCTTAAATTACAACATTTAAAAAAATGAAAGTGAAAAATTCAAAGTTCCATTACTAAAAAAGTCATTTTTTTATAATTTTTAAATTTTTACCATATAATTACTCATATGTTATCTACTTACTGTAAAACTTTCAAGTTGGAGTGTTTAGGGATGTGGGAGTAATGAATTATTTAGGGCGTCAAGGTACTTGTGAAACCGCGCGGCAGAGCGCCGCCGCTGCTCTCGTTCTAGCGATCGCGGTAAAAACTCCACTGAACTCGATCACTATTGTAACTACTCATTTTCTATTCTGTCTACTATAATTCAACAATTACTTTGATACTATTAGTTGTTAGTTGATTTGACAATCATAGCAATGGTTTAAATATGTATTCTCGTGGAACCACGAAAACCGTTATGTTCTGAAACCTTCGTTACACGACATCACAATAAATTCTCTCTGTCTACTATAATTCAATTACTTTTATAATATTTGTTGTGGGTCGTTTTGACAATCAATGCATTGTTTTTATATGAGTTCTCATGGGATCACGAAAACAGTAATGTTCTGAAACTTTAGGTATACGACATCATAATAAAATCTCTTGTCTTACGTTTTGCTATTCATAGACGGTACTCCGTTCTTCGCCAATTTTTGCCGACCAATCATGTAATAAATATTCCTGTCAATTAATTTCAACCCTTTCAGTTTTTAATCCCTGCTCTGTGTTCGCCGACACGAACTGCCCACCCTGCGTTGGTCTCGGGTGCAGGTGTATTTCTATAGGTATTGTTATTGGTTTTTAGGTATGTAATTGATTGAGGAGATTTTCTACACTGTGTAACTTCTAAGAGCAATCATATCTGTTTTGGCTTCCCAACCACACGGACCTCTGAGCTCTCCAAGTGTTGGGTGTTATAATAGGTATACATTTGTGTGTGGTTTTTTTTCTGATAGACAAGAAATACTGATATACCTATTCGTAGTGCATTTCGTAGTGAAATTGGTGTTCAATTTTTTGCGTTTTTTATCTATGGTTTATCGAGTCGATGTAATTATTTAATGAAATCAATTTATAGAATAAGTTTACATCTATGTAGGCTTTTCCTATAGGTACCTACTTTCTGTAAAATTGAAGAGTTCAATAATTTGAGAGTAAATACTACTTATTACATTATTTTCAAATTCAATCAGTGCGTCAAAGGTGTAAATCAGTCGCGACTTTGCTAAAAACTTTTCTTTTGTGCTGCAAGACGAGGCCCAGGGATTTTACTGAAACAAATCGTCCACCACTCTCCATCCATTCGTCGCATACTACAAAGAGAATAGTGAAGTGAAACACATCAGTTTTGCAGTAATTTCTGAATGCAGCAGGATACAGTTGCCGTCCGTTTATTTATTAAAAAAACTTATTAATTTTCTGAAACAATATTTTCAATCAGCCAACAAAATCATGTAGGTATTTATCAAATGGTTCAGCTGCCCAGTACAAAAATCGTAAAATATAAACAATATTTGCCGCCACAATGCAGCCGAGTGGCACTTCACAGCCACATCGCACGGAAAGGGGGCCTGTGAGGGTGTGGGTGGACTGTGAAGCGGCTTGCAGTCGAGCCAGTCTGCATGCCTTATGACGGCCAGATCATGGCTCCGCGACAACTCTATGACTGGGTCCAGTCCAACATCACATCCATCAACTTCGAGTATTGTACGCAAGATGAGCACGACTTGGAGGATCAGATTCTCGCGGCAAGATTTTCACAAGCACGTCTTATCTCTGGCACCCAGAAACTGCATTCATTTGTTCCTGTATCCATATACATTTATACGTGAGTATAAATGTCTATGCTGTATCAACACACGCCATTCAAACGAGAGTTTATTCCTACGCTGCAGAAGCAAGAGATGAATTTGTGTCCATCCAAGCAGATGAACTATTGTTTAAACATATCTGCGGCTTTGTCACGTGCAATCGCTAGAACGACAGCATCGCCCGCGCTCGGCCGCGCGGATTCCCAAGTACGTTGACGCGCTAAATAATTTATTACTCGCACATCCCTTGACACTCCACCTTGAAATTTTTACAGTAAGTAGGTAACACATCGGCAATTATATGGTAAAAATTTAAAAAAAATTAAATTTGACTTTTTGAGTAATAAAATTTTGAATTTTTTACATTCATTTCTTTAAATGATGTGGTTTAAGAAACATATTGTGTATAATATATTAAAATAGAGCATAACAAGAGCTTCAATTTGGTAAAAAAGGCATCTTTGTACGATGTTTGGATCAAAAGTTATGAGCTATGAGAGTGAGAGCGAAATGTTTAAAAAATACAAAATCATGATAATTTGCAAGCTTGCATTTCGGAAGTGGATGACCTCAAGGTCAAACAAAATTACACGTGTCGACTCTTTTTTAGTATACAATATTCCCACAAAAAATTAATAATATCCCAGGTGGTCAGGTTTTTTGCTTGGGGATTTGGAGCTGGAATGCCCCTCCATTAGGACAAGGTAGCGTACGTAATGTGTTGGTAATATGTTTTATTAATGATGTTTTGAAGCGGTGGAGATGTCATCTTTTCAAACAAACAATGGTAGAATGTATTAAGGGCATCGGATTAGCTAAACAAATATGCTTTAGTGCTGCGGAGAGAACACGTTTCCCATGAGCACGAGTATGAGTTAATGTGCATTTGTTGTCAGGGTGTCTTCAGTGTCAATTGTGCCATAATGATGTCAGAGCAAAGATGCCTAGGAATGAAAAACAGATGTATGTTTATACAATGGTGGAAGTGCCTGGTTCTTGTACAAAGGCAATTTAAAGTTTGGATGAGGAATCCCTCATTAAATTGACACCATCTTGATGGCACCATTCATGCTGTAATTCATGAGCTGATTCTGTGATTGTGTGCTTTATCTTTTTTTGGCGATATTTGATAGTTTTAATGGTTACCTGGGCAGGCTCCGGCGACATCTTTAATATGAAGAGGGATCGCACACTCTTTACAAAAATAGATCGATTTACCTCCATTTTCGTTAAATCTGAGCCTGTCAACGTGCCAACACTTTGGGGGAAACCCAATTTTTTGCATTGCTGATGTAAAACAAAAGTATTTGTGCATGCTATGAATATACCACTTTCACTTGCAGTAAGACGATCTTGCTATTTATTTATATTATTTAACAATAGATAAAATAAAACATATCTGGAAACTCGAAATGAATTTGGAAGTTTTTAAAATGCAGATCTCACAAGACTATAAGTTCTTAACCGATTAGTTGAAAATTTGAAAGTATGAGGTAATATTGGTCTTGAAATTATTTAACATAATAATCCTTCCGACCGTTTAGATTTTTCCACCAATCAGTAGTGTTTATATATTTAAAAGGCTGATGGTATTTTCCAAAAACTGTACTGCAAACGACATGGATAGAATTTTAACTTTCCTTGGGATATCAACCTTTTGTATTTCTTTTATTCATAATATCGGTAATTTCGATTAATTTAAGTCATTTTGTATCCTGAAAAAGTTTCTGACATAAGTTATTTTAAAATCATAAATGAAAATATATAAAAACAGGATGAAATATCTCAAGGAAAGTGAAAATAAATACTGTACGTAATCCTGAAACTTTAAAAACTATTATAATATCTGGTTTTACTTGTGAAATTTTTTAGCTCGATCAAAGGAACAATGTTGTATGAATCGCCGAATCGGGATAGGGGCAGATAATCAAAAAAATCACAGACCCGAGCCAAAATAGTAAAAATTATCATTGAATTACTTAATTAGTGAGTAAAGCTGTTGTTTTGAAAGTATACTTTTTTGAAAAGCAACTAAAACAGTAATACCATCTAAACAGCCTTTAGATACATTTTCAAGGCGTAAGCAACATTAAACGATATCGGTGCCACAATTACCTCCCCACATCTAATCAAGTCTAAACTATAATACCTCCCACCATCTGGACATTACCATGACGCAGCAAAGAAGCGTCAGCCATTACCCCCACCCGGACTACCGACATCAAACAATTAACCTCTGACATCGTGGACGTCCCCATGTGGCAGTGATACACGGCATAGTCGATTCAATTAATACCCCCCTAGGTGTATGACGTTTTCACCTGGCCGTGGTTATTGACAGATCTCGCAGCGTGCTTGCGTCAGCGAGCAGTAAACCGTAACGACGACCGTTATGCTACTAGAACGGATTGCACAGCACTTTCCACAGAGGCCACAATGTTTAGTTAGCGATGAAAGTTGCGAGATGAACTTTAGAGTGGAAAAGTGAACTTCTTTCACACCTAGTTCAAAGCTTTTCATGAAAGCACACATTGTATCTTGTATGTCTGGAGGCGGAATTTTCAACAACATTGGCGTAATCCTAAATTCTCCTGTATATTTTTCTTTGGTATTAAACGCTTATGAAATTCTTAATATCAAAAAAGTTGGTTAAAAAGGGAGTGCTTCTCTCCAAACTATATGGTTCAATCGCAGACGAGACAAGAGATTGAACCCGAATTCTAGGAAAATTGACTATCTTTTCACATTGCTAAATTTGACTTTTTATTTTTTATTTTTTTATTTTGTATTGAGAAAAATGCACAGATAAATTCGCTTTTTTCACACTCTGGTCCACAAAGCCATGACTGGCTTGAATGTGGAGGTAAACAATCTTAAATAATAAAGATAATAACTAAACAGAAAATAACTTGCATTAAACGATTGCAACAAACAAAGAACGGTATTGAAGGATAATTATGATAAGAAACAAAAAAATAATATAACTGACCAAAGATGATGATTTCAATTATGTAATCCTAATAATTAAATTGAAACCCTACATAACACAACAAAAATATTATGAATATGTCAATTCAATGAATTGATGAATACAACCATTTCTTAATATTTATTTTAATTTCATTATATTTTTCGAATTTTTTTAGATTTAAATTTGGCATACTATTAAAAATTTTGGGAATTTCATATGAAAGCATCCTCTTTCCATGTTTATTATTAAATAGTGGGACGTTCTGAATTCCTAAACTTGCATGCATTCACATTGACCAAGCTAGATAATATAACAATATTAAAATATAGATAAGTTCCCAGAACTCTGTTACATAGGTATTCAAGTTAAATATTTAAGCCGTTCAATTTGTGAACTAGGTGTCCAATATGAACAAGGTATGAGCATAATAATATGTATATTTAATAACAATAAGTTCGTTTTAACATTTTATATTTCAGAGTAGTACCTGATGTAGTAATTGATTGTATTTCTGGAATAAATTGTAATCTCTGAACTAGAAGAATGGAATATATGCAAGTCTGTTACCTAAATGTCCAGAGGGTTAGTGTGTGGGCTGATTATTGTAACAGAAGGCTCTACGTCTCGCGTAATTACCTACACAAAATCATCATCCTCCAGTGCGTTGAGAACCATCGTATTGGTTTTAGTTGGTTCTTGGTAAATTATAAATAAATACTAGCTGGTAAATGTGTTACGTTTACGTCTATTCCCAAGAAAAATCTTGCTCCCAAATACAAAGAAGTTAATTGATTTATTTAGTCTTCTTTGTATTGATCAATTTTATACGCGTAACGCAAATACTAATTTCATTCGATAGGATGATTATTATGTAAGTATTTACTGCACTTAGCTTTTACAGAGCTATGGCTTAAAGTACGGAGCTTGTCCACAGTATCTTCTGAACAATTGTAATTAAGAGACAAGTTAATAATAGATATCTCGATAACTTAAAGTGTTGGGCTTGAACCGAGGTCTTTGTCTTTTGTGAATGCTCTTTTTAGTATCGAATATTTTATTACACAGTACACAGTACATAGTCATACAAATGACTCTGGGGAGCGTCCCACTTGACAAAGCTACAATGATATACATAGGTAACTTTTAAGAAATAAAATGCAAAAATGTACTGCATTTCTCTATTTTAGCTGATAAATGGGAAGTATTCTATAAGCTTTGCAATTTGTAATCTGTAAGAATAATTTAAATGCAGTTGAGCTCGAAAGCTTGCGGGTACAATTTTGACATTTCCAGCTTTCTTTATGCAAACTACATTCGAACATTGCTCGCTTTCAATTCCAAGGAGATTATTTTATTATTAAATGAACGTTCAGTTCGACCAACATTTCTACTATAGCCTGAGATAGAAGGGTACATTTTATTTCCTCTTCAAAAATGTCTTTCATTGCTAATTAACCCTAATTCTATGCAGGAATGAGTCCGCTGTTTGGTCCGTGGTTTTAAACCCTGCGAGGTCACGTGTGGCTGCTTGTTGGTTAACCGCCACCTCGCATTCCCCGGCTCGAGACCAGAGCACGGCATCTATTATTAAGTAGAGTCCAGAGAAGATGTTATAAATTGTAATTGAACGAGAAATAAGAAAACACGGCCGGAGGAAAGTGTCGTGAACAGAATGTAATAGACGAATTTCCTGTAAAAATATATATGTATGTTCCTCAAGGAGTGATAAATAGCGTTTCGTTTTGAAAATATAAGTCTAGGTTGAATATAGCAAGGCGGTCATTAATCTAAATTCTTTCATAAACCGAATTCTTTGTTGCGAACAGGGGGAGAGAGGGCGAACTTTTTTAGTGGGACTAGAATTTTCATTCAGATGTAAAAAAAATGCTTGGTGCGGATATCACCAAAAGTTAAGCTTTTAAAACAGCTTTTAAAGAGCGCGAAGCGTAGTTGAGTGACGCATGCGTTTCAATTCAATTTTTGTGTTACTCGCTCAGTTTTGTACTTTTTTAAGAGATACGAGTTCATTTCTATGGCTAAGACCAATTAAAGCGGGTAACATAGAAAGAAGTAGTAGTTAAGTAGCAGGGTAATGTGTGGAATAAGCGTAAATTCCGTTTTAGAAGAGCTTCAGCAACTTATGTCTACGAGCAATCCACCCACACAGTGTTCTCGATCAGACGAAAAATCCGATCCGTTCAAAGTTCTCGTGTGGTTTATAAACCGTTGCAAAGTTCAGCTTTTAAACTTTTTTTTCGCATTCCAAGTGTAATGTAATTATAATGGTCCAGTGCGCGTGCGCAAGTGTGTTTAAACGTTGAATTGTAAAAATCGCATCTCGTGGAGTGAATGTTAAAACCAGGCAATTAGGGGCCTCGTCAACGGAGTAGAAAGACGCGTCCCGAACAATCACGTTTTAATTGCGATATTTGCCTCGCAATGATGATACGACATGAGCATTTTTACACACTCTGTGACTACAAATTGTCCAGATTACAGTCATCCATTGAGTCGACCGCAAGGACGTGCGCATTTTCATCACGCTTTTTACGAAATAGTAATGCATCTACATTTAAATTATTCAAAATGGAAAATCATGACCAAACTTCACAAATTATGTATATTCTAGAATTTTATCCGTTATTTTCAAATTAAATAGGGTACAATAAGCATTATATTTCTTCATTAATCGAGATTTGGAAAACTATGAAAAAGTAGGTATACGGATGAATCTCTATGGGTATACTAAGCTGTTTCCTAATTCACCAAAATAGTAATTATCTAAAAATTATATAGTTATTATAATAACATACAACAATAATAACATAATAACAAAATAATAGTTACCTAATTCTGAGAAGTGCAATGCTTTATGAGTATTGCCGGCATTTTCTTGTAGGTATTCATAAAGTTAGGTTATTGTCTACTTAACATAACATGAGTAATGTAGCTCAGATTCTTCAACATTATAAGATTATTAGAGCAATATCTTGATTCTTGATATGAAGGTTTGAGTATGTACTCTGGATATTAAACTGAAATATTGGTTTAAAAGAAGCATGACAAGCTGAGACATGGAAATATGAGTACTAGATAAGCATTTAAAACAGGAACTGATAAAATACAGTTTTATGTTACAATAGAAACATGAAGGAGTTCGTCTTTCATTACTCCACAGCCGTCAAACTCTAAACCTCTTGATTTTAATTGTTCATTCTCAAATCAAAATGGCATTGTTCTTGAACGTTAACTATTGATTAGAAGTTCAACTCTTAACTTCTCTTTGGACTTTGGAAAGTAAAGAAGAAAGAAAACAACTCTTCGAAAATGTCTCGGTTATTGATTTCCTACTTCCTCCGATAAATCTTTCCGAGTATGTTTCTTGTACCGCTAAACTACACGCTGCTACATCTTGGAATGGATGTTCTCGATTACAATGCTTCGTTCTTTATCATTTCTCTACTCATTTCTTGTGAGCTGCATGGAAATAAGCTCTTATAAGGTAGATTGCACCGATTTGGTGAGATTGGACGGTTCCAGGGCAAACAGAACAATCACTGCACGAGCTCATATTGCGTGGTCTTATTTGAAACAAGAAGGAAGTAATTGAACTACTATCTTCTGTATGTACAAACAAAACCGTGCTGGAGATTCAGACGAACGGATTAAGCACGGTTTACACTGTTCAAATAAACCCATTGAAATATTCTTTCCAGTCTAAACTCAGATTTTATGCACATTTGACTGATCAGATAGAGAATTGCAGTTGTGTTGTTAGTGTTGTTCGAGTCACTAGTGTTTCTAGTTAGCATAACTTTATTCTTGGCGGCGTAGCAGATATCCTGTTAGCAAGAAAAAGTTAATTTACGAATGAAGGAAATTGTTTTGATGTCAAAAATTACTATATTTATATCGTTGGCAACGATTGATATAATTAACATCTGAGATCGTCCACCATTATAATCCACCATTATACAGCAGTGAATAATAAATTAGACAGCATAATACGGTATTCATCCTTCTTCCTAAGTCCTTTACCATTATTAGACATAAAGAGTTCCAGAATGACATATTGGTATCTGAAGATGGGAAATAGTTCACCCAGAAATTCTGCAGTTAAATATAAAAAGATGTCTTTCTTATTAAAGCCACTCAAGCTATTTTATTTAAACAATACAAACGGGAAGATAAAATAAAAACAATACATAAAAAATGCATACATTATTTTGGTTGATACAGTTTGAATGCCCCCTCGTCCTCGAGGCATAAGAAAGTTAATGTTATATCTCCACTTCAGCTCAATTCATTGATGATTTGCATAATATGCAAGAGCTAAGATACTTTATAATGTAAACATATTATGCGTACCTATGTATAGAAGCTTATAGAATAAGGAACGTCTCAGATGTGAATAATTTAAACTCTTATTTGAGAATTGGCTTTGAATGAAATGGATCTAAAAAGTTTCTTCGTATGTCTTCTAAATCGTGCTATTTAATCAAGTACCCAGCTATAATACTGAGCCATATTTTTGCCTAACATAAAGTAAAAGCTCCATCTAATGTGTATTCATTATAGGAGTCTAAAGTCCACAGAGGCTCTGTAAATCTTTGGGCAAATGGGAAGGGGAATAGGGAATAGTATAGCGACCGACCATTCGAAGAGAAGATTAAACTCTGGGAGTGTTAGTTAACGAGTCGGAATGGAGACAAAGGTTTGCTTCATTATGAGAAAGACTAGACGAATGAACGAGTGCTGTGGATCAAAGTGACACGAAGAGTAGACAACTGTTCGCTTCATTTTAGCAAACCGAGAATAAGAAGGATGTTTTGTGTAAATTAGTTAGCTCACTTTTTTATTAGCTGGACCAGCTTGGTACGGCACCGAACTGAACGTGTCTGCTTCTGCCTCTATTGGCTAGTGAAATGTCATGTTGCCGTAAGTCTGCATGTGTGCCTGTCTGTCTGTCTGTCTGTCTGTCTGTCTGTCTGTCTGTCTGTCTGTCTGTCTTTCTGTATGTCTGTCTGCCTGTCCTAGTGTTCTGGTTTTGACAGGCAGTGCGTTTCTAAAAATGTGCTGTATTTTAAGCAATTGTTGTAGAGGGAAATAATAGATGCTTCAAGGTTATTGTAATTAAGAAGCAATGTACCAGAATCTGGGAATGGATTAAAAGTCACGGAATATGTTTGTCCGACTCGACCTCTATGGAAACTAGGAAAGGCAGGAATATTCATACGTCACAGTATACAAAACAACAGAAGTGAACCGGCACCACCACCAGGGTTTCTTCACTTCCAATGCTCTCTGTTCCCGTCACCAGTCGTTTCCTCTGCTCAGAAAATTAATAATTTATTGATCACATTGTACAGAATTAGATCGACCGATGTTGAAATCTGCTTATTGATTGATCGCTATTGAAATATTAAACGCTACGGCCTACGGGGATCTCCCGCGAGGAGACGGCAACGCTGTCACGGAAATTAGCACCGAGAAATGCGAGAGAAGTTGAAATGCAGCTTGCACGGGCGCTTCTAAATACCTCCATTATTCACGCGAGTAGCGACTTTGTTCTTTCAATGACCGACACATTCACGACATATTTGCCAAGTTGTGTGTTTGTAATCGACGTTCAGGATTCTAAAACAGCTAATATTTCAGAGAGACAAATGATACTTTAGCTCGAAGGAGCACGAAGCGTAGGAATGCCAATTTCCTCTGCCACATTTCGCCTATCCATCGTAAATGATTTGACATGAAGGAATATTTAAACCGCAGGTACGTCACAAAATAAGCATTTCCCATGTTTAATCTGATCATATGTTATTCAAAGAGAACTTTATATTTGCCTTCTCATACGTTGTTCAATTCACTGCTCACTCTCATTTATTCTGCGAAGGTTCTTCTTGTGAAAAAAAGTTCTATTTTAGGTTTTGAACTTAAAATGTCGTTCATTCACACAGCCTTCTTGACATTGTTCGAGAGCAGCGACCTGACGCAATTTATGTAGAGCTTTCAACTACTCAAAGTTTCCGTGAACAAGGCTATTGAAGATTCGTTTGAAATTGTCATTAGAAAGATCCTTCTCCAGAGGGTGGGATGATGTATAATAAAAGTTATCGTTCTCCTTTAACTTTCTTTTATTCGAAATTGGTTCTTCATTAAAGATGGCAACAACACGAAATGTTGCGTATACAAATGCGTGACAACACAATCACATTTTGTTCATTTTGTTTATATTGTGTCCATTAAACGTGGAAATTCACATTAAAGAAAGGAAATTAGTAGCATTATCAGATAATAGCAGATGATTACATTATTACATCCTCAGATAGAGTAAGTTCCCTCCAATTAGTTACAAATTGCCATTTATCCCGGCACATGTCACCTAAAATGGAGAATATATACCTATACACGATTATGAACCCGGGGCACGCTTGGGCTAGCACGTGCAACCTGTAATTAACTGTGCAATGTTCGAGACAGGTATAATAATAACGCATTACCCACATGAATGCGAGCGATGCAGTAACAGGGTAGTGACATCCCCGCACAGAATGGCCGGCTGGCTCGAGGTCAACGATCACTCCTACCAACCTCGCCGCATTGAAGATGAATATCCTAGCTGCGTTGCGTGTTTCTACCCCCTTCGCTCTTGAGTGAAATATACAGACGAGAGAGACGGGGGGCTTCTTCTCTCTTACTCTTCGTTCGTCTTGAAATATTCATATTTAAATGGATGTAAGATATATATGTATATAGTGTGATTAAAGAGGCATTTGTCTGTTGAGCTCAAATACTATTCACTTTCCATCGTCGTCCTAATGAAAATCTAAATATTTAAAACTTGTGCTGGTGCTGGTTTGCTTTTCATTGACATATGGAACACAGATTTCCCGCAACTGCAGCTGATGAAAGTGCGAAAAATGTGTAAATAATTTACATTATTGCGGGGTTCTTAATTTAAATTAATTAATATGTTTATTACAACCCTGGCTTAGGGGTATGGAAATACAAAACTCCAACCAAACTTGTAAACATTTGAAATTAAATAAACTTTTATGACGATGAAAGAAGTTCAGCAACGCGTTCTCATTGACTTCTCAAAACTTCTCAGTGTGTGTGCGTAAATATGTTTTATACTAATATTTAAATTAGTTGAAAGTTTGGCTCGAGACTTGATCTTGAGTATTGATTAAAAAAATTGGCTCTTGGAATTGCGGCTTTATTCATGCTTGCTTGAATACAGCTGCGCCACTTTGGGTTTGTCTACATTGTGTATCTCTCCAAGCGGAGCTCCAGAGGAGGATGAGCCAACAGAATTGCCAGACTTATTGGAATTAGCCATTACAAGATAAATCACCGAATAGCCAGCACAATGACAACATCATTGAAAACAATCGAGATTTATGCCAAATACTAACTGGATTTTCACAATGTCGAACTTTGTCTTTAGAAACTGGCGCATGGTTCAGATCTTTCTGAAAACTTAGAGCAAATAGTTTGCATATTTGCCAGAAGCACAGCGTCTAGTCGAATACTTACTGGTAAGCAAGGAATTAGTCTCCGACAATATTTCATCTGAAAGCGCGCACTGGAGAAGGAAAAATATACTTATGAATATAAATCATAGTTGGTAGGAATTTAGGCTGACATTGTGGCATTGCGGACATTTCTAGATGTTTATTGTGTAATCAATCCTCATGACGTGTCATTAATCACGCGATGACCGTTATGAGATGTCTTGTTGAGGGAAAGTGATCTTAAGATGGCGGTTCAGGCTCAAGCTTTACAACATGGCGGACTGCAACTTTCTCTCTGACTGGCACAACGTAATTGTACATTTCTAATTCCAGACAAGAAGAAAGAAAAGAACAAACTGCAACAAGACCACTTGCTGAGCTATTGATTGAATTTCTATTAGTTTTATCCTAAATAATTAAAAATATTTTACTGTTGATTTCTTTATTTCCGTACTTGATTTCCAATGCTGTTTTATGAAGAGGAGTGAAAACTAAAATATTGTAAAAGATTAAATGCATTTTTATATGAATTACTTAATTAGAACCATTAGAACCAAACTCGGGAAATTATTATTAAATGCATTAGAAAATGTACCATTTTTTTATTACATTTTATTCTTATCTATTAGGAGTAGATGTTTTTATGTGTACTATTAGGAGTACATGTTTCTTAATGAAGCAACTGCTTACAATGATACCTACAAAAATGATACAATAATTGGGATTTTGGAAGATTTGATTTAAATATAATGTTGGTGTTCTTTTAAATGGAATTTATCAAAATGTTATTTATTTCATATTTTATTTAACGGATGCCTACCATGTCTTCTTAAACTGGAGATACTACTCACTTACTATTATATTACATGTAGTACACAACCTAATATAATCGTTTAACAAGATGATATTTTATACAATGTTCTGAAATTTTAAGAGATTTCCAATCTTTTTCCTCAAACACTTTATTATGGGAGTTGTCAGTTTCAAGATGAAAGGTCTACGTTGGATTTTGCGGACCAAGCAAAAGTTGCCAACCCTGATTACAACACTCTTAAAACAACTTTCTTTACCACCGAAAAGTTATCAGAATTTCGTGAGTTATTAAGCAGTTAATTACTTTACATTTAATGTATTTGGAATGCAATAACGCGTTGTTTAATGCATTTCACAAGGTAACTACAAGGCAATTACGTGAATTGAATGCGATTACAACTGAGTGTAATGAAAGCGTTTAATGTGACGCAGTAAACGTCATCAACATCGGTGGCTGTTGAGCTAGCCAGCTAGTTCATCATGCCAGTTATGTGACGCTTTACGTGGATCATTAACGGCGAAAGTGCCGTTGCGATTTTTGATAAGATTATAGGGAGCCCGGCGGGCAGAACTTAATTTATTATGACGCTTATGAACGTCAACCCTGGTCAGTCTGTTAAGGCGATACAGATGTTACTGGTGTGATGGTGAGTTACTGAGATAAAAGGGTGAGGCATCTGGTGAGACCACAGGTGGTGAGACTAACCAACCCTTAGAGTGAAATGTATTAATATAATATAAGATTTGAAACAATCATTCAACATGCAGCAGCATCCAAACTGGACGTCGAGAGTGTCAGTGCATAGCACTGGGTTAGTTTCTATGAGTTTGAAATTTCTGAAAACTGTGGAAGTTCAGAAAATTATGAGGTTTTATTATTTTTTGCTAATTACAAATCTTTATTATTGCCAGCCCGGTATTACCAACTGAAAGTGTTGCTCCGTCGTTAGTCCACGACGTTCAAATCAAAAACTTTGTGTAATGTTATCAAATCAATGAAATAAATTGAACGAATATATTTTGTATTGGTGTTTTATTTTATAATATTTCTGTATAGAAATGTGAAATTTTATCAAGAAATTGCTATTATATTAATTCATTTCATGTAGTACGAAATAAGTAGGTACTTGATTTTATTTTATGCAGCTTATATTTCTATCATGGAAACGGGCAAAATCAAGCCATTTTTACTAATTATCTCTTCATTTAATTAATCCCATAACTAACATGCAGAATATAAAAATGGAAAATACGAGCCCTGAACCTAATATTTTTAATGATAAGAAGTACTTTAGTTAGTGAATACTGGGCGAAATATTGCGAAAAAATAGTTTCTGAAAATCTAAAATCTTTATTAGTAAAATAATTCATTTTTAAAATTCTTTTGCATGGAATTAATTATAGCAAGAAGTTCGATAATAACACATAAGCAGATGAGAGCTTTCTCGGATCTCAGAATGAACAGTATTGGCCCACTCTCGGCTCAGCCTCGCTGACACATCAGAAGAAACAGAAGCAAGGTAAAGGCAACATCATGACTTATTCACATCTTCACTTATCGATTCGGTGACATCAAGCTGATTTCTAAGCGCACAGTAACTGTTGACTCCAGTCGATACAGTGGCTTCCAGTTACTCTCGAGTCAATCAGGTAATTAGTGAAACAGTCATTGAGAACCACTCTCAGTGTCTGTCTTGTTTTTGCTCTCTCCATCTCTCTCTTCCCGTGCTTCATTTCGATTACTTTCTTCCGCTCAATTTAATAAATCCTGGTTCTAACCAGGGTGGTAATCTTCTATCGACATCGTTTATTGCTCGCCGTCTATCAACTGGAACATTTCGCCACGGGAAAGTAAAAAACCCCAGTGAAATATCGTTCAAGTTGACCAGGTTCGATTCCGGATGCTTTTTCACAATGTCTCAGCTACAGTATGCCCGCCAGAAGAGATAGTCTGGAGTGTGATGCTGACCTGCTACAAGTGATACGTTGACTGAGTTCGAAGCGTGGGCGATATGCTATAAGTATAACGTGAAATCAAATTTCATGAATTACTTAATTATTACAACTAATTAAGGCATAAATACGAAAATAATTTCAAATAATTATTATAGAAAATTACCTACTTATTATCTAGGTACGCAATAAAATTGAATCAATACTGATAGGTATTGAAATCGTATAAATGCATTATTTAAGTTGGATGGATAACAACAAGCAAACGAACGTCAATAAGTTTAAACAAACCCTTCTTACCTCTATGGTTTAAATCAAAGTTTATGCTAAGACGTGGAACCAATCAAACTTCAGAACGAATGGATTTAAACCCAAGTGTAATATTGAAGAAATAATTTAGTCCCTTAAGTTATCAAATTAATTTTAATTAGAATGCATTTTTTTAAAACTTTAACCACCTGAATATTGAAATACCTGCCCACTTGTAAAACATATCGTTTATGAGCAGTATATGTCTCTATCTCTAAGTTTTCCCAGTTGTATTTCTAATTCTTTCCCATGGAAGTTGTAAGTCTTACAAAAAAGGGGGACTCTTTCAGTGGCACATGGTCAGTAGTCAACCAATGTGATAGAGATTTCGTTTTCTGACATGAAATGTGAACCATTTCCTTCCCTTTCTACTAAATATCCTTTCAGCTCACGGCAACTCGGCGCAAAATTAGAATAATAAATTGCAAGATTTATAGGCGTCGCCTTGACACAGACGTTTTGTTTATGATTCTATTAAGAAGTTGTAATAAACCGTGGGAATTAGTAGAACACTGTTCGCAGTTGATTCGAATTTTGGACAGGCACGAATGCGTTCCTCCAGCCCCCGACAGCTTGATTTAAATCGTATTTGATTATACTAGACCTCCTCACCTTCTGTGAGATTTCTTCTGTGCATTGCAACCGTCACAGAAAACGTTGCAATGAAATGTTGTGAAAAATGCCAATATTTAAAACAGAAAGTGTGGACTATTTTTTTTTAAATATATTATCTTTCACAAAAATCTCACAAATTAAAAACTTGGTTGTAATATTTTCACTTCTGTATCAGCACTGTGTACTACGCTTCAATATTAGCTTTTCTTTTCTATATAAATTGGTGTAAAAGTTCTGAACTTGATGGGAGCTAAAATTTTAAATAGTAATAATGTTGAAACTTTTCGTATTTTTAAATCCCAACATTATTTACTTTTGATATGTAAATTGGTGGAAAAGCTCTGAAAAGTAGAGACAAGCTTAACAAGCGCCAAAAACACATTTTCTATATTTGCTTAAAGTTTGGCGAGTGGATTTGAATTGTTTCTGAACGGATCTATTATCAGAAACTCGAAATGTACAATGAAAACGTAGCAAGGGTGAATGTAAAATGGACGACATCAAATTACAGGCCCGAGTAATTTACGGTTTCAAGAGGTTAGTAACGTTACGTATCAGAAATCTAAGTTGCAAGCTAGAAACGTATCAGGAGCAGTGAGAATTTACATCGAAACGGAATGCTGTTCGTATAAACTGTTCAGTATACAATCTGTTAATGAAGTTCATTTTGAGGTATTACATTAATTTCAAATGTAATAGCGTTCGTATAAGTTTGAAGGAGTGAAGTTTCGCTTAGCATAACCTGCTACCTGCATTTCCATCAGCACCAGAAGCTATAACTATATTGGAAACTTTGAATAAGGCCAAGTTACTTTAACACCGTTTGCTTTGTGGACGAAAACGCCATTAAATGAGACGTCTGGAAATAGGTTTCGAAACTTTTGAAACGAATTTTCCAGAGTCGAAATAACATGTCTTGAATAAAAGTTTGTATATGCATTTGCATTCTGTTACGTGTCGCTGTGGAATTTGACACCTATCACCAAGTGAAGAACAAGTGTAATTAAAATCAAATTGTTTCTCTAGTTGGTATTTTTACTTTTAGAGAGTATATACGTTAATGTTGGTAGGACTGACTAGTGATGGAATTGCCGTATCTAATTTCTACTCAATTGCTTTACAATTAGAAAGTTTGTTGAAATTGATTCAAACTGTTTTAAAAGCTAGTTTACTCTGTACGAGTACAAAGTGGAGACATTTAGGTTTAAATAGAATGTGTAATACACAGGTAGGTACACTTGTCACAGGTTACAAGGGAAATATTCGACAATCTCGACTTTTGTGACTTTTCATTTACCATTCACCAACATGAAGAGTTATTCTATATCCACTCATTATTTACATCGCTTGGTAGCGTTAGAGGTCACATTAGCTTGAATCACCTATATAATAACTTCTCATCATATCTGACCTCATAAACTTTGATTTATCATCAATAAATATTTATCCCTCTGCAGCAGAGCTGGCAACGTCGCATGCGAGACTGTCACGTGATGTCACAGTTCATCTGCATTTGTCTCCAGAGGGCAGTGGAGACATTCTGCACGGCTGAGGGGAATTAGCCCCGATAAGTATGCCTCGGTTGTCTCTTCAGAACGTAATATCGACCTCAGACGCAGATCTGTGATGCTCTTTTGGCAGACTACCAGAAAAGCTGCAGATCTCACCACATTTTGATGCGGTTTGAATGAATATGTAAGATTTTTGTCAGTTTGTTTTTAGTATGAAAACAAACAGTATTGACACTCATACCTGACTCTTGATATTCCAGAAAAACAATCCAACATTTTAATTTTCCTTTTTTTATTTATTCATTTATTTATTTATTTATTTACTTATTCATCTTTTAAGCACAAAAGCTGTCTCATTAGAATCAGCTTAAAATAAAATAAAAAATGTGAAGGTTAAGATCAAGTTATAGTAGACCTGATTAGCAATGTTATGCAAGTACCTAAAGAATAAAGCTTCCTACTCTTACTTTATTAACTAAACAATTCAAAACATATCTGGGTTATGAAAGTAATACGAAAAATAAAAACATGTAAAGTGAATGTAGGGAAGTCTGTTTTTTGATAAAAACGCGGATGTTCTTTCCCTGCAACATTGTAACACTATACATTATTCTCGTATAATTAAAGACAAAATCAGCATTTTACATCGTGACATTGCATTATAAATAATGCATAAATGACAGCACGAATAAAAGTGCCAGGATTGGTTCATAGAATAACAGAACAAAATAAGGGTTGCTAATGGATGGTGATTTTCTGCCAAGATCCTAAGAACAACATTTACTGGATAGGACTGTCACAAAATTAGTCATGGACTAAAACAATTTCCTATAAATCATTTTCCAACTCCGTGGTTCCCTCCACCAGTCACAGAATGAGGAGCTGTGTATAATGTTGGGAAACTAGAACTAGGTCACGTGACATGGAATGAGGAGGAAACTTGAAAGGAAATGGTGAAAAGCAAGTAAACAGTAATGTGGACTGACGCTGAGTACTTCCAGTAGTAAGTAGTAATCAGTAGTTGTCGTCACGACAGAGAATTAGTATTAAGACGAAACCAACAAATGAACCAGCTTAGTTTTAACTTTATCCAGACAGAGGTACAGCCGCGGACACAATTATTTGCACATAAATAAATCCAACATTTTTCTGTGTACACGCAGACACTTGTTATCTCTTGATTGAGTATCTATGGCACAGAAATAGTAATAATCTACTTCATTAAAATCATCTCGGGCTCTCTATTACTACACAATTCCCACAACGTTAAAATAACGATAAGCTAATAATGATCATAACATAATGATATTAAAGTCCCAATTAAATACGTCAACAAATAACACCGTGGCGCCACCTGGACCAACAATTAGAAGTTTTAATTTAATTAATATAGGTACCATGCATGTTATGCATCGCCATTGCATTCTTTATACATTTGCATTGCATATCAGATAATGATCATTCAAATTTATAATTTATAGCCATGAGTGTATTTAAAACTCGTAATGGTAGCTATGTCACATTAATTCGAACTAATAAGGTCAGAAAAACAAAATAATGTAACGATATATTTTTGTGATCGATTGCACAGTGTTCTCTCGTAACTTCAAACAGGTGCAGAAAAGAAGCCGTGAAAAGATCAGTTGTAACTTAAGTCTTCTTTGAGCGTAGCATGCTGATTCTAGTCCAACTCTCCATCTTAGCGTAACGTGATCGAAACCCTAGTAAAACAAATAAGCTTGTTACTTGATTACAGACAAAGGAAGTTCTACTCGTGCTTCGAGCATGAGGGTAGCGGAGTAATTGATCTGGACATCCGAACCGAGTCACGAGAGGCACAAACAAGGATTAAAGAATTAGGAACGAACAGATACGAACTAATAGGGCAATAGTGAATGACAGCACGTGTCTGGCTTCAAGGTAATATTTAGAGTTGGAGTTTTTCAGCGATAGTTATAAATAAATGAGGGCGCGTATTTTTTCGCCTCGTTGATGAAGAAAATAGTGTTTCTTTGTTCTTTTTCTTTTAGGTACCTACATCTTGTAAGTGATAAAAAGCACCAATTTATGTTGCACTTGAATGCAATGAGTCATAACATGAATTCAAAGTGGATACAAATACTTTTGATTTTTACCATACCGATGCCACCAATTGTAAAATTTATTTTATCATATTTTTTGTGTGTGAATTTGAATGGTTCACAAAAGGAGCGAAAAAAGAACACGAATTTGATAGGTGAGAGGTAATTTGAGAGGTACATTACAAGTGAATTTAAATATATTTATTTTTACCATGCCGATGCCACCAATTGTGAAATTAATTCAAATATTAAGAAAAATATTTTTTTTGACATTCACCAAATAAGAAAGAAGCGTTTGCGTGGACACCATATTGATTGAATGTGAACATTATTTTTTTAATTTTACCATTCCAAAGCCACCATGTAAAACTGGTATTTATTCCGCATAACTGATTTTTAATGACGTTGGCATAAACAGGAGGTGAACGAAACGGCAGACGGGTGATATTGAGATTATAAAACGCCAAATCATATCCAAAGCTCGGGGGAAGGGCAGGATTCTTGGTGGAGGCGCCGGGTTGTGCACATCCCGAGACAATGCACAAGACAGGCATTCACATTGCGCACAACAAGGCAGTGACTTCAAGAAATCATCCACGGAATCAACCTAGCATAGATAACACTTTCAGTTTGACAAGCAGCCAAGAGCTGACAACAAAACTGGCATTGTTGTGAGAATGCAAACAAATGATCAGTGACAAGTAACACGGCACGCACTAACAGACGTCGCGACGCCTGTCACGTCGTTATCGTCTGGCGTCGGTATTGTTCCTGAGCTAGGTGACGTGGAACAAGGGACAATGTTCCATTACGTTTCTCTGTGATTTCTATCACTTACATAAACACCAGCGACGAGCGAAATGTAAGATAATGTGTATTGTGGTGGCGTTATAGTTTCGCAATACGACCTTTTTGCTGCATGACGTTTGCCATTTCGACATGTGAAGTGAATATTAATCACAACCAACTTATAACATCTCTCGAAAACAAATGGGAAAGTTTATCTGAATCAATGTTGACAGTTGTATCATCACTAAACAAATAGTATTCTGAAGTTTGACTTTGATGAAACTGATGGAAACGTGGTCTATCTGACGAATTAACACGCTGAAACAAGTTGCTACATTCGCATAAATTTAAATTGTGATGAAGACTGCTTGGATTGATTTTTTCTCACATCGTTATACCACACGGATACATAGCTGGATTTTGTGAAACATAAAAAAATAACAATTGTTACAAAAGGTGACTCCCTTTTCAAATGACGTGGGATATTTTGTTTCATCTTATGTATACTTGAAACGAGTTCTGAAGGTAGCTTCATTTTGTAGCAAAGAAAAGTTCTTGTCTCATATGATACTTAGGTTTAACAATGTCGTCGATTCAACATCACTCGTTTTAACAACCATTTTAGAATAGCATAATAAAATCAAGTTACTGCATGGCTATATTTTATATCAGTCCACTACTCTGCAGTGCATTCATTGGAATAAATCTATCCTAACCTTATTGTCTAGCTTAGTTGGCATGATTTTATATGGGATACATGGAGACAAAAGCAATAATCTTGAAGTATTTGGCTACTGAAGGCAATAGCTTCAATACAGCGCGAGAATACTGCAAGTCCGCAATGCGAGGGTGATATTGTGCCAAAAATACTTGAATATTGCATGACATTGGCAACATAATAGCTCCGTTCTGCTGTGTTTTTGGTCGATGAACAAGATTGTAGGGGAGGAAAGGAAGTATACGTCATCGGAGTGAAGTTAAGGCGTAATATATTGCAGTACGCATGAGCTACAAGAATGAGAATACGTACCTGGCACGAGTAGAGTTGACTTGACCCTAATCAAATATTCAGATGTCATGAACTTGTATTTGAATAGCAAGTTGATTGGAATTTTATCAAAACTAGAGAGATAGTTGTGATTTGTATTTTCAGATATCGTGGAGCAGTTTTAAGTTGATGGATTTGTAAACTGCTTTTCAATTTAGGATTTCGCTAGATAGTTCTAAATTGATAAAATGTCTTGTCTAAAAAGATAACCTTGTCTCTCAGTTTCTTCTTTTCGAACGTTATCTAATATTAAACGAAAATGTTATTGTTGAACTTGTGAACCAATATCGAAAGTTATTGTGTGCCTCAAAACAGGAGAACAAATCCAACTCTACAAGACTCTGCCATAATCTAAATAAGACACGTTCTATGACGACTTTTACGTGGCAATTTAACGGCGCACGTACATGAGCGAATGTTATCTTACAATCATAGAGAGCAGGGCGCGGAACAAGTCGTAAATCCTTTCTATTACTTCCGCCTTTGCTAGCCGCTTTAATGCCAACTCCAGATTTATTTCTCCTAGTAAAATATTTGCCAGCATATCGCGTATTACAACTATTTTCAGTGAGCATGGAGGCGTATTGCGGGGGAGGATCCATTGTAAACGATTCGCGGCATTCCAGCGAATACATGTCTAAAGAGACAATATTCAAGAATTCGCGGTGTGAAATTGTCTTTTGTGCGGCTGCCATCATCAGCATACTTGATAGTGGTAATTGCGTTTGTGTTTTCTATTCTGGAACGGTCAAGAGTCATTGGAAGCCGGCTGAAAGCGGTGAAGTAAAGTGGTGCCTTTGTGCTTATTTCTGTCCCTTGCTTTTGCTTATGTCCTTGCTGCCTACACAATTATTATAGCAGAGAATAAATCAATTCGGTAAACAATGGAGGCACTAATTGTTGTTCCCAATCCCCCACAGAGGAAATTCACAATCATAGTATTTTCTATGATTGTTTGTTCAACAATGGTTATATTGGCTGATAATAGGAGGTTGCAAGGAAAGCAAAAGAGAAAAAATTATCAAGACATGCAAGATTTGCTATAGAAAAGAATAATATTTCATACATTATATTAAGATGAATTTTCAAACTCAAAGTATTTTTAAAAATAATTTAAAAATAAGATAGGTAGGTCCCCCCCTACGTACCTATCCAATCCACCTAGGTAGGCATCCAATATACTCGAATATATAAGATTCATGGTAATCTACTGTACCTACGATACTAGGAAAACGTCATGTATGTGTAACGCGTCGAAGAGCGAGCATTCGAATTGCATTCGAATTGATATGCGTTTGCAAGTTTCTGCTCTACAGACCTTGGAAAGAGCCGAAACGAAAAGTGTCGAAGAAGCAGCGATAAAATATCAGATATTTCCTACAAGAAATTTGACAAATATT
The DNA here is from genome assembly GCA_934045905.1 of Leuctra nigra. Taxonomy (NCBI): domain Eukaryota; kingdom Metazoa; phylum Arthropoda; class Insecta; order Plecoptera; family Leuctridae; genus Leuctra; species Leuctra nigra. The sequence goes on from OW203762.1 coordinate 37,027,703, forward strand.
TCCAAACACGCATAAAATGTCCGTAATAATGTCAATAACTTCTGATGTAACGGCAGAATAGTCTGAAAATTGACAAAAGAACCTAGCATGTTGGTCCCGATGACTTTGTAAAATTTTAAGTTGATCGGTCACATGGTTCCAGTTTAAATGTCAACAAAATCAAGTAAAGCACTGTGAACGACTGTGTGCACCAGACCGCTTCGATTAGATTAGTATGTGTGCAAAATTTCAGATCGATCGGTTGAACGGTTTGACCTGGGTACTGCTAGCAAAAACACAAAGAACAAAATAAGCAAACACACTGAGAAGTGCCCAATTATTTGTGACCTAAGTAATGGTATAGTAATGGTAGTAATGGCATGAAAAAATGGGGAAAAAAAACATTGTATAAATAGTAAATACCTTGAGTCAATCGGCCAATTAAGGGTGGGTGGACCGTTGAAGGAGGTTTGGGTGGTGAATGGAGGAAGTGCTGCCACCTATTGATGTTCTGAACGAACCTAGTCTCTATAGATAGATGGCTCAACCGGTATGTTCTACTTTCCTACAGATTTCCATATTATTATCATCTGTCATAATTTCTGTACCAATCAAATAGGCATTATTAATTTTTCCGTTTAATAAGTTCATACTGAGTAGGGAAGGAGAAGGAAAGTCTCATGAAATTTTATAGCAGTAAATTTATAAATATCAAAATGTAGAATAATGATAAACACACTTTGATACTTTTCGAGAAATGTGAAATTTTCTTTAATCAAGCGAGCTTGTCCATTTGAAACTTATGGCTCGAATATCTGCTTTTTGCCTGTATGTTCCTTTCGCATTAAAATGTCAAATGAAGTCACGGATCAGGTTCTTTTTCACAAAAGATTCATTGCTATCCAGTTTGGTTACCCAATGATTTCTAGCAAAATCGGTCTATTGGTTTCACCGGAAACTTGTTTCAGAGGTAATCTTAATTTAATCTTTTTTTATCTAATTTATTAATAGAAATCTAAATCTTAGATAAATAAAATCTTAGAAAAAAATCTGTAAAATCTATCATATCTAAAAATGTAAAAATCTATAAAATCTTAGTTTAATCTAAATGGAAATCTGAAAGATACTCTGTGTGAAAATTAAAACTGGAATCGTTTGACCGATCATCATCACATTTTGGATGGTCACGGGGACGAACATTTTTTTTGGCAATTTCAGACACATGTAATGAAACGAAGGGATATGCGTTGTGAAAAATATCCGACCGGACCGGGGCTCGAACCCGGGACCTCTCACTTGCCGGGTTAGAGCTCTACCAACTGAGCTACCCGGTCGGACGGACGGACATTAGACACAACGCACTCATAAAAGTTAGAGATCTCCTAGGAGAATGGAATGAAGGTAATGATTGGACATTACAAGCTATCAGACCATCGGTAACGATACTGTCATCATGTCTCTTTGCACAGGCGTGCGCAACCCTCTTTTACTCGACTTAACGAGTTGCTTTTCAGCTCGAATGATGAGAATGTAGGTTTCTGTGGAAAACTTCCATGGAGTCAGGATGATACGAAGGGATATGCGTTGTGAAAAATATCCGACCGAACCGGGGCTCGAACCCGGGACCTCTCACTTGCCGGGTGAGAGCTCTACCAACTGAGCTACCCGGTCGGACGGACGGACATTAGACACAACGCACTGATAAGGGTTAGAGATCTCCTAGGAGAATGGAATGAAGGTAATGATTGGACATTACAAGCTATCAGACCATCGGTAACGATACTGTCACCATGTCTCTTTGCACAGGCGTGCGCAACCCTCTTTTACTCGACTTAACGAGTTGCTTTTCAGCTCGAATGATGAGAATGTAGGTTTCTGTGGAAAACTTCCATGGAGTCAGGATGATACGAAGGGATATGCGTTGTGAAAAATATCCGACCGAACCGGGGCTCGAACCCGGGACCTCTCACTTGCCGGGTGAGAGCTCTACCAACTGAGCTACCCGGTCGGACGGACGGACATTAGACACAACGCACTGATAAGGGTTAGAGATCTCCTAGGAGAATGGAACGAAGGTAATGATTGGACATTACAAGCTATCAGACCATCGGTAACGATACTGTCACCATGTCTCTTTGCACAGGCGTGCGCAACCCTCTTTTACTCGACTTAACGAGTTGCTTTTCAGCTCGAATGATGAGAATGTAGGTTTCTGTGGAAAACTTCCATGGAGTCAGGATGATACGAAGGGATATGCGTTGTGAAAAATATCCGACCGAACCGGGGCTCGAACCCGGGACCTCTCACTTGCCGGGTGAGAGCTCTACCAACTGAGCTACCCGGTCGGACGGACGGACATTAGACACAACGCACTGATAAGGGTTAGAGATCTCCTAGGAGAATGGAATGAAGGTAATGATTGGACATTACAAGCTATCAGACCATCGGTAACGATACTGTCACCATGTCTCTTTGCACAGGCGTGCGCAACCCGCACGAGTAAAAGAGGGTTGCGCACGCCTGTGCAAAGAGACATGGTGACAGTATCGTTTAAAACTCCGCCCCGGTTCGGTCGGATATTTTTCACAACGCATATCCCTTCGTATCATCCTGACTCCATGGAAGTTTTCCACAGAAACCTACATTCTCAACATGTAATGAACTTCAAGAGTTTTTGACATTTTACTGATTGTTTTAAAATATTTGTCAAGAAATTTCAGATATTTTATCACTGCTTCTTGACGAATTCGTTAGATTATCTTCAAATGTGTTCTCGTTGACATGTAGAGGAACAAATTTCATACGCATATTATTATTAATTCGCGTGCAATACGAAGGCTTGCTTATCAACGCGTTTTTCTTGTAAAAATCAATTTGAAATTTCATGGGATATTTTGGAAAACTAGAAATACGATTGTGATGTAATTTCCAAGTCTCCAACAATATTACCATGGTGATATACATTGTTGCCATGACAATAGAATAATTAAGACGCCAATGTCAATTTTCCCGTTTTAAAATTAGAAGAAATGTATCATACTTTGTAATTAATTCCTTGAACACAAATTATTCATCCCACAACAAAAATAATACTATCCGTGTTCAGGTACATCTCAACTTTCATGAAATAATAACTATTATTTTGTAGGATTTTTGTATATTGTTTATCTTGATTTATTTTCTTTTCAGCATAAGTTTTAGTTTAGTTTTAGTTTTATTATGAGTTTGATGATTTGATGTATATGTTTTATGTGTATTGTGTATTGTGTAGTACTCCTGCTGATAAGCTTAATTTATTTTATAGCTTAGCAGGGCAAAGTACATAATATTTGTGTATGTTTAATCTAAGAAAAAAAAAAAAAAACAATCCCAAAAAAACAAAAAACAATCTAATTTTCACTAGACTTGAAATATGTTGTTTTTAAACTTCAACATCGCATCTTCTGCAACTAAGCGAATAACGACAAATAAATGATAAGGACTGCAGTATGATGGAGGTGGACCTAAGATGGACGGTCAGGAAGGAGGCGGTCGTGAACTTGCGTATAAAATCTTCCAAATGTTTTACCTTGCGAGTCTCGACTGAGGCAAAGCAGGAATATCCTCAGTCAGGAAGGACGACAGACCATGGAACTATAGAACCTGCATTCCAACTCTTCCTGATATTGTTCCAGATTGAGAGAAGGATTCAAGGGAAACGAATTTTTGAATTAATATTTTTTAAATGTTAGGTACCTATTTTATGATTTACCTTCTAGGTATAATTATGATGTACAGCTTTGGAATAATATCTCAATCATCCCTACGCTTATACCCTCCCACCATACAACGGAGATCGTACAGTGGTATACCAGCGCTCCGTTGTATGGCGGGATGGTATAAGCGTAGGGATGATCGACACATTTTTCCACGACCCTACTAGTTGCATTACAATCATCAAAGTGACAACGCAATGGGAAAGTCTCCGTAAATAATGTATTATAAATTTGTAAATATCAAAACAAATTATGAAAAACACACTTATCACGCAAAAAAATAAGAAAAAAATCATTGATAGGAATAAGAAATCAATTTACCTAATAATCAAGTTAAAATTTTTTCATGGTGAAGAAAGCTCATAAATATGCTTTAATTAAGGTGTATCTTTCAATTCCAAGCAGAAATCATAGGAAAATTAATATTATGCTTAATTATTAATTAGGCTTAGGATGTACTTACATAATTATATTGGAAAAGAATCCAAATTTTTTACCACTTTCTTGTTATGTTTGCTGTTTTTTTTATTTTTATTTATTTTATTTAGAAACACACATAAATAATACACTGTATCCAGTCACTAGACCACGAAACACCTAGGAGGTGTTTGTCCGTGGTATTATACACAAAAATATAAATTGGTTGAAAAAAATATATAAAAAAAAATATATGGTTGAATATAAGTTGAAAAATAATATGCACGAGTAAAACAATCAGTTAACAAAACTAAACAGAGCCCTTTTGTGCTTAAGAGGCAAACGGAAGCGAGCCGGAATCTCACGGTTCGTCAGAGCGTTTTTGAAATTTTGTCTTCCCACTAAATAATTTTAAAAAATCAGATAGTAACGACCCATTACAGCCTAGTAGACTAAATAATGCCGCACACTGGAGTACTTTATGACCTCTGGTACGACCTCAAAGTGTTAAATAAGATTATTTTTTATTATTTTACTAAAAATATCGTATTTAACACTTTGAGGTCGTACCAGAGGTCATAATGAACTCCAGTGTGCGGCATTATTTAGTCTATTAGGCTGTAATGGGTCGTTACTATCTGATTTTTTAAAATTATTTAGTGGGAAGACAAAATTTCAAAAAAACGCTCTGACGAACCGTGCTATTCCCGCTCGCTTCCGTTTGCCTCTTAACCTCTGATAAATTTGGAGAAATAGTGATAAGTTAACTCGATTGAAGTTGAAGAGAAATGTATTTGGTAGGAGGTAGTTAAGGTTTACAATCATTAGATATCAAAAAACGGATAGTTTTCCTCAAGTTATTATTTTAAAAACTTCACTATATTGATTTATACAAATTCTTTTTTAATATGTTGAATAATTGCTTAAAATCTGACACTTTTAAATTTAATACCCATAACAACTGTTATTATTCTACAGACGATTTCTTGGGACTCACACCAAGTCTTTATTAATGTTTCATAGTGCTACTGCTTTTAATGACATGTCTACTGAATAAAATAAACAAAAATACATTTTTCCAGTCAGGGACGGCAAGGGGTGGAGGCGTGCCCAGCGCCCACCCAAAATTGTCGCCCTTGTTTTCTAAATTTTCATAAAATGATACTCAATGAAAGTTAAAACTGTAGAAGCTCAAAACTGTATTTGGTAATTTACCATCTGTACCCTCATTTTACCTGCTGTAAGTAAGTAATTCCAATCACATTTTGAGCGAGCGAAGCGAGCGTCTCCTTTTGGCTCTTTTGGCACGGACCTCTGTGTTTTTTTTTTTTTTTTTGTCTGTTGTCTGCTCGTATACAGGTCACACCGTTTATTCGATCGAGCTGAAATTTTGCACACATGTCCAGACCAAATATGAGATTTGCTGACCCTAATTTTTTTGAAATCCCCCGATTGGTTCAAATTTTAAAAAATGTATCTTTCGATTGGTTGGTGCAATCATTTTGAAATTTAGCAAAGTCATTGCAACCAACATTGTACCCAATCATAATAAATTTCAGACAAATTCTCCCATTGGTTCAAATTTGAAACCATTTTTCCGGTGATTTTAGTAATTTAAACTAGAACCGATTGACCGACCAATTTAAAATTTCGCATGGTCATTGGTGCCAACATTTAAGGTATTTTTGCCAATTTTCAGTCTAATCTGTAGTTATTTTCAAAAGTTTTGGTCATTTTAGGGACATTTTGCGTGTTGGCTGTCAAATTCACGGCGACTTCGAATCTTCAGTTCAAGGCAAGGTAGTTAGAGCAGAAAGTTTCACACGAAATGAAACTAATAATGACCGTTCAACAGATTGATATGATATTGTGTACACACTTATATCATATGATTCGAGTGGTCCCAGGTATATTTTTTAACGATATCCTGAGATTTTGAAAATTAACAAAGAACCGTTCAATCAAAGGTTTAATCGATCAACTTAAAACGTAGCAAGGTTATTGGGACCAATATTTTTGGAGATTTTGGAGATATTTATACAAGTCTGTGACGAAATCAAAAATTTTTGGCTTTTAATGACATGTTCGATAGACATAATTTCGGTTACAGATGTTGCGTGTATCCGTGCTCGCTCATCAAGGCGTTACACTGAGCGTTTTCCTAGTTTAATCCCAAAAGTGGTCATTTCAACCTCCCAAATTCGTTTCAATCGATTTAAAAAATAAAAATATGCCCTGCAGGGCATGAAGTCAGTGTAGATTGAATTAGATCCAGTAGGGCGAATATCCCAAATTCGTTTCAATCGATTTAAAAAATAAAAATATGCCCTGCAGGGCATGAAGTCAGTGTAGATTGAATTAGATCCAGTAGGGCGAATATGTAATTATTTAGATCTCTAGTACATATAAGTTTTTGGTAGCTATCCTTTTAATACCACAGTTAGGCATTTGAATGGTATGTTGCACGAGAGAGCGCGCGCCGTACAACTTGGCTGGCGTTGGAGGAACAATTCCATTTGATAATCTGTTTTTCAACTGTCAATAAAACGAAGGATGTGGGATCAGATTGAGATTTTCTTGCATTTTTCATCACATGTGGGCACATGACTATACTAGTATAACCTACTGTAAATGAGTTAGGGATGTGTATAGTATTATAAAGAAGATTTTATTAATTATTAGAATTTTATTGATTCAGAAGTGTGAAATACAAAATAAAGTCGAGTTCATTTCCCTAATGAACGAAATGTTATAATTTAGATAATCAACATATTGGTACTTGAATGGTGAATAATTAAATATTGGCAAGATAGTCCTTAATGTGAGAAGGATCTAACCGCTTGAACCCATCTTTGTCACAGATTCCGATTTCAATGTTATCACAAGTCATTTGTCCTTCGAATCCTTCTTTCAGCGTCAAGATTGCAGTGTGAACAGCATCATCAAGCTGCAGCTCGTCAGTGTATCTCTTCTCGAGGAATGTCTTCCCGTTGATGTAGTTCTTCCCCATCGCCGTGGCTTTCCACGCGAAGTACGCCCCCGAGGGATCGCACTGGTAGAGATGCGGCTTGCCGTCGTCCCAGCCGCAGATCAGAAGAGACACTCCGAATGGACGCACACCGCTGCACAGACACAGAGTAAGTTGTGAGATTCATAACTGATATGCCATAGGCAAAAAAACTCTTAAATATTATACTCCATATCGTGGGCTTGGACGAGAAACTGACTAAGTATCTCCATAAATGTTGAACTGAGATAACGGCGATGTTATTATTGGAAGTACCCAAGGAGAACGACCATAAAGCTTGATTTACACAGGTCAATGTATTGATCAATACATTGACCCGTGTAAATCAAGCTTAAGAAATAGAAAAATATTGTACACACAAATGAGCTTAGTATTTATTAAATTACCTACTCGTTTGTTCCTAATAAAATTTTCTACTAGGTACGTTTTGAATAAAGTTTGATTATACATAATTCAGTTATTTGAGTTTAATTGATCATCATATTTTCTCCTTATACTAAAATAACTGGTATTTCTGAACACACCTGGGACTTTTAACCTCTTAAAGCAGTTTATTCTCTAAATTTTATATAAAAAACACGTTTTTGAAAAAAGTGGAAGTTAGACAAGTTTCCTGTCCAACCCTACAGGCCACAATATAATCATTAGAAACATTATATTTTTGTACTCCGACATTTTCATTGATAACTCTCGCATTGAAATATTAACTAGCCTTTTGGTGGGAAAAACTACCTGATGACTAATGTATTGCGACCAGAGCCATCAGTGATTTAACATTTTGCTTGTGTTTGCCTTTTGACACGAGGGCCGTTTTCGCATGTACGATAATTTACTAGTTTTATTCAAACAAAAGATTCCTTGATGACTATTTATTTACCTATCCCAGAATAATAATTTTTGTTTATCTACATCCTAGATGTAGGTAATGCTCCACTAATATTTCTCATTTTTAGATCATTCTACACTAGAAAGAGTTCAGTTTTACTATAGAGCCATTTATTGAGACACAATCTGCTTCATTTTTAATGTATTCTTTGGTACATTTTGTGTGCATGCATGTTTAAAAACTGAATTTCATTTGATGCTGATGACTATTTTAGGGACTATTGCGGATTGCCGTCGTTCCTCGAAAAATAAATTGACACAAATGACCAATTAGTATTACATATTAAAGGCCAATTACATTTACAATTAAATCAAATTTTAGTACATTACGATAATGTATTTGTACTGTTACCTACTTATTAGGAAGCCAAAATTTGAATTTAAAAAAAATTGAAGAATTTAAATAATAACATCAATTAGACTCACATTATTCAATAAAGAAAAGTTTTTTACTATTTTCCTATTTCAAACATGGGACAAGCCACACTATCAAGCTTTGATGAAAGCCGGGTGCGGGGTGAATAATCCGCTCTCATTGGCTGACAGATGTCACGTGACCTTACCTACCTGCCTCTGCTTTTCGGTTACAATCGAAAAAGCAGAGTAACTCTCAGCTTTTAAGATCATGAAGAGCGTACCTATACTGCCATGTTACGGATAAATAACGTATCGACCATAAAAATACGGGTTGAAGTGGCATCACATTTTGTTGCGATCCGTGGCTGGAGCCTTAGAAGTTCGGTTCGAAATTGGTTAAAAAATATGAGATTCGCCCAACCCTACTGTTAAGGTACGTTTACAGCTCGGCGTTCGTTCGACGTTGAGCCTCCTGATTGGCCAACGCCGAGCGCTGGCGTTCAAGGTCAAATATAAACCATGTTCATCTTTCAGCGCTAGTGCTGAGCGTCGAACGTCAAGCTGTAAACGTACCTTTATTCTTACGGCAGTTTGACAGTTTTGGGCCGAAATGGGTTCAAAAGAGACGTTTGTTGGTTGACATGACATTGGCATCTACTACCAATTATGTAGATGACATTGCATTTATACCTACCCAGATTGTGTATACTCCTGCATCACAGTGGCAACCCGCTGGACCAGTTGTGCAGTAGGAATTGGCTCTTGATAAATGAGAAAGTATTGCTGCGCCATCTTTCGAGCGCTTTTGACAAGAAGCCGATAGTCCGGCCCCATCCCGCTGTACACCATGCCGATGTGTTTGGTGACCATCTCAACCTTATTCACACTGTGCTCGTCGTAGAGAATAGACTTGTGCTTATTTTCTGTAGCAAGTACAATTCCATCTTTTGCTTTGATACCCACAGAAGGGGCACCTGCAGCAACTGCAGCTAGAGCATACTCGATTTGTACGAGCTTTCCAGAAGGACTGTAAAAGAGTTCACATTAATTAATAAGGCTCTTGACAGCCGACTTATACTCTATATAAGAACATAATAAGTAAATAAATAATTGATACGCACCTAAATGTAGTGAGAGAAAAACTATAGCGTTCGGATGCCATGATTACAAAGCACAACCCGGTTTCAAATCACTTTTTGACGTTGGCAGCAATGCTGAATGCTGATGAGTTATGACGGATACGGAAATGAGAACCAGCTGTGGAATCGGTAGTCAAATTCGTGAATATAATCCAATAAACAAGTACAAAATAGTGGAATCAGTGCTTTTAATACTATAAAAGACAAACAAAAATCGTAATTTTAATTTATTCATCATAATAATAACAACAATAAAAATAATTCCGAATCTAATCAAGTTATTATTGACTAGTATTGACCCAACAGTGTTGCCAGAACTGTACACCTATCAATCATTATTCATTGCAAAGTATTTTATTTTGCACTCCAGAGTCCAGTTTAGTGTTCCCACGTTCCCACCATATCTCTGTGCCAGGTATTTGGGTGAGTGGAGAAATATGACAAATTTTGAAAATACTCGATCGTCTCCTTTGTCGGACGCCCCGTCAGAAAGTGGGTTTAGTACCCTTTCATTGAGAGACAAAGCTTTAATTAAACGAAATATAAATAAACATCACAACAATAACTTTAAAGCAGGATATGTGCCAGTGCATGAGCAGTCTTTGCACAAAACTGGACTCAGGGGCAGGAAAACATATGCTTTTTGGACACTAGTAATGCTCCTCTTTTTCCTTGCAATGGGAAATTTAATCCTTACCTTCATCATCCTCGGTGTATTACGTCTAGGACAGGGCATGGAAAGCCTGGAACTCGTACCCGAGGAATCACTCGTTATGTTTTATGGAAACACAGATCTTGATCGGTTGTACAAACGCGATGGAAAATTGGAGGGATTTTCCGAGTGTCCTGTTGATATAATTGGGGATAATGGATCAGTCAAAATATCAATCGAAGATAAGGGCAGCAAAAATGAGCCGATGATTACTCTAGACTCAAATCGCACATCCATATCGGGCATTGATGCATTTGAAGTTCGTGATCCAGAGTCTGGGCATCTGATCTTCTCAACTGCATTTCCTAACTTCGGTCTCCCAAGCGGCGTCGGCCAGTTGAATGTGAAGATGGCACGAAGTCGCAGAGTTACCAGTCCAGTGGGGAAAAGCTTGTCTTTACAGGCCGATACTTATGCACAGCTGAAAGGAAATGAAGGAACTCACATGGAAGGCAGTGAAATCATTTGGTCAGCTGACCAAGATATCTTCCTCAAGAGCGTCAACGGAAGTATCATTCTCGACAGCCAAGAAGGAATCTCACTGAATATGAAGAATATTCCGATTGCGGATAGTCCCGAGGAACGGATGCGCGTGACAGCTCATTATAAAGTTTGTGTTTGCATGCCAGGTGGAAAATTATTCAGAGTTCCTGTTCCACCTGGGGATTATGGTAAAATAGGTTGCAGTCTTGTATTTTTATCCAAACAGAATACAAATCCTTGTATTTAAAAGATTATACCCGATGTGACCGTTTTAATGTGAATTACCTTGTTTTCTAGTCAACTTACAATCTCATATTTAAAAATATCATGGTGTTTTAACACCTCGGAATTATGTTTGTTGTCGAAGAACCTCTCTTATTGATAATTAATAATTTAATAGTGTGTTCTAATAAAAAAAACTATGGGTAAAAGAGGTGTGGTGTGTGGATACCTTGACAAATTTACCAAAGAAAACTAACCTAGTCTTACATAGAGTATTATTAATTTATGGTAGTGAACAGTACTCAATATTAGCATGACAAGTGACAACTAATGTTTATTTTTAGAAATGCAAAGGTTGACAACACTGAATGGATGTTAATATTAGACAATAAACAGATTCTATCTGATTGATGTGAAACTAGTTGCCAATAAATAATTGTGAAATGTTCATAAGACGAATTAATTTTCTGCAGTTTCCATGGCCTCATCCGCTCCTTCAGCTTCCATATCATCTTCATCTTCTCCTTCTTTCTTCTCCGGTGGTTTCTCATAAGCTTTGTCGAGCGGTGATACCACCACTCCATCCCACACCGACATCTCCGTAGCGATTGCTGCTGTTCCCTCGATGCCCAGGATACGTTTGTAGCCTCCATGGGAGAGCACTCGCAGTAGGGTTTGAGCAGTGAGGCAAACAATGTCTTGTTGTTCGAGGCTCATTGCAGTGTGAACTCGGATGTTACCGCCTTCGCATGGATCATTGATTCCAGCTGAACCTGGCAGGAACAAACCAGATGCTAGAAGCTGTAAAACTCTTCGATAAGCTTGGTTTATGGGAAGAGCTTGACGACTTGGGTTATTCATGATCGAACTGTGAGCAAGAAGGTCCAACATCCATGGGGAAAGAGGCTCAAAACCATCAAATCGGCTACGAAGATCTCGAAGCAATCGGATGAGTACTTTAATTGATGAATGATGTGCGTTTTCCTCGAACCATCGACTGTGTCTGATGGCAGCCAAATGGCTCTGCAGAATCTTTGGATCGAGATGAAGCTCAGGGTCCAGCTTGCGCAGATTGTGATGTACAGTGGTCATTAGTATGCGAACTCCCGCTTCATTATTGGTGACCTCAAAACCCCTCTCATTGGTCTGCATTGACACAAATTCAGTTGGAGCTTGTGCTTTGAGCTCCTCAAGAACCTTGACTCCTAGAGCATCTACAGCCTCTCGTGTTGGTAATGTCTTCAGGATGACCACTATGTCAGCAACGTTGTGTCCCGTCAGCATGGTGCCCTTCTTGAAAGATCCAACTTGACGGACTTCCTCCAACTGCTGTAGACAAACAAAATAGTACCTATATAAAGCAAGTGGAATTAAAAACTATTAATTTCACAGAGTAGGAAGGACAAAGTCTTCTGAAATAAAACCTCCGGTTTGAAACCGTATGCTGACCATAAATTCACACACTTTAGTAGGTAGGTGTACCTTAACATTTGTTGTGATTGTGAATGCTATTCATTTCTACCTTGGTAGCATTCAAGTCAAAGTGAATGTGTGCAATGTGATGTTAATTTTAACAAACTTTACATCAGCAGCCTACGAGACCTCAAAAGTCATCTCTCTGCCGCTGTCAGAAATAATGGAAGATTCATTTATTTCAAAACATCATACTTACACAAGCATCGAATGTCCCTGGAGCAACGATGAGGTTATCCATCACGGTCTGAATTTTTGTCACCAGGTTTAAGACCGATGTCTGCTCCTGAGGTGTAGGTGAAAGATCAGAATTCTTCTTGAGAAGGGCCTGAGTGAAAGGAGCCTCATCGGCAATGGGCTTTACCCTTGGGAATGCAGATTCACAAAGGGCAAGATCAAAGGGATGCCGGGGAACAAATGGTTTTACTTTGAACAGTCCTGGGCCTCGGCCCATTCCTCGTCCCATTAAACCTCCTCTTCCCCTGCCGCGAACCATGGTATATTGTAAGTTAAACGAATCACAGTACTACTACCGGCAAATAATTACCTACAGAACAAGAACAACAACCAAACCTCAAATCGAAACGTCGTGTAAATCAGTGTAAATTTCACTTCTGTCCCTCGGCTCACAAAGTCACCACCACAGCCTTCTAGTTCTACAACGTTGCCAGATGTGTGATGGAACTTCTTTATCGACTTGAACTCAACTGGTGTGTGCCCTTTAAAAGAGTAGAAATAATTTTTTTTTTTATAAGAGGCAGGAGCAAACTTAATCTAAAGAGTAAATAAATGTCCTTGCAAAATGTATAGGATTGGGATGGTTTGTGAAAATACTAGTTTATTAATTATTAACAATCACATAATATTCAATATAAGATTAAGGTGATTTATTGCCCAAATACTCTACATAACAGTGCTGTAAAATTATTTCGACTTGATTTCATTGTAGGTACCAACTAGTAGTATTAAAAGTAAATTCTTATTAAGTTATTACATACATAATCATAGAAGTACATCTATGGCAAAGTATTAATATAATTTAACAAATCAATACTCAGGCACAAGTGATACACGTATAATGTTACCAGGAAAATGTATGTTCACATAATTCACATTAAGCAGGTATCCCATCAGTGGTTAATTAATAATTACTCATCTTCATGCCCAAAAACAACTACTCTTGGTGAGCCTTAAAATCTTGAGTTGCTTTTGTAGAAAACTGCGTATCGATTGTTAGATCATCTTCATTTAGTTTCTTCGCTAGGAAATAAATCTCAGCTAATGCAATAATTAATGCAATTATCACTCCTAAAATAAGTCTAAAACCAAAGTCCAGTTCTCCAATCATTAGCTCAATGCCTAAAAATCCAAATAGGAAACCAGCTGCCACAGAAATAATAAACGATCCAACAGCAATAAGTTGTCGGTTGATTTGTTTCATGGCGTACGAGAATGATTCTTCGGGCTCGCGCCTACGTACTGCATCTACAGTTTTTGTCATTGCTCTGTATTCGTTTGAAGTCTGTTGTAGTTTCAACTGTTTAATTCTAGCTTCCAACTCTGGATTTCTTGGTTGTATTTTTGGTTCCGGAAGAATGACATCCGTACCTTCCATGAGCTCGTGAAAATGTACAGAGGTACATTTGCCTGTATGCTCTTCTTCTAAGGAGGACATATATTTCTTCAGCCACTGAATGTCGGGTAGCGTTAAAAATAAATCGACGTTCTTCTCTTTATTCATTTTAACAGCTCGAAGACCTTCTGTCAAGTCCTTACATTCATTTAAGTTGTAGAAAAGATACTCTTGTAGCTTTTTCGATGGTTTCAGTTTCAACGTTACACATTCTTCGGCAGCCTCCATGATAAATATTTGGAAAAACTAATTCTGAGTATTTGTAAATTGCAGTAATTAATTGTTAATATGTAATTTTTTCTCTAGATCAGAATAAAATTCCTTGAGTTCCTCTTCTTTCTCCTCGAACGTTTTATCCACCAGAGAGCATTTGTGAGTCATATCTTCAATAAATTTTTCCCATTCTACTTTACGTATTTCTCGTTTTGCAATAATTGAAGTATCAGATTGAAACACTTGTTCTTTTTCAATAATCTTATTGCACATAGACACAGCAACCTCTAAATTTGCGTTCAGTGTCGGCAGGTGGATATCAGAAGCTAAACGTACGCGTTCAATTTGTGTATCTTTTATGTCTGTAACTCTCTCCAATATTTGAAATAAACGAACCACTTCACGATCCGCTCGTTTTTCTTCAAACTCTTTCAAGAAAAACTTAATCTCTCCACTTAGAAAAGGTCGATGATCAAATAGTCGTGTCCAAATTTCACCTGTGTCTTTTATTACAGCTGACATATTGATAAATAAACTTGGGTCACGCGGAAAACGCCTTCTTTATTGGATGAACTTCACTTACCGACCGAGCAAAATCGCTTCCTGTGACCGCGAATATTTGAATCTATCATTCCATGAATCTCCGCTTTGAGATTGAACCACACAGGAAGCAATTTTTTGCTACGGGCCTGCCCTATTCTCACTAGTCAGGCCCGTGTGAGAATAGGGCAGGGCAGGGGCCTGTCCTATTCTATTCTTCTTTATACTGATCACTAATTTGTTTGTAGTATAATGGCTTTGTTTTTATTGATGACCATGCATTATTTTATTTCATATTTGTCTCACATTAATAGTTATAAGTGTATGGTATAAGTAATGTAATAAATAAGTAATAACTCAGCTAACAAAAACAAAAATGATTCGTTCCTTTAGCCTTTTTTATTTGTGTTTTTTTGTACTTGAATGGCTGTCAGGAAAATGTTTCCTCTTTGGCCATATACATTTGTACAATTTTACATTTTTTAATACATTACATAACATAAGTATAGCAAAGCATGAACATAATATAGATCAGTCAAGTTACAGTCAAGTTTTATCCTAGCTGGGGGAAAGGTAAGGGATATTTAAATTTGGGCTTTCGAGGGAAAATGAGGGATATTAACAATTAGTTCTGTTTGGTTAGAGGACAAGGTTAGGTACGTATTGAATGTGGAGATCTTGGAGTCTGTCACAGAGTTTGTGCCTAGGATATCGTAGGTATATCTTCATTTTAGTCCATGGATGGAGGTAATCGAGATAGGGACACCTTCGAGGCTCCGAATGTCCTGGTAAAAAAGCTTATCCCTTACAGCGACTACCAGTCGTACGTAGACGTATTATAGGTGCCTATGTATTCAGAGGGATGATTTGCAAGACTGCTTTTATCATGTCTTTTATCACTAACTCAACATTTTGGTTTTGTATTAGAGTGTAAGTATACATTAAAATATATATTATAATAAAATATAGAATAAAAATATATATTAGAATAGTTACAGGTATAAATATACCTGTATCAAAAGTCTCGTATACCAAATTATTTTCGACTTAAATTTTAAATTAAAAGGTTACAGGTACATAATATTCCAATTGAATGATTTTCTTTGGCATTCGCAAAGCTATTACACATTATGAATGAATTTTATTACTCTAAGGTAACAATTATTTCAGGTAGTCTTCTTGTTATTTTCTGCGCAATTAGATAATGTAAACTCTACGGAGCGAAGAGAACCCAGACAAAGACGCAGAAGAGTGAAATATGAATGAAGTCCTTCAGATGCTCTTTCAAATTATAAACTGTACTTTTATGATGAGAAAATTAAACACCTAAGTCTTAATCTCTTATTTTGCTTGTATACGTGAACTTGAAATAATTATGATGTGGTATTTCAGGTTATAGGTTGCTTAAAAAATCAAATACTTGATACTATGCCAACAACTCTGCAGAATTGATGTTTCATTTCCACTACCTACTTATCTATACAGAAGACTGGCTTTAATCTTATTGCGAAATTGTTTGAAATGTTGCAAAAGGTTTGTTTCTTAGCTATATCTTGGGTTTATTGATGAATCAGTTTATCATAATTCATACAAGTAAAAAATATCGATTATGTGATTTCAGATTTGGGAAAGGGACGAATTAGTTACTAGGTTGAAAACAGGAAATGCAAGTGTATAGGAAGCAAAGAATTGTATATAAATTCACATTGTACATAAATACCGAAAATATTATCATTCATTCTTCAATTGACTTAAAAGTCATTGTTATCAAAACATACCCTATTAATAAAACAAAGAAGAAGATAATATACCAGGAACCAACTAGTAAAATACAAATTATTGAACAGAAACACGGGTATTGTCAAGTAAAGAAAAAAGAGTCCCCCTATTATATACCCTATTGCTATAAGAAGTAGACATTCAATTTGTTAATAAAAAAAACGATAACCCGGAAAGAGGTGATTGTGTGACATAGATACAAATTTGAAATTTTTCAACCTATTTATAGAAAAGTAAGTGCATATAAATATATAATTTCACATTTACAGTAATGTAATTCTTCAATTAACTTTCAGAAAGTCTATATTAAAAATACATTTCTGACGTAGAAACTTTTTAAAAATACTTGGGCATTTTTCTTTGTGTAAGTTTTAAACATATGTTACCTACCTTATTAAGACCTTATGTGATCTATAAGTGGACCAAACTCAACAAATACAAGGCTTTGATTTGGGGTAAAGGGTCAACCGAGTAACACTGATAACGAAAGATACTTGATCATATAAACATCAAAATTAGGAAATCTTGAATATCAATCAATGTTTACTGATTATCAGGTTGTTGTTTTCATAAATGTAGCTTCCTTAGTTCGGGTATTTCCTCTCAGTCGGATCGTCCTACGTCAAAAGCAGCAAGTAAATTAATTATCTGGAACCTGTCTTCGGCGCTGTAACCATCGTTTTCAAGGTAGAAGACGAGCAATAGTTCGAGCCAGTATTCAAGCAACATCGTACTTGGTTGGAGGTGGCGGAATATGAGTGACACAAAGGTATTCATCGTGTTGTTGCTGATAGCACAGGCGACAGTCAACGTCCACTCACAATTATTTGAAGGTGGGTTTATTATTAGTTTCTTATAGCTTAGCAGTAAACAAGTTGTCTTTCTCCAGTGCCTATAAAAGGCTTGATGAAGATAATAATAACAGCTTAGGGCCGGCTAAGACCTGAGACAATGTACTTTTGTTGAACCATTCAAATTTAGTGAAAAAATATGTTTCTTATCTTTTTTTGAGTTGACTCAAGATATATTAATAATACCGAATACTAAATTTATTCATGCTTTGCACGTGCGTCTTTTGTTTTACATCAACAATGTAAAAAAGTATATTTTCGGCCATATTGGTGATAGCTGTCAATTCGATTTAAACTAATTATTATCGGTTATAGTCAAAGATAGTTTGTAAATAAGTGGTTTTATACCTATAAGAACTTCTTCTGCAGCTTACAATTACACAGGTAAACCATAAATAATATCAAAAAGTACTGAACAACAGATTGACAGCCGTTCTGACATGTATCCCCAAAATGGCCGCGCAACAATGAGATGACGTCACGTGCAAAGCATGAAAATTTCTGTTAATAACTCATAGATTGACTGAAAAAATAGGTAAGCAAAATATTTTTCTCGTGTGAAACAAGTACTTAGATTTTGAATATCTCATATATTAAAGAAGAAGGAAATTTCTTATACCATGTATTAACCTTGGGGAATATACACTTTCAACAAATCGCCTCGTGCTGTTAAGAGCAAAAATCAAATCTGAATCAACAAGGAAAAAACATCATCTAAATGAATACTATTGAATGCTCATCGCCGACTTTCAACACATCATTGTGCCCATTAAGCTACAAGGAAAAAACATCCTCTAAATTAATAGTACCTATATTGTATGCGCTTGTTCAATGTTCAATAGTTAGTTCAATGACTCTTTTAGCATACTCTTGCCTTGCGGTATAAAAGTGATTATCACCTACAACGAACTGACCTGGGTACTATGGCGGAAGTATGGGACCACGGTAAGACACCACGGTCGGGGGGGGGGGGGGGGGGGGGGGGCAGTACTCTACGAGGGCAGAAAAATCTACCTTGACGTGCTTTTAATAAAAGTAAATCTTTTACTTCAGCAAATATATATTAAAAATTATTTCAGAGTAGGTATAAGTTGACATGGTGCCATGGGTAATTCTGAATAACCAAATTCGCCCCCGAACCCCATATTAGTGCCATCATCAGATATCATCAGTTTATTAGGTGAACTAAAATCCCACTGAACAGGGCCCACAACACTGAAACAATAAAATATAGAGAGAAAAGTAAACAAAATAATTTAATTGAAAATCTCGCCGGGATGGCCCTAAACTCAACGCCAATGCCTGGATAACCATGAATAACCATTGTTCCTAACTCTATGACGAAACTATTTTGAAAATAATCACGTTGTTTTCTTGTTCACAAGATGAAGCATGTGTTACGGACGAAGGCGTAGAGGGAGTCTGCAAGCTACTACAGCGCTGCACGGTGGCAAAAGAAGAACTGAAAAAGAAAAACGAAGTCAAGCCCAAAATATGTTCATTCGACAAGAATTTGCCAGTGGTCTGCTGTCTTGACCCCGGTCTAGTGCCGAGGCCTCAGCGACCTCAGTATCAGTTCTCCGAGAAGCCAAGACCTCAGCAGCCTCAGCGACCTCAGCAGCCGTTTGAACAGCCTCAGCGACCTCTCGAGCAACCGCAGCGGCCGTTTGAACAACCCCAACAACCTTTTGAGCAACCCCAACAACCTTTCGAGCAGCCTCAGGAGCCTTTCGAACAGCCCCAACAAGGCTTTGAACAGCCCCAGCAAGGCTTTGAACAGCCCCAGCAAGGCTTTGAACAGCCCCAACAAGGTTTTGAACAGCCCCAGCAAGGCTTTGAACAACCCCAACAAGGTTTTGAACAAACCCAACAAGGTTTTGAACAATCACAACAAGGTGAACAGCAACCGTCTACGGAATTCCCAACGCAAGAGCAGCAAGAAGCTGGTGAACTTGGAGGTCAAGACCAAGGGGCCTTGGAGTCAACGAGTAAGAAACCACCGAGAAGACAGACTCAGTGGTGGCAAAAACCCAAGAAAACGACGCCGAGTTTTTAATAGATGAGACTTCCCTCGAGTGACAATATAATATTTTGTCAGAACATTTTGTTTTGTTTATTATTTTTATTACTCAAAAATTGTTTAATTTTTTTTATATCCATACCTATGTATTGAATAAAATCAAATGTATGCTCAAACATGATTTTGCTCATTTGCGATAACCAATTGCGCCACTGGTTAGGGTCAAGAACGCGATATGGATAGGTCGCGGCTTTCTTGAAAATGCATCACTTCTAAATAAAGTGCTGGAGAACGAACATGAATATCACGTATCTTCTAGTTTTCTGTGCCATTTTAAACACTTTTGTTTCTGGATTCCAAACAACTCTCTATGAAGGTAATGATAACTTCAATAATATTTTATATTGGGGACATTTTATTCTATTATTCTTTAATATCGGCATTGATTCCATATACTCTGAATTTTTCAGGCGATACTTGTCACGTAGGGAGCTCTGCGGGCATTTGCAAAGTAATTACTGATTGTCAAACAGCCCTCGCTCTAATAGGAAAGGGGTTACACCCAGAGACATGTTCGTGGCTAAATCTCAAAACGCCGATCGTGTGTTGCGTGGAAAATGTTACCACAATTTCTGACACAAAATCGAGAATAACAGATGTAAATCAGACGAACACTGAAGAAGAAAAACACGAAGATAACCGAACAACTGCTGCACAGAATATAAGAGAATCAGATAAAGAAAGAAGTGTACGAAAGGCGAATGAAAGTAAGTGTTCACTTTGAAATTTTCGTTCTTTTACACCTATAGCAATCATTTTAATTAATGTGGGAACATCGATTGCCATACCCCGAAAATGCTTTTATTGAAATTAGCAATAATATGTATTTTCTTAAAATGTTCATAAATTATCTAGTTAGCTCTGCTTTTCAAAAAATTTCATATGCAGTACCGTGATCCAAGTATCTATTATGGTTTTTCAACAATGGATCATAACCATAATAGATACTTGGATCACGGTACTGCATATGAAAATTTTTGAAAAGCAGAGCTAACTAGATAATTTATGATGTTGTCTATTTTATATGTCTTCAGAACATGAGAAAACTTTTAACACAGGAAGTACAGGAAAATTATTTAGTTTTTGGTGTATCCTTTACTATAATATGCTTAAAAGAGAAGAACGTCGTCCCCGTAGCAACGTGGCTGAAAATTTGGTTCTTTATACAAATCTTGAATTTTCCACCGATCAAGTTGAAACTCGCCAGTAATGTACATAATTACGTGACCTGATATTTTATAGTAACACTTTCGCGATATTCTGTTCAGTATTTACCGAGTTATTCGTGAAAAACATCGCTTTTTTGCAGTGAAAATTAATTTAAGTAGGCAGTGAAACTAATTTTCACGAATCGACCTGAACAATATTTGGCTATGGAATCCGGAGCTCGGAAGTTGCGTTACGATTCACGTCTATAGACATCGCGAATTTAGCACGATTTTCAACGAAACTTGACTTTTCCTGTACATAATTTCAAGCGAACTGGCAAGCAAAAAGTTTCGTTTGAATCCGATAAGTATTTAGAGAGATACTAAATATAAACCAAATTGTCATTGAAAAAGTAACTTTCTTCGAAACTTTCCAAATCTAGGAAGCCGTGAATCCATTTGGCAGTGAAGAAAATAATGGAATTTCCACTGGAGACCTTGACTGGAATCACGGCAAACCAACATTTCATGTGAATAAATGCTGACTTTTTTGGGGTGGGTTATGCGGGGGGGGGGGGGGGGGGGGCACAAGGGAACAATTCTGTCCAGAGTGTATTTTATTGATTCCTTTTGATATTGGACCTAATTTCCAATATTATATCTTTCATTTGATATGACTATATAAACAAATATCAAGCAAGCAAGAACATACATTTTCTGCTGACTTCACAACTTAGCATTTTATCAAAAGATTTTAGTTGGTACACCTACATAATATTGTATTGTTCGTTGATGTTTTCATGTGTGCAGAGAATATGCGAACGATGAAATAATCAGTATAAGTTATAAAGTGGAAACATGCATAAAATTTTATATAGTAGTAAATTTCGTAATTTTTTAAGTTATTACATAAAAAGTGACGAACTTCGATTAAATCTCGATACCACTTTTCGTTCATCATAATTGCAAATCAAATCAAATCATATTCCATTTTATTATCAATCACACCTATTTGTTTTAATTCAGTTTCAAATATTTATTCTTATTTTGGACCCCCCCCCCCCCCCCCCCCCCCCCCCACCACCACCCGTGATGGACTTGGCCAGTCGGTTGCGGAGAAGAATACCCTAGACTATGATGTAACATATCCTGACACAATAATAAAATTGTTAACAGGATTTGATTAAATAAAATTTTGGAACCTGAATTAGATCATCAAGTTGATACATTTTATTATTTTGTGTTTCAAATATTATAAAAATCATTTTAATTCTATATACCATGCAACTGAAGTTTTTGTTTTTATTCTTCATTGAGTCGTATCTGTTCATATTTTTTTATCATGCTCAAAATGTTTTAATAATATTGAGTTTTACACGATATATTTAAATATTTTCAAAATACTTACACATGTTTTCTTTGTTTCTAATTTACGTATGTACACTACAGGTGTGCATTGGGGTTAGTGTGGGTTTGGTGCACCTTCCACAGATATAGCTATAAAAGAGCCTTGATTTGCATTTATGATCGGTCATTTCGTGAGTTGAAAAAAATTGTCACGAGAGACAATTCTTTGCCAGCATATCAGGTAGTTTTATTTTAATGGTGGTCCATCTTCAGTTATGCATTGCCTTGCCGAGAAAGAGAGCATATTGGGTCATGTATTACATGGCGGGGCTCTCTAGTAACTTTTAAAATAGCTCATGTATGGTATTGTTTTCAATTTTTTCCTGATAATATGTCCATATGTATACTAGAAAACAAGTTTTTTGTTCAAATCTGTCGACACAAAAAGATATCTTCATTTTAGTCTAATTATTATACGATTTTACTTGGCTGTAAAGCTAACATGGGGAGATAATATGGATTTATCTAAAAAAAAAAACTAGATCAGTACACTAGTTTTTTTTTGGCGATATTCTGGTGTAGGATGTAATTGTCTAGGTATAAGAATGCAAAGTTACAGCGAATTTTATTGAAGTTGGGATTACGTTCTTCCGTCTTAAAAATATTAGAAATAATGAAATCTTATATAGGTACATCAAAATATTAACAACCCCCACCAATCCGACAGAAAAATCAAGTTTCCAATACTCTTGCTCAACCCAGTAATTAGGTTAACACAGTCATTCTAGGAATGTCATTGGTTGTTGCCATGACAATAAGTCCTAATCAACCGTTTAAAATTTAGCAGAGTATTGAAACACTTTGAAGTATGAAGAATTTAAACTCTGACCTTCAATTAGCTCTATTTTTCTGTCGGTTAGCATTGTTATTAGCAAAAGGTCCTATCCTATTATACTTATACATCTTGCTTATACTTTTACATACCCACCATATGTTGAAAGTTCAAGTCCCTTGTTCTTCTTTCAATTTTGAAAATTTACTCTACTCCTCTTTGAACATTGTTATCTAGTAATCACAATATATCGTAGCATCATTTACTCTCATTGCATTCTGGACCATTTATTGCACATCCCTTATTCGAGCTACAACCTAGTAGCTCTTAGTTCGCATGAGGGGTATAAAGATTTGATCCGAAAATTGGACTTTGATTGGTGTGGAAACGTCGACACATTTGGACGTACTTGGCTCGGGAACTTTTCACAGCTGAGGTACGTTTTCACACTTTTAGATTTTTAAACTATTGTGAGTGAGAACTATCTCGGTTTCTAAATTCAAAACAGAGTATAGAATCAGATTTGAAGTAAGATTCCTTTGCCCTTATTGAATATTATTTGAGAAGAGCAACAATGCCAAAAAATCGAATTTGTGAATGGCGGGATTGCATCCTTATAAATAAAAAAGTTATCGTTGCATCAAAAAAAAAAATGGCTGGTATAAAATTAATCACATGTGAAATATTATGTTATTTCCTTAAAGGACTGTTAATACTGATAACAGTTTTTTTCGTGAATATCTCGGAATGTACAAAAGTACACTTGTTGCGTTTTGAACCTAAGCTCTTCATTTGTTCAATGAGATCAGAAATCTGTAAATTTAATAGACTTTCCTATTTATAACTTTGCTAGGTAACATAACATTATTAATAACATGTTGGATACACATCGTATCAGCTTCGAAGAAAACAACTAAATTATAATCAAATTTCACCCTAGCTCAGATTTTACAAAATTTTAAAACATACTGATTTTAATTCACTTTCCTATTTATAACTTTGCTAGGTAACATAACATTATTAATAACATGTTGGATACACATCGTATCAGCTTCGAAGAAAACAACTAAATTATAAATAAAATCTTCACCCTAGCTCAGATTTTTCAAAATTTGAATACATACTGATTTTAATTCAAAAGATGGATTTTCATGCAATCTACTCAAATATACTCAGAGGTTTTTGTAGGTATCGAAGTTAGTTCAACAAAATCCAGTTTGTATATTACTGATCTATTAATTATAACATTAAGAACATTAAAAAATTCGCTTTGAATTGAATTGAAGACTAAGTCGAGTTGTACGGTGTTCATAATTTGCATTAGGCACGTTTTGTTTGTGAATTGATGTTGAAGAAGATAAGCAATGGAGAAAACTTGAATTTTCGATGATTTTTTAATTTTCGCGGAGTTTAGGAGTACTAAACTATTTTTTTACTCATAAGCGGCCGATCAAGTTGGGAACAATAATCAGTTAGCTTACTCCATTTTTTGTAAAGTGGACAAGGCGAGTTTTGCTTCTCAAATGTTTGATAAGTGTTACTGTGTTTTCATGTAAAAGTGTTATTCCTCTACAATCAACTTCCATAGGTATATTGGCAGCTAAGTCATAACCCAACCCTTCTTACCTCTATGGTTATAACAACTTAGCTATCAAATTATACGTGTAAAATTATAGGTGTTGTAGGTGTTATAGGTGTTAATTTACTATTTGGAATGTACGTATTTTTCTACGTGTATTTCGAAAATAATTGATTTTTGTTCATATTGTAATTTAAAATCAAATGAATTATTCAAGTACAAGGTTGTCAAAATGGAGGAAGTTTACAATTATCGTAATCGCTGTTACCACAACAAGACTTGAAACGAGGTTATGCTATGATTTAATTAATAATTTACGTGTTACGAAGAAGAACACGGAGGATAATAACATCCAGACTAATAAAAAATACTGTAATTCCTGACTAAGATGCAGGCTTTCTTCGACGTATCAGAAACATGTAACAGCACTTCATGTAATTTACATCATTTTGAGAATGTGTTGATAGAGGGTAAAATTTGGAGTGAATATTCATTTTAGCATCTGGAGGATGCGGCTCCTTGCTCTAAGATAAAGATACAAGTACAATATCATGTATTTCGAATTCGAAATAAAAAAATGAAACACCTTGAACAGAAGTGTGTGCAATATTTTGAAGCTTTTTTAAATCATAGCTCAAGAACGAATACATATTTTTGGAAACTTATTGCGAAAATGAACTATATAATGTATACAGAAACCTAGTACCCAACTATTATCTGTGTGACAAGCATGTTCTTCAAGCATGGACATCTTGAAAACATTTCTTTTAACACAGGGTCACTCTGGGTGTCGAGTCAAAAGAACAAAAACTCAATTTGGGATCATTTTTTAACACATGTTTGCAAAGATTTTACGATTGTGCAAGCTCAGATAGCATATTAAAGACACACACCTCTAAGTTAATGCTATAGTTATTTTTTATCATTATCTGGAATTGTTCGTGGCATTCTGTTTGCGACTTTCTAGCAAGGCTCCTATTGTGAAAGAAAGGATATTTATAAAGACACAGCACCTGTAATTTACATCATTTTTGAGAAATATTTTTAACAGTTGATTAGGACTAAATTAGTATTAATGTTAGATGTTAGTAATTAGATTAGAATTAGATTATGATTAGTAAAGAAATCATTTCTAACCAATTGAGTTCCATTTTGTACATTTTGAACGATTTGAAATATTGTATACAAATCAAAACTTTATTTCCATTTCCGAATGCAATCAGAATAACTATTATGTATGTATTATTTTTTATCACAAATTATCACATAAATTGTCAGAAAAGTCAACATTTTACACTTCACAGTTATACCCGTAGGTAGAACACAGTACGCAAAACACCAAAACATTACACACCAAAATTCCACCAAGTGAATTTTACTTCAATGTGACACCCTTGAGGGACTATCAAAGAATATAAGTCACCAATGCCCGCAAGGAGAATGAGATATCGCCATGCAGGCGATTGACTAATTGGAAGATAACGATGATCTTTGATTTCAGTGTGCGGATGTTATCATAATTATGAAGATCCGAACGTGCATACATGTGGAAGCATCGCCTCAAGGTCGAGTTGGTCGAGGTAAGACTCATTTTATTAGTAACGATGAGATTCCCTAAAACTGAATAAATACTGGATAAACCTCATACAAGATATGAATAATCATTTATAAGGGCTCTGCAAATATTTTGTCAGGTGAAATATCGTGCTTATACCGCGCATTGAAATCTCCGAGAAATATTCGTATAATTCTCGAGGTCTTTTATAACTAATTGTCTCATCATATTTCATTACAAGTGAACCTAACTAATTTGGAAAGTCCGTAATGAGAATATGATTGACTAGCTCATAGTCACATTATACCCATTTCCAATTCCAAAAATACAAATACAAATGGAGAAAGTTGACGCTCTGGTTTTGCACTACGGAAGTTCCGGGTTCGATTCCAGGACCAGTCTTCCTGACAGAGATATTTCGTGGTTTCCAACATCCATTAGTCGAGAGGCAAATCATGGGAACGTTCCCTACGAATAACAACGACCGCCTCCTTCCCACCGTCAAACATTCAACAATTCTTGAACATCATCACTCTAGCAACATTATCATTTAGCTGCAAAACAAACACAACGTAATAGAAACATTTATATGTGTCTGTTTTGTCTTACAGTTTCGATGAAGAAAAGATTACGGATCCAAGGATAATTGAAGGCGAGTTGGCCGGATCCAGGGAGTTTCCACACATGGTAAATAAACATGTTCTTCATTACATCTCCTTCTCACCACTTGGTTGTTATGTCACTTTCTGTCTGCCTTGTTACAGGTAGCGCTAGGCTTCGAAGGAGCTGATGGAAACATTGGTTGGCATTGTGGAGGAAGTTTAATCAGCAGCAAACATGTACTTACTGCAGCTCATTGTCTGCATAATCATGGGTAAATTATAGTCTTACAAATTTACTAGGAAAACGCTCAGTGTAACGCGTTGATGAGCGAGCACGGGTACGTGCAAATTCTCGAACCGGAAATGCGTACACAACGCAAAGAAAACGCATACATCCATATTTAATGGCGGTCATATATTTTTTCCCGCCAAAAGTAGTTTTGGAGCGGTTTTAAAGGGAAATTCGAAATATAAGTTGCCATATTTGGCAATCGGTTATGAATATCGAAAAAGCAAGAAAGACATGACATGTATTGAACCTTTATCTACATTTTCATCGCTTACTGTTATAACTTTGCTCCTACTATATGGTCAGCATTAGTCGGGCACGAAAACACTCCGTTTCTCGACCGTTTTTTGTCGTCGCTCAAATGGAGCGTTTTCGTACCCGACTAATGCTGACCACATAGTAGGAGCAAAGTTATGACAGTAAGCGATGAAAATGTAGATAAAGGTTCAATACATGTCATGTCTTTCTTGCTTTTTCGATATTCATAACCGTTTGCCAAATATAGCAATTTATATTTCGAATTTCCCTCTAAAACCGCTCCAAAACTACTTTTGGCGGGAAAAAATATATGACCGGCCTTAATTGAAATATGATCACTCAATCAATAAAAAAGTATATGCTTTTCATCGAAACTTGAAAATAGTATCTAAGCACCCTGGTAAATATAGCAAATCATATTCGATTGGCACTGGAAAACATTCATTTCGATACTTCATTACTGACAGATATTAAAAATGTCAATAAGTTCATACGTTCTTAACTGATTGGGATGAAATTTTGTAAAATAAGAGACAATGTTGGTCTTATGAACATGCAAAATATGAGTTTGATCAGAATTATCGAAGACCGTTTTCATTTTTCAACCTATCAGGAGATATTTATTTAAATTTTAACCAATGAATGGATTTCAACAAAACTAAGGTCTGCAAACAGAGAAGGTTGTCTCTACATGTGTGCAAAATTTCAGCTTGATCGAAGAAAAACTCTGACCTGTATAGCCAAAATATGAGTTTGATTAGAATTATCGAAGAGCGTTTTCAATTTTCAGCCTATCAGGAGATATTTATTTAAATTTTAACCAATGAATGGATTTCAAAAAAATTATGGTCTGCAAACAGAGAAGGTTGGTTTTACATGTGTGCAAAATTTCAGATCGATCGCTGAAACGGTGCAACCTGTGTATCGGTTAATAGCAGAAAACAAAAACAAATAAAAAACAAAAACAAAAACAAAATAAAAACAGAGGTCCGTGCCAAAAGAGTCAAAAGGAGACGCTCGCTTCGCTCGCTCAACAATGTTCTGTTAGGGTTGTCTACACGCTCCGTTTTGTCGTCCGTGCCATTAATACCTAAATAGGTATCTGGCGCATCGTTTTTTAGTGAATTATAAGTTACACATATTTGTAGGTCCGTATATACCTATTTGTTTTCTGGCCTATACTTCTATGCGCGATGGGCAAAGTACCTACTTATTATTTTTAAATTACCGTGTTGACTTGGCCCAGGTTTTGACACTTTCAGTGCTGAATTTTTAGATTTCCTTTATTTTTATTTTTTGGAAAATCTAAATTTTGGCTTAAATTCGGCGCCCACCAAAAACCTTTTTTTAAGAGGCCCATAAGGTAAATATGAGGGCTTATTGTATCGCTGGCCTTATTGCCGAATTGTCCTTATTGTCCGTGCCAAAAGAATCGCTCGCTTTGCTCACTCAACTATACAATCACAGTTCATTTTACACAGTTCACAGTATCACAGTTTTTTTTACAGTTCATTTTGCCAGGTCAACTTTCGAACCTTTTCTAGAATTGAACAGAATTATTTCTTCCTTCAATGCTTGTATTTTTTGTTTCAGGGTTCTCGTCACCCATGTCCGAATCGGAGACGTAAATATGAGGGAAAACGCGAGTTTGTCGCGTCAGAATTTCAGAGTCGCGAGCCGTGAGCGTCATCCCTTGTATCACAGGTCTAAGATCTATCACGACATCGCCATCTTGACTCTGGACAGTTTGGTCGAGTTCAGTGAGTTCGCGAGGCCGGCGTGTCTGAGCACCCGGGTCGTGACGGCACCCAGTCCATGCGTGGCCACGGGATGGGGCGTCGACAGCTGGCGTGAGTACCCACATCGTCAATGGCAATTGAAACTAACTTGCAATCGGCTGAACCAGAAGCCTACCATCTTTATCCAGCATTTGTTATTACTAGGAAAACGCTCAGTGTAGCGCGTTGATGAGCGAGCACGGGTACGTGCAAATTCTCGAACCAGATTTTTTTTTATTTATTTAGAAAAATACAAATTACATGTTATTGTAGCCCCCCTAAACTAATAGGCTGGCTTGTCTGCGGGGCTACACACTAATTATTGAAATATGATCCACAAAATCAACATAAAAGTATAATATGCTGTTCATCGAAACTTGAAAATAGCATCTAAGCACCCTGGTACATAATAGCAAATCAGATTCAATTCAATAATTGGCACTGGAAAACATTCATTTCTATACTTCATTTCTGACAGCTATTAAAAATGTCAATAAGTTCATACGTTCTTAACTGACTGAGATGAAAATTTATAAAATAAGAGACAATGTTGGTTAATGACCATGCAAAATATGAGTTTGATCAGATTTATTGAAGACCATTTTCATTTTTCAACCTATCAGGAGATGTTTATTTAAATTTTAACCAATTAATGGATTTCAAAAAAATTTGGGTCTGCAAACAGAAAAAGTTGTCTCTGCATGTGTGCAAAATTTCAGATCGATCGGTGAAACGGTGCAACTTCTATTGCTCCAGATAGCAGTAAAAAAAAAGAAAAAAAAGAGGTCTATGTCAAAAGAGTCAAAAGGAGACGCTCGCTTCGCTCGCTCAAAAAGCACCATACAAAATCACTGCATATCACGAATGAGGCAAAAAAAGCAGATGTTGCACGTATTGGTCGGTGGTCGCTCATCAAAGCGTTTCACTGAGCATTTTCCTAGTACCTACATTTATCGTACCTATCCGGATCCCACATAACCATGGAAGGCTATAGGCTAGTCTGTGGGAGACAAAATGTGAGGCGACTTCTCTTCCCACAGACGCAACTGAAGGCAGCTCCGACTTGAAGAAAGCCGATCTGCAAGTTCATCCTCTTGCGATGTGTAACAGAACTTACATGTCTATCATCGGCAACAGGCGGCAGCTGAGTCACGGCGTTGATGAGTCCATGATCTGCGCCGGTGATCCAGAAGAGATCAGGGACACGTGCAATGTAAGCAGAATACATCCTTTTAGAT
This sequence comes from Leuctra nigra, assembly GCA_934045905.1. Classification (NCBI taxonomy): domain Eukaryota; kingdom Metazoa; phylum Arthropoda; class Insecta; order Plecoptera; family Leuctridae; genus Leuctra; species Leuctra nigra. Next base: position 37,057,875 of record OW203762.1, read on the forward strand.
TTCGTCTCGCCTGCAGGCAGCATCTTTGTTACGAGTAGATTTCATCGAGTTTTCATTTTCACTAAACCGATCGACCGAATAATTTTACATTCTGAAAGTATCACCTTGTTTCTATGTCAAACTTTTTTGGATTAGAAAAAAATTTCGTCACCAAAATAAAATTGACCAAACTATTAAAAAAAAAAAAGATTTTCATAATTTTCTGGAAACTTTCCAGTTAAATATTCGACAAAACGAAGACATCAAAATAATCCTCACTTATTATAAATAAACGTGACATAAAACACTGCACCTGTCAACCGAATGTGAGAGTTAAAGTGGTCCCACTACTCCAGCCATGGTGCTTAGAATTCGCCGTAATTCACACAAATCTCTGATGAAATAATACCTCAAGCAACAGCATAAAACAATTATATCTTACCGTGTGCTCAAATTATATGTTTTTAATTGAAGTTCCAATTAAACTATCCCAAAATAATCCATATTTGTAGTGCAATGTTGCCAGAATTATGGTAAATTTCACACATTGTACACATTTTCTTTCTTATTTGGCCCGTGACCCCATATTTTCAAACGGCAGTCTTATTCTAAAAATTATTATCTTTAATTTGAGACCATTTTCAATAATTTGTCATTCCTCTTGCGATTTTAGGAGCAATTTAAGGCCAATTTTCCGGGACGATTTCATGTCTCCCTGTGTTATCTTATGGGGGAAAAGATGATCTTCAATCAAGAATATCTTATTATATCATACCGCAAGGGGCAAATATTTTTTGCTAGTTGTATGTAATATGGTTTCATTAATTGCCGCTAAAATAGAGCTTGAAATATATTAATGACCAAAAATAATGACACCAAGAAATCGTTATGTGCGCGTGACATCAGTGACATGAAGGTTTGTTCGTGCCATTAGCCATTACCCAATACTAACCAAGTGCTATTTGCACTTCAAAGTGCTGCTTAGTTTTCGCAAGAAAATTAATGAATAGGTGATACAAATATGGCGATTGATTTGATTGTAGACACTGATATACGCATCAATTTCTGTTATTATCGCGATTTAATTTTGAGCTCAATGAACTTGAACTGCGTGCCCATGCGCACATGTATCTGACCTATATCCTCGACGCTTGGCGGTGTGACTGCAACTTTCTGTGTCTTATTTCAGGGTGATTCCGGTGGACCGCTCCAAGTGGAGTCTGCGAATTACACCGACATGTTCGAGATCATCGGCGTCACATCATTCGGCACGAAATGTACAGCCTCCACCTCCCCCGCGATTTATACACGAGTTTCCAACTACTTGCCTTGGATTGTCAGCAAAGTGTGGCCGACACCATAGAGGAAAATCATGTCCAATAGTTCAGACATTGCGTCGGCCAATAGGAAACCTGATTCGTGCGCTTTTCATTGTAAAGTCAATGAGACCAACCCGAGAAACTATATGGTTTGGTTTGAACGTATTTTCACCTTGCAACTTGCATGTACATAGATATTTATTACGCATAACATACGACATTATACAATGTTCCACAAAGCCAGGATGGCATTTCTGTGGATTTTCGATTTTTACAACAAAATTATAATGTGAGTTAATGCAAAGATAAGGTACATGAATAAATACAAAGATATTATATCTACTCACATTACAAAAAAATAGTATAATGAACAGCACAATCAAAACAATATGTATACATTAGACAATAAACAAGAGTATTTACATCCAAGAATTCAGCGCTTTCGTTTTAATATGGCTATTTGTCTAAGGATTATAAAGTTCATTCACGATTAGAATAGCAAGCCGTAATGGCGGCGTGTACTACCGTAGTCAAGTGAACGTATACCTAAACATGTAAATATCAATATAATAATCAAAAAATGTGTATAATACGGCTTTAGATAAAAATAAATCAATTTTATTGAATTTTTATAATATTTACTACTATTAAAAATTGTGTATTTGACATAATTTATACAATTTCAATAATACAAAGAAGAAAGTCTTGCCATTGACAGAGCAGTGTTCAAGTGACTGACCAATGAACGACGTGATCGACTAAAACGTCAGTGATATTCTTATCGTGAACGAACTTTATTTCCTGCGTATTTTAAAGATCTCTTTTCGTACCTACTTATTTAGAAATCGGGGGAGTATTAAATAAACTGGATTATAATTTATAACTACCTATTGAACTGGTGGCCCATAGAATGATTATACTATAGATAATTTTAAGTAGGTACATTAGAATGAAAATGCCTTATTATGAACTTACAGTTTTTATTAAAATCAGATAGGGTAAACCCGGGATAGATGCCAGATATGGAATAGTTTCCCATGACCTATACTAATAGTTTTTAAAATATACTGCCAACGCAGCTCCGATACAACCATTCGACGCGGCTTGAAGAGACCAGACCATTGGCACCAAGCTCGAATCGATGGGACAAAAATTGAGATGTCGGAAGATGTTTGATAGATTTATTATTGTGTGAAAATGTTTTGCTACCGTTCGAAATTTTATAACTATAGATTATATATTCTTAAAACTTTACCTAAGATTTATGGCGATTACCTAAGATTTATGGCTTATGGCGTTACATGGTTAATTTTTTTCCTCAAGGCTTGCGTAGACTTTTTGAGATGCTCTCAACTAGAATAGTCTGAGTTGCACAGTGGTGTAGTCCTAATATTTTTTTGGGATATACGCTACCATGGGCGTCCGCAGGATTTCTGCCAGGGGGGAAGGCAAGAACAATTTTCTCGGAATAAGGGGGGGGGGAGTCACCCAGCCCCGCAGGGCGATTTTTGGTTTTTGGACACCTTGAAATCAATTTTAAGACGTTATGAGACGTATTTTGTTAAAATATTCAATTTTTTTTATAATTTGACACTTTGGGGTTGTGCATAAAGGACGTCACGCTTCAGGGGGGGAGGGGGGGTGCACCAGTATGGGACACAGTGTGACAGGGGGGAGGGGGGGTACTGGAGGCAGTAGGACGTCACGTTTTGATATAGATATTTTCAAACAATTTAAATTTCAGTTGATATGTCGGGACCGGAAATTTCGCTAAAAATTGTAAATTCTGATACATTTTACAGTAAAAAATATTCTATTTAAGGGGGGGGGGGGGGGGTTAGAGACAGATTTGTGACGTCCTTTTAGGGGGGAGGTCTCGAAAAGTGTGACAGAGCGGGACAGGGGGGGAGGGGGGGGGGGGGGGTGTCAAAATATCCAATTTTAGCGTTACGTCCTTTATGCACAGCCCCTTTGGGGGTGGTGGAGGGCATGACACAACCTTACAACCTTGCCCCGCAGGGCGATTTTTGATTTTTTGACACTGTGATACAATTTTGATACGTTACGAGGCGTTTTTGTTAAAATATTCAATATATTTTATAATTTTACACTTTGGGATGGTGGAGGGCATGGTACCACCTGGCCCAGCAGGGCTTTTTTTTGTGTTTTGATACTTTGAAATTAACTTTTTTGAGTTTTTTGCTTACGAAATAAAACACCACACAAATTTTAAGTATTCCTGACACCTTCACTCTTCAGCAAAACTATTCTTTTAAGTATACGTCGTACCCGCATACCCCTTCTAAGTTTTTGGGTATACTTCCCAGTGAAAATACTTTTTTAGGTATGCGTATTCCCGCGTATACTCTTGACTACACCACTGGAGTTGCAAAATTAAAAAAAATAAAAAAATAATTCTTTTTGAATGCAAATTTACCATGTAAAACGCCATAAGCCATCTATCCCACAGTCCCGTGGCCATCTATCTTGCACATATGGGATATTTGCCCAAAAAGTAGGTTGACATTTTGATATTTTTTTCTCTGTCAATTTTTGTTTAAAAATATTTTTAAAAATGTGAGAATAGTTAAAAGGTTAATAAACTCGAATTAAAAATTTGAATAAAATCGCTCTATTAATTTGAAAGTTACATCAATTCTTTGAAAATGTAGGAATATATCTCGGGTTTACCATATTGGAAGAAAATTCCATAAGAGAGAGGAAATATTAATTTATGAGGTACTTTTGGCATCTTGAACATGGTATGTTGTATTTTAAAAATTGTATTAACTGTTATCAACTTTCATGCCTTTAAAAGTAACACACCATACAAGTTGAGGAGCTACATTTCAAATATCCATTTTGCGTTTGTTCCTGTTAGAGGTGAAAAAAAACATGAAGAGCAACAATGTAAACGCAGCCTGATACTCGAACTTGTAAAAATCATATTAAGAGTCTACGATACTTGATGAAATCCATGTTTTATGAAGCACAAAAAGGCGGCTCCTACTTTTTTCTAAACGGCTTTACCGATTGTCTTCAAATTTTCACAGATTATAGATAAATAATAAATCTGTGCCTCTAGTGAGCCAAAAGTGTAATTTTTTGTTTAGAACTTTCAGGGCAGTGGTGCCAAAAAGACTAATATATTGCCCATGTTAGCACTTCCTCAAAACGAGAAAAAACATTTTTTTTAATTTTTTTGGATCACTAGAGGCACAGATTTACTTTTTATCTCTATGCCAATCGGTCAAGCCGTTAAGAAAAAAGTAGGGGCCGCCTTTTTATGGTTTTTTGTGGTTTTCAATATTTGAATTAAAATAACTTACATCACAGCAGTATATGCAACATGCAACACAAGATTAAATGTCACAAATGTCACGTACAACCCAGAGCTAATGCACTTTCATGCATTTCTAAGATTTTTTCACATCGGAATCGAAATTTTCTGTGAGTCCTGTCGACTCTTAAACCAAAATGTTATTAATTATATAAACAAATGCTTTTGTATCTCTTCCATGCTAATTGCTAATGTCAATAGGTCCTGAACAAGTCTAAAAACAGCTCACGGCAGTAAAAAATGGAAAACACAAAACGCAAAATCGGTTAATGTACTTACCGGGATGCCCAAGTAAATTTTGCGATAATATTTTTTGTTGAAATTTACAATTTTTGTTAATAGTTTCAACATTTCAACTATATTTTAATGTAAAAGATTCATCAAAAGTTTTGTAACTTCCAACTCTCGACTTATATTGAGTTATCAATATGATGTCTTCAGAATATGGGGGAATTTTAACATAGGAGGTATAGGAAAATTATTTAGAATTTGACGTCTAACTTTTAAAAACGTACAGTAGGTGTATACCTATATAAAAATCTCAATAAATACCTTAATGTTCAATACACATAATATTAGTTTTTAGAAAAAATCTATAGGTGGAAAATAGTATAAATCTTTTATTTACTAGGAAAATTATAGTGTTTTTTCGACTTGCCATGTTAAAGATGGGGCTAACTCAAATTTATAAAGTGATATATTATCTTGGCGGCTACCCCACTTTTTCTTGCGTTTATATCATTGAGTTGAATATAAAGGTCCTAACTCAGTGGTTTATATGGTACACAAGGAAATTATTAAATAAGCATTTGTTCAGAATATCTATCGGAGACCTCTACTTGGGCATCCCCCCACATAGTTCGTTATTTGCTGCTTTCGCCAACACTTGCCATTGTTTATACTTTGCTGTAAGTGAATTGTAATTATGAAACGATCAAGTCGTTCAGCAGCACTTTCCGCAACACTCGGGTAAGTGTAGTAAAACTTACAGCTATGCTAGTGACACAACTTAAAATTAAACCCAACCATAATTGAATGAAAGGAAATTGAAATTGTGTCGGAATAGATACACACATTTTTTAGTTAATCATCTTCCAATCCATTATATTATTATTAACACATTAAAATATACCTACTTCAAAAGCTACAGAATAAAGTTATGGGGCAATTTTACATGTAATAAAGTACCTAACTATAAAATTCACTCTGTGAATGAGGATCATATAGGATTTTGCTGAATACTTAAAATTACTTAGTTACCCCCCCCCCCCCACAGTTCTTAGTCAATGAACTAAAAATGAATGAAAATGTCATAACCATATAACCTAGCATAGCCATAACAATATAATATGCGTATGCGCACATCATCATGCGTTTCAAAATTTACCGTAATTCAATATAAACTAAAAATGAATACAAAATGAATAATAATACTAAAAATAATAAAAAAATAATACTAAAAAAAACTAAATGAATACTAAAAATGAATAATATCGTTATTGTTTTCATTGTAATAGGATAATTTCTTAATTTTATCTTTACAATTTATAATCATAGCTTTTAGTTTAACCAAACATTTTCTTGTTCTTTAGTTATCTGTGTTTTTTTAGCCATTTGTATATGCTGTACAAACAGCTAATAAATATATAATATATACAATAAAATACAATATTTCCATTGGCGTTAGGGGTGATTCACAAAATAAATTAAGAATTGAATGCTGTTGAATGATAACAAATATTTGTTTTTATTAATTTGACTCATATATTATATTTGAGATTTTGGCTAACTTATAGCATAATGTAATTTTAATCCACTTTCAACTGACTTTTATCAGCCATTATCATTTTGTCATTCAATACAAATTAGTAGATAATGGCTGATAAGTGATAACAGTCAGAAAAAAACGTTGCAAACAATTTTAAGTCTAGGGAACATCGAGCAGCATTTTTACACAAATTATTAAAACATGTCAGTCGCAGATCTCTGACATCTTCCTATACCTAGGGCACCCCCAAAATTGTCCACTACCCACCCTCTGCCCACCCAAAAATAATCAAAGATAATTTAATTATTGTTTTTAATTTTAAATTTTTGGTATATATGTCAAGTAATCATAAAACAGAATATAGAATATATTTCTAAATTTACAGCGTATTCAAGTTGTAGCCTGAATGCATGTATATACTTAGATCAAACCTTTATTTGGTTCCTTTTCAATCCACCTCTATTTTAATGACATTCCAATTATATTTTACCCCAAAAGTAATATTTCCAGCGTCCCAAATTAGTTTCTATAGATTTAAAAATCCGAAAAACGCCCTGCGGAGCATGGCGCAAAAGTTCATTGCTGGGCCGAAATAACCATGAAACCAACAATTTCCCTATTCTGAGTAAATAGCCAAAAACCATTTAAAATTACTTATTTGCAAGATATATGGATGTTATTACATAGGTTTCATTCAATAAATTGGTACCTGAACACAAAATTTATTACAAAAACATATTTATTTGGAAAGGGTAATATTTCAGTACCCTTTCGGTTTGTATACTTTCCTCAGAGTTCCTCAAATACTTTCGTTTATTATCCATCCACCAGTTTTGTTTTCTTGCTTTTATTTAAATGGATTAACAGTTTTAATGACCCAATGCAGTCCGCACCGTCGGCTATCTTGAATCACATTCATGGTTCTTCCATGGCAGCCAACATTCATGATCAATTTATATAATTCCAACATTTAAAAAATCAACATTTTAAGATGGCAGTGGATAGACCTAGACAAGTACATGCTAATTCTACAACAACAAAATATTTCGAAAAAAGTGTTGGTTTCATGGTTCTTCCGGCCCAGCATTCAATTATATGCCCATCCTAAATAAATGTCCGCCGCTTAATGCCCACCATAGTAAAAATTCATGGCGTCGCCTCTGGGCTGGGAATAGGTATAATTTAACAAAGTTTTTCCTCATATGCAATGTATTTGTTATTGACCATCTTCTATCTCGTACTAATGATAAAACCAGTAAGTGGCTGGAGTCGCATTGCCGGGGGGCAAACGCTGATGATTATGTGAGATACGAAGGCCAAGAGGTTGCTAGCTGAAGCACTGAAATTACTCTCATCATTCGGCAAGCAGAGTCGGACACCAGTAGACATGAGGGTTCACATTACAGCTATTGGAATATTATTCTTGTCGCTCCTTGCAACAATCAGCGCACAAGCACAGAACCTTCAAGTCGGTAAGTACACAGCGAATAGTTCAGTAATACACGTTCAGTTAGGTTGATGACGATGAGGATAGTTTCCTGCAAAAATTGTATGTGGATTGAGAGTGTCTGCCTGCAAATGGACTGTTGTGTATTTGAAATAATACTAAATAATTATTAAACAAAAGGTTGTAAGTAATTTTTACTGAATTAATTTCAGTGTGGTTTGATTGTAGATTAAACAGAAGTCATCCCAAAGCATCATTACAGCAAACTATAGACTGTAAACTAACACAATCCAGTAACGGTCGTAACGGTAAAATCATGTAATATTATTTACCTGGTATAATATTGTCAATGCTAAATGCATACTAGGACTACGTGCTCTGGCCTTTCATACTTTTGTACACGATGCAGTATATTTTTGTATAAGTCCACTGCAGTGTTGCAGTGCAGCATACGAAAGTAAATAAGCATCGTTTATTTATTATCAATAAAGATTCCTACTGGTCAGAGATGTGTTTTATTGATGTTGATTAGTTACATGTCTGCTCTCAGAACGGCTGCAGTATTGAGGTTAATGATTTCATGTTAAGTCAATGTCACACTACAATTGAAATTGGGCAATTTCAATCGTAAGCAAATCGGGTTTCAGGGTTTCGCTCAAAACGTTATTTCGTTGTCTAGAAATTAAAATTTCAATGGGAATTGAAATTGTCCCATTTGAATTAAAATGGGACAATTTCAATTCCATATGTGATATGTGTGCGATATGGACTTCAGCAAATTCATTTGGACGTAAAAGAAATTAGTAACATCTCAGAACAAATGAGATATTTTCAAACATTATAATACATCATAAGTATTGATGAATATCATACATATGAATTGAAATGTTTACCTTTGCCCTTTTTTTGGAATATAATTTTGTTGAGGATATAGAAAATATAATAATAAAATTATTTAATTCAAAATCAAATGATATATATTCTTGACTTGAGAATAGTATTTCACTTGACTGAACTGATAGTTATGATATTCGAATGTAGTAACAAATATTGTTATGTCATTAATGAATCATGACGCGTCAAAACGATTAGGTACCACTCTAATGACAAGGTCACGAGCTCGGCCAAAACGTATCCTCGGACCAGTCTCAAACGTGTAAACAGTTGACCCACAGCCACAGGTGACTTCAGACATCACAATCACTCTTGGTTCGAACAATCAACGTCATTCCTAACATATTCATAACATTTGTTCAAAATCAGATAGGCAACTTGATGAAATTGCTCATCTGATATGAAATATGGGTTTTTCTGATGACCTCCGATGAGGTGATGATATTAAATGGCAACTGTAAATTGAAATATTAAATATAATGTTGTTTAATAATATAAAATATTACAGTATCCCACAGTTAGCAAATATTTTCAATTTGCAACTTTGGTATTTCTGAATATTTATTTAATTAATATAGTAAAGGTGTCCTGAACGTCAAACATTAAACGTGTTACAAAATTAGTATGGGGTCAGAGGGTGGAATGAATTGTCTAAAATTGCAGCAAGGGTCAGTTAGAGGTGACTATCATTGGCAACTCATGAGACCATTGTGCTAGAACTAATCTTTAGGCAGTCAATCCACTGTATTTGCCATTACTATGCCAATCGCGGCTGCCATTAGATACGGCCAATGAGATGAATAACATCATGCTAAAATCTTTAGGGAGAAACAGAGCTATAAATGAAGTATAGTCCATTTAGAAATTGGTTTTAATATTTTTTATTAATATTTGTAAATACATACTTGTACCTCATTTTCACTTGTATTTCATTTTTCAGTGATGCATTGAATAACATCCATTACTGTATTGATTATAAAGTTTCTTTATATTTCAATAAATTGTATTCCTTGCCACACGGACTGCCATACTGCTGCCTTTCCGCTAGAAACAGCAATAAATTAATTAATATGCGTTAATATGCGTTAATAATTAACACTAACTCTATTGATTCCATTTGTCTCGATTCCCACGGCCGTCATTACTCATTACTGACTGAAGTTTTTCGTGGTTTACCCTAAGTTGAGAGGCAAAGCTGGGCAGGCTCATACTAAAAGACCACGAGTCACAACCGCCTCCTTCCCTCCGTCCCTCCGGATGAATCATTCATTCATCCTTAGTTGGTCACCTTAGTTGCAGAGCAGTGCGACGTGAAACCTTGTTCAATACAGTGTCAGGAAACGAGGTGAAAATGTCTCGAGCTTGTTCTCGATGATATCGCTTGCTTGTGTTGCAACGAGGCGACTGAACAACGGCGTCTCTAGTGTTTGTGCCAGACTTGCTGACTGCGAGCCTGTCCGAGGCGTGAAACGAGGTGACCTCATGTACTGTTCGATCCTTTTACTTACAGGTTGATTGATTGATTTCCGTGTCCGGTCATACGGCATTCATCCAATAATTAGCGGCGGCGATGGCCTTGTCATTTGCTTGCATCAAGTCTTCTGTTGTGCAAGGATGGTCAAGTAGGGGACAGCTCAGTAGGTGACTCGGATCCTGCACAACACCGCAATCGCACAGGAATCAGCATCGGCTGGCAGGAAGCCCCACTTCTGCAGGTTGGTCTTGCATCGCGGTACCCCGACTCTCATGCGGTTCAGCGTTCTCCACACTGCATAGGGCAGGTCACCACCTGGGGCCAGTTCTTCCTTCACTGGAATTTCAGGGTTGTCCAGCTCGCTCCTCCAATTGGCGATGCGGTTCGCTTCCTGAGTTCCTTCCAGGACACGTGTTCGTGAAAGGAAGCTCTTCCTGGACCGAAGCCGCCGTGCCGCTGGCTGAAGTCCGTGCAGCGAGTGTCGGGTGTCAATGTCCTGCTTCATCCTCTCCACATCTGCAGCGATGTTCCGTCGGACATGAGGTGGAGCTATCCCGATGATCGGATACAGTTTATGAACGGGAGTCGGCTTCAGACATCCCGTCACAATCCGCACGGTTTCGTTGACAGCGACATCCACCTGACTAACGTGTGCAGAGGCGCTCCACACTGGTGCGGCGTACTCCGAGGCAGACAAACACAGTGCCATGGCAGAGGTTCTAAGTGTCCGGGGGTTGGCGCCCCAGGATTTGCTCGTCAGCTTCCTAATGATGTTATTTCGAGCACATACCTTACCTCTGGTGTTAGCACAATGTTTCCTGAAAGTCAGAGTACGATCCAACGTGACACCAAGGTATTTCGGCGTCGGGCAATGTTGGAGTTGGTCGCCTCGCCACGTGACATCCAGCTCTCTTCTCGCTTCCCTGTTGTTTAAGTGAAACGCACAGACCTGCGTCTTGCTGGGATTCGTCCGGAGGTAGTTTGTGTCGTAATATAAAGAGAGCTCGTCCAGCGTCTGGGTCAGTTTCTCTTCAACTTCCGCAAAACTTGAGCCCTGTGCGGCCACCGCGGTGTCATCCGCATAGATGAACTGCCTGGTGTTGTTCGGCAATGGCTGATCGTTTGTGTAGATGTTGAAGAGAGCTGGGGCCAAAACGCTACCCTGGGGTAGGCCATTCTTTTGGGTCCGCCATCTGCTGTTCTTTCCTTGTAAACAAACATAGAACCTTCTGTTCTAGGCAGGTGCTACCTGCCGACTGAACAACGGCGTCTCTGGTGTTTGTGCCAGACTTGCTGACTGCAAGCCTGTCCGAGGCGTGAAACGAGGTGACCTCATGTACTGTTTGATCCTTACAGGTGCCACCTGCCGACTGAACAACGGCGTCTCTGGTGTTTGTGCCAGACTTGCTGACTGCGAGCCTGTCCGAGGCGTGAAACGAGGTGACCTCATGTACTGTTCGATCCTTACAGGTGCCACCTGCCGACTGAACAACGGCGTCTCTGGTGTTTGTGCCAGACTTGCTGACTGCGAGCCTGTCCGAGGCGCCATCCAAGCAGGATTTCAACCTCGAATTTGCAGTTACGAGTTGAAACTTCCGGTTGTCTGTTGCCCATTGGGAGGGCCGCCGTCTCCGACTAACAGACCAACGCCACGGCCGACGCCCAGACCGACGCCGCGGCCGACGCCACGACCAACACCCAAGCCCCAGCCACCGCAGCAGCAACAGCAACAGCAGAAGCCTGGACCTCATAGAGGAAAGAGCTGGGATAGTCAGTGTTATTTCATATATTAGCTATAGAGAAAACAAAATGGCATTAATACCTACCCCGAGCTTCACTTATCTAGAGTGAACTTCACTCTAGATAATGGGGGACTGGAATTCTTTAATTTTTGGCACCTGTGTGTCAGTGTCTCATGCCTCGTTCATATACGTTCATATAATGTTTATACCTCGTTCCCATGGCACAATATGGCCGCTTCCAGTGTAACATTTTGAACACGCCGCAGGGGAGTGTGATCGGCCCCTTGTTGTTTTTCATATTTATTAACAACATGACGCAGAATATCAAAAGTGGCAATCGCCTTTTCGCAGATGACTGCGTCATTTACCGTACTATCAAAAGTAAGGAGGACGAACAGGCGCTTCAAAACGACCTTGATGAAGTAACATCCTGGATGACGCATTCCAAAATGGAACTAAATTTTAGCAAGTGTAAACTTGTCCAATTCAGAAGGAAGAAACATAAGAGGGCCACAGAATACAAGCTCCAAGGCCACACTGTGCAGCAGTCACATGGGTTCAAGTATCTGGGAGTCTGGTTCGACGAGAGGATGGAGTGGAGGCGTCAGGTGGATAGGGTAACCACCAAAGCCATTAAGAACCTGAACTTCGTCATGAGATCGCTTCGAGGAGCCAGCACGCAGGTCAAAGAACAGGCGTACTAAGACCCATCGCAGAGTACGGCGGCGCAGTGTGGGACCCCTACCGAACCGGAGAGATCGCTGATGTGGAGCAAATCCAGAGACTTGCGGCACGGAGAGTCCTGGGACGAAATGGGAGATGGAGAATGGTTGACAGCGAAGGAAAGGACCCACTGAAAATCAGGGAAAGCCCTTCAGAAATGCTTTCCATACTCGGGTGGGAAACTCTCCAGGACAGACGACGTAAAGCCAGACTTTGTAACCTTCACCGAGCGATATCTGGCACTGAGGGATGGAGGGAATGGCTGGGCAAGGTTGCCGTCTCTGCCAGGAGCACTAAGCTATCGGAGAGATGGTCAAGGACCGACGTCGGAAAATATTCGCAACTAAACAGGACGCTTCGGGACTGGAACAAGCTCGACGACAAGATCACATCCAATCTCACCAATATGTCGGTGTCTGGCTTCCGGCATATGATGGATACGGCGAAGCAGTAACCTGGGCCCAGCAGAACGTATCATTGCAGTGCTCGGCTACCGGGGTGACTTACGGCTCCCAAGTTCTACTACTATTATTAAGCAACTTTTATTATTATTCTATCACTTTAGTAGGTACTCTACTATAAGATTACTATATAAATTACCATAAATTTTAGCACTTGTATTAATGTTAGAATACTATTATTTTATTATTATTGTGACTATGTCAATAGCATTAATATTGGAATATTTTATTATTATTATTATGACAAGTTACAATGATTTTGACTATTGTTATTATTGTGGACATTATCATACTGCTGTCTTCATGTGACTGATTTTATTACTACTGTTGATAATACTTTACCACTGTAGTAGCCTACATATTGTAAGATGTACTAAATAAATTGAAATTGAAATTGAAATCTGTCAGAAATTCAACATCAAATCGTAATTATTTTAAACCATGAAAATACTATAGTTACTTAAAATATTTGTTGACATTTTACACGCACGTTTTCAATGTGAACATTGGTCTGACAGTTCAAAATGTTACCCTGGAAGCGGCCATATTAAATCATGTTGCCATGGCAACGAGGTAAACATTTTCTCATGCAGGATGTCTTTCATGTAGTTTCCACTTTCAAGACACACTGTTGTGTTCGCAGGATGTCTGGAGTACGCTGGAGTCGTGAATCAGACTGTACTGCAGCCTGTGTTCACGATAGGGACGCTGGAAACCAGCGAGTCTCAATGCGCCATTGCCAGTCAAGTGCTCATCATTGGAGGAGAGAGGTGTGCGCCCAAAGAGTTCCCCCACATGGTGAGTTCACCGTCACATTCACTACCTCTTTGTGCATACAAGTGATACTCAATATTTGTCTCGAATTGCATATATGCGGTAAGGACATAACATCATATCAAGGTCTGTTTGCATATCCTGTCGCTCCCCGTTTAGCTTGTTCATTTGTATCCCTCTGGTCTCATCCTCTAGGTCTTCAGTATGTTCCTCCCCACTTCTCCACAGTCCACAGGCTCCTTCTCTCTGGATAATTAATCTAACAACTTACTTCCAGGCAGCCCTTGGCTTCGGGGATGAATCCAACATCGCTTGGAAGTGCGGTGGCACTTTGATTAGCAAGCGGTTTGTAATGACAGCGGCACATTGTCTCTTCGCCAGAGGACTGTGAGTACTGAGTATTCATTCATAGATTCGTTAAATAACAAAAACGTAAAAACGTATAAGCGTACCTATTAGAAAATCTGCCGAAATTGTATTCAAAGGAAAAATTGGTCTATTAAGAATAAAACCCCTGCCCCCCCCCCCCCCTTGCCCTGAGACATTTTACCATTGCCTGTAATATTGCCCTATAAATACACCTTTATTTATTCTAATAAAGTCCAGACTATTCATAGAGCTCAATACCGCGGCGCTGTGACAACCCGTGGTACTAGTGTTGAGAGTGACGTCGGCTCACACAAAAGTGTGTAGGCATTGCATACGGAACAGGTTGGGTTAGTGGTTAAGGCTCTGAACTTGTATTCCGGAGGCCCGGGTTCGATTCCCGCAGCCGTCCTTCCTGACTGGGGTTTTTTCGTGGTATTCCCTCGGTCGATAGGCAAATGCTGGGAAGGTACCCTACTAATAGGCCACGACCGCCTCCTACCCACCTTCCATCCTTACCTACTCTTCATCATCATCTCCCAATCTGATCATAATCATTCTTCCGTCGCCATTAGCCTCGCTGCAGAACAGTGCGACGTTAAGCCCCAGACAAAAAAATGGTTCAATAGGTAACGTTTCTATCTAGCGAAGCTTTTTACTAACTAATTCTAAGATATTACTGATGACATGACATGTCACATGTTTCAGAGGCAAAGTGAGCTGGGCTCGTCTTGGAGACTTGAACCTGCGCGAAACCTCTGACGACTCGGATCCTGTGACGTATGGCGTGGAGCAAATCATAGCACATCCAAACTACAAGTCCACTGCCAACTATAACGACGTCGCGCTGCTGAAGTTGAATGCAGATGTAATATTCAATCTCTACGTCAGACCGGCTTGCCTGAACACTTTCAGGAACACTCCTAAAGGGGATACGGCGACGGCCACGGGATGGGGAGTTGTTTCGTGGAGTAAGTCAATATCTTCATCGAAACGAGTTAAATACATTTTTTTACAGTGATCTAAATAATAATGGACATTGACGTGGTTATTTTAAAATATTGGTGGTCGTGATTAGATTTCTATTTGTCCTGCATGAAAGCCAATAGCCAAAAGCTCGGCCAAATGATACATTCCCATTAGGGGCGAAACACACGGGGCGACTTTTAATCGCTCAGTCGCGCGATTTTGCGCCCTGGGGAGTTTTAGACGAGCGTCTTTTGCGCGTCTCGTGTGTTCGCTCCCATACGTCTTTTTGTCGCCGCGACTGAGCGACTAAAAGTCGCCCCGTGTGTTTGCAGCCTAACGTAATAGTTCCTTCAAATCATTTCTTCAAAACCGAGATGATTCCGTATCTGCAAAAGACGTGACGTCACTATTTTCATTAAGATTGATCGCTAAAAAATCTAACTACAGGTTGGAGAATGCAATTTAAATAATTATCACCTTTCTCTAACTGATGATTAGGTGTTAAGTGGGTATCTCCCTCTACTATTAGCCTGGCTTCATACACTAGAATTTGATCCGTCGAGTATTAGTCTGTATTAGTCTTTTATTGTATTAGTCTTATATTGCAAGACTAATACAGTCTTGCTTTTTTTATTTAATCTTTTATTGCAATACCTGGTATTTTTATTTGAATATCAAAACTGTGGTCTAGTTCCGCAGTCCAACGTTCCGCTGTCCTCCGTTGCTGTGAAGAATGTAACAAATAGAGCTATGCAATCCTTGTAATCTCATTTCTCTCAAAACTCCTAATCATGTACAGAGATGGGGGGGGGGGCTGCGTCCCCTTTCCATAATCTGTCGACCTCGACTAAAAACCTCTACTAATCGTGGTCATTGAAGTGCCCAAATTCGTCTTCAAAAAGTTAATAATCGCCCTGCAGTGCAAACTGGTGGGGGGGGGGGGGGGGGGGGGGGGGGCTCAAATCCTCTCTCTCCCCCCATTTCACGAATGGTCAGCGTTTTCTTTTTACTTGTGCAAGGTAAATCTTTTTCCCGATTATAAATTTAAATTATGTTATTCAATAAATAAAACTATTTGAATTGAGCGGAATATGGAGATAGGTAGTTAAATAAATATTGATTGATTTATTTCTTGGCTTGTTCCAGCGAATGAACATGGCAGTGACGACTTGATGAAGGTTGATCTGAAATACGACTCGCCACAGAAGTGCAACCAGACCTTCGCGTCGCTGATTCGCAACAGCAAGAAGTTGCTGCGAGGCTTCACGGACGACACAATGATTTGCGCAGGAGATCCAGAGGGAAAGAAGGATACTTGCGTGGTAAGCCTCGGGTTCACCATTCACAGCTGTATTTGATAACTATTTATTTTCAGAAATTTAGTATTTTTGTGATCCGATTATTTTACTGCTTTTTACAAATTCAATTGTGAAGAGATACGAATGTCTCTAGTGATCAATTAGTATTTCTGTCCAACTAGGAAAACGCTCTGTGTAACGCGTTGGTAAACGAGACTTCGTATTGCATGCGAATTGATATGCATTTGTATGATTCTGCTCTATACAAACCTTGGAAAAAGCCGAAAATTTCTGAAATCTTAACGAAATTTGACAAATATTTCCAAACCCACATAAATTTCCTTAAAATATCAATTGAAGATAACGACAGATAAGTCAGAAAATTGCCACAAATACCTAAAAAAAATAGTGTGTGTACAAAATTTCAGATCGATCGGTTGTACGGTTTCACTGCTAGCAACCCCCCCCCCCCCCCCCCAAAAAAAAAAACACACAGTGCAAGTGTAGTCGAGACGCTCGCCTACTTCCCTCACCTAATGTTTTCGTTGTCAGTCAACTTGGAAGAAGCCCCTTCACAAAAGAATGAAACATTTGTCTGACACGATGTCTGTATTACAGGGTGACAGTGGTGGTCCTCTACAGATCCAGCTGCAGCATCCCTACTACTGCATGTACAGCATAGTGGGTCTGACATCATTTGGGTCCACGGCGTGTGGGGAGTCAAACTCACCTGCAGTATACACGAGAGTCTCGCATTACGTGCCCTGGATAGAAGGCATCGTATGGCCAAGCGGTTAACACTCGGCATTGATGATATCAAACTTAATATTTTGTACCTGTATAGAATCTATGTATTTTACGTTAATTGACAAATATAAGCCACTGTGGATATGAGATTGTAAGACTATCGTTTGTGTGGAATGCATTATGATCATGCCGAAGTGAGCATTAAAATTATGAATTATTTTAAAGAATTACAACTGTTTTTTTTTTCAACCCAGTCAAATATTACTTCACATGCTTATGGAAGATATCAAAACATCAAATAAGAGATAAAGGTACAACCAAAATCTGAGATTATGATGGTATGATGAGTAGGAAGGTCTCCATGTAAGGCTGTTTTGCATGCAAGTTAATATGCTGTGTGAGAGGCGATGCTCTGCTCTATATATCTCGGAAACAACTTTAGTAAATACAAACCTAATGGTTGGCAAGGGATCAAGGAGCTCTGCGTAATAATTTATCTTTACAGCAAAATTGACAAATATTTCAAAATAAGCTTAAAATGTCAATAATTCTTAGATTTCTTGACAGATTTGAAAACTTGTAAAGAATAAGATGAAATTACCAATGAGCAAAAAAATAATCTTGATAGGGAAAATGGATTGATTGATTATTAGAGTTTAACGGCGCGTCAACGACGAGGTTATATTGCGCACATTAATTTTAACTTTTAACTTTGTTGAACTAAGTGGAGGACATCGGGAGGGGTCGACCTAACGGGCCCGATCTGGGGGAGTCTGAAACTGGTGGGAGAGCCAGGTCAGAATGGGGACAGACCGGGGGGTGGAGAGCTTCGGGCCAGTGGGACTCGATTTCAGGGGGTCGATTTTGCTAAAATAAAACACGCCTTTTCACTGGTACAGGATATTAGTGTGTGTGCAAAATTTCGGTGTGACTTGGGCTTTGCATACAAAACAAACAAAGAACCAAACAAACGAACATACAATCAAACGAACATACAAACAAACAAACAGACTGACAGATAAACAAACGGGGATATTCTCCTGAGAAGTCTATTGTAGCGCTCGCTTCGCTCAGAAAACGATACTTTTTTTGCTAACAAAACAATACTTTTTTGCTAACAAAAAACTACTTTTTGCTTCTTTGTTTTAGCAAACAGCCAACAATAATAACAACTTCACAATGTTATTCGAAGTCTAAATATCCACAGGTAAGGTCAAAGTAAATTAAAGCTCTAAAATAACTGTAATTAGGATTTTAATGTACCTCTAATTCACTGTTTTTACCCATGCTCCCCCAAATATTGACTAACCCGAGGCGTTTGCTTGGTCAATCTTATTGACAGGGCCACTTAGAATACAGAACCGGTAGACGCAGCTTCTGTTTGTGTTGTGAAGGCCAGCTGCATGGATCGCGAGCTGAACTGATTCTCAATCAGTAGTCAACATGACGTCGAAGAGGAATGTGATGCTCATTGCACTACTTGCTTTCACTTTAGTCGCAAGTGCGTACGCACAGCAGAATGTTGGTAAGTCTCATTTTAAACTATGATGAGAAATTTCAATGGAAACTTCCAGACACAAATCAGTATTATTGTGTTGTGTGCTATTTTACCACTACCGGGTCAGTTTTTCAGTGATCTACTAAATCATTGTAGGTACCTAACAGTAAGGTCTCTTAGTTGTTTTTCTAGGAATATCATTGGTTGCTGCCATGGCAATCAAGTCTTACCTGTTTGGTAGAGTACCGAAAATCCGGCCCTTGTTATTTCTAATTCTTTGTAAATTAAAATTACCTTGAGCGATTCTTTAAAATTCCATTTGAATTTACAAGTCAAATTATATAGCAACGTTCATAAAATTATAAACATCAAACCTTCAGGGGTATGCTTTCTTTGGGGAATTGCACATATGAATGTTGAAACTATAATTTGTGCACGAGTAGGTACCCTGAGTTTGGAATTAAAATCAATTATATCAATTCTATCGTTTGATCAAGTTTGATGAAAAGTAACTTCATATAAGTAATATTTTTTTATCAAGGAACAGGTAAATTTTCGTAAGTATATAATAGTATTTGGCAGTAATAGAAATAACGAATATAGTCATACAATCAAAGCAAGCGAGCGACGCAACAGCTCAATTCTTTGTTGTCGTTTGAGTAGCTAAAATACTTGATACGAAAAAAATATTGATGACAGTGGCGCCGACTACGTGGGTGCTCTGGGGCTCGATGGGTGCTCCTAAGAAATCATCAAATTAATTTGTTTAATTCCCACTTAAAAATATATCAAAACTAATATTGCTATATTAATGAATCGATGTATTAAAAACCTTTCGAATTGCGAGAGAATATAACATTTTCTATACTTGATAGGTACCTAATTAATTTATAATAATCTAGTGGAGCGTATGCTCCACCCAGCAAAGTTGTACAGTACCACTCACAGTTTTATGCTCGGTTTTGTATATTTTTAATTTGGGTGTTGTTACAAAATGTTGAAATATTGACTAGACTTGTTGTAATTTAATAATGATAACTATTGATAACATTGTTGAAACTCCACTCAAAATGCATAACACTGTTTAGAAGATGACATGCAAACAAATCCTGCCTGCATGTGCTTCCAGTCCCGCACAAAATTATTTAATGCAAAATTTGTCGAGCACTTGGCGCGGAGGAATGTCTTTCAAGCAGTATGTACGTTCCCATTAAAAAAATAAAGTTTAGCGTCCCAGAATTACTTTTAAATTGTTCAAATTTTAAAAAAACGCCCTTCGGGGCATTAACTGGAGAGTTGTTTGATTCAGTTTGTGCATTTGTGCAGTTTAGAGTCCAAGAAACACTTTAAATTTTTTAAACTTAAAAAATCGCCCCGAATTGGCAATTCACTCTCAGACCATCATCCGGATCTCTTGTGCCCCCCCCCCCCCCCCCTACGCGCCTGTCGGGCACCCATAAGATTATACAAAAGTCGGCGCCCCTGATTGATGAGCAGTTGAACATTCTTATGTATGGAGCCGAAACATAGTAAATCATGACGAAATAGGGACCGGTTGTTGGCTACTGAATCGGATTTTCTCAGGAGTCGTCAAGTGTAAATGCAGCTGCAACATATTTACAATGAATGATGAAATCAGAAGACTAATGGGAGTGACAAAAACAGTATTAGATGATTGAAAAGATGTTGTTGTGGTACGGGGTAAGGCATATACAACGGATGGATTCCGAAAGGTATGTGGAACTACCTATGGAGTCTTGTCGGGGGAGAAAGGTTAAGGTTAAGGCGATGAGAAGAGATAGCTTCTGGTGTGAGACAAGTAACACAACATACTCGTACATCATTGCTCGTACAACACAATAAATACTCATGTTGTAAATAATTTTTTAGTATAGTTCTTATACTTATGCTTAGTGAGTGTGTGCGCACTGTACGACTTGGCTGAGTGGAGCGACCGCTTCACTAGATTATTATTATACCTAATATCATAACATTTATACATTTTATGAATTTTATAAAAAATAGAAAAATGAATATAAAAATGTGTCAAAAATCGTAATTTTAATCACTAGTAGTAATTATTTTCATTACGATCACAGGACTTCAAATTACTTTCATTTTGAAGATGATAAATATGACTAGAAAGCTGGTTTGAATCACTATCTACTTCCCCAATTCCAAGTATAAGAGTTGAAATCATGAAGAGGGATAATCATGATACCCTGTCTTATTAGTTATTTCCAATGTCAAAGTTCACCCATTAATAGAATGCTGATCAGACGGGAAATTGTTCTACAATGACGCCATATCTCTTAGTCACTTATGCCTCAATTGATATCACTCACTCTGGATATAATGTTCGTGGAGAATTGCTAAATGCCGACGAGCAATTAAAACGAAGGCTACAGAATTGCGGTGCTGTTTACAATACTTATTCACTACGTAATTAGTAATCAGTTAGACATGACTCATAAAAAGCACACAACAGATTTTTTTTTAAATATCTTCTGATTGGTTGATCAGATCAATTTAAAATTTTGCAAGATCATTAGACCAAATTCTATGAAATCACCACTGAAATGGAGTGATGATATAAAAAAGGATCACCTCATGTTATTGAGCGTGAGTAGCGAGCATCTCCATTCGGCACTTTCAGCACCTCTTCTTGAGGCCACAGGTCACATTGCTTTTCCAATCAAGCTGAAATTTTGCACACATACTTAACTTAGTGTATGTTTTGAGGGCTGCATTCTGATTGGTTTAAAAATGAAATTGGCCTGCCAGTGCAATCACTGCGAAAGTATGCTAACATTTTTGTAATGTTTTTAATCTATAGCGGTTGAAATTGCGCAGCAAATTCAACATAGAACATAGAGTTTGGACCGGGCTTAATATTTACATTGACCTTCAGTTCTCTTATTTTCCTCATCGACCTCTTCTTACTTACTTTCTCGAATCTAATGGTTGGTAGAGCCATGTAGAACCCATAGCAAGTGCATGCTTCTTGGCATTCATAATGGCGAAAACTGGAATCTATTCATTATCTATTTTTACAAAAGCTGCACATTCCCTTGGTCTTGTGATAGGCGACTCCTGTCGACTGAACGACGGCGCTCCTGGCGTCTGCAGAAGCCTGCTGGAGTGTGAGAGTGCTCAGCTTGAACTGGACTCGGACGACGACGTGACGCTGGCAGAATGTGGATACGTCGGCCACACGATGATCGTGTGCTGCGCGCTCTCGGATTCATCGCCTCACGCCGTCCAGAATCCGTCCAAGTCTCAGGGGACATTCCCTGGCAGGAGTTGGGATAGTAAGTATTTCCTGGTTGGAATTGTGTCAATTGAAGTATTCTCCGACTTTGATGTGTCAAATTGATGAAATTTCACGGCATGTTGATGAGAGTAGGATTTTGTGCAGTCCTCTGTATCACTGAAGCAATGGGAAATTAAAATGATTCATGTTTCTTCAACATTTACCTCTGTTGTGGGTTTCGAAGTAAATACGATTACACGATACAATTTCTTGAACAACATCTGTGTCACATTCTCGTTTTTTATACAATGTTGTATTTACACGAAGCAACTTAGTGTCACAGAACTTGAGCTCAACTTTTAGATCATTTAGAACATGTTCTAATTTCCATCAAGAAGTGTGGCACAGAAGTTGAACAAGAAACTACTCCGTGTAAATTGGGCTTTAGACGGAATAATTACAATGTTTCATAAACAAATCCTTTCACAGAATGCTTGGAATACTCTAATGCGGTGAACCAGACTGTTCAGCAGCCAACGTTCACCATAAACAGACATGAAACGAAAGAGTCCACATGTGCAATTGTCGGTCAAAAGTTCATCATTGGTGGAATTAAGTCTGAGCCGAAAGAGTTTCCACATATGGTAGGACAATGCAATGTTAACTATTGCATGATTTATTTATTTTATTGTCTGTAAGCACGAACATTTCGTGGTTAATTAGTACTTTCAATCCCCCTAATCCCAGATTTAGTTCTCTTAATATCAACCGGTCCGGCTAGCCGATTGAGACAATTATAGCCTTAGTTATGGTTAGGCAGTGAATGTAATTATGTAAATGTATTAGGTAGGTATATAAATGGTCGAACCCCCTGACCCAAATAATATTTGGAACCAGGGGTTGGAAAAAAATCCTGGTTATGCACACACGAATGTATTTCAGGCAGCTCTTGGTTTCGGGAAGAAAGATCAGGAGGCGTGGCTCTGCGGAGGGAGCTTGATCAGCCCTCGGTTCGTGGTGACAGCTGCACACTGCATATTTGCCAGATACAGGTACACTCAACCAAACATAAAATGATCGTGATGAAAAGGTAGGAAAGCATCTCTTGTCGTTTAATTTTCCGATTGCCTGTACAAACCGGTCAGACCTCTCACTAGCTGCTATCTCTCTCTGTGCTCGAGTAAAACAAGGGATGGGGGAGATATTGACGTCAAATAGAAACAGGTAATTTATCTATCACATCAGCCTAGAAGGTCGAAGCTTCATTCGAATCTTGCTCATCAGGCTAACCCGATCGTGGTCTACCGAGATTTTGGCTCAAATCTTCTCAATATGTTCAATCTATATTATGTTACAGATTCATAATTTTAAAAGTGTATAATATGATCTTATGCTTTTGCTAATGTATAATTTCATTTGCAAACAATCCGATCTAAGTGCAGTTAATCAATAGAACAAAGTATACCTACGTCTATATAATGGATTGGGCTAAAATTACATAGGCTCTTTAAATTAATTTATGAGAAAACGTAAATTTCAAAGTTACCCTATCATTGATCTATGATTGATTCATACTATATTAGTCTATACAAAAAAATTACAAATTGCCAATAGGACAGTTACGATTTATTTTTGAATTTATTTCAAACCTGACTTTAATATTCCTTTATTCATAACAAAAAATATGTAAATTTTCATTAATAAATATCAATTTGAAATTCCGTAAATATTATTCAGTATGTTGAAAATCAGTGTGATGTTATATTTATCAACCAACAATGATGTTGCCATGGCAACAATAAAACTAGGACAGCACATGACGTTAATTCTTTGTCCCGCCTATGGTCCCGCAATAATGTGCACTGAAATAATATTCATATTGACGGAGGGAAATTTGGGCTATTGAGTATCCTGACAAAATTAATCTACGCTCACTATTTAGGGTATTCGTAAGTATGAATTAAAGGAAAATTTTAGTTGAAAAGTCTGCGCCCTTAATATAAAAGTGACGTTGTTACCATAAACTGCATGCATTGCATTTTATAAAACAATGTATGTAACAATTATCTTATCTTTGTTAAGTGTGCGTCGTTAAATAAACTCACCAGCCTTGTTGCCGTGTGTGCGTCATTAATATTCAGTCAAAGCATGATACATTATGTGTATTTATTTAGGGAGAGCAGAAAATTAAGTTTTGGACATAAGATTTAGCTCGTTTATTAATTACCTTTTTTAGTGAAGAAATATTGTGAGTAATTGAATGCGGTAACATTTTCTGATATTATTACCGTTCTAATGCATCTCAACTAATTGTTCTTGGAGAGCGGTAGTTTCTTTACACCGGGGATGTTGCAGTTAGAGTCCACTTGATGGATGATAAAAAGGTTGCCGGTGGAAGGTGGGAAGGAGGCGCTCGTGGCTTATCAAGCGAATAAAGCAAGCGTCTTTATCTGAAACTTATAGCTCGAATCTCTGATTTTTTGTCTGTTTGTTGTTCTTTATCTATTTCAGGTCAAACGGAATAACGGATTAGGCCAATTTATTCACAACACATTAATTACTATCCTGATTGAGGACTTGATGATTTCTAAAAGATTTGTATTAGTTTCATCTTAAATACCTCCAGACTCCAGAGTGTTTATCGTTTAAAGTGGAAATGCATTTCCATGGAGTCATTCAGACTCAAGCAACTCGTTAAAGTCGAGTGTAAGAGGGTTGCGCACGCAAGTGCAAAGAGACATGGTGACAGCATCGTCACCGGTGATATGACAGTTCGTAGTGAGCATTCTCTACCTTCATTCCATTCTCCTCGGAGATCTCTAACCCTCATCAGTACGTTGTGTCTAATGTCCGTCTGTCCGACCGGGTAGCTCAATTGGTAGAGCTCTCGCCCGGCAAGTGAGAGGTCCCGGGCTCGAGCCCCGGTTCGATAGGATATTTTAACAACGCACATCCCTTCATAACAATCTGAATAATGGATAACGTTAATTTGTCGTTCGTGTTAATGCTTTTCATAATCTGTCTTATATTTTCTGTAAAGGGAATTTCAGTTCGACTTCGAGGTGTTGCCCGTTTCGGTGCTCGATCATCAACGCGTTACGCTGGGCGTTTTCCTAGTTATTAGTGAAAATCATAGCATTGATTCTCGACTGAGGAACACCACGACGCACCTCAGTCAAGTAGGTCGGTCGCGGGAATCGAAGTCAGGACTTCCGGGAAACAAGCTTAAGGGCGTTACTGCCTGAGCCAACTTGCTCCAGTAAAATTAAACTTGATGCATAAATTAGGCTTGGCGCTTAAAATGCAAGCTAAATGCTGCCATTTATTTAACTGCATCCCCTACAGTAGGTATCCATACAAAAAATTGTTAGGGAATATCCATCAATTTTAAAATAAGTTGGATTATAATTATTCAAAACAACAAGATGAATTTTGTCAGGATCTTCAATAGAAAATAATGTCCTTCATAAATATGAAATTTAATGTCAGTGAACATTATGGCGGGACAAAGACATTAATGTCATGTTCTGTCATAATTTTATTGTTGCTATGGCAACATCATTGTTGTTTGATAAATATTACATCCCACTGATTTTCAACATACTGTTAAAGTCCCTCAAAGATATTTACGTAAATTCAAATTGATATTTATTAATGAAAATTGTTATATTTTGAGTTATGAGTAAAGTAATATTAAAGTCGGTTTTGAAATAAATTCCAATGAAAAGACGTAACTGTCATAATATTGGCAATAGGTAATTTTTTTTGTATAGACAAAAGAAAAACTATAATGTGAGTGTTATTTTGAAATTTAGTTTTTCTCGTCAAATTAATTTAAAGTCAATGTAGGATGTAAACCCAATCATTTATATAGACCAGTGGTACTCAACCTTTTTGACTTGCGGGCTAATAATACGAATTTGCTTTTGTTGGCGGTCCGCATTTTTAAAAAAAAAGTACAATAATGCTCACGTGTTCAGGTTGGTTCATCCATGCGCGTAGGAACTACTTTTATCTTGAGAGGGGGGGAGGGGGGTATTTCGACACCCGGAAGGGGGGTCTAAGGAGCGAAGCATGTAAATTTTGGCCCCGCAGGGCGTCATTTAAAATTTTTACAATTTAAAAGTGATTCAATTTCTGGTGCTCTAAAATGCCCGAACTGAATCAAACTACCCTCCAATTGTTGCCTCGCAAGTCGTTTTTTTTTAGAATTTAAGCTATTTATAAGTGGTTCTGGGATGCACTTATTTTTGTATGGTCAATGGGGGGTCAGTCTGCTCGGGTTGGGGGGATAATCCCCCATCCCCCAACCCCTTCTTATGTGTCTGGTTAATTCAGTGTATTTTGTTTATTAGGGAACGAATTGAACAAAGTATCACACGCCAAAACAATACACTATTTCACAATTTTCGGAATTGGTAAATGGCTTCATTTTCGTTTTAACAAGTATGAAGTTACATTTAAGAAGTTTTCGACTTTTCGTCGCATTTACAGCCTGTTGCGTGGATCCTAACATGACAACTCTCAAAATTCCTCTCAAGTGCAAACAAGAAATTGTTAAAATCTTCTTCATATGGATATTTCATCCTGTTAGTTTATTTCTATGTAATGTTAACAGTTTCGATCAATATGTTTGGACCTTCTTCAGGACAAAACTTAACTTTAAAAAACCAAATCATATAAAATAATAAAACATTTCACATTTTTCAAATAATTTTTTCAATGAAACATTTTGTTATTTGTTATTTTTTATATTATTTGCACAGTTGATTTTGATTTTGTGAATAAGTACGAATAAGTATTGGAAACATCAACTGGGGGGCCACAAAAATTAGTTCCACGGGCCGCAGGTTGATTGCCACTGATATAGACAGACGTATTCTTTGAGCTATGAATTGATTAACTGCACATAAACCGGATTCTTTGCAAATGAAATTATAAATTAGCAAAAGCATAACATCATAATAAATATTTTTAAAATTATGAATCTGAAACATAATATAGATTGCACTTATTGAGAAAATGTGAGCCGAAATCTAGGTAGACCACGATCGGGTTAGCCAGGAGCAATATTCGAATGAAGATTCGACATGCTTAGGCTGATGCGATTGAGAAATTACCTGTTTCTATTTGACGTCAATATCTCCCCCATCCCTTGTTATTACTCGAGGACAGAGAGAGATAGCAGCTAGAGTGAGAGGTCTGACCGGTTTGTACAGGCAATCGGAAAATTAATAGACAAGAGATGATACTCTAACTTTTCATCACGATCACTTTATGTTTGGCCGAGTGTACATTGATCATGAAACTTAGCACAACTCTTGCGCCGATGGAGGGTTGTCAGTTAGGTGAAGCTGTCTGGAAGGGGACATGTAAATAACCAGTTTCTGGAAGATGCCGCTGCTATAGGCTTCATCTTAGTGACCTTCAGGATGCTGATTAAGAAGTTTATTACACCACAGCCGTCTGTACACTCCGTTGGTACACTCGTCGTTCGTTCCTCCTCCTCCTGTGAGCTGCCTGTTATCTGAGCAAAAATTGTTGTTCCTTACTTGCCGTCCCGGGAAGGGGCCGACACCGTCGCGCATTTGAATAGCCAAAGCGACTGTGGCGGCCCCTTCCCGGGACGGCAAGTAAGGAACTACAATTTTTACTCAGACGACAGGCAGCTCACATGAGGAGGAGGAACGAACGAGGAGTGTACAGTCGGCTGTGATATACACCCTCTCGGCGCACTCACCTTTCAAAACAAACATTGAACAGAGCAGTCGCACTGGAAGTCTTAAAAGGGGACGGTTACATTTCTAGAGGTCGAGTGCGATGGGCTCGTCTGGGCGACCTCAACCTCAAGGCCATCACCGACGATTCAAAACCGGCAACATACGCTGTTGAGAAAATAATTAAACATCCAGATTACAAATCTGATTCGCACTATAACGACATAGCGCTGCTGAAGCTGGACACTGATGTGATCTTCAACGCCTACGTCAGACCGGCTTGCCTGAACACTTTCAGGGACACTCCTAAAGGACAGACGGCGACGGCCACAGGATGGGGAGTTGTCTCGTGGAGTAAGTAATTTGTTCTATTACACTACCTGTTGCACAATTTATAACACCTACAATCAGAAGACTGGTAAGTTGGAGATTGGATTACTTGTTGAATGGAGAAATAATTATTAAATATTAGCAACCAGTTTTGAAAAATAGCTTAAAATTGTGCAAGTTATTTATGTGACCGCGGGTGTACCTGCATGCCCAAACGTAACCGCGGCGAGGGTACCCGAGAACCTGAGGGTAACAAGAGTACCCTCGGGTGTATCAGAGTAGGTACTCGAGTAACGTTTTCTTCTGATTCTTCCAGCGAACGAAAAAGGCAGTGACGACTTGATGAAGGTTGATCTGAAATACGACTCGCCACAGAGGTGCAACCAGACCTTCGCGTCGCTGATTCGCACCACGCAGAAGTTGCTGCGGGGATTCACGGACGACACAATGATTTGCGCAGGAGATCCAGAGGGAAAGAAGGACACTTGCGTGGTAAGACGCCGATTAGCAGTGTGGATCATGAAATTATGCGAATAATCCAAGTGATAAATCTGGTGTCGATTTATAATCATCGATTTCAAACGTTTGCTCGAATATTATACAATTCGATCATGGTTGTATGCTTGCCAATTGAAGGGTAAGAGGAAGAGCGCCATGTCATACATGTGATACAATTCGAAGATAAAGGCGTCTGAGAAGTGAAAGTCCTATGCTTATGAATTAATATATAATATTTTCTTAAAAGCGAGAGAATGTTTTGAAAGCTCGTTCAAACCGCTACGAGTTGTCACCACTATCTCATTTTCTCCGAACAGAACATTGACTTAGTATCGCTCTTCCCCCCCCTACTATTATTTAATAAATAACGAAAAACACGAGTTGCTAAAAGTTTGGAAATCGAGCGCCAGCTCACAATACAATTTCGCTGACAGTAAATAATTACTCAGAATATGGTACCGTAAAATATGATTTCGTCAAGAAATAATCGTTTCTATATTATCGGACCACGAATACGTAGTGTAGTTTGTGTAATATTTCACATCAGGTGGTTTCAATTGTGCGCAAGGGCTCGAATCTATAGACTTTTACTCTTTGGAAGAAAAAACAATAAAACTACACTTTGTACGTGACGTCACCTCATTGCTGGCACAATCTTGATTGCACGATTCAGAATAGCTGAGATTCTGTGTTTTTTTGGCGATATTTCAATGGTTACACATGGGCAAATGTAGACTCCGGAGAAATCTTCTGTACGAAGAGGAATTACTGGCATTTCAAAAATAAATCGATTTACCTCCATTTACGTGCCCACATAATGTCCGTCCCCGGGTACAATATCTTAAAATACCACTCTATCTTATTACAGGGTGACAGTGGTGGTCCTCTACAGATCATACTGCAGCATCCCTACTACTGCATGTACAGCATAGTGGGTCTGACGTCGTTCGGCTCGAAGGCGTGTGGGGAGTCCAATTCTCCTGCAGTGTACACGAGAGTCTCGCATTACGTGCCCTGGATAGAAGGCATCGTGTGGCCAACTGGATAACACATAGATTAGTATGAGTTTATTCTCATTGCATTGCATTATTTATTAATTTATTATTATAATAGCTGCAGCTGTCCAAAAAAACAACTTACAATTATTTGTTGTTCATGACTTGTTCTTTTTTGTATTTTAAACAGAAGCATATCTCCGTAAAATGTGTGAATACAATAAATGTATCGACTTAATTAATTGTTGTATTCTTCATTTGTGTATCTCTTTTTGATATCGCTATTTTTCAGTGCTGAATAATTATTTTCATTATTTTCATTTTATTAAGAGGAGCCTTGGCTGTTTTTTTTCACTAAGTATTTTATGTTGGTTACACTTGTATGAAATTAATATTTTGATGAAAAGTATTACATACAGCTTATCTGTAATTCCTAGATAATATCCTGCCACTGCCACCATTTGTATTTTCATGCATACTTTCTTGATTGTTGTTCACACTCGATGTTGTATTATAAGTAAACGAGGAATTTAAGGCAGCTCTCGTATAAACAGAGTATTCAAAAAAACTTGTACCACCACTCTTACATCGGGATAAATCTTTTTAATTTATTTTATTAGGCATGAAAACTAGAATTTATGAAAACTATAATTATTGAAAAATTTAATATATTTTTATATGAAATACTTTTGTGTAACAAATAATCGTCAATTAGTTGTTATCTAAATTCGAACAAAATTAGGCAATGGCCGAATAAGGAAAATCAACTAGAGCAGGAAAATCTGACATCACTCTTAAAATTGAACAGACAATGAAGAGACAAAACCGATTGCAAAGACCTTAGTTTGTACCAAACAGATTGCGTCATTTTTCTTTTCAGGTCTACATTTTTTGACGTTGTACAATGTGTATTTATTTTGTACATAATAATGTGCAACCACATTTTATAGATTTCAAATTTGAGTTCAGATTATAACGGCGAACTCTACGTTTTAATTAAAACCCTATATTTTAAACTGCTTGAGGGAAATAAGTAACTGTTGATCTTTTATTCATAAGCTCATAAGCTATTATTAGGAAATTCCCAACATCAATGGCTTGTCCATTATCGGAGTCTAAAGTACGAGGATGAATGGTGCCACAAGTCAACATATTCTTTGTAAAGGTCAAGGAACGTAGTATGAAGTTTTAGTTTCATATCAGCATCAGTCAAGACAAAGCGGTTGGACATGAATGTACTGTCTGGTGTATTTGGTTTCACTCTTGTTGCAGTTATCTATGGACAGCAACTTCACTTAGGTAAGTCCCGCACAATCTCACAAGATATTTATAAAATGAAAACAAGAGAAAATATATTTTAGGCAATGCTTGATAAATGGCCGATTACGTCCTTTATGTTGATATTTGATGGGCCAAAGGTCAATTCAAAATAAAATATTTTTAGTAGTAGTACCAAAGTATGAGGTAAATGATTTTCCAATTAGGTAACTGTATTGTGTATATGCAATTGCAATGTAAATCTTCATAGACTGCGTTAATAAGTAATAACTGAGTTATAAAATATATAGAAAATAACCCAATACGTTTTATGCAGAATCTTCACGAAGGTAGTTTCTCACTCATGATTTACGACTTACACACAAACAGTCGTTTGAATATCGAAGTACTTCGTGAAAAAGTGTTAACATAATTAAGATTTCCTCGTCATAAGTTATGTTGAGTGTATGTATATATATAATGTACGTACGCAAGTGCTCAAGAATGCTAAGTGATGACGAAACGTGAATCACATAGAATATTATTGACAATCACAGTGAGGTCACTTGACCAATACATACGTCATCTGAGAGTTTGTAGGATCGATGTTCAGTAGTCCTTACAATTCTGTAGATTTTGCAGCGCACCCGCATTACTCAGCCAAGTAGTTACACTAACCCAAAGTGTTATTACCTACATTTTCCCAACATTTATTTTACATTTACCATGATTTTGGCAAAGATCTTAGTATTAATTAAAGTCTGCTTCTAGGTGATTCGTGTCGACTGAAGAATGGCGGGCGCGGAGTTTGCAGAAGAACCGACGACTGTCGGAGTGCTCGGAATGTGCTGGAGTCCAAGTCGAATGAAACGCTCATGGTTTGCTACTACGACTTTGGTGCTCCTATTGTTTGCTGCAATTCCAATGAGGCACCGCTTCGTGGCAAGAGTTGGGAAAGTAAGTAGGGCTCTGACTGGGTATGCAGTTGCACTTTCATGGCCCTATCATAAGCTCATTCTCATTCTCATTCTCATAAGCTCAAGCTTATTCTTCCGCGTCCCGCGTTTCTAGGGTTCTAGGGTTCTAGGGTTAGGGTAAACCCAGTATTTGACTTATCTTGCCTTCTTGTTTCACAAACAGCTATAACCTTCGCATAGAACTAGAATGGACCTATAGAAAACATAGCTAGAAGATCTAATAAAGAAACTTATTGCAGTTATGAAGCCACTCACTTGGGCTAGAAATAAATAGTATTAATAAAAAAATCATTGTATTTAAACCATCTTTTGTTTTACGGTGCGTCGGCATCTTGTTCATTTTTCACCATAGAAGCAATTTGTAAGATAATTAAGATTAACGTGAACTGAAAGTGAAGTTTTGAATTGATATTTTATTTAATTTCACAGAATGTTTGGAATACGCCAGTGCTGTGAACAGAACTGTACCTGCTACACCGGGGACATCTGGAGTCGTGGACCAATGCTTCTTCAGAAGCCCCATCAGACAGAAACGCATCATCGGAGGAAACAAAAGTCTCCCCAAAGAGTTCCCTCACATGGTAAGTCTGTTCTGTTTTATTCTATCATTCTAGGCTGATTTGTCACAGACGCGTAAGAAGGGGGGGGGGGGGGGGAGGTGTAATGCCCCCCCTCCTCCCACTCGAGCAGTCTGACCCTCCATTCACCATACAAAATTAGGTGTACGTCCCAGAATCACTTATAAATGTTGTTTATTTAAGTTCAAAAAAATGCCCTGCTGGGAAACAATAGGGCTTCGTTTGTTGTAATTTGAGTAGTTAATTTATATTGTAAAATCCCGCCATGCGGGTAAACGATTGGAGGGTTGTTTGCTTCAGTTTGGGCATTTTAGAGCCCCAGAATCACTTATAAATAGTTTAAATTCTAAAAAATGCCCTGTGGGGCTAAACCTGGGAGCCTTCTCCCCCAAGACCTCCCCCCCCCCCCCTCCGGCTGTCACAATCTCCCCTATGGTGAAAGAAGTTCCTACGCGCCTGATTTGTGATATTGTACAATCTACATGGATCTAATGTAACATCCAGATAAACATGAAGTCTTCTGTATTCAGGCGGCACTTGGTTTCGGCGAGCTGGTCAACGTCACTTGGCAATGCGCTGGAAGTCTGATAAGTCCCCGCTTCGTTTTGACAACAGCCAACTGTCTCTTCTCCAGATCTCTGTAAGATTGCGTTATTATAAATACGTAGGAAGAAAACATCGTAATGATCATGTTTTTCTTCTAACCCCTGACATGATTATTTGATTCCAGTGGCAGAGTGCGCTGGGTTCGTCTCGGAGACATCAACTTGGAAGAGACTTACGACGACGATAGTTCTGCAAACTATTCTATCGAGGACTCGATTGTCCATCCCAGCTTCAAATCCCGGTCGGTCTATGACAACATTGCGTTGCTGAAGTTATCTGAGGACGTTGAATTCAACGCGTATGTGAGACCGGCGTGTTTGAACACCATCGCCTCCACTCCACAAGGACAACCGGCGACGGCGACGGGATGGGGAGTCACGTCATCAAGTAAGCTTCAGCAACTCTAGGCTCCAAGTAGAGATTTTTTGCTATTTTTTTTACAAATGCTATGTCCTATGTGTTATATGCGGACAAAATCATATCTGCTTTTGGAATCAAAATTTGTTCTGGAGACCTATTTTCGAATAGTTTTATTGCCTCTAAACGTCAGACCGGACAAAATTATTCACTGATTTGGCAGCTTTAATGCAATTCGTTCGATCTGACGTCACATCAACTTGAATCCGTTTGAAAAATGACTCGAATGATTCGAAAATACCTTTCCAGACGTTTTTAAATATTGATGGCATAATTTCCTGAAGTAATTCTACTTATTATTTGGTGAACGATTTTTTTTTTAATTGCGTCTTCAGCGAGGTTATTGCGATCATTTATAATATTTTATTTTCGTATCAGTAAGGTCAGGCGATGATGGGTCAACTTAGATGCACTGGTCCGTGTGTGTGGGGATCGAGCATTGGGGGGAGAACAGTCCGGGCCTGTTGCACCCTACTTGGTGGGATATCCTTGTCAATGGGGGAGGTCGACCCTGGCTGCTCTCTGCTTGCAGGTGACTGGACTCGCAGCGCCGATCTGATGAAGGTGGTGCTGAGATACGACGATCCTCAGCACTGCAACGCGACCTACGCGGCTATCTCCGGAACTACTCGACTGTCACGCGGATACACGGATGAGACCATGGTCTGCGCCGGGGACACGGACGGTCATAGAGACACTTGCATGGTAAGACATGACGCACACTCAAACCAATAAAAATCGGTACTCGAAAAGAAAAGGATGAGCTGATAAAGGTTTGATGGCATCATTCCATGAAGGCTGTACCTCTAATATGTTCGATGGCAGGCAAAGATGAACCCGCTCTAGCATTGACCGCCCTATACAGGCTATAGAAATGCTAAAGTGGGTTTATCTTTGCTTGTCCCCGACTTTGGGTGAGCTCTTATTTCATTGATAATAACAAGGAATGATTTTCAAGGAACCTTACCAGCAGCCAATCCTTTTCTTTTCGAGTAACATTTTTTATAGGTTTGAGTGTACCTTCCTCTGATCATGGGCGTCCGCAAGATATCTGCGGGGGGGGGGGGGGGGGGGGGGGCAAGTTGTCAAAGTTCAATGGGGGACGTCTGGAGGTGGGCCACCCACCACATTCGAGCATTGGTGTGTTATTGAAATGAAAAATAAAAATAGTGAACTTTCTTTCGATTTAAACAAAAATTTCAACTATTTTTTATTAATCATGAACATTCAATCATTTAGTTATTACGAAAAATATCGTAAGTGATGAGCAGAGCATTCACTTTCCTCTGAAAAGGTAAATGAAACATAATACATTTGTTTTTTTCGAGTATTTTCCAGCATGTGATGGCGAAGTAATGAAGATGCATGATCGGTATCACCTAAGAAGTTATGATTAATCGAGATCTTTTTTGACTATGTAACATTTTCTCTACCATATAGTTCATCGAGCATATAGCTTCTCATCTCACATTAAAATAATTGTCGAGTAAGTTTATGCGCTTTTCGAAAAAATTGTTTAATCATAAGTCATAACATTCCGAGCATCAGGGTCTTCCCTATCGTCATATTTTGTAGTTCTATCAAATTTAGAAGTCTCTAATTCATGCTACGGACAATTTTCTCGCCGTCATGAAAAAGTGTTCTCCATTACAGGGTGACAGTGGTGGACCCCTCCAGACTCTACTGCAGCATCCCTACTACTGCATGTACAGTATTGTGGGTCTGACGTCATTCGGATCGGCTTTCTGTGGCGCTTCCAATGCTCCTGCAGTGTACACGAGAGTCTCGTATTACGTGCCGTGGATTGAAGGCATCGTGTGGCCAAATGATCTGTCAGTCAAACAATAATTAGTGAAGTGTGACTAAGTGACTCAAAAGATACTCTCAAATACATTTACGAAGTATCATATTCTACTTAAATAAATATATTATTAGTTGCATTTTCTTTAACTCATTAATGATATTTTATTGTTTTAGAGTAAAGGCGAAGTATTGAGGCAGATTTATGATTTTTTGTATATGTAAACCTTTATACGATATAACACACTTTTAACATTTCCATTCACACCGATCAGAATTTTATTCAAAATTAAATTTGTTTAATTTACAATCTAAGCTTTATACAAACGATCTTTTTTTATTAGACTAGAATTTAAATTTGCATCGATGAAATCCTAGGTTAATCATTGAATGCCGCCTGTTTAGTAAGATAATATGCACAATAAAGATGCTGAAACTCTGAACTTACTGTGTAACTGAATGAAACGTTTTCCCGAACCTCATTGTCTATAGATGATCACTTACTTAGAGTTGTAATTGCAACTGCAGAAGAGTTCTCCAATAGATCAGAATCAGCTGCATACAATGCGTCCACTTTTTGAAAATAGCTTCTTTTCAAATTCTATGCTTTGGAAAATATGTTACGATGCATTATCTAGTGGAGCGGTCGCTCCACCCAGCCAAGTCGTACTGTACACTCACAGTCACTCAACATACCGTAAATGCCTAATAAACCGAGGAGCAGACCAAACACTTTTACTGTAAGCAACAACATGGCATTTTCGGCCTACTGGATCATAAAATTGGAAAATCTCACATTGTTGTGAAATATCTTAATTTCGAGCTATGGCCCACCCCACCACATATACCAAATTTGGGAACAATAGATTATGCCATTTGCGAGCTAGAGGGCCGTGAAAACAGTGAAATTACATCACTTTCATCTTCTTCTTCTTCTTCTTCTTTAGATGATGATGATGATGATGATGATTCAGATATCAGGAAACACCGCTATCACCGCCACAGCCTAAACGGCTGAACCGATCGATCTGAAATTTTTACCACATGTGCACTTTTGGCGTCTGAGGTGCCTTTTTATAAAACCAACCGAAAGTCGCCATTTTGAAACCGGAAATGACGTCATATCTCGAAACCGGCTGAACCGATCGGAACGAAACTAGCGTCAAACTATTCGGACGGTCATATATATAAAAATACAATAGTCTAAACAGAAATGTACTATTACTGAAACCGGAAATGACGTCATAAAAATGAAAAATCAGACTTTAATCACCTCTTACTACAATAACTACTTATTCACAAGGTTTATAATGATACAAAACATTTATATAAACAAATTCTACGTGGAGTGTTTTCAGCCGCCATTTTGATAACCGGAAGTGATGCCATATCTCGAAAACGGCTAGACCGATTGGAACAAATCTTTCGCTTTTCTTCATGGGATATCACTTTAAGCATATTTTGTTACCAAACGCAACTTTTCTTAGTAACCAAATTGGAACTGGCTTATTTTTTTAAAGGAATTAGTCATTGTTGTTTCGATATGTGTTACAAATTGTTTAAATAAACTAAAAAAAATTGTGATATCCCCATAAAAAACACTCCGTGTAAAAATACCAGCCAAGTCTTTTTAACTATAAAAAAAAATAGAAGAAATCTAAAAATTCAGCACTGAAAAGTAGTGATATCAAAAAATTGGCCAAGTCAAACTTAATTTGAAAAACCAAAATATACTTGGCGCATCGTTTTTAAGGGCATTATAGGTATATTTTATATATTTAGGTACATATGATTTTTGGCATATACTTCTATACTAGATTAATACCCGATGCGCCAAGTATATTTTGGTTTTTCAAATTAAGTTTGACTTGGCCAATTTTTTGATATCACTACTTTTCAGTGCTGAATTTTTAGATTTCTTCTATTTTTTTATAGTTAAAGAGACTTGGCTGTTATTTTTACACGGAGTGTTTTTTATGGGGTTACAACATACTGTAAAAAGGCTGCCAAGCAAGGCGTATACTACCAAAAGTGGGTGCATACTATAGGTAATAGATACCGATTAAAATAACATTTATTGTAGAATACAAGAAGTGTAAACAACAATTTATTTGAAGACCTACTGCTGAAGCATTGATATTATGTTTAATAGTTTTGGAATGTATTTATTTACTTATAATTTTATTTAGCTCAAGCTATTTAAACATTCATTTACAGACAGGAAATTCATTATGTATTTGATTCAAAAAAAATCTGTTTACATCAAGCTAAGCAAATAATAGCTAATTGTTTAAAGTAACTATACGTAATCATACAGATTTGTAATGTCCATTACCTCTGATGTAATGAAGTAATCGTATCGTCTCAAATAGTTAACTTAAATGCAGAAGTGCTAATGGCACGCGAGGCCATCGCAGAACTCGCCGATCCGTCAGTAGCAATGCAGATGATCGACAGCAACGTTCTTCTCTGTAGTGTCACACTACTGGCATCTGTTTGCGGACAACTTTACAAGGGTCAGTGATTCATTCAGCTCTATTTCAATCATCCATGTTCAAAATGTGCTCGATCTTGACTTATCCGTAAAAACTGTAAGAATTATTCAACTCCTCTCATTTATAATCTACATATTTCCGTTATTTATCTGTCCTTGCATTCATTCATGCAAGGAATGTATTACATGACGTATCCATTCATGTATTATTGTTCCACTGTGGCTTACCGTGATACCCATAAAAAACACTCCGTGTAAAAAAACAGCCAAGTCTCTTCAACTAAAAAAAAAAAAAAAAAAAATATCTAAAAATTCTGCACTGAAACGTAGTGATATCAAAAAATGTGCCAAGTCAAAACTTTATTTGAAAATTAAAAAATACTTGGCGCATCGTGTATATAAATAGCTTAGAAGTATAGGCTAGATATAAATACATATACTTATAGTACCTATACCTACAATGCCCTAAAAAAACGATGCGCCAAGTATTTTTTAATTTTCAAATAAAGTTTTGACTTGGCACATTTTTTGATATCACTACGTTTCAGTGCAGAATTTTTAGATTTCATTTTTTTTTTTTAGTTGAAGAGACTTGGCTGTTTTTTTACACGGAGTGTTTTTTATGGGGATATCACTTATTTTTTTAATTTTTTTACACAATTTGTAAAACTTATTAGGGCAACAATGGCTAATTCCTTTAAAAAAATACGCCATTTCCGAATAAGTTACTAAAAAAATATTGTTTGGAGCTAAATTTAAACTTAAAGTGATATGCCATGAAGAATTGCGAAAGCATCGTTCCAATAGGTCCAGCCGTTTTCGAGATATGGCATCACTTCCGGTTTTCAAAATGGCGGCTGAAAGCTCTTACACATTGTAAGTATTAATATGTATATAAATACTAATATTTCATTATAAGCCTTCTGAATATATAGTTGGTTTTTATATAAAGGGAAGTGAATTTAAGCAGATTTCGCTAAACTATGACGTCATTTCCGGTTTCAGTAATTAGAAAACTTTAATTTAACTATTGTTATTTCATAAAGAGGACCGTCTGAATCGATTGGCGCAAATTTCGTTCCGATCGGTTAAGCCGTTTTTGAGATATGACGTCACTTCCGGTTTCAAAATGGCGACCACCGGTTTGATTTATAAAAAGGCACCTCAGACGCCAAAAGTGCACATGTGGTAAAAATTTCAGATCGATCAGCTAAGCCGTTTAGGCTGTGGCGGTGATAGCGGTGTTTCCTGATATCATCATCAGATAGGTTTTAAAAGGGGTGTAATTTCACTGTTTTCACGGCCCTCTAGCACGCAAATGGCATAACCTATTGTTCCCAAATTTAGTATATGGAGTGGGGTGGGCCATAGCTCGAAATTAAGATATTTTACAACAATGTGAGATTTTCCAATTTTATGATCCAGTAGGCCGAAAATGCCATGTTGTTGCTTACTGTAAAAGTGTTTGGTCTGCTCCTCGGTTTATTAGGCATTTACGGTATGTTGAGTGACTATGAGTGTACGGTACGACTTGGCTGGGTGGAGCGACCGCTCCACTAGATCAATAATTTTGTAATCATTTCTAATTCCAATATGCTCGTATTTCAAATAAAACTACGCAATCTTTCATTCATTTTAAGTTATCTTGTCTCTTGTCACGCATCATTTCATATTTTGTGTAACGTGTATCTCTATAGTGTACGAAGAAAAATTAACATTGCTGATGTGTCTCGTGGGTCATCTGTTACTATGTTATGCAGCAAATACACATTGTTGCAACTCTTCTTTGCTCTCCAGGTCAAGAATGCCAACTGAACAGTGGTGCTTCGGGGGTGTGCAGAAGTGTATATGCCTGCATGAGCGCCCAGATTGAGATTACTTCTGACATCGACCCAGTCATCTGCATGTATGAGTGGGGCACGCCGATTGTGTGTTGTGAAAGACCGGCGCCTCGTCGGAGACCGACGCCGCCTAGGAGACCGGCGCCTACTAGAAGACCGACGCCTACCTTGAGACCAGCGCAAAAGTACGGTAGCAAGAGCATGGAAAGTGAGTAGAAAGCAAGAGAGTATTAAAATTTGAATTTCATCGGATGATTCAGATACGATCAATATTGATCAATTACATTTTATTGCATACAGGTTTTTGTCACTGCTCTGCTAGTGACGTATTTTCTCTAAACATTCAGGCATTTTCCTTATTTGCTGTATTTATAAGTAGTATTACTCAGCTGCAAATGCCCATACTAATTAATGACTTGAAGTATGGAGAAGAGCAATACTTCTGATCGCATCTGTTGATAGGGAATAATTGGGTGTCCTAAATGACATAATTACTTCATTTCTGGAGAATTGCATTACCATAAATCAATTACAGCTCTTTAATAAAATTAATAATCATCCCTATAAAAAATTATATTGTGACTTGGGAAATTAATGCTGTCTAAATTAATGCTGAGAAACGAGCGTCATCTCTTGGTTTCTTACTCCGGTCTTTGTTTTTCCGGTAGTTGGTCACACTGTTCCTCTGATCAGCTGAATATACGCTCACAAGTAAAGCCCATTTGTCTGTAAAGTTTTTGAACAAAATTCTCCGATTCGTTTAAAAGTGATTGTTTCGATCAACTTGAAAATTTTCAATGTCATGAAAGACCAACATTTAATCATATTTTAATTTTACTAAAATTCAGCGAATTCGGTTAAGAACTCCAAGAGTTATTGAAATTTTAAGCGTTTATGAAATATTTGTCAATTTTAAATGCACCACACATTGATAATTTTGTTTCTTTCACTATTAGTACGGGACGGTATTTTGGAGTTAACAAGTTTGCGCACGACCTACCGTACTTCCTTTTAGGGCCAGTCTTTCAATACTCGGCTTACTATTAAACGGTTGATTAGGACTGTATTGTCATGGCAACAACCAATGGCATTCCTAGAATGACTGTGTTAACTTAATTACTGGTTTTAGCAGAGTATTGAAAAACTGGACCTAATAGTTAAAAATACGTTTTTATACTATTACTTACGGCAGCCATTCCCATTTTTTTAAACAGCATTTTTTAGAAATCCTCCCCCCCCCCTCCCATCCCCCGCGGGGAATTCCCACCGGTCGAGAACCAATGTATAGAGTGACTCTAACCTTACACCAAAGTAACTTATACACGAAGCATGACAGATTATTAATTGTACTTTTAATCACTAACACAGCAATTATTTTTCCAGTAGCTATTATACATTGCTTGATTACAATTTAATTTCATAATCGGTGAAGTATAAGTTAGTCATCAAGAGCTTGCGTCTGTTAGTTCCCAGAATCATGCATGGTAATTTAATAATCGCAAATGTGCTATGTCAACGTATGAATCATAAACACACAACATGTCATATTTCAGAATGTAAAGAATACACCAATGAAGTCTACCAGACGAAGACTTCACCAGTACTTTTCATCAACCCTCAAATAGTGAAGGAATATGAATGTTACATAAGTGGTCAAGGTCTTATCATCGGGGGTAAGAAGGCTGGACTCAAGGAGTTTCCACACATGGTAGGTATAGAGCTATGAAAAACCAAAGTTTAAACCTATACAATACCGCATTGAACTAGGTGTTGTTACCCACAATACCCTTAAACTCTGTCATTACTCATTAAACTCTACGTTTGTCTTGAGAAATGTCTGTTAAGATTGCCAATAAACTTGATGTAGCCATGGGCGTCCACAGTGGTGGGGGGGGGGGGGGGACGGATATCAGGAAAACAACATATTTGTGGTGTTTTACGTATAGTTTCATTTTGTAAACAAAAAGACTCAAAAAACTTAATTTCAAATTGTCAAAAGACCAAAAATTGCCCTGCGGGACAAGGTGAGGGCATGCTCTCCACTACCCCAAAGTGTCAAAAAATATTGACTTTTTCAACAAAATACACCTCATAACGTCTCAAAATTGATTTCAAAATGTCCAAAACCCAAAAAAAGCCCTACGGGGCAGTGTGGGGGCACCCCCCACAACCCCAGACCCCCTTAACCTGTGAATATTTGTTTTCCTTGCCTTGCCCACCCCTGGCAGAAATCCTGCGGACGCCCATGGATGTAGCCCACAACATTGAACTTGATGTTATGTTCCTCTGCTTCAGGCTGCTATTGGCTACGAGGAGCGTCCTACTGCAGGATCCTGGAAGTGCGGAGGAAGTCTGATCAGCAACAGATTTATACTCACTGCAGCACATTGCTTCTCCGATGCGAATAAAAAGTATATATTAACATGCTATTTACAAATGGAGATGGGTAGGAGAATTAAAAACAATAAAAACAAGAAATAACATAGCATATCACTTGACCACTTGATTCTATAACTATTAACTAATGGCATGAACTATAAGGCTTGCACGATGGGCGCGACTTGGAAACCTCAACCTCGTCACCGACTTCGACGACATGGAAGCGGAGGACTACGAGATCGTCCAACTGATTCGACATGAAGGTTACACGATGAGGTCTGCGTACAACGACATCGGCCTGATGAAGCTGGACAGAGACGTCAAGTTCAGCGGGAGTGTTCGCCCGGCATGTCTCAACACAATTGCAACTGCAGATGCATCGGGCAGGCGGGCCATAGCCACGGGATGGGGAAAACTTGACTTTAGTAAGTTCAAACATTTATTAATTTTTATTTGAATAAGACTTTAGAACATTACACGATTCGGGCAAGTTGCATTCATCATCATACTGTGCCAATTGCCAAAGTGGAGTCAAAGAAAATCAAAAGAAGATTGAATTATTCGTTATAGCTTTGTAATAGGGAAGTCTCCTTAAATTTTTTTTAGGTATTCTAAATTTGTAAATATCAACGCAAAAATAATTACAAATACACTTTTCATCCGAAACAGTTAAACATTATCATTCATAAAATATCAAATTTAAATTTCATGTGGCATTTTGGGGGGGAAATCTGTGTGTGACGTATGTATGACCATGAGCCCGGTGATGTAATTCGATGTCCACAACAATGTGTTCCCATGGTGAATACTTTGTTGCCATGGCAATTCTGAACCCCATGACGTCAATGACGATATTATTACTAATAATGTTTTGTTTGTCTACATCCTTGACATGTATACTTTATATGTTTCACGTTTTTAATCCATTTTATAACTAGAGAAAGTACCCTATTAACATTTTCTACAAGTATTATTAGAAGGATCTTTCTATTTGCAGCGGACGACAAAGCCAGCGACGATCTGATGAAAGTAACTCTTCTCTTCAGTCCCTCCAGCAGCTGTGCAAAAGCCTTCCGGTCAGATATGAGAGCAGGCGGGAAACTGTCCAACGGTTTCAACGCAGACTCAATGATTTGCGCCGGCGATCCCGAGAGAGAAAGAGATACTTGTGCGGTGAGTTCTCACTTTAAAAACAGTCATTTTAATCTTTTAATCTTAAAGGCGTAACGAGCGTTAATGGCACACTTGTCACTTGTGTCACTTTCGATGTGTTTTTTGTTGGTTTTTTTGCCTTCCCACCGATCAACCCATCGATTTGAAAGTTTTCACACTGGATGAAGATTCTCTGATTGGATTGGTATGATTTTAAAGTGAAAATGAACCGTTTGGCCTATCAAATGCAACTTTGGCATGGTCGTTGACCCAATATTTTATCAAAGTTTTCGGCGAAATTTGTCATTAATTTAAGGATTAATTAATATTTTTGAGCGAGCGAAGCGAGCGTCTCCTTTTGGCTCTTTTGGCACGGACTTCAGTTTTTTTTTTTTTTTTTTTTTTGTCTGTTAATAGACGATACACAGGTCGCACCGTTTCACCTATCGATCTGAAATTTTGCACACATGTAAAACAAACCTTCTCTGTTTGTAGGCCCCAATTTTTTTTTAATTCCATTCATTGGTTAAAATTTAAATAAATATCTCCCGATAGGCTGAAAATTTAAAACGGTCTTTGATAATTCTGATCAAACTCATATTTTGGCTATACAGGTCAGAGTTTTTCTTTGATCGAGCTGAAATTTTGCACACATGTTAAGCCAGCCTTCTCTGTTTGAAGACCATAATTCTTTTGAAATCCATTCATTGGTTAAAATTTAAATAAATATCTCCTGATAGGCTGAAAAATGAAAACGGTCTTTGATAATTCAGATCAAACTCATATTTTGCATGATTATTAAGACCAACATTGTCTCTTATTTTACAAAATTTCATCCCAATCAGCGTATGAACTTATTAACATTTTTCATATCTGTCAGTAATGAAGTATCAAAATGAATGTTTTCCAGTGCCAGTTGAATTGCATCTGATTTGCTATATTTACCAGGATGCTTAGATGTTATTTTCAAGTTTCAATGAAAAGCATAATATGTTGTGTTGATTGAGTGATTATATTTCAATTCAATATGGATGTATATGTTTTCTGTGCTTGTGTACGCATGTCCGGTTCGAGAATTTGCACGTCCCAGTGCTCGCTCACCAACGCGTTACACTGAGCGTTTTCCTAGTAAGCATAATTGCTGTCAAAATTGATGCATGGAAAAGTAAATACGCCCAAACCTTATTATATCATGTTTCGTTTTCACTCCATGACTGTTAACTAAGAAATTACTTTAATGAAACTAACACGTTTTGTATTGATTGTTTGGATCTTGTTCTAGGTTTCAGTTTGCTCTTACGATTCCTGTGTTTTACGGAATTCCTGTTCGAGTTGATACCAGTGCTCGCTTATCAACGCGTCACAAAGAGCGGCATGCCATCATGTTCTGTTCTATTTGGTTGCAGGGTGACAGTGGTGGCCCCCTCCAAGTGGTTCTCGAGAAGCCGTACGCCTGCATGTACAGTGTAGTCGGCATCACCTCGTTCGGGTCATTTGGGTGCGGAGGTGCGCCGGCAGTGTACACGAGGGTCTCATATTTTGTGCCTTGGATTGAACAACATGTGTGGCCGAATTAAGTAAAGCACTTAAACACTATTGCTAAACACTTAAACACTAAAGCACTATTTAAATATATATTTTTTTAAAAGTGATCTCACAAAATGAGGATACTAAATTATTATAAAATAGATTGAATAAACTA
Source organism: Leuctra nigra (assembly GCA_934045905.1). Classification (NCBI taxonomy): domain Eukaryota; kingdom Metazoa; phylum Arthropoda; class Insecta; order Plecoptera; family Leuctridae; genus Leuctra; species Leuctra nigra. The sequence continues at coordinate 37,102,670 of OW203762.1, forward strand.
TTTTATATAGAATTATTCATGCCACGAATAATTCATGCTCTGCAACGAATCATAATTATTACAACAATTTATAGTTTAAATGTGTAAATGATGTCTACCGAGTAAGAAGAACACAGAAACAAGGTATTAATTTATTAATTTTATTTGATACAATCTATCGCCTTATAAAATGATCCCACTTGAAAGTGTGTATCTATGGATCTTCCGGAATGTTCTCCGTGGTGGATTCAGGAATGGTCACGAGCTTGTCTCGAGGTCGGATCATCATCTTGGTGGACCTGAGGGAAGCGTCGCCCATCCAATGTTCCCAGATGAGTCCTCGGAATCTGTCCCTGTCCTGGCCGGGCTCGTAGTATTCCCCGTTCAAGTTCGCTTCGAAGCAGCTACACGAGACATCAGGTCAAATAGTCAGCTCGGCCAACCTAAACTCTATCTGGGTTCAAATCTCAGTCGGAGTGCGCGTTTTTATTTCGCATGATACCTTCCAAAAACCTTCCGAAGTGAGATATTAACTTAATTTCCATCATCGAAGAATCTATGTAAATGAGCGCCATTTATTGTGATATTAAGAATTTGCAGCTTTTTACGTTGTTAAAAGAAAAGTTGAAATCCGTACATCTAAATAATTAAAAGGACTAAAAGGACTTTTGACAGCTTACAAACAGTTCAATTGAATATACCAAGAAATGAAGCACATGAATGTAGATTCTATCCCTTCTCACGTGGTGCAGAGAGTACGTTAGAAGATCGAATTCAACTTATTGTTGATAGATCCGGGAATGAATAACAATTCTACAAACTGCAAAAAACACGTATAAACTTCACATTGTATACTGTAAGTGATCTTGAAAGTTGTAGTTTGCGTCAGCGAGAACAATTCTTGTAATGTAAAAGAGGATGAGCTTACGAAAAATTATGAATTTAATACAGAACAAAATAAAACTTTGGATTTGTATTTAAACGTTCCAATATCTATTAGACTACTATTCTCGGACTGGTTTTCCACCTCTTCTTTACTTTTCCTTATATTTTCAGTGGTTACCATGGAAACAGCGATTGAGCACAGAAATTCACAGCCAAAGAACACCACCCTCTTAGCGCCGTCAGCGAGATGGGGTCAACCTCTCATCGCCCACATGCACTGATGTATACGTATACATCCGGGCCTTATAATGATTCAAATCTCACCTGTAGAACCACCATCCTCCTCCATACGCAGGCGCACAAGGACAACACGCGGGGGCTGCGTCGTTCGTGATGTCAATCGTGCTGAAAGCCTTTCCGTCATGCGCAGCCAGCGAGTCCGTGGCGTTGCCTGTGAAGCCCCCGACACGCAGTCGGTAGCCATCGCTCTCGTCGTCCACCCTGCAGACAGTACAAGATTTACGTATAGTTACAAATACAGTGATTTAGAACATTTTCAAGGAAACGGCCACCTTGGCTTTTGAAATCTGACTAGTCCCACATCTGCCACCATTTGTATTTTTAAATATGAAATCAATTTATTGTGGTTCCATTTAAAGTGGTCCCACTGCTCCAGCCATGGTGCTTAGAATTCGCCGTAATTCATACAAATCTCTGATGAAATAATACCTCAAACAACAGCATAAAACAATTATATCTTACCGTGTGCTCCAATTTTATGTTTTTTATTGAAGTTCCAATTAAACTATGCCAAAATAATTCATATTTGTAGTGCAATGTTGCCAGATTTATGGCAAATTTCACACATTGTACACATTTTCTTTCTTATTTGGCCCGTGACCCCATATTTTCAAACGGCAGTCTTATTCTAAAAATTATTATCTTTAATTTGAGACTATTTTCAATAATTTGTCATTCCTCTTGCGGTTTTAGGAGCAATTAAAGGTCAATTTTGTGGGACGATTTCATGTCTCCCTGTGTTATCTTATGGGGGAAAAGATGATCTTCAATCAAGAATATCTAATTATTTCATACCGTAAGGGGCAAATATTTTTTGCTGGTTGTATGTAATATGGTTTCATTAATCTTTGGTGTGAATTACAGCAAATTCTCATACCTATGCCGTAACCCTGGAACCCCCTTAATAAGTAATACAATGATCACATTAAATATCATTTAAAGTGTGTGAAATTGGCAGTAAGTAAGTCAGCTTTCTTTATAATCGTAGATGGCATCCAACTTCTGACACCATTTGTAATTATAATTATTTATAGAGTACCTTACAACTTTCCAAAATTCACACAGTTTTGCCTAGGTAATAATTAGGTTAAGAATGCCATCCAATTACATTTGATACAAATAACAACAATAATAAGAGTGTCTTACATGAACGTAGAATACTCAGCCCAAGCGATCTGCCGCTCAAAGTTCTCCAACTCGACCCTCAAGACCATTGCTCTATTGTTTGCCGACGTCAATCTGAAAACAAGAAGAATATTAGCATCACGTGGAAGACACATTTTCGACGAGAAGGGAACTCCCCCCCCCCCCCCTCCCCTTACCTGTGAATGTAGTCGTTGCCGAACCAGAACTCCTCGTCGAGATGTCCGAACCCATGACGGTATCGCCCCCACGTCACTGTGAAGTTCTGCCTGGGTTCGGGGTAGTACCCTCTGCGCTGGATCACCGTCCACCCCCCGCCCGTCGCCTGGTCCATGTCGCAGAACCTCAGCGAGTAGTCACGGCCTCCTGCGTTCAAGTACTGCGCGTCGAAACTGTACACGCCGCTGAGCGCGTTGGTTCCTCGGAGGTCTTCGCATCCTTGGGCCCCCCATGGCTTGAATCTTGAGCGCGTAAGAACAAGAGTCTTAATCTCTCGATAATAAGACGTCATTGACAAATGATTGAAGTAAGTGGATGTTAAAGAATTTTAATCATTTGATTGAAGTTCGTTTTCTCAATTTTGACTTATACAATTTGGGAACCATGAAATCTAGCTGTATTAATTTAATTAAATAATTGTGATAAAAAATTCTATTTCAAAATGACTCGTGTCTCGTTACAAATAAGACTGTACCTACTAAGGATTTGTATGTTCTATTTTTTCTCTATCATTGAAGTGGACTGCCGTTTTTTCCCGCAAATGTACAGTGTTGATCACCTGCCGATTATTACAAAAGCGTAGGAAATATTTGGCAGCAGAGTGTGCTTCGTTAGCATGACCCTATGTCCAACAGAATACTTGATTGAATTTAGTTTGCCTCTCAGTGAAGTGACCGGCTTGTCATCTTACCTTGTTGCTGGAATCCCCGTGCTATTCTCATCTCTCTGGTCCACTCTGACTCCTGCATCCGAGCCATTTCTCTCCCGCTCACAGCTCCTCGGCATCTTCTGGAACACACGCTCGAGATAGAGTTGTTGCTCTCTGAAGTGTCTGTCCATGTCTTCACGACCAAGAGACGAGCAAACGCTCAAGTTCTGTTCAATTCGTTTGAGAATGAGCTCGGTGTCGGTGGTGGATTGTTCTGCGACTTGGCCGTTGTGCTTGCAACTTGTCAGGATGTCGTTCATTAGGGATGTTTGGTAATCCCAACGAGTGCGGGTTCGATTCTCTGTCTCGAGAAGTCCTATTGATTTCTCTATTGATTGTAAAAGTCTGGTTGTTTTCTTGTGGGGTGTGGTGAGACGACGCCATAATCTAAGAAAATGTGTTAGCTTTGTTAAATAATTATGAAAACTATGGAGAGTTCAAATTAGGCAACTTATATTTCTAGCCAAATGAACTGTACTTTGAAATAAACGTGGCATTCCTGTTGGATGAACTACATGAACTATTCCAAAAATTATTCATGATAAATAGTGTACGAATGTGTTTGATAACTTAAGATCCTTGCATTTCTGGACAACAAATTAAATTACGAAACAATACTAACTTCTATATCGTAACTAAATTTTACAGAATAGACTCTTACTTGTTCAATAATTTTGACTCCGCTGCATCTACCTTTGCTTCTTCCACCGAATCTTTGGGCTCATCAAGTTGCTCTTCGCCATCATCAGTGACGACGTCCATCGCATCTTCCTGGCCGAACTTGTCGAAGATGACGTCAATCTTGGACGCTATGTCATGTAGCAATTCTTCTACAACCACCGGTGTGTTGCATTTGATGGTCAGTTTTCCTCTGCCGAAGACTGATTCTCCACCGCCGTCAATGTCTTCTTCGCCAATCGTTTCGTTGCCACTTTTCGGTGAGCTTTTCATAGGAAGTTTATCATCTTTCATCTGCGTCAATGTTCCCTCCATGTGGTCAACTTTCTTCTCGACATTCTTCAGAGTGCTCAGAATGCCCCTAGTGGCGAAATCGCCAAACAATGGATCGTTTCTTTGGTAATCCAAAGTTTTGACAATGATCGAGAGTTTGTTATCGGCTTCGTCCATCTTTCTCACTAGTCGTTCAACTTTGTAATCTAAGTTTACTAATGTACTGATTTTATTGTCTATAAATGACATTTTCTCTTGTCCCCTGAAAACATTATAAACATAAAAAGTTATAAATTCACACACGTCAAGTTGTTGACTTGTAAAAGTATATTTATTATTATTATTATTATTATTATTATTATTAGAAATTTGATTATTACATTCATTATAATTAATTATATTTCTTATTTGAAATTTGATGGTTTGATTTTAACTTTAGAAATCAACCAACTACTTTTTGTTTGTTACTATGTCGTCAGCTCATAATTTACTTTTAAGATGAATCACATAATGCAGTCGATATAATTGAACCATGTTCCTTGTGAATGGAGACATCACACCTGCTAAGGAAGTCCACCTTCCTGTCCAGAGTGTTGATCTGTTCGTTCCATGCGGCCACGTGCAGCTGGAACGTGTCCCATACGTGGGCGCGTTCCTGCAAGTTCTTCACATTGCTGTCCAGGTTGGCAAGCAGGGTCGCCACAGTCACCATCCGTGTCTCCAACTTGTTCAAGTACAGTGAATTGAACTTGGACAGTTCGCCTTGAGAAGCCGAATCAGAATAAGCACCGATAAACCAACTAACTAAATACTATGTTTAGGTAGATTTTATTAATCTAGTTACCTACACTTAGTATTACGACAGCGATGATTTAAAAAAATAACAAACTACCTCCTTCTTTATTTTCCTCTATCTCAATTCAAATACAAAATAATGGGATATTGCGCACATTCCGCTGACTGCCCCGAAAGTTCATGCAAGAAATTACTTTTGAAATAAATAAATCAAACAATTTGTCTAGATTTCTTACCAGTGGCTTAATATATTATTCATTGTACTTTTGTCCAATGTTTGTCAGTGACAGCTTGCTTCCACTAGGAGTGGACTTATCGTTATTTACGTTCCAGTTATTTTAATATTCAACTTATTCAGAGGATTTTGTTCAAAAAGTTATTCTGGAATTAATGTTTATATAGATGAAAAATTTCAGTGTGATCAGAATTCAGGTGTGACATTTAGGTGAGCCACAGGAGACAAAGAGAGTCAGTGGAAATGTAACTTAAGTAAATATTGACCTGATATAGTCGCCATTATATTCTTCACATCAGTTATTTCCTCGTAGAACTTGTCAGGAGCTTTTGCTGGAACTTGATTGCTTCTCATCACACATTGCGTAATTAATACTAAACTGTACACATTCCACACATTCAAACATGACGCCATTATATCGATTAACAAATTGAGTTGATTTGCTTTGTTAGCTTTTCACTTCCTCTCTGTGGGCACTTTGCCACTACTGCTCAATTCAACAAGTGTAAACAATGGAAGCAAATTATTTATTGCTCTTTATACGTCACAAAAAATTAAAGGCCATCAACAGCTTAATTAAGATGTTGCGTTGTCATTGATCTGATTAAGAACATGTGGCTTGTCTTAAAGTTAGTCCACAGAAGTCAGGGTGGCGCAAAAAATCCCCCAGTTTGAAATTACTGGTAGTGTTCTGAAATGTTTACCAATCTTAGAAAACATACCAAAATGTAATATTTGCAAGTTTCAAATATATCGGTTGGATAGGAAAAAGTTATAAATGATTAAAGTATTATTGAAAAAACAGAATAAACCAATAATTGACTTGTTTGAAGAATTGATTTGGAGTTACTTCGTGGGATTTTTGGGTGAATATTTGTTGTTTGTTTGGTCCACCATATCCCTTGTTGACAATGCGCAAAACGATGTTTCCATTGCAAGGTAGATTTCTGAATCTGTGAAACCGAAATTAGTGACCACGTATCTTTTATTTTGTTAAAGTAGGTACTGTTAAAGTTCTGTTAAAATAGCGCTGGTATAAAATGTTTATCAACGTCTTAGTTAGACTATAACTTTTTTTCCCATTAATAAAAAAATTCTGAAAATTGCACAAATTAAATTTGTATGTTTTCTATAATGTGTGAAAGTTTCAGCGATTTTTCATATAGTTCTGTCATAGTGACCTCTCAAACAGGGCATTTTTGCGCCACCCGGTATTTAATATGCTTCCATTAAATGGAGCGCTAGTCACACGCAGCCAAGTAGAAAAAAACAAAATGTAAACTCTTGTGCTCAGGCAACCCTTTTTCTTTTCATGCCATCAGACGTACCTTGGTTCTGCGCATGCGCAAAGTCACTTTGATGACGATAATGTGACTCTGCACTTGTGCAGAACCAAGTTGATCAACTAAAAGTTACTTTGTGTGGACTGGGCTTATCATGGGCGTTCACAGGGGAGGAAAATAATTCCATAAAGACCATAAAATTATATAAATATATGAAAAAAAAATTGAGATATTTTGTTTCCCTTTTGGCGCTAATAACCTCGCTGTTGAGCGCCATAAACCATAATATCTATCTATGTTTCCCTTTTCCCTGCAAATGATTTATTGGCTCAATATGAAAAGATTGCATCTTCAGCAAAATTTTTACCGAGGGTTTCTTTGGTAGGTAACTAGTTTAGTTTTATTTTCAATTTCAAAATTTTACAGAGAAAGGCTAGGTGCACTCTCTTCTTTGGGGCGAAGAGAGTGTGTGACGTAATAGTTTCATATATTTTTGCAGCGAGCGTCATTCCGGTAATGGTTAAACGGTTCCATTATTAATTTTCATCAAATCACATGATCTCGTTTCGTATCGTTCAAAAACTAATTTTGTACACACATTAATGTCATAATTAGTTTTTGAACGAGATGAGATAATGTGATTCTGATTGGTTGAAAATTAATAATGGAACCGTTTAACCGATCAACTAAAACTTTGCATGGTTATTTTGGGACCAACATTTAGATGTGTTGACAATTTTCGGACAGTCTGTCAGAACTTCTAGAGTTGAAAGTTCACGGACATTTTGTATATTTTAATAATGCTTGTTTTGAAATATTTGACAGATGTATTCAAAGAAATTCAAATAAAAAATTATAACTGCACCTTTGACGTATTCGTATATAGAGGTATAGTATACTTTTTGATGTCCATTTTTTGGTGAAGGAGCCAATTTCCCAAAAATTAATAAATTAGATAATACTGGCTGGGAGCCGCAGTTGAGGCAATCAAATATTTATATTTTTCAGTCATAAGAATTAAAAAGTGTGCTTCATTGTCAATATTAACGTGTTGTTTTTAATACTGCGAAAATAACAAATTGAATTACTAGTTTATTTTGATATTTTGACGAAGTCCCCCAGTTGTTGCCCTCCAGGACAACTTTTTAAGAATTTCGACAATTTAAAAGTGATTTTGGGCCTCTAAAATGAACAATTAAATGAAATAACCTTCCAATTGTTGCCCCGCAGAGTGTCGTTTTAGAATTTCAGCAATTTTAAAGTGATTCTGATTTCTGGTACATAAATTAACAAACTGAATCAAATAACCTTCCAATACATTTTTTTTTTAATTTTCAAATTTTTCGATTCCTGATCTTTATTTAAATTATAAAGAGCCATTCAAGAACCACCAAGAAGCCGCAGGTTGCCGACCCCGGGAGGTGTATTCAAGAACCATTGCAAGAACGTTTCCTCAATTCCATTCCTGATGGAATCCGGTCACGGCCGAATTGGGAATTTAAATGTTCTTCTAAAATACGGCCTCTATTAATTCCATATAAAACATCTACTTTCACACGAACTATTTTCAACGCGTTATCATTTTAAAAGTGGCGGTGACAGTGAACACTCCCTCCAAGCTACGTTGCAAATATAGCTGGCTGTGGATGGCGGTACACATGGCAGAGGCGAAGCAGAGCAGAGCAATATGGCGCCTTTTTATTGCTGTTTGCTGTGTAATTGTGCCTCACAGTAAAGTGAATTTTATGTAATTGTCCGTGTTATTAATGCCGGTGTATTTATTAATATAAACTATATTATAACATTTGAATTTAAACGTGTTCTCAATAGATAATTTAGTATTGTAGTATTAAACATTCTTGTGTAGAGTTTTCCGCCATAGAAGGTCGGTAGGTATGTATACATGTATACCAAGATGTATACCTATATCCGGCACAGTGTTTTTGTGATGCATGTTGTTTCTTTAAATTTTTTAGACTTAGGTACTGTAGTCAACCGTGTGCCATTAGTTGCACTTTTGTATCCATCGATACTCACTAGCCACTCTTAATAAGTAGTACCTAATATTATTTTTAATTTACTTCTTATTATGTTTGATCATGGACTCTGTCTGTTCTACCAAGTAGTACCTACTAAGTAGGTAGGTAGGCTTACAAGGCTGTACCAAAGAGGCGAGAGAGAAATAGGTAGTACCCGCTTGGCGAATAGTTAAGCAAGTTACAACTGTGAATTTAAGACTACCTACCTAGAGGTAGTAGTACTTTTTGCTGTGATAGAACCAACGTTAAGATCTCCATCAGTTCCCTCTTTAATATCAATTTATTTTCAACATATTTCAAGGCCAATGTAAGTCTTTTTACTCGCAAGAACTGAGACAGTAGGTACCTACTCACACACTTCTTTACTTTTATAAAGTTCGTTCACTGTAAGAATAATGAACCGCAATTGCGGCAGTGTTGGATACTACTGTAGTCTAGCGAACAATTGTGTAGGTACCTACCTACCTACCTACACATGTACATATCAATATAATAATCAAAAAATATGTATAATACAACTGTAGTTAAAAATAAATCAATTTTCTTGAATTTTTCTAATATTTTCTAATTATTAAAAATTGTGTATTTTACATAATTTACACAATTTCAATAATACAAAGAAGAAAGTCTGCCATTGACAGGGCAGTGTTCACGTGAACGACTAAGCAACAAAAATGATAGAAATATTCTAAAGGTACATTTACAGCTCGGCGGTGACAGCCTGACGTTCGACTCTCGGCGCTCAGTCCTGAAAGATGAACATGGTTTATCTTTTGACCTTGAACACCAGCGCTCGCCGTTCAGCCTTCTGATTGGCCAACGCCGAGTGTTAGCGTCGAACGTCGAGCGCGTTAATGCCAAGCTGTTAACGTACCTTAACAGTGAACGAACTTTATTATAATATAGGTATATTCACCAAACACCTGTTACCACTTTTTAACACTTTCTCCCCCAAAGGGGTTAAAGTGGTCCCATTGCTCCAGCCAAGGTGCTTAGAATTCGCCGTAATTCATACAAATTTCTGATGAAATAATACCTCAAACAACAGCATAAAACAATTATATCTTACCGTGTGCTCCAATTATATGTTTTTAATTGAAGTTCCAATTAAACTATCCCAAAATAATTCATATTTGTAGTGCAATGTTGCCAGATTTATGGTAAATTTTACACATTGTACACAGTTTCTTTCTTATTTGGCCCGTGACCCCATATTTTCAAACGGCAGTCTTATTCTAAAAATTATTATCTTTAATTTGAGACTATTTTCAATAATTTGTCATTCCTCTTGCGGTTTTAGGAGCAATTTAAGGCCAATTTTCCAGGACGATTTCATGTCTCCCTGTGTTATCTTATGCGGGAAATGATGATCTTCAATCAAGAATATCTAATTATATGATACCGTAAGGGGCAAATATTTTTTGCTAGTTGTATGTAATATGGTTTCATTAATCTTTGGTGTGAATTAGAGCAAATTCTCATTCCTATGCCGAAACGATGGAACCACTTTAAAAGCAATTCAAAACTGCTATAATATTTGTGAACTGCTTTAGTACCATTTGCATGGAAGATGGTGAAAGGTGGAGACGAAAGTAGGTACCTACCTTCCTAATCAATTGCAGTTTTGAACTGCTCTACCTACCCAAAATTTTGAATGTTAGGACCAAATTTGGTGCCTTCTACGCGATTTGTATTTTGTAGTAACAATTTTAAGCCAATTTTTACTTTTATGAAATGTAAGTGGGCAGACGGCGTCCACCCTGAAAAAAGAGTGAGTTGAGGGGACGCATCTGCCCTCGTCCGCCCCCAAATTAACCACTGGGGACTTGGTATGTTCTATCAATAGGATCAATAAACATTTTTAATATTTGATGCCATCAATTTTTAAGGATCTTACAAACTTTACATAAAATCCAGAATTTTGAAAGAATGTAGCTAATCTTGTCCTTTTAAAGGAGTTGGCCTTATACTACAGCATGCAGGCCATTTGCGACCCTCTAATTATTAGCATGAAATCAATTAGGTAGGTACCTACTACTAAATCTTATGAATATCTATGTTTGAGTTACAACGTACGTCCTGAGATGCCATGTTATAATCTAACAAAACATCATGGACTAGCTACTACTTCATTTTATATGATGTGAGACAGTCAGATGATTCTAATCTATTCTCTAGTGGACTCGACTCTCTGCTTGCCCCTTTGTTGGTGTTGGGAATCAGCTCTCCAGTTTCTTTTCTTTGACGATTACGTTCCCAGGGTAGAGTTCCAACTGCACATTATATTTTGTTCTATTGAACCAAACTACCTAAGTAGGTAGAGGTACCCTATACCTAAATTTTGATCTTGTATTCAAAAACTACTAGTAGCCCAGTAATTTAAAGCAAAAAACCACTAATTGCAACAGAAGGTTTTAATATGAATTGATTCAGAAAAATGCCCTCTACAACAGCGGTCGCCAACCGGTGGTCCGCGGACCACTGGTGGTCCGCGAGAAAATTTTGGTGGTCCGCAGAGAAAATTGGAAGTTTACTTTTAAGTTTCCATGCAATTTATTTAATTTAGAAAAATGGCACAACACAAATGTATTGAATTCGGACATGTTTCAATACGTAATAATGCCTTTACAAAGTATCTACCTACCAACTATACGTATTCACTAGCTCTATAATGAAAATAATATCAGTTTCCGAGTATTTTTCCAATACCTATAAGAGTTATTTTAAACGCTTTTTCTGGAAAAAAAGTTGGCTGAAATAGCGTAGAAACGCGCCAAATGACTTCCTGAAAACCAAAAATTTCCGGGGCTAAGCGCCCCGGACCCGCTTGGTGCTGGGGGGCCCTCCCCCCAGACCCCCCATTGTCTCCCTCACCAATCGTATTTCCCGTCATACGTATTTTACGCGCCTGAGTGGTCCCCGAGATATAAAATTGTCATATAAGTGGTCCGCGAGGTCCAAAAGGTTGGCGACCGCTGCTCTACAACATATCCAAAATCGCCCAAAATCCGTGCACCAAAAGTAATTTTAATCACTTTTTAAATTAATTTCCCATGTTAATGCAAATCTTATCCATAGAAAAATCAAATCCAAGATTGCAATCTTGCGCATCTAGCATATTAATCATATTTCTTATATTTACAATTTCCAATGTTATTCTGTGTCCTTGAGGCATCCATTTAATAATGGCAGTGTTTTAAATAAAGTTCTTTCTCTCAGTCTTGCAAAAAAAACTTTTTTCATGTAACTCCGATTTTGACGAAACTTGGCAGAATTGTTCACCATCCTAAATGAACACGAATAGCTCTCTGAGCGTTTTCCTCTAAATCTCATAATTTTAGAAATATGGACCTCGCAAAACATCAAATTACGCTCAAAAAGTGACCTAAATCGTCGAAAACTGACTAAAATATTACTTTTCATTTTTCAATGGGCCATATTTCCCAAACGATAAGATTTAGAGAAAATCGCTCAAAGAGCTCTAGGTATTGTGTTCATACAAAGGTTGGTGAACAATTCTTCCAAGTTTCGTCAATTTTGGAACACATTTTTTTTTTTTTTTAAAGATTGAATTAACATGGGAAATAAACTTTAAAAAAAGTGATTAAAAAGAACTTCCGGTGCACGGATTTTGGGCGATTTTGGATATATGTTGTAGCTAGGACACTTTTCTGAATCGATTCAATATTAAAACCTTCTGTTGCAATTAGTTGTGGGTAGTTTGCTATAATTACTGGAATTTAGTTGTATGTATAAATACATGTACAAGTTGCAAGTTCTGCTTACATGCAATAATCATTTCTCAACAGTAGGTCCATCTAAGCTACTACGAGGTTAGTAATTTATTATTGTAATTACAGGCATGGAGCCAAGGAAAACAAGGCGAGGTCTACGACCCCCAGCCCGCTCCGGACTTGTATTTGAAAGTGAAACACCAGAAAAAGAGAAGAATGTGTCATCGTCTTCAAATCATGAGGCAGTTCAGCCTAAAGTAACATTCCAGATTGGTCGTGCTCCTGGCAAAAACAATACTTCAACAGCCAGAGGTTTAGGAACTAAAAAACTTTCTAACTCCAGCACTAGTGACGAGCAAGAATTGTCTGGTAGCTCGGCTGGCTTCAGCTCAGCATCCACAGTTCCTATGATGGAAAGTGGCAACAGATCTTCCCAAGATGATATGTTTGCTAGCCCTCAGGAATCGGTGTCCCAATGTAACACCATTTATGGAAGCCAGCAACAGTCGAGTGAATCGTCCATCAATTACGAAGATTTCATGAAGAGTTCTCAGGAGAGTAATAGCAGCAACGGAAAGGCCCAACAAATAAGCCCATTGCGAGATAAACAATCGTCAGCCTCTTCAAAGACTTCAACTCCGAGAAAAAGGAAGCCTTCATCTCAATTAAATGAGAGTACAAACTCTCCAAAACTGAAAAAAATAATTGAAGAAGACACCCAACTACAGCTAAGTCCTTCAGAAGAGTCCATGGAAGTTGATATACTGATGGAAAGAGTTGTCCACGTCACCAAAAGGAGTGCTAAAAAAACACCAATACCTACACCAAAAGAGTCAAATATTACCCAAACACCCAGTCCATTAAAGACAGATAGTCAACTTCAGGAAACACAGTTTTTAGATCAGCCACATAACAAGCATCTTTCATCGAGAGATAGTCTGCAATGCTTGTACATGTCCCCAGCACTGTTGCAACGGCAGGAGAGAAATAGGGTCTCGGCCTCGCAAGAGGACGACGATGATCTGCACCTAGAACTAACGCAAAGTCAAGAAACCCAGTTGCCAAGTAGCAAACCGAATTCACTAACATTTTGTGAAGAAGCTACTCAGGAAGTTAAGAGAAGCTCTACAATTTCCAATAAAAATGGCCGGGCTAGATCAAAGGTTAATTCTTGGGAAAGAGGCAATACTGATGATGAGGTAGTATTGGATGACTCACCCAAACCCGAATTTATTTCCAGTAATGCCATTCAAGTGCCACTCTCCAAGTCTTTCTTTCGAAACAAGGGCCAAAATTCCAAAACAAAGCCAGGGAATGAAAGGGACACTGACCAAGATAGCAATGGGACCAATGGTTTCAGCAACAGCAAAATTGAAAAGCACACATTTACCGGAACTTTTACGTTTACCTGGGTGAGTGAAGTGGATTCGTCAAGTAAGGCGGTATTGTCTAGAGAACTAATTAATTGGAAAGAATGTGTTCCTGAGGAAAATGTTGTCGCAGTGTTACCCGGCGCTGACGTATCACCTGGTGACTTAGCTGATGAGTCGAAGAATAACTCTCCAGGAAGCGTTTGCAGTACTGGCCTTTTCGCACTGAAAGAACGAATGTCCATGTTGTCTAAAACATCGAGTGATTCGGCAGGAAGTACAACAGCCTCCAACAATTTGGGTGAGAAATTATATTGTTAAAACCTTTTTTCAACAAATTCGTTTTTTCAATATAATAGTCCATCGCCCAGGTAGACAGAGCTCCCCCCCCCCCCCCCCCCCCCCCCCCCGCGGGCGCATAGAGACAATACTTTTTCGAATTATCGTTAAATTTGTAGTTGAATTTCACTTGTCTGCACTTTGGCACCCAGTGGGTGCGGTCGGGGGGGGGGGGGGGGGGCAAAAAGTCAAAATTAGACAATCTTCCAACCAGAATATCTTTTGATCTTTTGATGCAAGTACACAATTTAAAATCAGTTTTCAAATCCAAAATCAACAATAAAAAATCTCAAAAAAATATAGGGTGCATTTTTGTGTGTGACCTTGAACAGCAAAAGTAGCCAAATTTTGTGAAATTTTGGAAACGGTATGACTCACGAACGAATAAATATTTTTCAACACTCTTTGCAGGAATTTAACTATTATTTTTTGATTAGCATTTTAATTTACAGTAAAACTTAACTAGTTGCAACTTTTGCGGTTGGTTGGGGACTGGGGTAGCTTTGGAAGCGGTTTTAGGTGTACCTAATTTTAGATTTATTTTTAAAAATTCAAAATTCGTCAATAGATCAAGTAGAGCATGAAAAAAAAACAAATATTACTAGGTATATGATTTGTTTTAATTGTTTTTAGATATTTTTCATGTACACTCCCCCAAATAATAAACGGTAGGCACCTACTTGGTAAAAACGTATTGGCTGCTGGGCCGGTTCCTTGACAATCAATCCTTGTTATTATCAATGAAATCAGAGCTCACCTAAAAGAGTTAGATAGGTAATGCGTTAGCACTGACTTCATGGGATGATGCCATCAAACCTTTATCAGTCAATTCATTTTCTTTTGAGCACCGTTTATTATTTGGGGGAGTGTAGGTAGACCTATTAACACTATTTTTCAAAAAATTTTAAAAAGTCAAAATTTTGACCTCGGGAAAAAAAAACCTTTATAAAAATTTACAGAAGGGTGTATATTTATATCCCATTTACGAATATAAAATCAGAGATCTAAAATATATCGCATTGTCACAACTATTGTACACTTGGCACATTTAAAATTGATCGTTCAATAAATCTGATTGGCTGAAAAATGTTAGATCGCACCTTCAGAAGTCAGTCCAAGCGATCTCCTTGTCTCACTCTAGTAGGTGACCTCACATATCAATGATAATAATACGCTTTGATTGATTATGGAACATGACCAGCAGTCATTCAAATTTGCTCACCGATCAATTTTAAATGTGCCAAGTGTACATCGTCTCAAAAATTCCCCAAATTATACCTCTCTACACAAACCACCCCCCCAGGCGCCACAGTGCAGTCAGTAAAATTTCATTTAAAATATGACCCTCTATCAAAAAAATATGGTCGCTTAAAATCCCCATGGGGTGGTGGTGATTCCGCCTTTAACATCTAGTAGAACTAAGAAACCCCTAAAAGTGGAAGAAATCGCATTTTGGTTTCGGGGGCATATGCAAAATAATTTTTATACTCTTAATGACTATTTCTCACGAATGTGATCAATACACTCCCAATATTTTCTTCTAATCACACATGTAAAAAATATTTTTGAAATAGGTGGTAAAAAAATAATCACTTTTTGGCCTTTTGGGAGCTACGTAAGTACGAGTGGTGTAGTCGAGGGTATACGCGGGTATACGCCGTATAGTACCTAAAAAATAATTTTGCTGAAGAGTGAAGATGTCAGGAATACTTAAAATATGTATGTTGTTTTACGTCTAGTTTCGTTTCATAAGCAAAAAACTCAAAAAGTTAATTTCAAAGTGTCAAAAAAACAAAAAAAGACCTGCGAAACTTTCAAACTTTCAAATTTTTACTTGCTTTAAATGTTTAATTCCTTCTGTGATATACCCTATGTTCTTTTTATGTATCCTATGACTATGTGCAATTTTGTATGTAATATGTGTTTTTATTATATTTGTACTTGTGGGCTTGCCCGTTACAAATAAAGGATTAATAATAATAATAATAATAAACGTATGGAACTGATATGACCGTTCAACAGATCGATCTAATATTGTTTACACACACGCACACCAATATCATATGAGTGGTCCCAGGTATTTTTTTTTAAGAGATCCTGTGATTTTTGAATATTAACAAGGAGCAGTTCAATCATAAAGGTTCAATCGATCAACATAAAACTTTGTATGGCTATTGGGAATATTTGGAGATTTTTATTCAAGTCTGACGAAATTCAAGAATTATTGGCTTTTAATGATATTTTTGATAGACAGAATTTCGGTTCGAGGTGTTGCGCGTATCCGTGCTCGCTCATCAACGCGTTACTCAGAGCGTTTTCCTAGTGTTAATTTTAATATCTTACTCCAAATTCAACTCCTAAACCAATAAATCGAATAATATGTTGATGAATATTACCAAGCCCAACATTTCATTGGTCCTTTTCGGGATTTTATGGTAATTTTTTAATAGTTTTATTTAAGGTTTGCCTACCGTTTTGGAAGTTTCGTAGGTCCTAAACATCCTAGCCCTACTTATGACATCTCATAACATAAACATGCTTTAATAATGTTTTCTCTTAAAATGTTTACTCATCCCTGTAGTAAATTCCCAATAAATTCCCAGTTTGGGGAATATTCCCGAAAAATTAAATTCCCGGGAATATTACATCACTAGCCCCTTAGGTCGACCCCTCCCAAAGACCTCCATATGATTAACAAAATTAAAATACATTTTTAGTGTGCGCAAAATGACCTAGTTGTCGACGCGACATTAGAGTTAGACCATATAAATCTAATCTAAATTTCCGTCATCTCGTTTGACATGTGCAAAATTTCAGCTTAAGGTAGCTGGATCGATCGATACAAACATATTTTTTTCTTGAAAGCATAGTGTTCAAAAAACGTTTTCAAATATTTCAACTATATTTAAGTAGGTACCTATGTATAAAAGATTCTTTTAATGTCTTTTAGTTTGCAACTCCAGTCCAAAGGCGAGGTTTCAATTTTATGATATATTAGAGAATGAGCAAAGCTTAATCATTTCAAATTTGGTTTCTAACTTTTAAAATAGCACACATTGGTATTGTTTTCAATTTTTTTCCTGATAGTACGTCCGTATAGCTACAAGAAAAAGTTTTTTGTTCAAATCTATCAGCACAAAAGAATTAGAACTTCATTATAGCTTAAAAATGTCTCGATTTTACTTGGCTGCCATAAGATAACATAGAGCAGAAAACTCAAATTATCTCAGAAACTAGATACGAGAAGTGTATACTTTTTTTTTTAAGGGATTGTGTATGAATGGCATGAATATCAATACCAAAAAATATGAAGATCTGAGACGAAGATGTATCGAGCACAGCCTCGATACATTTTCTGGTTTCAATGTACGTATCAAATCAATGTTTCTTTTTGTTCTAGCGTTCAAAAGCGGGACAAAGCTTACCACAGCACTCTCAATGGTAAAAAATCATAAAGACTGGTCTACAACATCAGATGAAAATAATAGTCGAAGCAAGCTGCCAACTACTGAAAGTTTTGAAATCCCGGTTGAAGGATTAAAGGGTGTAGAAAGCCGAGGAAAGATTTTGACCAGCAATGGGCATTTCACGGGTTCACTAAATAATGTCGTTGATAGACTCACAGAAAATAAACAAGTAGGCACTGTCTCAGACATAAAACATCAGAACAACAATGCACTTCAAGCCTCCACTCCAAATACAGCTACAGAGAAACGGACATTAATGTTCGAGAGCGCTGTATTACTTTCCTCAATTGATACGAGTGCATTAGTACCTAAAGAACCTCTGATAGAAAAGCCTGATGTCAAGAACACTGTTCCCATGTCTATGGAAAAAAAAGTCTCTGTATCATCAGTTGACACTCCAAAAAGTACAAGTGTAAAGAAAAGAGGTAGGGGTAAGGGAAGGAAAACATCAAAGTCTGTACAGAAAAGTATCGGTTCTCCAATAAATGAAAAGATGGAAGAAGATACTGCAGCGAGTGTGAAGTCAGCTCTAATGGTTCGCAGGGAACTAAGGCTGCCACCCAAGGCAAGCGAAGATCCAATTCAAACTCCAGCTTCTCCAGTTGAAGTGGCAGCATTTGCACGGTGGGCGGGTGACAAGAAGTACTATTCGGCCAAAATCTTAGGTAAAGCCAAAGATGGGCGGTTTCATGTCTTGTTTTACGATGGCAAGATGAAGGATTTGTCCGAAGAATTTGTCATACCTATAAACTTTTTGACGAAGGGATTGAGTGTGTATGCAATGAGGGACAGTAATGAGAATCTATATGAGCCTGGATTAATCACTGGATACAAAGTGTGAGTATAATTTAGAACTGTTCACTGAAGTAGGTTAAATATTAAATACATATTTTGGGGTCTTCGATTGGTTAAGCCACATTTCAATATCCGAAAGCACGGCTTAGTGGGATTTCTAATACCTATATGTAAATTTCATATTTACAGGAAATGTGGTGATGTGCTCTATGTTGTAAAATTGGATTCTGGCCCTGAAGTATCTGTGCCGAGGACATCTTTGTACATGACTGAAGACCAAGCTAAGATTGTAGTGGAATGTTACACTTCCGACATTGCATCACCTAATACTGGCTTCAGAAAACGAGCTGACGTCACCACAGAAAATATTGTATATTCCAAGAGAGTTAAAATGCATAGCTTCAAATGTGAAGACCTACCAAGCGGATCTGGTGTGACGAGATTGTCAACTCAAAGCGACATGTAAGAATCAGATACTAGAGTTACCTACCCACATTGACAAGCAGTCGCTTGCAGAAACTTGACATTGACATTTTTTTCAGATCTGATACCCCCGCATCCGCGACTGATGACATAGCTGGTGTAGAGACAGAATACTTTGAGTTTGAATCACACCCTGGTTTGACATCTGATGGTCATAACAAACTAGCGAAAAAGGTGAAGAGCAGTGGGCATGTTACAAGTACAGCCAAATCAGATGATCGCGAATTCATCAATACAATTGGACCCATTCCGCCTGAAGGATGCAAGATTTTTGCGGGAATGAAGTTTTTCTTGACCAGCAGTAATACGCCATTAACACTAGCTGACTTATCAGAGAGTAAGTGCAATTTTAAAAGTAATGATTAATAAGACTAGAAACTTTTGGTTGAGCAACTTGGCTCTGCTTAGCACAGTCACTTTAAAGTGCTTAAGTTGGTAGTGTGGGTTGAGCGTTAGGTGAAGGATGCAGATGTAGATAGGAGATTGGGAACATCCGACATTTACAGTGCAGGTACTAACTCGACGTGCCCAACTCTACAGGTGGAACAAACTCCGACAGCAGCAACCATACGTCGTATATAAAGACACCTCCATACGTCAAAGTAAGGCTTGTGAGCCAGCTTAAGGCAGGCGGAGGAGTCGTTTACGACTCGATGGAAAACATTCATGATTATACTGATTGCTATTTAATTACTAATGGCATTTGTCAAACGAGGAATTACATTTTATGTCTGGCCAATCATGTGCCTATCGTCAGTCATCATTGGGTGATTTCTTGTTGTAAGGTAAGTTAAGTATTAGTTTGTATATTTCCCAGACAAACTGTGCATCTAGGGTTGCCATATTTTTCAAATCCTGAAGTGTAGAATGGAGATCTGAAATGAGATCTCAGTCGAGGGGTCTGGGGGAGAATTTCCAGCCACATGCGATGAAGCGGGTCTGTGCCTCGTAGGCATGGGAAAATTTGGAGTTCACAAATTAATTTGACAATTTTTTCTCTGTGGTTTGGATTATAAATGTCGGAAATTGATGCTAAGATATGTCACAAGTCCTCAATTTGTCTTTTTATCTGACGTTGTAGGGGCAGTAGAAAAGTGAAAATTAAATGTGGTAATTTTAAAACCGAGTTCTTAATACTCGAGTGATTTTTTTATTAATTTTTTTTATTTATTTAATTTCAACAACAAATATTTTCGGAAAATCTACTTGGGCATCGCTCCGAGTTTAGAAAGAGCTGTCAAACAAGATTATTTGCAAAGTTGCACATGCCTAATTGTAATAGTGTATTTCTCAATTGCAGAGTGAACAGAAATGTGATATAAAATGCTTCATGCTGCCCGCCGGCTACTCGATAGGGAAAAAGGAACACGTGGAGCTGAAAGATCGCCCTCGCCGGCTGCCGCTGAAGAACATGCGAGTGCTAGTGATGAGCGAGAGTGAGAGTTTCATCGGCTTCTGGGCCAAAGTGTTGGAGACTGTGGGAGCTAAAGTGGAATCCGCGATTCTGGACTGCGATGAACATCCTGCTGCCGATGGTGTCGCCGTTGTTGTCACTGACCACACATTCTCTGCCAAAAATATGAATTGGGCCATCCATAATGGCTTGACTGTTGTAACAAGTGAGTGGATAAAACAGTGCGTTATCAACAGTGAACGTAGCAACATCAATTATGAAGGCTATCAATTTAACATTAATGCATGATTATCTTTTTACTGCTACATTATGGACATAATTAATCACACACAAGTTCACCCACTCAGGACATGACTATTTTTTTATCTTTATTCTGTACAAGAAATTCATATACTACTACTTGCTACTACCTAGGTATCTACCACTTTTGTGCTACGGACACAAAAAATTTCTACGTAGAAAATGTGTATATATTCATATTGTCATTTAAATGTTTTTAGTGTAGGTACCTATATATTTTGTTTAAGAGTGTATCTGTTGCATATTTTAATGTTACAATGATTTATTTTCCGTGTATTGAAAATTAAATACATATTGAAATTGCAGCACATGGGCAGGGATGAGAACAGTTTCATATCAAAGAAAGTAGGTACATCATATTATAGTACCATTTAAGATTATTGAGTGAGTGTCTATTTTTCACATTTTTGGCACAGACCTCTGTTTTTTTTCAATTATCTGTATACAGGTTTCACCGATCAATCTGAATTTTTGCACAAATGTAAGGACCAACTCTGCAGTAGTCCCCATTTTTTTAAATCTGTTCATTAGTTAAGATTAAGATAAATAAATTTCTCCTAATTTTTTCCTAAAAACAAAAAGTGTCGGTTCAAGTTCAAATTGTGCAGGGCCATTTTGCCATTTTACACATTTTACCATAAGTACCATTTTCTCTTATTTTACCCGAATCGGCCCAATCTGTAAAGAACTAATTGTCAATTGACGCTTATTTACATTCTAACTTTTTTTAATTCCTGACAAAAAAGTGAGGCATCGAAATGAAAGGGAATCCACTGCAACTTGAGCTTATTTTCTTGATGTACCCAGGGATGGCTTTTCTCAGTTTTAATGAAAATCAGACTTTTGTATGTTGATCGAGTGGATCGGATCACATTTCAATTCAATGGATGCATGTTCTCGGTGCATTACGAAATTCCTGTTGGAGATTTTTCTCATGTTGGTGCTCGCCCATCAACGCGTTACACTGAGCATTTTCCTAGTAATTTACTTATTTTACAAACCTTAGTTTATTCTCACATAATTTTCATAGCTAAGATGTGGTTATGTGCAAATAAAACTGTAATATTGTGTTTGTGTCTAGTGCGCAGTACGTAAAGTAGTTTTGTGCTGGTTTCATATCACATAAATGTTCATACTGACCGTACTCGACATTTTCAGTATTAAATATTCAATATTCATGTGCAAGACGTGACTAAAAGTAAAGTATTGGAATACTACCATGCAACAGATACTCTCAATCTTACAATCAATATGCATACATATGCATATTGATTATACAATATGCATACAATCTTATTTCTTTACAGAGAAAATATCATATTGGCATTGCCCATTAACCAAATATTATTTTCTGTAGTTGGTGCCAGCCAGTAATTGGTATTTTCCCTTGCAACAATAAGAAACTACCTACCACCTACATGTGTAAATTGTCCTTATGTGTAGCATAACTCGAGTGTTGCAATTTAGAGAAGGGAATTGATTTTTGAAATTGTATTGCTTTGTTTAGGAAAATTGCATTTTTACTTTTATGTAGGTAGTTTTTTGGTGCGCATAAGAGGCAAACGGAAGCAAACGAGAATCGCACGGTTCGTCAGAGCGGTTTTTTGAAATTTTGTCTTCCCACTAAATAATTTTAAAAAATCAGATAGTAACAACCCAGAACAGCCCAATATACTAAATAATGCCGCACACTGGAGTTCATTATGACCTCTGGTACGACCTCAAAGTGTTAAATACGATATTTTTAGTAAAATAATCTTATTTTTCACTTTGAGGCCGCACCAGAGGTCATAAAGTACTCCAGTTTGTGGCATTATTTAGTCTATTAGGATTTTATGGGTCGTTATACTATCTGATTTTTTAAAATTATTTAGTGGGAAGACAAAATTTAAAAAACGCTCGGACGAACCGTGCAATTCCTGTTCGCTTCCGTTTGCTTCTTAACACACACAACACACGGAACTTGAGTACACATTCAGTTGATTTGGATTCCTGCTTTGAACTTTTCTTCCATGCTTTGATTTGTAATTCGTGCATGCCCCACTTGGCATCTAAATTTCATTGTTGAAGTCTTCAAGAAATCTTAAAAATCACTAACTTCAAAAAAATATGGAATAGGAAGTCTCAAGGTACGATTGAAAATTATTTTAATTTTGAAATACCTATATTTTATTTTTGTTTATATTATTTATTATTAGGTATGAGAAAAAGTTAATGCTGGGGTTCTGTTTCCAATTTCTCTGAAGTGAAACTGTAAATTAATTTATACCCAATTATTTTTTATGACAGCAGTCATGTGAATGCATAAGTACATGAAAAGTTCTACAGGACAGGGACCATAAAAATTGGTATGAGGGCTGCAAGCTGAGTCACAGAAATGTCCACATCAAAGATTTTACAAGTACTAACATTATTTTTTATAAAATAGTTTGCTCCTGAATTTGATTTATTGCAATCATTTTTTTTTTTTTTTTTTTTACAGACAGTGAAAGGTAGTAGGTAATAGGTATGTTCGCGAAGTGCATATCATTCATGGAGGATCAGCTTTGTAATAATGATTTTATTAGTTGTGTTAAACAAGTGTTGGCCAATATGTATTGATATTTGTATGGACCATTTCTTTGTTTATATTTATGTACCTACTTTTATATAAATCCTTTTCTGAAGCATGATTGATAGTTTTATTAAAGAATATTTATGCAATGGCCAAGTTCTTTTTATTTACTTCCAATACCCTGAATTTCACACTCTTGCTGAGCAACACAAATTTAGTGATTTTTGGTGTGCGTTTTTATTTCGCAGGTTCCCTCTTAAACAAGTCACACAAGTCTCTTCCTAAGTGAGAGATTCACTAAATTTTCATCTTTATCAGGTAATAGATGTTCTGTAAAATTATAAATCGGAAAATTTTCTGCTTTTTTAAATAGGTACCATCATTGACTAACACCTCTATACCGGGATATGAAACTGCCATGCCAATACCACTATAACGCACGGCCCTCGTTTGTACCATTGCGTGATACTCTGATCACGCCTCCTGGGCGTCCAGCCACTGCAACCGTCAGATTTGACACAGCATACAAACTTATTTCCGTTATGAAAACTCAGTAGACCATGTCTAGTACACTTTTCAATCATCTAAGAAGGTATTGCTCACATCTTTTGTGAGATTATGGTATTTAGGTAAAAGAAGTTTGGTGTAATTCATTCGCATCTCTAGAACAAGTTGCTACGGAAGTCCCGCCCCCTCCTTCTCTAGACGTGTTGTGATTCGCGTGCGGCATTTTCGTTTGACTACAACCGTCGTGCCGTGAAAAGTAAACGATTTGCTTATCCCCTAGTTTTGATTGTCAATGGTACCATATTATGGATCGAAGGTGGATGCAGAGGTGAAGGCGAGAATTCAAAAAGCCGAGTCCTTCTACCAAGCTGTTCGCAAGCTGCTGTGGAACGAAGATTTCCCTCGCCAGTGTAAACTGCTCATGTATAAAATGTATTTCTTACCAATACTAACATACGGAGCAGTTACATGGGGGATTGGAAATAAGGAACGCAGCCAGCTGGAGGCAGCGGAGATGAAATTCCTAAGAAGTGTGAAGGGAGTAACAAAGATGGACAGGTTGAGAAGCCGTTGTATTAGGAAGGAGCTGGGAGTGGAAAGTTTGAGCTACAAGATGGGTAGAGAGAGATTGCGTTGGTTTGGACACATGAAAAGAATGGATCTCAAGAGAATACCAAGACAGGAGTTTGAAGAAACAGTGGTGGGAAGAAGAAGAGTGGGGAGACCAAGAGAGAAGTGGAGTGGTCTTATCAGAGAAGACGTGGAGGACAGGCAGCAAAGGTGGCAGAAAGTGGAAGCAGATAAGTGGTGGGAGGACAGGAGGATCTGGAGGGCGCTGGTGGAGAAGTTGGAGGAAGGTGACGAGGATGAAGAAGAGGAGGAGGAGGATGAAACGTCAGGCCTGGCCAGCCGGTTTGGAAGAGATCCGAGGCCCTAGACCCAGTGGGAGCTCCCACTGTCTGACCTGACAACATTGTCGGAACCAGAAGAAGATTATTATTATTATTATGGATACTGTCACATTATTGATCAACATGGAAAATTATTGAAAAGTCATACCTACTAATCTGCACATCATAACTAATACTTGCTCTTGAACAGTAATGGCAGGAAAACACTATGAAGCTATTAGTATTTTGAAAAATTAAGATAATTCTGCTGTTTTATGCGAAGTTACAGTCCTACAAATTGCAGTACCTAATTACTAATTAGCGTTCCCTTTATTTGAAAAAAGACCTGAAAATTTTCCGACTCATATCTCGACGACAGCTATATATCAATTTTATAATTTAAATTACTTAACCCTAACCTGACTCTAGAAGTTACAGTTCTTACTGGGGGTAGCAGATATAACATCAAATTGTATAATATATCGCCAAAATAGAATAAAACTAAACTTCCATGGACACGATATTCCCATGCTGCAATGCTTCAATTTAAAAGCCGGTTTGACACAATTCAATTTTATTTAATGACAATTGAAAGCGTGTGCACAACATTATGCTGAAATTATACATTCAGTTTGACTGCGTTACATATGCTAGGTAATAATATCGCGACCCTGCTTCCAACTATTGTCGGGTCAGGGGGTGGGATGATCCCACCAATGTTCTAGGGCACTTGTGTTCTCAGAGCCGACTTGCCAAGTCCGACACTCCACACTTCTTCAATCTCTTCTTCCAGTTCTTCAGCCTCCTCTCTTTCCACCAGCTCCCTCCATCTCTCTCTGTCTTCCCACCACTTCTCTGTTGTAATTACTCCCCAACACTCTCCTCTTTCTTCTGCAGCTGCCTCTATTCCGTTGATCCATTTGGTTCTAGGTCTTCCTGCCTTTCTTCTGACACCCATGGCTGCACGCTCTGCCTCTCTACATGGTATCCTCTCTTTTCCCATCCTCTTCATATGTCCGTACCATCTTAGCCTCTCTTTTCCAAGTTTAAATCTAAGAGATTCCACTTCTAGGTCTTTTCTAATCTTTGCACTCCTCACCTTGTCCATCTTCGTCACTCCTGCCACACTTCTCAGGAACTTCATTTCTGCAGCCTGCATCTTCATTTCTTCTTTCCCTCCCATTGGCCAAGTTACTGCTGCATATATTAAGATTGGTACAAAGTAGGTTTTGTACAGTAATATCTTACACCTCTGTGGTACATCTTCATTCCATAGTAGCTTCCTTACACTCTGGTAAAACACTTCTGCTGCTCTCACCCTCCTCTCGATCTCCCTGTCCACCTTTCCATCCTTTGCCAATACACTACCTAGATATTTAAACTCGTCTTTTTCCGTAAGTTCCTCTCCTCGCATCTGCATCCGGCACCGTGTCTTCTGTTGCCTTTCCATAACCATGGTTTCGCTTTTTTCTCTACTGATTTCTAGTCCATATTTTGCTGTCACTTCTTCCCACCTGTTGAGTTTCTCTTGCAACTCTTCCTCGGTCTCTGCCCACACAAGAACGTCGTCTGCATATATGAGTGTGCGGGTGTCCTCTTGGTCCTCCGGCTCAACCTCTCTCAGCATCTCATCCATTACTACTGTAAATAATGTTGGTGACAATACACTCCCTAGCTTCAGTCCCTCCCTCACTTCGAACCAGTCCGTTTTTCCCACTCCCGTCTGCACGCAACTACTGTTCTTCTTATACATACTTTGAATTCTTTGTATCACTCCACTGTCCACACCCTTCTTCTCTAGGCACCGCCACACTTCTTCTCTTGGCATTCTGTCGTACGCCTTTACCAGGTCCAGAAATATCATTCTCATCCCGTTCCCTTTCTCCCATCGGTCTTCCATGATTTGTCTCACTGCAAAGATGAGGTCAATCGTTGACCGTCCTCTTCTAAAACCGTATTGTTCTTCTCTTAGTTTACTCTCAATACTCTCAGCCACCCTCCTTTCGATGATCTTTTCATACAATTTAGCTGTTTGGCACATCAAAGTTACTCCCCTGTAGTTGCAGCATCGCTTTTTGTCCCCTTTCTTAAAGATAGGAATAAGTATTCCCTTCCCCCAATCTTCTGGGACATCACACTGGGTCCATGCTGCTTGAATTACCCGGCAGAGCCACTCAATTCCCTTCTGCCCTGACGCTTTCAGCATCTCGACACTGACTTCGTCCATTCCTGGGGCTTTTCCATTCTTCATCTTCTTTAGCATTTCTTTCACTTCCATCTGTCCTGGTATTTCACCCGCAACCCCCTCGCTTTCCTCTGCCATTCTTCGGTTTGTCTCTCTGTCTTTCCTTTGTACTGCCTCTCCCTGAAGTAGCTCCTTAAAGTACTCTTTCCACATTGTTTTTATCTCCTCCGGTCTGTTTGTGAAACCACCATCCTCCTTCTTCATTATGGTTTGAGTCTCCCCCGTATGTCGTTTCGCCTTGATTAGACTGTACAGCAGTCTCTTATTTCCATCAAAGTCTGTATGCTAGGTATGCTAGGTATGCTAGGTATGCTAGGTAATAATAAATATTTAATACAATAGGAATTAATCAATAATTGAATTCAAAATAGACTAGGAAGGTACCTACAGAAATCATTTGAAATTCCCTACGTATCCAGTAAGGTAGGTACTATTTATAATTCCATGATTATATGATCCCTTTCCTTCTCAGTCCAGCAGTAGTATTTTATTTAATTAGAGACGGAATAGTGTACAAATAGTGGGAGTTCACATGCGTCTAAACTCCATTGTTTTTGCTGCTGGATGAATAGGGCTGAAGCTGTTTTTTCCCCTCCAAAATGTTGCATGAAATTTGAATGTGATATGGACATAAATTTTGAATAAAATTTAATATAATATGATTGAATGATATAATATGATTGAATATAATATGATAATATAATATATAATATTTAATATGAATAAAATAAATAGTTGATTGATAGATAGTAGGTGTACATTTATAAGTGAAAGAAATTTTGAATTATTAGATCTCGATACAGTATTGTATTAATCATTATACCAATCTAAAAATAACAGTGAAAAGGACATGATGAGAAGAAAGAATAACACCCACACTCTAAGGCCTGCATTTCTCTGTATGGCTTGCCTAATTTGCTCATTAGCATCCTTCACATTTTCCGTTGTTCCAATGACGGTAGTGGCAATTCTGTCAATGTCTACTTCTTGTTGAAGTACTTTCTCTGTAAATATTTCCTGAAGTTCGGCTATATGAACAACTTTACTTTCAATTTGCTTCACTTCTTCAGTCAAACTGTTCATCTCGTTGAAAAGCTGCGAATTCTCGTACTCGAACATCTGCATCTCTTCGGGTGACAGCGGCTCTTCATATAATTCTGGGACTGCTTGTTGTCGTCGCTGAAAAGTAGTGGTTTGCTTTTCCATTTCTTCCAAGTTGACCTGTTTGACTGGTCTTGCGATGGGGCTGTCCCGCATTTGCTTCGGATTGAATTCGAGTTTAGATAATTTTTGTATTTCAAGAGACCTTTTTACTCTCATAACACTTTGTTCAGAATACAGTTTGCAAACTATCTTCAAATATGTCTCAATGAGCTCAAGGACTGCTTTTTGATGCTCTAATAATTGTAAAGGTCCTTTAAATATATTTGATTCCTTTTTGAAATCTTGAATAAGATGAGAACATTTGGACATTATTTCTTGAGCACCTGAATCAATTTTATCTCGTTCCATATCCGTCATTTGCGGAGTGTCAGGTAAGTGACTTGCAAAATTTAAATATGCTTTTCTGTGTTCAAGTATAAGATTTTTAAGTCGAGTTATTTGCCTTAATACTTCTCGTGCTTTTACAATGAAATCGCTTTTTGAAAACTTATTAGGAGAAACAATATTTCTTCCTTTTTCACTTTCTTCATTTGTGCCAAAATGTAGATTTCTTGATCTCGAAGCTTTCACACAAGCCCGAAATTGGAGAGTGATATCCATTACAAATACTTTGTAGTGCTCAGTAGATTAAGTTCTATCGTTGTCTTCCACCTAAAAAGAGAAAGCCATCTGTTATACAAAAAAAGTTTATGCAGGTCAGCAGCTCAATTGTAGTAGGAAACATTAATTTTGAGTTGTTCATCTTTCACGTGTAGCAAATAGCAAAAAAAATCTAAAGCAGTCTCTCTCCACTAATGGCTGGAAGCAAAAAATATACATCTCATAATGAAAGTTACACAACTGCGCTGTAGGTTGTAGGGTCAGTGTCCCAGTTCTCGTCACCCTTTATAGCACAATTCAGCAGAAACTAATTTTTAATACAACTGTTTGTGAAATGTTACAGCTTTGCTGCATTCCATATGATAGATTAGACCTTGAAGATTCATTTTTGATAGGTTATTGCTAGCAGGGTGAGCTCAGAAATATTAGTTATTTTACAGGTTACATGAGCAAAAAGCCGCTGCCCCTAATCTTGTCCACTTGAGAAATTCAATGTTAAAGTGGTAGAGTATGGTTAATGGTTAATGGAGTAATTATGGTGGTCGTGATTAGGGACGTGGTCGTGGACGAGAACTGGGACACTGGCCCTACTAGATACTTTTAACAGCATTCTTTTTATAGTTCAAAATTTTACTCTAGCGCCACATCTGATCCCGGCCCTCCTATTTGAAAATATAATTGTAGGTAGGTAGGTAGGTAGCTACCTAGCTATGTTATTGTTCGGGGTGCGAAGTGGCACTCGCGAAATGTGGAATTTCTTTCTGTCAGTTGGTGGACAGGCCGGGAATGTCAAGTGAAACAGAGCATACAAACATTGACTACCGCTCAGTATGGGACTCGTGACTGCTATAGCTGCAGCACTGAATGCTTTCGCCGATGTCTGAGGCCGCACTGCAAACCACGATTCTGGCAATATAAAGACATTATTATTAATTTTGTTCAATGCTACAACATGCCTTCATATTTATAACATAGGCCTAAATTAAGCTTATTGTTGTGCTGCGTCAGCTTTCCGTGCAATCTTTCCAAATGTAAGACGATCTCAGCCGGACGAGTGGGGCTGTGCATAAAGGACGTCACGCTAAAAATGGGATATTTTGACACCCCCCCTCCCCCCTGTCACGCTGTGTCACACTTTTCGAGACCCCCCCCCCCCTAAAAGGACGTCACAAATCTATCTCTACCCCCCCTTAAATAGAATATTTTTGACTGTAAAATGTATCAGAATTTCTCGTTTTTAGCGAAATTTTCGGTCCTGACGTATCAACTGAAATTTAAAATGCTTGAAAATATCTATATCAAAGCGTGACGTCCTACTGCCTCCAGTACCCCCCCCCCTCCCCCTGTCACACTGTGTCCTATACTGGTGAACCCCCCCTCCCCCCCTGAAGCGTGACATCCTTTATGCACAGCCCCCAGTGAAGAATTTGACCTTGGTCTGTACGTAAGAACGGGGCGGTTCCATTTGTCACTAGACATCGACGACAGATGACTGGCCAGTCGCATGTCCCCGCCCCCAGTGTATGTCAATGATACAAAGGAGGCCATGTGCAAAGATAGGTATAAACTATAAAGGTAAATTGGTAGGTATTAACGTTTTTATTACCTGTAAGGGAAATGTATATACCTAACACTAATCTGGAAGGTAATACCAACGTAGGTACCGTGGTCCGACTGTATTAAAAATCTGGTAACGTGTGGAAACTTACCTTTTTTTATTTAGGTACCTACTAGGTAGGTATATTAGGTAGAGTATGAAAAACAAAAATTTGAAAGGAAATTTTGCTTTCACAAAAAGATGACTTACCTACCTACCTATATGTCTACGAAAATGCGTGTTGTTATGTATACAAACCAAGGACTGAACCAAAACTGAACACTTACCTACCTACCAACTTGTAGCTTTCCTCCAATTGTAGGTTAAAATCACCATAAAAATTGTCACGAACCCCGAACAATTGTACATACCTAGTAGGCAGCGATCAATTTTCTGTACAAATAACAATCCGGTGCAACATGCCAATAAATTTGAAGACCAAAATAATTAGTAATTTATATGAAATTGCTCAAATCTTATGTGGGTTACAATGTTACAATACGACCAAATCAAAGATACAGGACCAAATACGACACAAAAGCAAAATGACGTTTGGCCACCGCCTTCTACAGAGCAGTTTTGTCATTTTGAGTAGTTTCGCGGGGTAGGCGAACAGCTGTGAGGAGATGTTTTTTAGGTCTAGAAAGCGGTGTGTAGCAGCACAGCTGCACAGTGGTGTACCTAGATGATGTGAAGAAAGTATTACAATAGAAATAGAAAGCTGTAGAAACAATCATTTTGATAAAAGAAATTGTTATTTATATCATTCTACGCATACAGTGATTTCGGAAGGGGATAGCAATATCGTGCAATTCGTTTTTATTTGCCAAGTTATGGGCATATGGTCGATGAGAATGATCACTGCTTTCTACTAGAGAGCCTAGATTGTTCTTTCTACTACCTCTTGTATGTTAGGACCAATGATAGGACCATACTTGCTAGGTACACTACCTGGGTACTAATCTTACTTGACAAACAAACAATAGGTAGTACTTCCTAGAAGCACTAATACAATTCGCTAGTACTTTTGTGTCGTGCATCATCGTTGTCATATCTAGGTAGTATACCTACATACCTATTTATACGTACATTTCATCGGTGTAAGTAATGTTACCATTTTTATGGAGTGCATTTTAAATTTCTCTGTTCGTCATCGAAGTGGATCTGGCGTCAAGACTAACGATAGGTTTTGGTTTATCACAATTCTTCTGTGCTAAACTACAGCGTACGACAGATCTGTCCTGACACAACAGCTCGGGAATGGAAAGAAATCACGACGGAGAATGCAGTAAAGAGAAAAAGAAACGATCATGGTCAGAACTGAAAACTGTTGTTTGCGATTTGCGGAGGCAACTGTCAGGCTTATCAACAATGGTACCGGGTAATATATCATTTCGCACACTACCTGATGGAAGAATAAGAATATATTTTCTCAGCACCCCAGCTAATGGGTGGGAGACAACATTACTGTACGCAGATGTGATGAACGATGATCACCATTCAGGTCATCGGCTTCAGTGGCAACAAGTTATTGAAACTATATTTCAAAGTTTATCAAGCGTTGGTAGATTTTCAAGAGAAGAACAACTCCAATGGGAAAGAAAACGGCTTGCTACTTGGGGAATTACATCTTATGAATTACATCATGAATCTGGTAAACTCGTCTTCCCGGCTGCTAGCAGTCTCTTCCAGTGCTTGGACACAGGTTTCTCGGTAAGACTTTATTAAAATAGTGTATACCTTCGTACTTTGGTTACTTTAGAACAGACGTTCAATCACTGGTGGTTAAATAAATTGGTCTTCTTTTACAACTCAATGTTATTTTAATTAGATACAATCTACGAGCGTGTACAATAAATTACAATCCACCTTTTACATCAATGCTGGACTACCTACCTTTGATTGAGCATCAATTTTACATCGATGTTGAATTGGAAAATTTTTGCGGCAATTTGGAAAAGTGGTCTAAGTCCAAAAATGGTGTATTTGAGTATTCTAACACAATTAGAATTGTAGGTATTTTTGAAAGGGTTTGATCTAGAAAATTGGCTTAAATTCATTTCTCTGAAATAGGTACGTAGTAGGTACCTAGTACACTGAAAACCTTGGCTTAGGTTCAATTTTTTTGATAAATTAAGTAATGTTCACGTATAAAAAACGGTTTAAGTTTCTCTCTTGAAAATAAGTAGAATTATTGACTTAAAAGCCACTTATTCCATATTGCCACAGATTTTTTTAATCATTATTGTTTTCACTCTGTGATACCAATTTTGGGCATTCATAAGTCATCATAACTACTGACACCGCATCATTGCACAGATCTATGTTGCTGCTCTAACAGTCAA
Organism: Leuctra nigra; assembly: GCA_934045905.1. Taxonomy (NCBI): domain Eukaryota; kingdom Metazoa; phylum Arthropoda; class Insecta; order Plecoptera; family Leuctridae; genus Leuctra; species Leuctra nigra. The sequence goes on from OW203762.1 coordinate 37,135,012, forward strand.
CGTACGAGTTTGCTTTTGCTACCTACCTAATTCAGTTGCCTTCTTCCCGCCGGCTCTGGCAACAATTATATTGTGGTGACAGAAGAATGTTTACTACTCATGGTATGCTATTGAGAATGTTCAAACTGTAATTTTACCTATTTCAAAATTATTTTCAGTGTAGGTAAATTTTTGCTCTTATACCTAATATTTTAGCAAAACAAGCTGAATCCCAACCTAGATTGAATTTTATTATTTGTCATCATATTTTCGGAACCATCGAGTGATAGCAAGGCAGTATGACCACTGCCTTGAATTATTATTTATTTATTCAAACCTTTCCAATTACCTAATTATTTTGGCTACGGTGTTTACAAATTACCTAAGTAGGTACCTACCTACCCCAACTATCTATTTAAAAACTACATTTGTTAGCCATTAATCAGCGTCTGTTAGCCTGACTTGACGCATCATGTTTCTTCAATCTTCTCCCTATCCACCATCTCTCCATCTTTCCACCATTTCTCTGGCTCTGCTTCTTCCCATATTTTTCCTCTATAATAATCTAGTGTTATCTAGTGTTCTCTAGTGTTGGTGGAAATACCCACCCCCTGACCCATTCAATTGGAAACAGGGATGGATTATTAATATGATTGCTTATTCTTCTAACGGACCAAGCTATGAACTTATTTTGCTCCGCAGAATGGACCTCTATTTCCTGCCGAGCTTCGAATGAGTACGTCTTCTGGGGCAAAACTCAACCCCCAAATCTGCCCATCGAACCCTGACCTGGTTGCATACATTTGTAACAATGATGTTTGGGTATCTCATACATTGACTGGTAAGTTACAAAGAATGATGTGGTGGTAGTTTTGTGTACGTATGTAAAATATTGTCTCAACATTCTAGTGTCCTTCGTCTTTTAGGTAGTACTCTCCGACTATCGTATGCACATAAAGGAGGTGGAAACCTGGCAGATGATCCGTTGTCAGCTGGCATTCCATCCTACGTAATGCAAGAAGAGTTTAGTAGATATCAAGGATATTGGTGGCAACCAAAGAGTGAAGGTAATATAACATCATGCCTCATGCGGCAGGGTTCTTTATGTTCTTCTCCTTCCAGTATTTTGTCATAAAGATGTGAGCCAGCAAGTATGCAAGGAAGCGGGATTTTTAAACTTGGATGAACTATACCTGAGTTTCTTTATGCGAGTGATGGTCCTTGTATGCAGTTTTGCTCAAATGTGACGTGGTTCTATTGCAGATGGAATATACAGAATAGTATATGAAGAAGTTGATGAAAGCGATGTGAAAATATATTGTTTTCCGTCTTCAACAAACTGTGGCGAGGTTGAAGAGTTTAGGTAAGCAAAACCTGAGACTTGTTGACTTTAAGTAGTAATGAACCGAGAAAACCAGACCTTGGTGACTATTTTTAACTTGAGTGTATTATTTGGTAGTCAACTTCTAGGTAAATTGTAAACTTTCCTTATTGACTTTTTCATGGTTTTCATTGATGGTCCTTAAAGCAAAAGATATAGTAAGAAGTTGGTTCCCAATCCGAGATACCGTATACGGAGGTGTCCTTACCAATAATGCTTTGAACTTCCCTTTAGACCTCCTCCAAATCTCTTCTACCTCCACGTCTTCTACCTGCTCACTCGTACATACTCACTCGTTATTTAAATTTGTTTCAGGTTTCCACGTGCTGGTACACCAAACTCCAGGTCAAATTTGAAAATGGTTCAGTTCAAAATCAATGAAGCGATGCAAATTCTCGATCTGGACACCCTAGAACTTCAATATCCGCTTGATGTGATGTTCCCGTGGATGGAATACCTTGTTCGAGTTGGCTGGACACCCAACTCTGAGTTGTAAGTTACAGCTTCTTTTGCCGTAGCTTTATTGTCTAGGAGAGAAGATGGACTAGAGAAGAGTTGCTCTTAAAGTATTTCATTCCTTGTCTCATTTCTGCAACTCATGAAATCATTTTGCTTACAAGAGAAGAGTAAGGAAAGTGAAGTGTAGATATTAATCATAGCACTGTACACATTTGGAGCATGCTTATTGAAAAGAATAACCTTGGTCTTTTTTCTTCCTTTTTTATTTAAGACAACACATGAATAGTACTTTATTTCTTTCAATTTCATTCCCCAAAACAAAACTTATTGAAGTAATACGTAATTAGAGAATTCATTAATTTTTAGGTGATCATATTTTAAAAAATCACTGACATTTTTTTATTGACATCCTCTCTTTTATTTTAGCATTTGGGTCCAGCTACTAGATCGCTGTCAGCAACGGTTGGAGCTGGTGCTGTTGTCCATTGATAATTTCACTGAACCACCTCCAAATGTCTATGACATGGAGAATACTCTGAGCTCGCCCACAGCTGCCATCCAAGTCCTCTATACGCAGCATTCTGACATATGGATCAATGTAAGAAATAAGAATAGAGTCACCAATCAATTACTGAGTAGACTCATTCACTCTAGCTGCTAATACTTGGGAAAATAATATCATCGATTTTCCATCCGGCACTGGCCGCCATTTCTCAGATTGTTATTATGTCATAGTCTCATAGAAGATGCTATATTATGTTAAGTGACAAATTTTTTGAGAATAAATTGCTCAATGAAAATTGCAAGCAATTTTTTTTTAAATTTGTTCTAGAAGTTATGAGTGGCTAGTATATTTTGCAAAAAATGCATTTTTGAATTCTGAATTTCATATCTGCTCATAACCTTAGGCTATAAAATGGCAAGTTTTTCACGTTAACAGAATAGATCCCATATTTTTCTCATGATACATCTTCTATTCAGTAGTTCTGTCACCTTTTGTCAAAGCTTGCTCACTGCTATTACTTACGAGTGATCGGCAAATGTCTTCCAGGTGAATGATCTGCTGTACTTCTTCCCCGAAACTGACTGCGGCAACATTCAGTTCCTGTGGGCAAGCGAGGAGACGGGCTTCCGACACTTGTACCTGATCAAGGCTCACATCTCCACCACTTCCAACGGCGTCGAGGAGAATATCGACAGGATGGAAAGTGAGCCCCTCTACACTACAGTACTCAACTCTACGCTTCATTTAGTGCGCAGTAAAATCCATTTTTTTACTCCATATTCGTACTCGAGTATAATTTCTGTATACCTACCTACTAACTTTCTGACAAGTACCTACTTGCCTTGTCCTTCCAATACCTACTCTGGGAAAGTGTTTACTGAAGTAATTATTTTACTGTTAATGCCTATACCTTGCATTACAAGTTGCAGTAATCACCAGTATTGAATCTGCTAATTTACCATTCATGTTAATAGTTTTTATTATGGTTTGTTCCCTTTTCATAATCTGCAATATTTTTCAGCTTGCACAATTACAATAAAAAAAAACATAAACCAATTATTAAAAGCGGAACTTAGTAGGTACCTATTTAATTGTGGTATTGTGTTTCGAACTGTCAACCAATACCTACCTACTGATGTGATGGATACATTAGTAAATTGAAGTTAATTTAATTGAGCTATGGGTCATAGTAAACTTTGTCCATGAATTAAATTTAAATTATATTCGTCTTTGATTAAATAATTGAATTTTTCAATTACATTCCCACTCTTCTAGTCTATACATACACTATTGCTATCCAACTGTATGTGTATTGACTGAATCTGGGGTTGTTGTCTGACAGGTGTGTTCCTGCAGCCGCGGGTTGCGCAGACGGTGGCGCTGACGTCTGGTGAGTGGGAAGTGCTCGGACGGTCGCTGTGGGTCGACCTCGAGCGCCAACTGGTCTACTTCCTTGGACTGCGTGAGTCACCGCTCGAGAAGCATCTCTACGTTGTGTCACTCTCCAGGCCTGGCGAAGTCCGCCTCCTAACCAGACCCGGCTTCTCGTACTCCGTTGACTTCAATAAGGTGGACCTTCATACAGATATCTGTTGAATTTAATCTCCTGCATAAAATTTACTTTGTAAACGATATTGATCTTTTAAGTGTTGTTACTGATTTTGACTTATATTTGGCCTGTATCCCAAGGAAGGAGGTTACCTAGCATCAAGTTATTAAATGAATTACATTTAGTGTTTGCAACAGCACTATCACACGGTATCATTGAAAACTTAAGACAAAATAACACTAGGGAGTAGAGACACATATCAATTGACAGTCCAGGAAGAACGGTTACTCGGTTCCTGTCGGTGGGTTAGGGTGACATATTTTCAATGTATGTGCATTAGGTCTAGAAAAACAGGTTTTGTGTTCTATCGTATAAAACTAGAGATGGGCCGATTCCGATTCCACCGATTCCAGTGGAATCGGAAGAATCGCGATTCTCCGATTCCTGTCCATATTTTAGCGATTCCGATTCTTTTTGATCGATATTTTTGGTTTGGAGTGTAGCGCGTCTAGCCCCAGGCGCTGCATCTGCAGGCAGCTGGCGCCTCGTCTCAAGAAACTCAACGACCTTGTATGCCAAGGGTGAGGGGGATGAGAGGGGTATGGGGTAGGAGGGGTAAAATCATGTGAAGGGAGAGTAGGAAGCACAGGGATTAGGAAAAATGCGTCTGTATATCATTTTCAATCACACTGAAAACCAAAGTGAAAGTTAAGCCGCGGGTGGAAAAGATGCATAAATTCGTGTTTTCTTATGATTGAAGTTGTCAGTTATCATAGAAAGACTGTTCTATTAATTAGTCAAGCGATTCTACATTATAAATCCTATCCTGTTTTCTCGAATTCTTTTCAAGGACAAGTGAACAGGTGGCCCAGAGAGAAGGTCATTCACTGCACTGGAGCAGCTGGTTACAAGTGCTGCGTGTTTATTTACGTCGATTTTTTTGTGTGTGTGGGGGGGGGGGGCAATTATCCGATTCCGACCCGAGTATTTATGACGGGTACCCGATTCCTGATTTTCGGACCCGCCGACATCCCTACTACTTACTTTCCAACAAAATTAAAGATCTAACACATTAAAAATAGGTACATTAAATGGTGTTTTCTTACCACTTTTTTGATTTTTTAATTACTTACCTGAGGGCAAAATTCAAAGGGTGATAAATACAGTGAGGTTTGTAGGTATTTGTGAAGAATTGGAATCGCAAGAATCGGAGCTAAGAATCGGTATCGGAATCGGAATCGTGAAATTTTGGAATCGGCCCATCTCTATATAAAACTGTCAGATTCTTGGAAGAGTTTACATAATTCTTTCTCCAACTAGCATTATGATTTAGTGTTTAATTAGGTTGTCTGTGATTTGTTTCAGGAATGTACAATGGTAGTGGCTGTGTACAGTAACATCCAGAAACTCCCCATCTGCCAAGTATTTCAAATCACTCATACGGACTGGACTGTTGAAGGAGTGACCTTGACACCGGTTGGCTACTTACTTGAGCCGTCTGGTGAGTGTAGCACATCTCTACTTAGTATTGAAGGGTTTCATATTGATTTGAGCTGTGCCTCCATCTCTTAATGTACCTACTAACATCGGTTGTAAGAACCCAAAATTTAATAGAAATTTAATTTCCATTACTCAGCTGAGGCAATTAAAGTGCCTACCTAGTGCCCACCTAGTTATTTAAGAAGGTGAAAGTATCCCATATTTGATATAGGTATATTATACATAACATATTTTGGTGCCCATCTAGCTACAGGGAGGATAAGAATGCTAAACGATATGATTGACGAGTGGTACAGCATTGTTACAATAGTTTATAGTAGGTCTGTGCGGGTACCCGAAATTTCGGGTTCGGACGGGTAGTTGAAACCCGACTCGAAAACAAAATATAAAACTCGAAAAAGGGTTTTTTCGGGTAGTTTGAAATTGCCGCCAAAAGTCTCCAGAACGTAGTTGCGCTTTTTCCCGCTAGGTTGCACTAGTCCGCGGTTGCGCTAAGCGCCTGCGCCGTGAAGTCGGTCGTCCGCCATTTTGGAATTGACGAGATAAAAACACTGATGGATGAAAATATGTGCGTCGTCCAATTTACAGTTTGTTGTTGAGTTTCTAAATTATGTAAAAGTGCCAAGTGCAATGAATATTTTTGTTATGGATAGTGATGAGCAGGGCGAGGTAGTTGACAATGATTTTTTGCGACGTAACGTACCTAATAGTCCAAGACCAGGTACAAGCAACGGACGGTGCCAATCGGTTTGTTGTGGATAGGGATGAGGAAGGCGAGGTATTTGACAATGATTTGTTGCGACGTAATAGTCCAAGATCAGGTACAAATGGTACAAGCAACGGTACCAACAACAGAAGGAAGGCTTCTTCATCATTTGTTCATGGTAAATCAAACTAAATACTACCCTAGAGAGTTAAAAATGATTTTTTTTAAATAAAAAAATACCCGAAATTACTCGATCGATACCCGACGTATTTTTACTACCCGACTCGAACCCGACCCGACCTCCAAAAATGCTACCCGCACAGCCCTAGTTTATAGTAAGATAAAATGTGATGTCCATGAAGATTAGATTGACATAAGGTCTCATCAGATTGAAACTTGTCTTTAACATTAGCCAAGGGTTTGTAGCCCATTTTTTTTAATTGTTAAGCCTCCCTCCAGAATAAAATTGATATTTTTTAGGTAGGGATTTATTATTTAAAAAAAAGCCAGGGGGCCAATTCTTGAGATTCACGTTTTGAAACCGTGTCACGGTTTCATTGTTTAAAGCGTACAAAAGTTGAAGGCTAGCCAATAGTTGTCAACTGTTTCCAGTTTTATAACATGTAAACGTAAAACGGTTTCAAAACGTGAATCTCAAGAATTGGCCCCCAGGGGCTGGATTCACGAAAGGTATTATCTGGCTAATACGTATTATCTTTTGATTTAATACCAAGAACACCATGTTGAATGAAAGATAATACCAAAGATAGTACGTATTAGGAGATAATACTTTTTGTGAATCTGGCCCCAGGTACCTAACTATGTACCTAACTATAATTCTAAATTGAAGGTTGTATTACTTAAGTCAACTTACACAGGACAAGAAGAGATAAAATATTTCTGTTGAAATGTGCTAATCAGATCGCTCTGCATCCTACAGCTCCAGAGATCGACATTCTCTGCCCGGAGCTGTACACGCATCAGATCTCATCCGGTGATCTACTTTACGCGATGGTCTTCAAGCCTCACTGCTTCCAACCAGGACAGAAGTATCCCACGGTGCTAAACATATACGGCGGCCCCGAAGTACAGCTGGTATCGAATACTTTCAAGGTCAGTAGCAAAACCAGCAAACTCACAATGGGCCTACTATTCTCGAGAAGAGTCGAGTTTGTTGAAACTTTTCGCCATGCAGAAATGGGCAATCATTGATTGCCTGATTGTTTTCCATTTATTTTTTCCATATGATTTATGTTCTCCTACACCCCTCATTTCCCGAATTTTTATTTTCCTATCCCCCTCCCCCAACCCCCTCTGCAAAATGACAATTCCCAAACTGATCAATGGTTTCACTTCTATTCTAGGGCATGCGGCAGCTACGAATGCACATGCTGGCTGCTGAAGGCTACTGCGTCGTCGCCATTGATTCACGAGGATCTCAGCACAGAGGCTTACAGTTTGAAGGCCATTTAAGAGGAAGAATGGTAATCGATCAATCAATCAAATTTAATTAGCTGCACGCACATCAGGCCTACTTTGCTTCTTCCCTTCTTTTACCTTGGGCCCAGCATTTTTTACAGTTTTTCTTCATATCGAGTACTCCCTTCATCGGTGATGGGTAAAACCACATTTGCACCGATATCAATAACTTCTTTCCAATACCTATGATATCGTTTGTATCACGTAGGGGTGTGCGAATATTCGAATTAGGCGAAGTATTCGGCCGAGGTCGAAGTCGAAGTATTCGATCTCGAAGTCGAATATTGATTTATTACATGTCGAACACTTCGAAATGTCGAAGTATTCGTTCAAATTCGAATAGTGCGCGCGCGTCGGTAATGAAGTTCATCAGACCAATCAGCGTACATCTCGCCCAAGGACAAGGTCGCGCGGCGCGCGCATAATACACACTCCCCCCTCCAAGTTCCAACACCAAAACTCGTCTCGTCGTGTGTCAACAGTAGACAGCTGATTTCAATTTGTTGCATTCGCCGTGCCAAGCTTACCTGTGTTTTGTGTTGTGTTTTTAATTTTGCGAAATATTTCCGACACTAAGTCGAACTATGGAATCTGCTAACGCAAATTTAGAGCAAGGAAAAGCGGCTTTGGAACTCTTTTTCCCCCGGCAAGGGGAAGTGCAACACGCGTCAAAGCAATTTGAAGACGCCTTATCTAATACTTAGGTACAAGCTTATTGAGCAGGAAGTAATTTCCTTTCGTTAATAGCTGAGATAACATACAATATTTTGAAATTGTTTCAATTTTGTGTGCCTAGGTATTTAATTTTTACTGTTCAATACCACATTGTAAAAAGTATGTTTTTATTTATAGGCACAATACCATGCTACCTACCTATGTCTGATACTGATCCTACATTAATTTAAAAAAATATATAAATCTAAATTTCTTGAATTCTATTTTAAATTTGTTGGTAGGAAAAATAGCATTATTAACAAAAAATATTTGACTTCGAGAAACTATTCGAGAAACTATTCGAGAAACTTCGATATTCGAATTCGACTTTGACTTCGAGAAATTCATGGGCAACTATTCGACTTCGACTTCGACATCAAAATTCACTATTCGCACACCCCTAGTATCACGATTATCAGTATTGTCCCATCTCCATTTATTATTCCGGGTACAGTCATGGTCATGGAAATATATTCGGTAAACGGTCCTTTTACCCCCACCACATTCAAACAACTTGTTACGGGTCGAGGGGGAGGAGCTGAAACTAACGTAAATGCATGGAAAGGGAGAATAAAGCGTTTACTTAATATATTTCCATGACTATACACACTTATTTATGGAAATGATGTATGTCTAGTAACAGTGTTGAGTAGTAACTGAACGAAATTTCAGGAACTTTGGTGGTAACTTAGTTCCTGTTTTGCAGTCAGGAACTTGAACTGATTAAGTTCCTTTATTGCAAAGTTCCTTTTTTCGTTTGAACAGACTCTACTTTTTCAGCAATCTTCCCAAAATTTCCCAACTTATACTTCCGGAGTAGCGATCTGCCATCAAAACAAGTTTCCACTGTCAGAGCAGCTGCATTAGTAATTTGTTTGGAATGTGCATGCTCTCGGCAGTGATGATAAGGGGGGAGGGGGGTAGAGGGAGGTCCAATGAGAATCACTTTTTATTCACCCCCTCAGTCCTCACTTGACCTTAGCTTGTTGCAGTGTGACATAGCACAGCTCATTCTCCCTTCAACCATCATCGCCATTGCTTGTGCAGACTGCAGAGCATTGTTTATAACCTCTTCTAGTGTTTCAATTTCGTTACGTGTGAATTTCTATCTATTGGTGATTTATATTGGTGATGAAAATGCGTGTAAATGAAACTATTTGCCGTGATACTTTGTGCAGACAAAAATACCACACTGCATGTATGACATTACGTTTTATTAAACCACTATACCCTGTCGCAATATTCACGATTTTTTCTTAAAAAATCCATTGGTAACTTTGAAAGTAACTTTGCAAGTAACTTTGGGTAACTGGTAACTTGTAAGTTTCTTTTTTCATGAAGTAACTTAACTTTAACGAAGTTCCTTTTCTCAAGTAACTTATCAACACTGTCTAGTATGGTCTAGTAAAGGGTTTTGAGAGTTTTCTTGTGATCTGTCACAGGGCATGGTGGAGCTGGCCGACCAGGTTGAAGTATTACAGTGGCTCGCCGACAGTCTAGGTTTCATCGACATGAGTCGAGTAGCGGTGCACGGTTGGTCATACGGTGGCTACTTGAGCCTCATGGCACTTGCTCAACATCCAAAAGTCTTCAAGGTAAGTGTGGTACTGAATGTCGGAAGGAGCTTACCTACCAAGGGTTTTACGTGCCAATCATTTTGTACCAAAAGAATAACCCACCACTACTGCAGCAAAAGGTTTTATGTTTTAAATTGATGATGAAAAATTTCTTCTTGGTCTTGGATCTAAAATCCAGTTGCCAGAAGTGCATCATAAGTAGCAAATAATCATTAAGAATCAACAAAAACTTGTCTTACATTTTTTGATTGTAAAATTTGTTGTTATATATATGCAGAAGTGCTGTAAATTCATTTGACAAGTACCTACCTATATACTATATATATATATTTTATTTATTGATTGATTTAAAATTGTTTTGAGCGCTTTAGCTCGGTCACAAAGTTATTACAATTACCTACATCCAATACTGGACACTAGTACATACAATAGGTTCACAAACAATAATCAATTTAACACTTGAATTAAAAAGTTTACACACTCGATTCTACAACTATTTTCGATTGCTGGCGGAATAACAATCTTTATAAGGCTTATCTTATGGCAAAATCTCATTGCTAACGAAATTGCCACCGCTTTGCAGTGTTATAGAATACCAACCCTGGACAATCACTCTGAGAGCACATCTGTCGCCCGTCGCCCGTCGCCACATCATTTGGCCTAGCATAACATTGAGATTCGGTATGTTGTAGCTGGCAATAGCTGGCGCGCCAGTGACATCCTGGGCGCTCTACGACACCGGCTACACGGAACGCTACATGGATCTACCCGAGTGCAATCCGGCCGGCTACAAGAGCGGATCCGTACTTACCTATGTGAACCACTTTCCAGATGAGTAAGTACCAACAGTCTGTCTTGGCAAGGATTACACCAAGTATATTATAATCTGCCTACTTACAGATTGTGACCTTTCGTTGAAGATAGCCGATAATATGTTGAAGTGACAAAGATGTACACTCGGCACAATTAAATTGATCGGTGAACAAATTTGAATGACTGCTGGACATGTTCCATATAACAATCAATGCTTGTTATTATGATGGAAATGAGGGGTCCCCTACTCGAGTGACACAAGGAGATCGCTTGCACTGATTCTGATGGTGCGATCTAACATTTTTCAGACCATCAGATTTGTTGAGCGATCAATTTTAGTTGCATTTGGTTAGATAGTGTTTCTACTTTCTAGCGATTTGCAAGGGCAGCTACTTTCCCACGAATATTAAAATAATTTGCATGCAATACAAAGGTTAGCTTAGCAATGTGTTAAACAGAAGTTTTCCTAGTGTAATCAGTGTTGAGTAGTAACTTAACGAAAGTAACGGTTACATTTCAGGAACTTTAGTGGTAACTTAGTTCCTTTTTTTTCATTTGAACAGACTTGATTTTTTCAGCTATCTTCCCAAAATGTCCTAACTTATACTTCAGGAGGAGCGATCTGCATTTTTTTTTTTTTTTACATACTTCAGGAGTAGCGATTTGTCATCAAAACAAGTTTCCAATGGCATTGGAGTGCAGCTGCATTAGTCATCATTGGTTTGGAATGTGCATGCTCTCGCTAGTGAAGAAAAGAGGGTGAGGGGTAGAGGGAGAACCAATGAGAATCACTTTCACTTCAACCCCCTCACTTGACCTTGGCTTGTAGCAGCTAATTCTCCCTTCAACCATCGTCACCATTACTTGTGTAGAGCATTGTTTATAGCATCTTTTAAGCCCCATTTACACGGTGCAATTTCTTGAACAACTTCAGTGCCACAGAGGTTCTGCTCGTGCGCAGTATCACTTTTGAGATTATAAAGGGAATCTGCACATGTGCAGAACTTCTGTGACACAGAAGTTGTACAAGAAATTGCACTGTGTAAATGGGGCTTTCGTATTTAAATTTTGTTACGTGAGAATTTCTATCTATTGTAGATTTATATTGGTGATGAAAATGAGTGAAAATGGAACTATTTGCCGTGTTACTATGTGCAGACAAAAAGACTACACCACATGTATGACATTACATTTGAAACCACTACCCTGCCGCAATATTCACGTATTTTTTTCTCAAAAATCTATCGGTAGCTTTGAGTAACTTATAAGTTCTAGTGGAGCGGTTGCTCCACCCAGCCATGTCGTACCGTACACTCACACGCACTCAACATACCGTAAATGCCTATATGAACTGAGGAGCAGACCAACCACTTTTACTGTAAGCAACAACATCCGTGTGTTCGTAAATCCATCCAAACTATAATCTGAAAAATCCGGATGGAATCCATCCAAAACTATAAAAATGACGTCGATTTAGGTACCTACAACAAACATCCAAGTTTCCGCTGGACAGAAGAAAAAGGCGGCCATTTTAAATATGACTTTGATTCCGTTGTCTGAAAATTGTATGTAATATTAATATCTACTGCCTTGCAAAATAAAAAACACCACTAATAGGTTAGACATAGTTGTTTACCTTTAATTTTTTCTGCCAAAGTGCTGTATACTCTGTGTAAAATAATAATATTAGTGAATTTAGTCCCCATCATTACCAATGGCGCCATTTTAATTTTGAATCCATCCAAGAAAGCAGCTGGATGAGGTGCTGCTAGAAGCTCGGCACGGCACGGAAACGGATTGATGACGTATTAGGCCACGCCCACTAATCCAATGTATTTAAGTACAACTTTTTGACTTGGATGGATTCCATCCTTCCATCCAGATGGATTTACGAACACACGGCATGGCATTTTCGGCCTACTAGATCACAAAATTGAAAAATCTCACATTGTTAATAGAATCAGCGGTATATGCTCTGTACATTTTTATTGGCAACGTTTCGCCGACGAGGCAGTCGGCTTCTTCAGGCAGGACTTGACTACTTGACAAGGGTGCTAACAAAGAAAGAAATATAAAATGTTTCCACATAAAATATAATATAAATATAATATATATAATATAGAATATAATATAATATTCCACATAATATAAAAATCTCACATTGTTGCAAAATATCTTAATTTTGAGCTATGGCCCACCCCACCCCATATACCAAATTTGGGAACAATAGGTTATGCCATTTACGAGCTAGAGGGCCGTGAAAACAGTGAAATTACAACACTTTTAAAAGGTATCTGATGATGATTCAGATGATATCAGGAAACACCGCTATCACCGCCACAGCCTAAGCGGCTGAGCCGATCGGTCTGAAATTTTTACCACATGTGCACTTTTGGCGTCTGAGGTGCCTTTTTATAAATCCAACCGGTAGTCGCCATTTTGAAACCGGAAGTGACGTCATATCTCGAAAACGGCTCGACCAATCGGAATGAAACTAGTGCCAAATGATTCAGACGGTCATCTATGTGGAATATCAATAGTCAAAATATACATTTATTATTACCGAAACCGGAAATGACGTCATAAAAATGAAGAATATAAGAATTGAATCGCCTCTTACTACATAACTACATATGCAGAAGGCTTCTAATGATACATAACATTTATAGAAATAAATTCTAGGTTGCCGTAATTTCAGCCGACATTTTGAAAACCGGAAGTGATGCCATATCTCGAAAATGGCTGGACCTATTGGAACGATGCTTTTGCAATTCTTCATGGAATATCATTTTAAGGGCAAGGATCGGCTGACTGATCCCAGAGAATCAGCCCTAATTGCTATTGTAGGCGGTGTTTTTAAAGGTAAATAAGGCGGGACCAGATTTGGGGACGAATTTGTTGTCATTACTGTGATTGGTCTAGCTGGGAACAATGTTTGATAACGTTGCCTTCCGATTGTAGTTCCCATGCAAAAAATGTAAACAGAAGTGAGATCGGAGACCCCGAGTATTAATTGTTATGATCGCTGGGTCCAGACTGGTTACCAAGTCAAATGACATAATTAGCATCACTTTCACAACACGAACAAAATCATCGTGGATCAAAAATAATCACACACGCAATTAATTGTTCAACACATTGAATAGATTGCAAATCCGTTTAATGATTTGTATTCCAACCATTATAACGGCGATATATGACACTGATCTTATTTCACCACCTGAGAGTAAAGGCCATTGGACAAATTTGTTTACGAATAGGTAGGTAGTCTCATTTCTCTCTGGGTTCTTTACTAAGAGAATATGTAGCTATCGCAATCAGAGCAAGAAAGTCATTTTAGTTTTTGTGCATGTGGTTCTTGTAGTAGAATGTAGACACTGTCTACTGTCTACTTCTTGTAAGTAGAGAGTAGAAAATACGAAAAATAACGAAATAAAGTAAAAAAATACACATGAATATTTCCAGCCTTTTCTCCGGACCATAAGTGGAATGTTGTGAAATTTATAAATCAATGAATTAGGTAACACGATGTATTATTTTTAAATAATATCATATCAATGATTGCTCAAAACTAGTAGAAAAAAATCAACAAAAAGTCACACATTTTAAATTTTGAATCCTTTGGCACTACACCGAATTTATTATTTTTAAATGGAATGGTTGGAGTAATGATAACGTTCAATACAACAATGAAATAATTATTCGCCGTTTGTCTGACAAATCATTGCTATCGGTGACCTACCTGTGTTCGGGATTAACGTGTGAAATAACACGTAAAATGTATAATTATTATTCAATTGCTATGATACACATTGCAACCAAAAATATTTCTTTACCTTTATAACATACAGTTTTCAGTTATAAATTATAAAATAGTGCATACAGTAGAGACACACATTGATGTGCTCTTAGCGAGCGTCGAATTTTATCTATTATTCTGCACTACCAATTGTAGACGGGAAACCTGTTCGACATTGTTGTCACAATGAGAATAAATACACATCGTGACATAACCTTGCCGAGATTGACTCAAGAATAATAGATAGCCCGAGATGCTACTATTTACAGTGAATTATTATGGATGCTTAGCGAAGTGTTGCCAATTTTAACAATTATTATTCAATTCGCAGAAATATTTTTAAATCTTCAAAAAAAATTACATCTTCAAATTAAAATTTAAAATAGCATAAAAAATAATAATAAGTAAAGTCTTTGTCAATACAGCGAATTTTGTTACGACAAATAAAATTATAAGAAAGATTTGTACTGGCAGTTTTGAATATCAACATTCTACGTGTTTCTGAAAATTTTCATTTACATTTTATCAAATTACAATGAAAATTTAATTTTAGGATATTTCCAATCATTTTAGACGGTACCTATACACTTTATAACAGGATCATCAAAGATTTTTCTAAATGAGGTAAGATGAATAAGACAGCTCCGAGGTCCGTCTGTCTCCAGTCGTCGTTTGCGTAAATGCCGGGGGAACGGATGATTATTGTTGACATACAAACTCTCGCAATCAGTGCACTATTTATATTTCCATGCGTTCTATTAGGACCCTCCCATCATCCCCTTCCACACAGTTACTGAAACTCCCAGATGTTTACTTGCAACTTTAGTCGATTATAGTGCCCCTGGTTTTAGGCAAATTACCCTACAATTGATGGTGTGAGAAAGCAAATAGTGCCTCTACCGATCAAGTTAGAAAAAAAGTTGCAAGAGCAAAGTTGCTTGAAATTAAATCTAGTTTGTGCGTCGTTGAGCCAATTTTTAAAATTAAGTTTTTTATTCTCGCAATATATAACTACTTATAACTTTAAGGTGATTAAAAATTTCAAAAAAGTGGTCAACGTTGCACAATCTGCAATTCATTCTCTACAACTTTGTCGCTTTAACATCTAGTCTATCTTCAACGAGACGGGGCGATATCTGCTTTCCAGCCGAGGTCCTCATTCAGAGGCTCTTCCTTCCCCTTAAGCTTATATTTACCACCAATCACAATTTTTCGTAGAAACCAATTCGGAAACGGCGTATTTTTTTTGAGGAATTAGTCATTGTTGCTCCGATATGTGTTACAAGTTGTGTAAATAAACTAAAAATTGAGTGATATCCCCATAAAAAACACTCCGTGTAAAAATACCAGCCAAGTCTCTTCAACTATAAAAAAATAGAAGAAATCTAAAAATTCAGCACTGAAACGTAGTGATATCAAAAAATGGGCCAAGTCAAAACTTCATTTTAAAAACCAAAATATACTTGGCGCATCGTTTTTCATATTATATAAAATTTCTGGCATATACTTCTATACTATTTATATACACAATGCGCCAAGTATATTTTGGTTTTTAAAATGAAGTTTTGACTTGGCCATTTTTGATCACTACGTTTCACTGCTGAATTTTTAGATTTCTTCTATTTTTTTATAGATGGAGAGACTTGGCTGGACCCTTATTCTAAAACTTTACTTTTGTATTCGGCTGAGCCGAATTTGATTCGTCCCGGATCAGATTCGTGTGTTCCCAATTCGGCTGAACCGAATATGATTCCATTTCGTATTCTACAACAGCAAACAGATCGGGACGCGCTATTCTCACGAAATAATGCATTTATAGCAGACTCTTGCTTTACCGACGTATCGGTAACTAATGAGAAGAGAGAATTTTGATCACGGTGTACAGAACATACTTCACACATATTGGTTTGATTGTCATTTGTTATTTGAAATGTTTGTAACATTCAAAATGAAGCAGGAAATTATTACGAAAGTAGGTAATAATAGGTATATTTCAAACAGTTATTGGACGATTATTTGAAGAAATAACAGTAAATATACATACATTAATAATTATTGGTATAGTTTAGTGCCTCGATAACCTAACTTTTATCCCGATCCGGCGAGTAAACAGCTGACGAATCTGATCCTGTCAGACACGAATCGAATACGGGTCGCCATGTTGAATATTGTCTTGCAGAATACCAATATCTCGGATTCGTCTCTCACAAATTCGATTCGGGACGAATAAGGAAAATGTTCAGTTTTAGAATAAGGGTTCTGGTATTTTTACACGGAGTGTTTTTTATGGGTCCTTTTTGCATGAAGTAACTTAGCTTTAACGAAGTTCCTTTTCTGACGTAACTTACGTACTCAACGCTGGCATTTATACACACACCGTTCATTGACTGCAAACTGATATGAATATAATTTAGATTACTAAAACACTTGACTAACAATTATCTTGGTGTCTTCCTCAGAGAGAACCGACTGCTCATTATCCATGGTTTGATGGATGAGAACGTCCACTTCTTCCACACGAGTCAGTTTGTGAGTGCATTAGTGAAAGCCGGCAAACCGTATCAGCTTCAAGTGTATCCGAACGAGCGGCACAGTTTACGCCACTTAGACGCTAGTAAGCATTATGAAACCACATTACTTTCATTTTTGCAGAACCATTTGTAGTCTATTTCTCCGTCTTTGTGTCCCAGTTCAGCCCCAACTGCCAGTTTTCATTACAATCATCGATCTTTGTTCATCAATTATCTATATCTTGATCAAAATCTGTTATCAGAACAATTTTTGTGCTAATTAATTAGGTAGTTTAAGGTGGCTGTATATCACTTGACTTTTTCAACCAAAATGCTACAAATGTTCACTTGGAAGAGTTAAGTTTAGTCCGTATAGTCCCTCATCAGATAAGTTAGGACACATCTGTTGGAACTAATCTACGCAGAAAAGAACTGCGAAAATAAGTGACTAAATAACATATACTATGATTTTCCTTCCTTGCACCTAAATATTATCAAATCAAGACCTGAAGTTGAAGGAAATTCTACGAGTTGCCAAGAACAGCAAACTTTACTCTAATAAAAGGGCACATATGCAGCACAAACCTGACACAATGCTGTCGTCAAAACATGCGCTCTTTCTTCCTCTTTCCAACGAAATGTTGAGATAATAATTACATCCACTATTATGAATGTAATGTTTAAACGAACAGCACTTGGTTTTGACAGTCTTCACACGCGTACGTATACATGAGATTTGTGTTGTTTTTATTATTAAATCACTGCAAAATTAAATAATATTGACTGCAAATACTATTGATAAGCTCTAGTATGCAGTGAATTTCCTTCATAGTTCACCTTGGATTACTCAACATGAACGATGTAAGGTATGTTCTCATAGGTAACTATTTTTTTGATCGGATGTAGAGAAATAAAGTCACGTGATATACATTGGCCTTAAGAGAGTTTGATGATCACATTGTAGTGTTTTCACTTTTCAGTTTATACTTTTGATAATAAGAGTATCAAAATGTACCTAACACTGTAGTAAAGTAGGATAATTAGAAACTTAATAATAGTTAGCTGCAGATACAAAATGGCCTCATACTCGATACAGTTGTATTTGTAATAATGTCGAGACTTGCGGGTTCAAGTCACGGAAATAACAGAATTGAATTAAATATTGGCTAATGCAACTTTTTGAAATATGTGGCTGTAAACTAATAAAAACAATGCTTAAATCGTGCTCAAGATAATGAACATAGTATTTTTTTAAAATAGAGTTTAGACCCTCCTAGAAAAATCTATAAAGACCTACCACTGGCTATCATTATGATGAGTAGAGCCAGTTTTAAATGGTGATTTTATTTCTTAAAATTCGTTTTTAAAATCATCAATTTCGTTTTTTGTGTTTTTTCTGGAAGAGGGATTTCGCGATTTTGTGGTGATATTAAATTGGTTATAAAACACATTGTAATCCCCCAGAAACCATAATTTGATGAAAAACATGTACCTATGCCACTGGAGGAGGGATTGGAATGGATTGGTCATGCACTATTAGCACTGAAATAGGCTTGTCTAGAATGGCGTCTTTAATGCTCTGTACTGTCTTTTCCCCAACCCACATTTTCTCTGTATAGATGGTACATAATATTTAAAACTTCATGACGCAAAATGTATATTTTGACAAGATATTTTCTTTCCCAATCCAACAATTTTCAGTGCAGTAATTGTTCCAAAATATCCTTCTGTGTAAGTAGACTATTCCCAGCAAACACTGTTACATGCCAGGCAGCTCCCATGAGATTTGCCAGTTACATGCCAGGGAGGTGCCAGGCATGTAACTATGACTGGACAACGGGCTGCCAGGCACCTCCCAAGGTAGCTGCCTGGCACATGTCTGGGAGCTGCCTGGCACATGTCCATGGGAGCTGCCTGGCACATCCCAGCAGGTGCCTGGCACATCTCTGGGAGCTGCCTGGCACATCCCAGCAGGTGCCTGGCACATCTCTGGGAGCTGCCTGGCACATCCCAGCAGCTGCCTGGCACATCTCTGGGAGCTGCCTGGCACATCCCAGCAGCTGCCTGGCACCTCCCAGGTACATCTCTGGCACATCCAGCGAGTTCAGCTGCCTAAAATTAACGGTTATTTTAAATTTAAACTGTAAAAAGTAAACTATAATAGCGATATCTACACGGGTTTTCATCATAATTACATTACGACAAGATATTCACAGAGATTTTTACAATTGCGAATAGAATCTGAAATAAAACGCAAATGGATTAGACGTGATTTCGATGGCAGGACCTCCAGGTGGCAGGCAGACGCGCTATCCAAGGGACCACGATGGCAGCTGAAGGTTTGGTGCGTTGAAACATAGGTAGTTGAAACGAGCATTTGAAAGGATATAGGTTGCGGCTGTTATGCTCACGTAAATAATTGATCCACAAAATTAATATGAAGTTAAACTAATAGGCAAATTAAAACGTATTATTTTTAAATAAATCAATGTTAGCCTGGGATTGGCACTTCTAGTGTTATCACTATACTTATAGTAATACAAACACTGGGCTATTACGACGAAGGAATAACATTACTAGTTCACTATAGTTATGTTATTATAATATATAAAAATTTAAGAATGTTATGTAAAATTGGGTGCCTAATCTCGAGTTTGTTGAAAATGTTCACCATGCGGAAATGAGCACATTACTTTATCTTTGATAAAACAAAAGATTTCCCTTGGTATCGCATCTAGTCTCAAAGCCCGGCATGACATGCTAATTTGATCGTGTGTGGAGCAGATTTGATGGCTTGTCAAGCCTGGAATTTGGCTTGAAGGAGTTCCAACAGAAACTGAAATCGAGCTTCATGCTCATGCAAGACGACAAGCAAGTTTGACGTGTGTGAAGTCATCAATCTTGCTTGAACATAAATAGCCAATCAGCATGCAGAGCCGGAGCACGTGACCTTTCAGCTCACTCAGCTGTTTTGCTGTTTTGTAGTTGTTTGGAAGTTGCGCAATAAAGTGCGCATGACCCCAAAGGTCTGAACTGTCAAACCTAAATTGAACGTGTGTGGGCGTTGTTCAGGTCTGTCATGCCGTCATGCCGGGCTTGCCAAGTAAGTTTGTCATGCAAGATTGACCGTGTATGGGCCACTTAAGATTTACGCTGAATGAATTACGCCGGTCACGACGAAATCAGAAAAAGACTCCATGGTGCAATGGAGTGCTATCTACTTCTATCTATTTTCCTTCCTTGCAAATATATAAAACCTTTTTTCCGTCGCCATTAGCCTCGCTGCAGAACAGTGCGACGTTAAGCCCCAGGCAAAAAAATAAAACCTTGAAGTTCGAGGTGAATAGGTATTACCTAATTAAGTTTAGGTTATGCTTAGTTATTATAGCAAACTAATTTTAGAATTATCTATAAGAGCTACTTGTTATTTTAACAAGTACCTATAGTATGGCAGTACCTCGCAAATATTCAAACTAACTTACAAAATGAGTTTGAACATTTGGGAGGTCCCCGCCATGTAACAGGGATGTGCCAGGCAGCTCCCTGGGATGAAACTGGCATATGCCTGGCACGTCCCTGGCACATGCCTGGCACATCCCTGTTACATGGCGGGGACCTCCCAAATGTTCAAACTAACTTACAAAATGAGTTTGAACATTTGGGAGGTCCTCGCCAAGTAACAGGGACCTCCCAAATGCCACCACATTCCTCTCGATAAGGTTTGAACATTTGGGAGCTCCCTGTTACATGGCGAGGACATCCCAAATGTTCAAACTCTTTTTTTAAGTAGTTTGAACATTTGGGAGGTCCCCGTCATGTAACAGGGAGCTCCCAAATGCCATATCCCAAATGGTCAAACTGGGATGTGCCAGGGAGGTGCCAGGCATGTACCTTGTTTGCTGGGTTGATGAATAGTTGCGACTGGTTGAGGGTGGAAGGGGGGTTGGGAAAACCGGTCGACCTTGAACAGATGGGGGCGCAAAACAAAGCAGCCTGGAGGCATCATCAACTGGTTAGACTGGTCTGGCTCACTTTGAGGGTGGGTAGCAAAGTGTCTGGCGAGGGGGAGGGGGTTGATTGAGTAGCACATGGAAAGAAACTGGTTTCGTTTGTTGTTGTGTGACCTGTTAGGGGGATAAAAGCAGTAATTTTAATAGAAAACCTTTATTTCGTAATCATTTCGCGGAAAATGTTAAATATCGCGATCAGGGTTGGATTTCGTTTTTTTTCGCGATGTAAAAATGGTAGATTTGGGATCTATACACAATGAAATGGATTTTAGTAGAAGAAAATAGTGCAATCAGAACAATTCGCGAATTCGCGCATCACCATTTAAAACTGGCTCTAATGATGAGTTGTGAATTTTTCGTACTGTTTTTTTTCTGTAATTAAAGGCAACCTCTCACTTGAAATCCGATGACATCACAGTGCTCAATTTACCCAATTAGGTATGCTCGTACAAATATTTGTTGCTGAAAGTTTGTGACAAGTTGTAAGTTGTTTGCCTGCAATCTCATTTTTACACTTTCCTTAACAAATGTATGCTCTAGAACCTACTTTATATATATGCTAAGAACTGAGGCCCATTTGTACAATGTCCTGATAAAGTTAGTGGTAGGATTTATCAGTGGTTATCTTGGCAACACCCAATGAAACACAGCCATCTAAAGTTAACTTACTTTATCAGGGACATTGCCCGGGCCTAAGTCGTTATGAAAACCATGCAACTTCGACCTTTGGCATGTTTTTCATTTCACAAAGAGTTCTTGATTGTAGGGCGCATAGAGATCTATAAAGACTATTTATAAAACATTGGACTTCTATAAAAATTATATTTTTGTGTGTTTCATTATTTGGTGTAACACAGTGAACATGTAATATAGGCAACTCAAGTTATGGAAAAAATAAGCCAGCTACGTACAAGGTTACCTAAACGCACAAAATCATGAGAGTGTGAATTGAATTTCGAAAAGTCCCATTGGCAGTTGAGAGTGCTGAAATGAGATGCGAGTCAGGCAAAATAAAATAGCCATAGCATTTTAATCTCCTCATCTTGATTCTTGATTAATGTCAGAACTCTATTCAGGTGTGGAAAGATGGATAAACAATGTGTGGGATTGACCACATCCATTTCACAACAACACTTGTAGGTATGTAGTGGCTCGAGAAGGCAATGCCTCAAGACCATTTCCATAATATGATTTGCAATGTCTGAATTGTGTGAATTGTCTGAAAAGTTGAGCAGCAAAGCAAGTGATTTTAGAAGCAAAAAAAAGTATTATTGATTGCAACCAATATAACCATCGAGCTTGTATGCCCTGTGGGCTGTGTCATACAAGACATAATTTCAAATAGAAGGTAGTCCAGAATGTACCAATTCATTAGTCATCCCTTGCAAGCTTACACATAATTATGTCCTATTCTTTCTCGCGTAGAGATGTGTTGAAATGTTTCAACTTGATGTAAATGGACGCCTCACATTTGCGGTTATGTGTATAGTCTAAAACATATTTTTTTTACATTATTTTTTTTACACTATCTGTTGATGTTTGTTCGTAACTTTTGGTATTATTGAATGTGCGTAGTGAAGAGAAAGAATCAGTAGGTAGTATTTGACTGTGAGATATGCCACACAGATTCATATGGAGTAGTAATTGTAAATTAAATTATCTAACGAGAGAGTAAATTTATTTACATCTAAAATTCGAAATTCATAAATATCGTTTATTGTTACATATTGACTTTGGGTTGGTATGTCCAGTGAAGGAAATATGGAAAATGGAGAAACCCTCCATTCACCCTCCACTACATTCAAACAACTACCGGATGAGGGGGAGGGAGGGCACCGTAACTTAGATCAGTGGTACTCAACCTTTTTTACTTGCGGGCCAATAATACAATTTGCTTCTGATGGCTGGCCGCATTTCTTTTAAAAAAAGGACACTAATGCTCACGTCATCAGGTAGGTTCATTTTAGGCACGTAGGAACTACTTTTATCATAGAAGGGAGGTCGCGGCACATGGAAGGGGGTCTGGTGCGCGAAGCCTCTCAGTTTTAGCCCCGCAGGGCGTTTTTTTTTAGAATTTAACAATTTAAAAGTGATTCCGGGGCTCTAAAATGCACGAACTAAAGCAAACTACTCTCCAATTGTTGCCCCGCAAGGCAAGTGTTTCTGGGATGCTAAACTTAATTTTTTACGGTGAATGGGGGTAAGTCTGCTCGGATAGGGGACGATAATCCCCCCTTCCTACGAACCTGGTTGCATTCAGTGTATTTTGTTTATTAGGAAACGAATTGAACAATGTTTCACACGCCAAAACAATATACTCTTTTACAATTTTCGTATGGTAAATGGCTTCATTTTCGTTGCAAGACGAATGAAGTTACATTTTACATATAAGATGGTTTCGTCGCATTTTCAGCCTTATGCGTGGATCCTAACATGACAACTCTCAAAATTTATCTCAAACTAGAAATTTATATTTTTTTAATATTATTTTCACAGCACGGACACATTTGTGAATAAGTAGATATTTGAAACATCATTTGGAGGGCCACAAAAATTAGTCCTGCGGGCCGCAGGTTGAGTACCACTGACATAGATGCATGGAAAGGGTAATGGAGGGTTTACTATATTTCTATCACTGTCTGTACACACACCTAACTCTATGGTACAAACAAATTCCCAAGCTTTCCATGAATAATCATAAGAATTAGAAACTGACTGAAAGTGTAGGAAACGTACATTTTGTAAACGCTGCAATATATTAATGAGGCTCTGTTACGTATTAAATTAACTACCTATTTATTTACTTTTACACAACTCCAAATTGCCCGATGAACTTATCATGACATCATGTGTATGTTATACATAATGTATCGATACTTTTTGTTGCTGACTATTTGGAGTTGGTATTCTGGAAAGGAAACACAAGCAATAAAAAGTATTCCGAGTGCTGGCTTGCAAGGGGAGTGACACTAAGACGAATTTCATGCGTGTAAAATACCTCTCATAGTGTCTACTATGTAATAATATGTGGCAATTTGCTTTATGTTGTTAATTTGTATTTAATATTAATTATAACAGCATGATTGATATATACTTTAGTAGATTTTAAATTTCAATATAACATTATTGTACCTACTTCTTAATTTATTTCAGTTGAAGTGTATATATCACTTTATATGAATTTTAAATTTGATTTAAAATATTGTAGTGCAAGTAACGGTGTGTTAAAGAACGGTAGCGCATCAAGAACCTACAGCAATTCTGTACATATAGTATAAAAACGCCATAAAAGGCATGGAGTGTATTTTTTTTTTAGTTAGATTTGTATTTATTAATTAACATGCCAGGCCGGCCAGGGTTAAATCCCAGCTTTTGTTGTTGGCAAATTTGCACTCTGTGAATTGTATAGAGGCTGCATAGTATAACCGGTAAAACTAAAACAAATATGGCTAAATTAAATTCAGCAGGGAACCCACACACTCATAAACAGAGCCTTGCTGAACCCGTAGTTTTGCTTTTTTGGTGTAACAAGAATGTGCACAGTGACCAGGGGACCTATTTTTCGAGATCGTTTGAGTTAAATATCATACGGATTGACGGCCGCCTGACGTCAGACAAAACAAAACAATAAACTGA
Organism: Leuctra nigra; assembly: GCA_934045905.1. Lineage (NCBI taxonomy): Eukaryota > Metazoa > Arthropoda > Insecta > Plecoptera > Leuctridae > Leuctra > Leuctra nigra. The sequence goes on from OW203762.1 coordinate 37,159,629, forward strand.
TTTGGCTTATTGGATGCTTATTTCCTTGGGACGGACGTCACTTTGACGTCAAGCTCGATTAGGTATGCGAGCGCTCGAAAATAGGTCCCCTGGGGTGCGATCACATAAATGAGAACTTTCTTGTCACAGTGACAAGACCCTAGAAGGCCGTGAATAACATTGAGATAAAAAGCTTTTCACCGTGACAAGCAAGTTCTCATTTTATGTAATGCACCCCTGGAGAGAGGTACTATTCATTTGGCTTATTACACAAATTTGTGAGCCACAGTACTGGTTTAAAAGTGGAAGTACATACTCCATAATTATTTTGCCAACTGCTGGTGCTTTATGAAATAATGTAGTAGTAATTGATAAATGACAATGTAAAAATAAAAATTAATTGCACTATTACCTACTTGTGTTTAACAAGATCCTCATAATATCCATTTAGGTTTGACTTAGGTGGCATTGTTGTTCTCCTAGTCCAAAGCTAGTCCCACTATGTTATTGGTATAGACAATTATTTTCCGATAAAACTTTTCGGAACAGCGACGGGCAGGCGACTGGGTTGTACGAATAGTATTAGTTGCCTAACTAGATTGGAATTGAGGTGGCTGTACATATTAGGCTTTGGGATTCACTACAATCATTAGTGATGTGCATTAGTGATATACTAGAGTCACCACTCAAAAATTTAAAAATTATTGGAAAAGAAAAGTTTTTTGTGTAGAGAGTGTGTTATTTTAGAATTAAGACGAAATAAGATTTGTTTTAGAAGGACAATTTAATGCTGACAGCAATCATCATCATTCATCATTCATCATCATCATCATCATCATCATCATCATAGTATGCTCTGGAGAGAATGTACATGCAAGTTGTTGCAAATAGTGTTCAGCTTGAAATTCATTTTCAAGCAAAGTGAGGAACCTAACTCAGGTAACAAGATATGTAGTAACTGCATTGAATTTTTACCGAGAGGAATTTCACCTATAAAATTTCATAGCTTTGCTGCAAGTGAATGCATTACAAACATTATCAAAATTCAGTTCATAAGTTTGGATTAATATTAAAAATCATCAAAACATTAGCATTGTTAACACTTTGAAGTAAGTACCTCTGTAAATTAAATTTTTAAGCAAATATGGTATACCTATAGTCCCTACTATTATCTGACAACACTAGAAAAAACATGGGCTGAAATGAGCTACTGACCTATAAAAACAATACAATTTAACATATTAGGTAGGTCCTAATTTTAAATTTTACTGATTTGACATGGTAGTTTTAGTTTTTCTATTCAGAAACCTGTACAAGTATGCAATTCTTTTAGTAAGCTCTTTCCATTTAGTTGGTCTAGCAAGGGGATAGACACCATACTGTAGCATCTTTTTCTTGCGTAGAAGAACCTGGTATTCGTTACCGCTAACCCCTCGTAACCAGAAAGGTACATTGTACAAGATCCTTGTAGGATGTAAGTTTTCATTGCCAAGAATATCAATATAATCATTTTGCCCAAAAATAGCTCGTTTTTCACTCCATGCATTCTTTGGCGTATATGTTGGCATCGGTAATTTTGTTCCACTAACAACATGCGGTATAGTTCCTTTTTGCAACATATGCTCCTTGTATCCATGGCGGCGTTTCAATGGCCCTGCGGCAACTTTATCGGCATGGTAACGAAAGCGGACAGCAGTAAGCTGTGGATTCCATCGTTGCAATCCTCTTGACAGAGAACCTACTATCATACTCATCTGGGTGCTGGGTAGGTACGTATTCACTTTCTTCAATATTCTGTGCAGTCTCCTTAACTTTTGCTGAAGATCTGTAAATGAGACAAGTTTTAGAAACACATCCACTTAGGTTAGCAGCCTCATGCTCAAAAGAAGTTGCGTCCGCAAGTAGACATTTGGGGATGTCAGTCCTCAACACCACAAGACCGTGCGTGAGCTAATAATCTTATGGACGGAATCCAGTAGACTCTGGGCACTTGCGTTGATAAAACCGGAAATTCTTTTGAGTACTATGAGGCTGTAGGTAGGTACCTATTTAGTTTAAATGGAATGTCTATTTGTCTATTGTCCCTCCCTTCCCCCTCTCCCTGACATTCCAATGCTGGTGAGGTCACCAGCATTGCTGGACACTGCTAAAATTCTGCCCCCTGATCCGACATTGTGTTGGAAACGGGCAGCAGATAATTATTTATTATTATTAAGCAGACCTACAAAATAGGTAAAGTTTACATAAAAAAAAAAAAATGTTTAAATTCTAAAAACGGGTTAGTTAAACATGGTTAAACTTAAAGCAGATGAGAACCTCCCAGAAGTGGCAAGTCTGGATCGCATGGCACTGCTAATGCATTTTTATGCATTTGTAGGATATAACGTAAATAATTCGAGTGAGGCCTTCATAACATTGATGACAAGCTGGTGAGCCAGAAGTAGTAGGTAGTAGTAAGTAATAGTCTGAAGGCTTATTTACAGTTCGCCGTTTACGCGCTGGCACTCGGGTCCCTTACCTAATATCGCAAAAAAAAGTATGGTGCTACTTAGAACCTTGCTACCTAGCTTAATGTAGCACCGACCTTGAACTAAAGACTAAAGAGAAAAGCGAGAGTACTGCATAGAAAGAAGGGCAGGTTAGAAGAGAATGAGTGGAGAGTGAAGCGTAAAGCTATTAGAGAAGAGCTCACTGGGGCAAAGAAAGATGCCAAAGATAATTATATGGAGAGACTGTTTGATGAGCAGGACATAAAAAGTAGTTGGAGAAAACTTTATGCTCATATTAGAGGGCAGAAAGGAAGTGGCAGAGACATTCCAGGGCTGAAGGACGATAATTCGGAGGCAGATAAGGACGAGGATAAGGCAGAGATGTTAAGCACTCAGTTTTCCAGAGTTTTTCAAGCAAAGGACAGGGAATATATTGGAGGGAGAAATGAAAGTGCTTTGTGGGAAAGTTTGAATATAACGACAACAGATATATGGAAAGAGGTCAGAAAAATAAAGAGTGGAAAGGCAGCGGGGCCAGATAATATTTCAGGGGATACTGTGAAGATGGCAGGAAAAAGCATAATTCAATATTTGGATGAGCTTTACAGAATATCTTTTGCCACAAATACGCTACCTCTAGAATGGAAGCAGGGGACGGTGGTCCCAATATTCAAGGCAGGGGAGAGAGGTGATCCCAGGAACTACAGACCGGTTAGCCTCACCTCTGTGATCTGCAAGACCATGGAGGGGGTCATAGCCAAGTATGTTCGGGGTCACCTAGTGAAACTGGGATGGCTAAGGAGCGAGCAACATGGCTTCCGACCGGGTCACTCGTGTGAGTCCCAGTTGGCGGGCTTATCGGAGGACCTTCATGAGGCGTTGGATAAAGGTGAAGTCGTTGACGCAATCTTGATTGACTTTGAGAAGGCCTTCGACAAGGTGCCTCATGGGGAGTTGTTGGGTAAGCTTGGCAACTTGGGACTGCACGAGGGAGTGGTGGACTGGATAGGCAGTTTCCTTCGCAACAGAGAGTTAGGGTAGGAAAATGCCTATCCAGGAGCGTAGCCGTTACATCAGGGGTTCCCCAAGGAAGCGTGTTGGGTCCCCTGCTGTTTATAATATATGTAAATAATATTGGCGAGGGCGTTACATCTAAGGTTAGATTATTTGCAGACGATCTAATTCTGACCAAAATTATAAGGTGTGATCAGGACAGAAGGGAGTTGCAGGAGGATGTACATAAAATAGAGGCTTGGGCAATTAAAAATAAAATGGTTGTGAATGCGAAAAAATGTCAGTATGTAAGATTTTCGAGGGCACGGACTGTAGATAGTGGAAGTTACCAAATGGGAGGGGTGCTATTAGACAAACAGGATAGCTGTAAATACCTTGGTGTGGTGCTACCCTGCTGAAAAATCTTAGCAAGATATTGTAAACAAGATCTTGCAAGATCTTAGCAAGATCTTGCTAAGTTCTTGCAAGATCTTAGCAAGATCTTGTACATTTTGCTGCCAAAAAAACTTTAAAATTTCATAAAAAAATAAAATTTTCTATATTTATGAATACTCATTTGCATTCGGGAAACCTCTTCTGAAGTATTGGACAAGGTTTGATTACACATTTCAATTATAAAATCCCGTGGAACCGCCGTGTTTTGAACCTGCGATCTCGTGGTCTGTAGTCGAGCGTCTTACCGAGTAGGCCACCGGTGCAGACAAGACTTAGCTGCGCTAATAGTGATCATATTGAGTTTTCATATTTAAGTGAACATATTTATATTATTTAGTGGATCATTATATTGTTATTAACATGATAAAATAGGAGAAACGATAAATATTAAGATTTATTTATAAAGTAAATTGATCTGTGATATTTCCCCATAAAATATATCAGCTCACGCTATGTAGTATAATTACTATAGTTTATTTTACTAGGTGATGTGGTGCAAATTTTCTAAGTCAATGAAGTAAAAATTCTGTAGTTTATATACCTTACTACTACAAATACTGTAGTAAAAAGTCAATGAAGATACTTCAGAATTTACTAAACTACAATATAAATCGGCTATAGTAAACATACTGTAGATTACACTTTTCTTTACTACAGATGAGATACTATAGATTTTCAATGAAGTATATATACTACCTATAGAACTTACTATAGCAAACTTATTCTGTCTGTAGTCAAAGTACTCTAGCTACATACTTCGAATTACTACAGTGAAGTACGTTCCCTATAACTTTACTATAGAAAACTGCAGTATATATCGCAAGTAGTAAAAACACTATAGTACATACTTAGAATTATTATTATTATTTATTTATCAACAATAACTACAGTAGGTCAAGTATATTTACTCCAGAGTAAAAAACAGTCTATTTCAGCGGTAGTAAAAATACTGTAGTTTATACTTTAGTTTACCACCGATACTGTAGAATTTACTTCAGTAATCTATGGTATTATGGAGTAAGTTTTTGCATGTACTTCAAGTACTATAGCACATACTATAGTTTACTACACGTTATTACATAATACTTTGGAATACCTACTTCAAAATATACTATAGGAAATTTTCCTAAGGGCCTTAGCAAGATCTTGAAAAAATCTTGGTAAGATCTTGGTAAGATTTTGGCAAGATCTTGATTAGGTCTTGTCAAGATCTTGATAAGATCTTATCAAGATATTACCAAGATCTTGGTAAGATCTTGGCAAGATCTTGGTAAGATCTAAGCAAGATCTTGATTAGGTCTTGTCAAGCTTGTCATCTTGCCAAAATCTTACCAAGATCTTGGTAAGATCTTGGTAAGATCTTGGTAATATCTTAATAAGATTTTATCAAGATCTTGACAAGACCTAATCAAGATCTTGCCAAGATCTTGCCAAGATCTTACCAAGATTTTTTCAAGATCTTGCTAAGGCCCTTAGGAAAATTTCCTATAGTATATTTTGAAGTAGGTACAGACATGGGCAAAATACTCTGTTTCAATGTATTTGGAATACAAGATACTGATACTTTCAATTTGGGTATCTAAAATACAAGATACAAGATACATTTTAGAGATGTATTTAAAATACAAGATACAAGATAGTATCTTTAGATACTTCAAAAAAGATACATTTAAAGATCCTTTTTTTTATTCTCATACATATCATCCAACAGTAAAAAATTTAGGGACTTACTTTCTAAATTAAATTTTAATTTGTTCTATTTGTAAGGCAACATACTTAAGACGGCTGGGTAGTGAGTTTGACCTTGAATAGTTTTTTAATCGATTTTTATCAATATCTTTTTCCAGTGTAATTGAGCGAGCGTAGCGAGCGTCAACACGGTACTCTTATGGCACTTTCTCTGTGTGTTTTTTTTGTTTTTTTTTTGTCTGCACTGCCGAGGTCAAACCGCACAACCAATCGATCTGAAATTTTGCACACGTACTAACGTGATCTATGCGGTCTCTGGGATCGTTTTTGAAAGGGATCTTGTGATTGGTTCAAATTTAAAAAAAATTATCTTTCGATTGGGAATTTGAAAGTTTCCCGTTCAATTTGAAATTTTGATAAGTCATTACGACCAACATTTTGCCCAATCAAACAAAATTTCATCCAATTAAAATTAAAAAAATTATTTAATGTGTTTTTTGAAATTTAAACTAGAACCGTATCACCGATCAACTTAAAACGTTGCATGGTCATTGGGACCAACATAATCTGTATTTTTGACTACTTTCAGACTATTCTGTGTTTAAATCCAAAAGTAATTGACATTTTACGGACATTTTGCGTGTTGGCTGTCAAATTTCTCGAAAATGTTGATCACGGCTACTTTGACTCTTCAGTTCTAATCCAAGGTAGTTGAGCAAAACTTTTAAACGCATATGAAACTAATAATTACCGTTCAACAGATCGATCTGATATTGTGTACACACACTAATATCGTATGAGTGGTCCCAGGTATATTTTTTGAAAGAGATTCTTTGATTTTTGAATATTTACTGGGAACGTAGTTCAATTATAAAGGTTCAATCGATCAACTTAAAACTTTACATGTTTTTTTTTTTTTTTTTTTTTTTTTTGTTATGGCGTTACAGGACTGGTAATCCTACTGCCGCCTCAACAACTCTACTCCATTGACGATGCGCCATTATAGGAGGTGAAGTTGGTTGAGGATTCGTAACTTATACCCCGTTCCCACTACAAGTTTCAACTACAGTTGAAAATCTCAATCGCAGTTGAACATCAGTGTGAACGCAATGCAATCGAGTTCAACTGCGATCGAAAACTCGATCGTGTTTCTAGAACTCAGTTGAGATCTGAACTGCAGTTGACCAAAGCAGTTTACTAGGAAATATGCGCGCACCACTATACAATCTTTGGACATTTGACACCTAACCTATTCATACCTGACATTTTCGTCATTGCCGACATTCCCGTAGCTATTATAAGTTTACTCCTGTGTTTACTTGAAATTTGTTGATTATATTGGCGTTGATAATTTGCGTCAAAGCAAATAAATAAATAATTTCACTTTCGGTGAGCGCCATGTTGTTGATTGTTCAAAAACAGCTGGTAGTCAGGCGGGTTGCATAGATTACAGGGTTCAACTGCAGTTGAGCTAGAGATTCTGTGTGAACGCAAGTGATAGTTTTGGTTGATCAACACAGATCAACGCCATTTTTATTTCAACTGCAGTTGAGGTCAACTGCGGTTGAAACTGTAGTGAGAACAGGGTATTAGGGATGATAAGCGAGTGAGTAGTTAGCTCCTTGCGCTCTGCTGTTGTTTAACGTCCCATCCCAAGGACGGTGTAACGCCCGTCGAGAGACTGATATCAGGTGGAGGGGTGTCGTTACACTAACCCCCAAACACCCCAGTCTCTCTGGCCCAACGGCAGCAACTGGCAAGGCAGAGTTGAATGGTCACCCATCCAACTACTGACTGCGCTCAATGTTGCTTAACCTCGGTGATCTGACAAGAACCGAGGTATCCATTACACCAGCCATTGGGTTCTTTAGTTAGTCCCATGTAGTTAGTTAGTTCTTTAGTCCCATGGTTATTGGGACTAATATTTGAGTGATATTTGGAGATTTTTAAACAAGTCTGTGAAAAATTCAAGAAATTGGCTTTTAATGATATTTTTGATAGACGCAGAATTTCGGTTCGAGGTGTTACGCGTATCCGTGCTCGTTCATCAACGCGTTTCACAGAGCGTTTTCCTAGTTGTTAACAAAATAGGGCTATGGACGTGAATTCAGAACAGTTCAATGAAAATAATTTCATAGTTTGGAATAAGCTATTAGTTTTATTGTGTCCAACAGGTGTTTAGAACCCGAAAATTACTAAATTTTCGGGTTTTAAACACCTGTTGGACAAAATACAACTAATAACTTATTCCAAACTATGAAATTATTTTCATTGAACTGTTCTGAATTCACGTCCATAGCCCTGTTTTGTAAACAATTACACTGGAAAAAGATATTGATAAAAATCGATTAAGAAACTCGTTAATGCCACGCTCACTACCAAGCCCTCTTAACATTTTCTTGATCGATTCAATACGGCAACGTGTATTATTTGATGCTTGTTTGAAATCAAGCAAGAGATAAAGCTATCTTTGAAATTCTAGGCGCATAAAAATGTATCTTGTATTTTAAATCTTCAAAAAAGATACAAAATACTTTAGAAATGGGTATTTAAAATACAAGATACAGATACATTTGGCTCATGTATTTAAAATACTAGATACAAGATACAAATGTATCTAAGATACGTATCTTAAGATACAAGTATCTAGATACTGCCCATGTCTGAGTAGGTATTCCAAAGTATTATGTAATAACGTGTAGTAAACTATAGTATGTGCTATAGTACTTGAAGTACATGCAAAAACTTACTCCATAATACCATAGATTACTGAAGTAAATTCTACAGTATCGGTGGTAAACTAAAGTATAAACTACAGTATTTTTACTACCGCTGAAATAGACTGTTTTTTACTCTGGAGTAAATATACTTGACCTACTGTAGTAATTGTTGATAAATAAATAATAATAATAATTCTAAGTATGTACTATAGTGTTTTTACTACTTGCGATATATACTGCAGTTTTCTATAGTAAAGTTATAGGGAACGTACTTCACTGTAGTAATTCGAAGTATGTAGCTAGAGTACTTTGACTACAGACAGAATAAGTTTGCTATAGTAAGTTCTATAGGTAGTATATATACTTCATTGAAAATCTATAGTATCTCATCTGTAGTAAAGAAAAGTGTAATCTACAGTATGTTTACTATAGCCGATTTATATTGTAGTTTAGTAAATTCTGAAGTATCTTCATTGACTTTTTACTACAGTATTTGTAGTAGTAAGGTATATAAACTACAGAATTTTTACTTCATTGACTTAGAAAATTTGCACCACATCACCTAGTAAAATAAACTATAGTAATTATACTACATAGCGTGAGCTGATATATTTTATGGGGAAATATCACAGATCAATTTACTTTATAAATAAATCTTAATATTTATCGTTTCTCCTATTTTATCATGTTAATAACAATATAATGATCCACTAAATAATATAAATATGTTCACTTAAATATGAAAACTCAATATGATCACTATTAGCGCAGCTAAATCTTGTCTGCACCGGTGGCCTACTCGGTAAGACGCTCGACTACGGACCACGAGATCGCAGGTTCAAAACACGGCGGTTCCACGGGATTTTATAATTGAAATGTGTAATCAAACCTTGTCCAATACTTCAGAAGAGGTTTCCCGAATGCAAATGAGTATTCATAAATATAGAAAATTTTATTTTTTTATGAAATTTTAACGTTTTTTTGGCAGCAAAATGTACAAGATCTTGCTAAGATCTTGCTAAGTTCTTGCAAGATCTTGCTAAGATCTTGCAAGATCTTGTTTACAATATCTTGCTAAGATCTTGGCAAGATCTTAGCAAGATCTTGCTAAGATTTTTCAGCAGGGTAGATCGAAAGGTGGACGGGGACCTACAAATCGGATCGGTAGTCGCAAAATCATCAAGGCAGTTAGCGTTTGTGATGCGGAGCTTGAAGGGCGCTAGCCATAGAACCAAAGCAAAAGCGTACACAACGCTAATTAGGCCTATCGCGGAATATGCTGGAGCAGTATGGGACCCTTACAAAAAGGGACACATCAGGGCGATAGAGAATGTTCAAAGAAGAGCCGCTAGAAAAGTAACAGGTAAAACAAAATACAGAAAGTGGGTCATAGCAAACAAAGGTCAGAAGGTGGGAAGTGAGTTCACGATCACACTCCAACGGGTTCCCGAGAGTGTAAGCGAAATGCTAAAGGAGCTAGCATGGGAATCGTTGGAGGACAGGAGGAGGAAGGCTCGCCTTTTATATATGTACAGAGCGTTAGTCGGGAAGGAGGCTTGGAAGGAGGTGGCGAGTAGGTTTGCGATGCCGGACTACTACAGTAGGAACGACCATCCGTGGAAGATCAAGGAGAGAAGGTCGCGAACTGAGGGTGGTAGGCATTCGTTCGTGAACCGAACCATTAGGGAATGGAACTCGATTGAACTCCGGGATTTCCCAGCTGACTTGGCCGAGTTGAAAAGTTTAATTTAGGTAGTCGGAAGTTAATGATAGTTTGAAAGTACATATGTTAGAATATTGATTGTTATAATTTTTGTTAAATATAAGCAGTAAATTGATGTTTAACAATTAATATTAAACATTAATATTAATATTTATAGTTATTTTTATATTTATATTTATATAAATATTTATTTATTAATATTCCGTGAATCTCACAACGTATTATGTATTCTTGTGCCATGAGTTAAGTCGATTTTATTCTTAGACTGTATACAATACTGTAACCTATAAGATTGTTCTTAGTCGTATTTTATTTTGACTAGAAAATATTTAATATTAAGACCTCTACCACCTGTTCAATGTAACAAATTGTTGAAAAATAAACATACATACATACATACATACATACAGCACCACCAATCACCATAGCACCAAACAAATGCGATATTAGGTAAGGGTCCTGCGCTGCAAGATAAATATGCTTTAAATCTTTTGACCTTAAAAGCTCAGTGCTTGGCGTTGAGCCATCTGATTGGCCAGCGTTGAAGGGCTGAACGTCTGTTGCCATACTGTAAACATATGCATAAACTTCATAGTAAACTAAGTGCCCGAAACAGTAAACCATAGAGGAGGTCACTTCATTAGTTCGCAGACCGATTTCCCATACACCAACATGAGGATCTGGACGCGAACTTATGAATGGTACCTACCCTAGGTAGGTAGTACAGGTACAGTACTATGCGAAGGCATACGAAAAAATAGGTGTGAATACAAGGGTGGAAGACGCATGATATTATAATAGCGAAGAAAAGAAAGAAGTGAGGTTATGATTCCTGGACGAACTTCCTACCTACCTTGTAGTAGGCTAACTACTTTACTATACATCTGAACCTCTTAGGTAGGTTGATAATATCATGTATTTCTCATAGGTACACTTACATTACAGCTTTGTACAGAACTGCTTTGTTCTCAAATCGGCAAGTAATTAGATACTGTCACATTATTTCAACAAAATACAACACACACACAGCTCTGAGTCTGAAGACCCGAGTTCGATGTCCGTTTGTGCGTTGCCCTTGCCGTTTGACAGTTTGTTGTGTTGTGTCAGCCATGCAGGGAGCTTACAATTCTTTGGAACATACTGTTTGTTCGTTGAAATCTTCTCAAGGTGATCTTTCAAACATCACATTAAATTTACCTTCTCTTCCTAAGCCCATCTTTGAAATAAGTTACAGAACTGAAAGCGACAAAGATGAAACAGTGTCAACTCCTAACCCTACTTTTTCGGCGGATACTTTCAATGCTAAAGTGATAAAGGCAATTCCATTAACATCAGGAGAAGATGTCAAAACTGTGATTGATTTATCATTGGATTTGTCAGCCTCGTGCATCGAATTCCAACCTGGTGACTCCTTAAGCATTGTTCCAATTAATTCACTTTCTGAGGTTGAGCAGATATTGCATCATCTTCGTCTTGTGTCCGATGCTGATCGAACTTACAAACTGAAAATAAAGGATGGAATTACTGTAAAAAATCCTTCGTCTATCGCTCATATTCCTATGAGTGGTACTATTCGTCATATTTTACAGAGTTGCTTGGAAATCCGAGCTGTTCCGAAGAAGCTCTTTGTACGAGTTTTGGCAGAATATGCTACTGATCCAGCTGACAAAAGGCGCTTAGAAGAGCTCTGCAGTAGACAAGGAGCAAAGGAATATGGTCAGTTCATCACTGAAGCTAGGACTACTCTCTTGGATATTTTTGAAACATTTCCCAGTTGTTCTCCTCCTATAGAAAGAGTGTTTGAATTCTTGCCCAGACTCCAGGCTAGGCCTTATTCGATTGCTTCATCTCCGCTCAGTGGTCCCGAGGTTCATGTAGTCTTTTCTTTGCTGGAATTACCTCCCAAGAGCCAGAAAGGAAAGAAATATGGTGTTTGTACTGGTTGGTTATACTTGTTTGCTGATATTAATAAGACTTTAATTCAAAACTTTGATGGATTGAGTCTGACTTGTGACAAGTCCAATGCACCCACTGTTCCATTATTTTTAAGAAAGAGTAGTGGGTTTCACTTGCCACAAGATCTGTCTGTTCCTTTAATTCTAATTGGACCGGGTACTGGAATTTCTCCCTTCATTAGTTTTTTGCAACATCGAGGACAGCAAAAAGATTCCATGCCCAAGGAGCAGATATTTGGTGAAATTTGGCTTTTTATAGGATGTAGATATTATGAAAGAGACTATTTATTCAAATCTACAGTCCATGATTTTCTCGAAAGTGGAGTTATTTCTCGTCTGTTTGAATCTTTCTCTCGAGACAAACCTTCACTGAAAGATGAGGGAGTGCGATATGTTCAAGACAATATAAAACGGCACAGTAAAGAGTTTGTGTGTCAACTCTTAGAAAAAAATAGTATTGTGTATGTCTGTGGTGATGGAAAAAATATGGCAACAGGTGTCATGGAAGCAATTGTCTCATCTATTAAAATGGAAACAAGTAAGAAGTCACATTTATAGTGAATACTAAATGCACTTAAAGTTATAGAGCAAATACTATACTAACTGAATTATTTTTTTTCTAGTTGTATCTGAAAAAGAAGCTCAAGAATTGGTATGTCAACTAAAAAAAGATGGAAGATACCTTGAAGACATTTGGGTATAAATTTTAAGTGACCCATACACGGTCAATCTTCCATGACAAACTTACTTGACAAGCCTGGAAGTTTAAATACGTTTGTGGGGCTTTCAGTGAAGCTTGAAGAAATTCAAACACGGACAGAAATCCTTCATTCTAAGGTCTGACATGACATGCAAGTCGTTACCTACAGTCGTTAGTCGCTCCTCTACATCCTTTATGTAAACGGTCTGCCTGAGGCCTTAGGCCCGGGCACTGTTGCAAGCTTTGCAGATGACACGAGTCACCTCGTTACAGGCAAGAATCGGGAAGAGCTCGTCCAGATAGCAAATATCGCCGTCCAAAACATGGCTCATTGGTGCAAGTCAGCCAAACTCATCCTAAATGGAAGCAAAACTACATTTCTACAGTTCCGAACAAGACAGCGGCACATCGACTCAAGCCCGTTAATAAAACTTGGCAGCAAGACACTAGCGGAGAGCGAGAGCACTAAATTCCTAGGCATCACTATAAGCAATACACTTGACTGGACTGGGCATGTTGACGTCATCGCTAAGAAGATGGCCTCATCCATTTATCTCTTACGGAATCTTGTTAACCAGACCAGCCTATCGGTCCGTAGGGTAGCCTATTTCGCAAATGTTGAGTCCCATCTTAGCTATGGAGTGTGTTTTTGGGGATATGCACCTCCAGCCAAAAGGCTATTTATATTACAAAAAAAGGCCATAAGAATAATGATAGGAGCCTCGTATGGTGCAACAAGCAAGCCACTATTTATAAAATTAGAGATTTTAACCTTCCCTTGCCTTTATTTGTTCCATACCATCATGTTAACCAGAACCACACTTGACAACAAACCTACCAACTCCCATGTACATGCCCATGCCACACGCACTCATGATGACATCCATATAGAGGCACATGCACTAGCCCTGTATGGTAACAGCCATAATTATGCAGGCGCAAAATTTTATAACAGATTACCGAAAATTTTAAAGGAAGAAAAATGCGACAAACTGTTCAAATATAGACTTAGAAAGATTTTAATTGATAAATGTTTTTATTCAGTTACAGAATTTCTCGAGTATTTCGGCTGATGAATCGTTTTATTTACTACATGCCATTGTGTATCATTATTTTATATTTCTACATTGTTACCCTCACTTACCTGATTTGACTATGTATAGTTACTATGTACCTATTATTACTATGTATTATTTATATTATTATTATGTATATTAATGTATTATCTTGACTTGTTCTATAACATTGTTTGTTAAATGGAATAAAATACATTTGATTTGATTTGATTTGATACCTAATTAATTATGATTGGACAAGTATGTTTGATGTTTTGTTTACCTTTGTTTATAATAACAACGAAACATACAATTTGTAAATAGACCATATATATGTACCTACACTCAAACCAATAAAAATCGGTACTCGAAAAGAAAAGGATTGGCTGATTAAGGTTTGATGGAATCATCCCATGAAGGCTGTGTTAACGCGTCATCTACCTCTAGTAGGTGAGCTTTAATTTAGTTTATAATAACAAGGATTGATTGTCAAGGAACCTTACCAGTAACCAATCCTTTTCTTTGAGTGTGTTAACTAAATTTATGTGTTTTTTTCTTGTTTTTATGACCTATATTTTCTTTAGTACCTATCAAGTTTTAACTTCATAATTAAAATATGAAAATTAAAATTGTATTCTCATTATTATGCTCTTTGATTTCTTTTACTGAAAAGGTTCTCCATGGGAATAGAGGAATAGATAGATAATTATAATTTAATTAATATACCTACTTATGGTTTGAATATAATGAATTGTTCAGCATAAATCAACGTTTCCCCAAAGTTCACAAATACTGAGAAAATTACAGAGTATAATACCTTTGATGAATAATGTTTTTTAAAGCGCGTGGGTCTACCCCTAATTTTGCTTGGCCGCGATTGTCTTAAAAATTTCACAGGATAATAGAAAAAGAGTAAATCTGTGTTCCCATGGTCGAAAATGTTAGATTTTTTGTTTTCTTTTTTCGTGGTAGGGGTCAGTGGTAAATTTGGAGGCGGACGCATCCCCTCACTCTTTTTTCAGGGTGGACGCCCACTTATTTTTGATATAGAAGTAAAAATTGTCTTAAAATTGTGTAGGTACAAATCGCGTAAAAAGGCACCAAATTTGGTAATGAAATTCAAAATGTCCCGGACCTATGCGCCCCGGACCCGCATTGTGTTGGGGGGCCCTCTCCCCAAACCCCCCATTGTTTATGTGTCAAATATGTTTCCCTGACATCGCCGAACGTCCGTCCACTTATTATTTTACAAAATTAACCACTATGGTTGGGGTGCAAAAAGACCTTAAGATACTCCAGTTTGACTCTCTGCAGCAGAAGGAGTAAAAACATTTTTTATTTGATTTTTCAATTCATGGAGGCACAGATTTGTCCTTTCTCTATAACCAGTAAAATGTTGATGCTATTCGGACAAGCCGTTTAAAAAAAATAAGGGTACCTTAAGCTTTTTATGTTTTTTTGTAGTTTTCAATAATTTAATAATTATAAAATTCAGTTCTTAGGTTTGGCTATTAATTAAAAATAACATAAGTTGTTGGAATTTCATAAACCTGAATGTTTTTATTACAGCAATATTTCAACAAATGCATCTTTCAAGAAAAACAAATTTGAAAAACATTGACCATTTGGAGTCAAAAAACTAAATCACCTGTTGCCATTTTTCAATTATCTCTGTTTTTAAAGTTGATGTCAAAATTTTGTCAAATAATTGACACAATTGAAATAAAATTGAAAATTATAATTTAAATAATTACAGCCTGAAGAAGTTTGTTGAAATATAAACGAAATATTGCTGTAATAAAAACAAGGTTTTAAGCCCTCTTTTATTTGAATACTAATCACACACAATCCCCAGTGCCCTCTACTGAACGGTTCTAAAACAGCTGGCGCTAGCCGCTTGTGTTGCTTGTGACGACATTATGACGAATATCTTTATAAATCTACCATACTATTGGCTGATCTCCTGAACGCGCTGTCATAGTAGAAAGGTAGAATTGTGTTGGTATCAGTGTAATCGTTGGCAGGCTGTTGGTAGGAATGAAAATATTTGAATTCTTCATTCATCATAATCTTGGCGCCTTGGAGTTGAAGAAGCGTCGTGAACTGAAACCTGAAACTTGATTGAAAGAACAGTGTTTTTGTAAGTAATTCTATTTTCGTCTCAGTTATAAAATTGTAATTAATATATTGCCATTATACTGTAATAATTATATATAGTGTAAGTACCTAGGTAGGATGAATGAAACCCTACCGACTGATTTGACAAAATTGTTAACCATAACCTCTTACCTATCTTAACGCAGCTTGGTGACTTTACATTGTAGGTAGGTACTACTTAATTAATTAGTTCTGTTCGTTCGACTTGCATTAAGTTAGTACACTGAACTACACCCGCCCCACTCTTGTGGAAAGCTCACACACACATGTCAGTGGTTAATTTGGGATGGGGGGTGCGAGACCAGATGCGACCCTCACTCTTTTTAGGGTGGACGCCGGCCACCCACTTATTTCTCAAGGAAGTAAAATGTACTTAAATGGTGTAAAAATCGCGTAGAACGGGAACAAATTCGTTCTTGAAATTCAAAATTTTCATGGGGCTCTGCACCCCAGACGAGCATTCGGGCCCTTTCCCAAACCTCCCATTGTGTTTTTAAGAAAATATGTTTACCTAACAATAGCCGAGCATCCGCCCACATATTAGTTAACAAATTAACCACTGCTTATTGTTTGAGTAGTGATAGGTAGAACATGTACCTACCTGCTGTGTAAGGAGTCCTTGGAGAAGCTGTTTGTAGACACCGAAGATCACTTCCCCTTCTCAACGTCCTACCTATCCTGTAGGTAGTGGATAGTCTACGCACACATGACTTAAGTTATAAGTTAAGGCACGGGACACGATTGACGTGGACGGACGATGCGAAAGCAGAAAGTAGAATTTTGCTTAACATTTTCTTTCGCGTTCAAATTGTAAATCTCGGTGAATTTCCAAATATCTTAACATTGTTAAATTTTTTTGTTGAAAGAAAAAAAAAATTTATTGTTGAATGTTCAGAAGGGGGAAGTAATCTTCGGTGTCCGCAGCCAGTGTCTCCAAGACTCCTTCCTCAGCAGGTCTCCACATATGAAAAGGAAAAATGTGTGAAATTGTCATGGAAGATCATGGTATCGACTCGACATAGATTTTTAATATCAAGATTCAAAATGAATTAAGAGGATTCTTGTTATTCTTTAGGTACTAGATAGTACCTACCTACCTAGTAGTACAGGTCTACCGTCTACCTACTGTGTTCTTCCATCATTTAATATACAATTTCATACTAAAAATTGTGTATTATCAGGGTAGCACCTACTTACTACCTAGGTACTAGCGAAGTACTCGTAAAGACTAGTAGTACTACTTACTGTTTGCTTATTGTATTCCAGAGTGAGTTAGTTTTAAACTATACTATTTTCACTCTTTTTAACCCAATTCCATTCTTAACCCATTGGCGAATGATTTTTAAAGATAAAAACTTGTCTGGAAATTGGAATTAATTTTTAGGTTACATACACTTGGCCAAACAAAAATTGAACGTTCAATAAATCTGATAGGCTGATAAATGTAAGATCGCACAATCAGAAGTCAGTCTAAGCGATATCATTGTCTCACTCTAGTAGGTGACCTCACATTTCAATGATAATAACAACCACCAGCAGTCATTCAAATTTGGTCAACGTTCAATTTTTGTTTGGGCAGTGTACATAGAACTCCATTTTGAAACACAAAATGGCCAAAACATTCATATAGGTACCTATATTGATAATTTGACATGAATGTTTTAATACGAGTTTGGAAGAGAGGAACTGGCTAGATTCCCTCGTCTAACTACAGAAGGGCAATCACAAATATGGCGAGTTGTGTTCGTCAAGATACGCCAAGGCTTAAACAGTAAAACATGATGGTAGTGTCCCAATAGGTAGTCAGTGTTTATGTGGAGATGCTGAAGTATAAAAACTACAACTTTACCACTAAAAATATAATCCAATGTTTTTATGTGTCCCTGGTTCCTATTATTTTCAAGCATTCGCTGGCCATGGCCGGACAGTTGACAACATGATAGCAGTGTGAGCTCGCGAATAGTTAGGTATACGGCGTTTCCTTTGTAGATAGTTCGTTGCTATTTGAGAACTGACAATCCAGTAGTAGCCTGGAATGCAGAGAACATTAATTGAAAAGGTTTTCTCATTTCAGAATAGGTACCTAATAGTTATTTTGCCTATAATTATCTGAACACATAGTTACCCATATGCATTATTTTTGTTTGATGAATAGTTTCCAACTCCAAGGAGTTGATTTCCCTACTAAGTTTCTCTAGAACTAATTTTAAAATAGGAAATTTACATTAAACATCATAATTCTTCTATTGCCATGGCACCATGGTGTTGGTTTGGTAACACATTTTAGGAGACTTAGAAATGACATCACAATTCTGATTCTAGTCAGTTACATGCCCTTTGTCCTGCCAACTGTTCCATGACATTTCAAATTGAATTTCAAATGAAAATTTTACATATCTCGCTCGAGTGATAATAGGTAGGGTATGTGTTGTTATGTTATGGTACCTATTATGTTACCATTATGTTGAACTACAAATTTAATGACAAATTTACTGCAATAAAATTTCTAGGGCTGTGCGAGTTTGATATTTTAAGGTCGAGTCGAGTTCGAGTCGAGTCAGTGAGATGAATCGAGTTTTTCGAGTCGAGTTCGAGTCATGTTCAGCAAATGTTCACCTATGTACTATTAGGTCATAAAATTATTATTCGACCATCATCACAAAATGAATAGAAATATTTACATTAATCATACATCATCTATACATTGTAGGGCTGCTAATTCATGTAATTTCTTATTATAAGATAAGATGTGTATAGGTAAATAATTTTGATTCTCATACTACTGGGGTTTGAAGTGCTGCTACTAGAAATTTGTAGCTTGGAATGACAAGTAAAGATCTAAGCTTTAACAGCTACTGTATTTTGGGGGAAAAAATCCATGCAATCTGCAACTAGAAATACTACTAGGTACTAGGCACTACATAGAATGTAAAGGCCAAAGACCCTAGAACTTCCTTAGGCCAAAATTCTGGGTTTTTGCATTCCTAAAAGTATTGTCAGAAGCACTTAGACGAG
Source organism: Leuctra nigra (assembly GCA_934045905.1). Classification (NCBI taxonomy): domain Eukaryota; kingdom Metazoa; phylum Arthropoda; class Insecta; order Plecoptera; family Leuctridae; genus Leuctra; species Leuctra nigra. The sequence continues at coordinate 37,178,560 of OW203762.1, forward strand.
TTATGTCACTTATCAGCAGGAATATCATATTTCCCAAATCTCAACAATTTCATCCAACAATGCTTCATTATTATTTCATTGTGTGACATTTTAACAGAAATTCATGTGTTCTTGTGAGTTGAGGAGTGGATTATTGATGGAAGAAGTAGGTAGGGGTCTGTTAAGGATGTAGGCAGGATAAATATTGTCTTAAAAAAAAAAAAAAAAATTGAAAACTCGAAAAAGTTGAGTTTAACCCTTTTTGACTCGATTCACCCCCCAAACTCGACTCGAACTCGAAATTTCGAGTACTCGCACACCCCTAAAAATTTCATGAGATTGAGACTTCCCTATTTCTTAGCTCAGTCTTCAACCTTTACGGAATCATGATATTTCACTCAATTACACTTGTTGAAAAGAATCGTGATTTATAAAATAAAGCGTTTTTTCGAAAACTAAATGACTTTTAATTTCGTTCTTTCTCAGTTCATCTTCCAATATCATTCTCTTAGGGCCAGTCTTTCAATACTCCACTAACTTTTAATCGGTCGACTTGAACTGTAAATGTCATGGCAGCCAGCGACCAATGACATTCCTGTAATTACTTTGTTAACGTATTTGGTTTTAGCAGAGTAGGTATTTAAAAACTGCACCTAATTAAATTATGTAGTTTAATTTCTGTTCTTCTTGCAGAATTGGCATCAAAATGGCTCCAGTAACAGATTGGGCTAAGAGGTGGTCCATTTGGTCATTGGATGGAGATAGTCAGTCTCTTATGGCAGATATGGAGGTAAATCAGCTCACAAATACTGGGTCAAAAGCTCACCCTCACAATATAGTTCCCTGACAAGACAATATTTCCCTAGTAATTTCAAGTACATTGCATGGTCCTCCACAGGGGGGGGGGGGGGGGGGGGTCTTGCTTCTTCGAACCTTCACAGATGCCGAAGAAATATATTAGTATGGAACGAAGAAATATATTAGTATGGAATTCTTGACAGAAAATTAATTCTGAATTCAGTCAAGTTTCTTTTTACAGAAATGAACTAGACCTACTTTGCCTCATATCTGAAATAGTAGTAGTTGGTCAAAATATTTCGTTCATAATTCTATAAAATTATGGAATTATATGGCTCATTTGAAGAAAACCCTTTTTGAAGCTTTTTGGTCTTTGGAATTGGAATGCAGCTTAAACTTGATTATAGATGAACCATGTCTAAAATGAAGTACCTACTTTGAATTGAGTTAATTATTACAACATTTCTCATGGCTATATGCATCCTGCACTGGCATATGCTGGGGGACCCTCTAGGTATAAATCCTGCAGACACTATTGTACAGTCACATTCAAAAGAAGCCGGTCAAATCCCCATGTTGGCATATGGAAAACCGGTATAGGAAGTATTGATGTGACTGTACCTGTGACTTGACTTGATAATTATTGATGTTTTTTCAGAAAGAATTTGTGAAAGTGCCTCTTAGTGGATCTACTGCTGTTTGCATGCTGACTCAATTGGTCCACTGCATTCGGCGAACAAGTGACATTAGCTCTGAAACTTTGCACAAAATTGCTGTTTTGTGTTGCCGTAATCTGCACCCTGAGATAAAAACATTCAGTGCTGCAAAGTTTCTTGCTTCAATTTTTCACATTATCAAACATTTCATTGCCAGTGTAAGTACCTACATCATAAACCTATTCATACTCAGTGGTGTAGTCCTACCTAATATTTTTTTGGGGTATACGCTACCATGGGCGTACCCAGGATTTCTACCAGAGGGGGGGGGGGGGGGGGGGGGCAATTCAAGAAAAACAATTCAGGGTGTTTTTTTGGTTTTTGAACACTGTGAAATCAATTAGGATTTTAAGATTTTTAAGAATTGAGCGAAATATTGCATTTGAATGTAGGTATTAAGTTTTTGAAAGTCTAACAATAATTATTACTCAATTTTAAGACGTTATGAGGCGTGTTTTGTTAAGATATTAAATATATTTTATAATTTGACACTTTGGGGTTGATGGAGAGCATAGCACCACCTTGTCCCGCAGGGTTTTTTTGACACTTTCAAATTACCTTTTTTGAGTTTTTTTGCTTACGAAATGAAATTAGACGTAACACCACACAATTTTTAAGTATTACTGACCACTCTTCAAGCAAAACTATTTTTTTAGGTATACGGCGTATACCCGCGTATACCCCTTCTAAGTTTTTGGGTATACTTTTTAGTGAAAATACTTTTTTAGGTATACCCGCGTATACCCCTTCTAAGCTTTTGGGTATACTTTCCAGTGAAAATACTTTTTTAGGTATACGGCGTATACCCGCGTATACCCTCGACTACACCACTGTTCATACTACCTTATTGAGTGAGCGAAATTGCGGTATGAGAGCTCTAGACTTATTTGAAGGGCTTTGGACCAAACTGAGAAATGAGCAGTCCGCAGTTGGACTCTGTTCATTCATATGTTTAAATATGTACCTAAGTACTTACATAACTCTTTTTAATGAAGGATGAGTGGCAGAAGACAAGGACATGACTATGTAAATGGATGAAGATATTCTTTGAGTCAGCTGATTCTTGCATTTCTATCAATCCCTTTTTTTTTTTTATCTAACCCTTGCCATTGCTGTAAAGTAAAGTGTAAATTAATGATGCTTTGCATGTAGATTGAAGAGGCTCAGTCAACCTCAATGTGGTGTATGTACTCTATCTGTAATTCTCATCTAGTACCTCTTTACGTCTTCTAAGTACTAACATTGATCAATATGTAACTCTCTCATTAGAGATGTGAAATTTTTCGGAAAATTTTCCTGGCTTATTTTTTCGGATTTTTTTTTTTTTTTTTTTGTATTGCCTATTTAAAATAAATAGGTATTTTGCAAATTATTTTCAACGATTTGAAGGACTTTACCTACTTGAATATTTACCTCAGCAGAAAAGCTACAAACTGCATTTCAAATTTTCCACCAGTACTGAACAAAGGCATACTGGTAATTCCACAATGATAATAATGTAGTCTAAATGTTGAATAAAGGTACGTTTACAGCTCGGCGTTCGACGCTCAGCGCTAGCACTGAAAGATGAACATGGTTTAATTTTGACCTTGAACGCCAGCGCTCGGCGTTAGCCAATCAGGAGGCTCAACGTCGAACGAACGTCGAGCTGTAAACGTACCTTAATAAAATAATCAATTGAAGGGCTGCACTGCAATACTGATCAGGATCTTATTATTGAAAGGTACGAAAACATCAATACGTTGTGGAAAGTGAAAATATGGTTTGCCAAGACAATTGTAGGACCCCCTAAAAATCGGAAAATTTTCCGATTTATAATTTTCCGGAAAATTAACATCTACATTTATCATTGCTCTGGACTCATGTGCTGTTTCTTTCAGGACAATATTACAGAGGCTTTGGACATGCTCGCTTATACCGTCTCAGTGTTGGAGAAGACTGAAGAACCCAATGATGAGCTGTCAGATAACTGCTACTCAACATATATACAATTCACAAATCTTTCAACGAAATTATATAATAACTACTTAAAAACTGGTGGGGCAGACAAATATTTGGAAGTACTGAACATACTACGAACAAGTTTGAAGCTTCTCATATTCAGCAAGCCTGATCACTTAACAAGCGTTATGGGCTACGTTGTCAAATGTCGACCACGGGTTTCAGAGTCAAATACCAACTGCTTAAAGCAACTCATCTGTCTTCAGTTACAAGTTCTTGATTTACCAAACGATATGAGATCTCATGATAAGGAAACCCCGAGCCAGATCGAGACCTTTGTGAAATACTATTGTAGCCTTCTTGGTGACACAGTAATGAACTGCATCATGATCAATGATTATGAACAGGCTCGAAGAGTGTTGACGCTTGAAAATGCTTTAGAATCCATAATTTCTTCTGAAGAGATCAAGTCTCTTGAAAGTATCAAAGCATTTCTAGTGTTAATATTATATCCAATTGGCTCTAATATGTGTGATTTGGAAGCAAAGTTGAAAGACAATTCACAACAGTTTCACTTGATTGTAAATGAATCGAAGAAAAAGAAATCAAACGACAAAATATTTGCTTTGGTTCTGCTGACAGCTACACGAGTGTTGATTAGTCTGCAATCCAAGTGGCAAGAAGGGTCGGTTGAGGATTGGCAACGTGACATTAGTGTAGGAGTTTTAACGTCCTTGCACGGCATGTTCAGTTTATTGTCCAAAGCATTCCAAGGTTGTCAGGTTCACACTTGTGAGAATACAGACTGCAAGATGAGTACTTCCGGGAACTACGCCGTGAAGCTTCACTACATGTTTGCATGTCTATTGAAGAGGGCTGTTTCTTGTGATATCAAGGGACTAGAGACTTTATTACACACCGTTCTGCATTCGCAAAAAACTTCCTTCGACCTTTGCAAAGAAATGAAGATTGCTGGATGTTCGGCATGGCACGATCTCTCACGGTCTACAGGTATGTGTGTGTATTGTATTACAGTATTGTGCATACCACTTGACTTGATATCAATTTCAACTGTACAATACGTTTTATTTAATATGTTTCTTGTCTTTCAGTAATTGCCACCTATAACTTCGGTATTGTATGCAGCCAAAAGGACCAGTGGACTGTATCGAACAAATATTATTTAGAAGTCTGCCAATATCTATCTCTTGAAGAATCTAACCAGCCTCCAGGAAAAGTAGTTTCATTTTATGATGTTTTCTCTGGAATAGCGAAAAACTATAAAAATCTGCAAGAATTTTCCAATGCTCTAATTACACTCAGTATGACTTTGGCTTTAAATCCAAGTAAATACAAAACCATATTTTCCTACTGGATCAACATAAAATATCTCCACTCCAAAATTGACGAAAACTCCGAGTTGACGGTAAATATACTTATATTATTTTGTCATTTATCGGGTGTAGATTGCTCGATTTAATCTAGGTGTCCGTAGAGCGTTGCACTACAGTCGGGGCGCCGAATGTCTGAACTCTCACCAGATGGAGCCACCGTCACTTGCTCTGTAAGGCTGAGAAAGACGTCATTGCAAGGTGAGCGGGCAATGAAGTCCTTCTCGGCCTAGCACAAAAACTGCCTAACAGCGCATTCTGTTGAGAGTTCAAACACTCGGTGCCCCGACTGTGCTACCTATAATCCAGTACCAGTAGGTAGGTGGATAAGTGATTAACATCATAAACCTACCTACTCATACCTACTCAAGAGTCTGCAATAGAACCATTTACTGAACTGAATAACCATGTCACAAGCCAATGAATGCTTGTATAAGCAAACAATGGGCCTGTGGCTAGTGCATGGAGTCAGGCTTGTGTTTGGAATTTATTAAAAATTGTGTTTTTAATGTTTTGTGTTTTGTGAATATTTATCTTAAAAGTCTTAATTTATTTTTATTTTAAACTAGGTATGTGTTTATAATCTTCAATATGTTTTTCAGAAATCAACTCTGTGGGAGGTGTTCACCAAGAACAAAGCACTGCAGAAATCTATGTACCCAGCAATATGCCTAGAAAATCTCAACAAGTGTCAAGTACTCACCTGGGAACTTAAAGCCTACATTGAATCCGACATAAAGTATCTTAACGCAAGTGCGTTTCATACTATTGTGTATGGTCTGCAAAAAGACTTGAACTCAAAGAAGTGCAATCCAGAAGAGCATGCACGAATGATCATCGTTTTCCTGGAGGGTATTCACAAATTCACAAGGCTTCAGGACATTGAAGCCTGTGAAAAGATTCTTGAATCGTGTAAAACAGCCATCGATGCGGTTACTAACTGGCCTGCAAATAACGATATGAATGTATTGTGTGACCAAACGGAGATATGGTTTATGCAGTTTATGTGCAAGAAGGAAGCATACCAAGCGAAGGCTAGGGTAAGATAATTCTTTTCTGTAGGTATACCTTAGTTTCTTAACAGCAACCCATTATGTATAGAAGCAAAACTCACCTTCTCTAAGGAAATCGATGTTTTTATTTTACATCTTCTAAATTCAACATAACAGGCAATAACTCTTCTTTTCAAAACGGGGATTGAAATACCATTCAACTTGCTAGTACAACTGGTTCATCCTGTTTCTCTCCAAACTATGTGATGTGAAGATGGGGAGTTTTTCTAAGCCCCTTAATTTGATAATTAATTAATTAGTAATCTATACCTATAAAGTTGAATGTCTGTCTGTATGTGTGTTCTTCTGAATACATTTCTACACCCTTTGATCGTTCTCAACCAAATTTGGTTTGGAGATTTTGACTGATTCTGCGCACATCGTATGGTAGAGGGGCTTAGGGCCCCCTCCCCTAAACCAGCCCTAATTGAAAAAACCATCCCAATTGAAAAAATTAAATTGACACTTTCGGCCCTACACTCCTGCACCATTGACCGACCTCAATAAATTTTGCACACGTGTTGCCCACATTTCAGGTTACTCATCCCCTCCCCCAAACCACCCCTAATTGAAGAAATTCAGCTTAAAGGCAGAATGTACGAGAGTTACCTAATTTCACTTTTTGACATTATCAGGTTTAATAAAACTTACGAAACAATCTCCCGAATTTCTAGTTCTAAATTTGTGTCATGGGTATTAGGCACCCCTTTTAACCTAGGTAATAATAACTTGGATGTAATAGAAATATGTTATGTGAGTAGCTGATCTCAAACTTGTAACTTTCAGGCTGCATTTGATAAAAGTCCAATGGTTGTGATCCCGACGGTGAAGGAATTGGCCGAAGTGACTCCCAGCTACCTCCACCTGAACTGCAGAACTGAAGAAACGCTGCTGAAGTTGTTGAACATGGTATTGACCTCATGCCAAGCTGTCCTCGTTGCCCAGAGTACCTTCGAGAAGACTCGTACAGACAAGCTCCGGCATATCCTCGAACACACGGCACTCGAGTATACTCTTTATGGATACGGAGGACATGCTGTCAAAGCTTGGGCCCTGCTCTATCAACTTGGAGTTGTCACAAAGGACAATGCAGTGTGTGTTCTGGGTATGTGTTTCATACTATTTTATTACTTGCAATACATCTGCAATTTACCTTGTTCGCATAAAGTTCATCTATCTTATTTCCATCAAGTCATTAATATTAGAGATGAGCCGATTCCAAAATTTCACAATTCCGATACCGATTCTTAGCTCCGATTCTTGCGATTCCGATTCTTCACAAATACCTACAAACCTCACTGTATTTATCACCCTTTGTATTTTGCCCTCAGGTTAGTAATTAAAAAATCAAAAAAGTGGTAAGAAAACAACATTTAATGTATTTTTAATGTGTTAGATCTTTAATTTTGTTGGAAAGTAAGTAGTAATACTAGGAATTGTGCTTTGGCGATGTTTTTAACCTAAAATATCAAGCTAAAAGGGCGGGATTTTCAAAAAGAATCGGAATCGCTAAAATATGGACAGGAATCGGAGAATCGCGATTCTTCCGATTCCACTGGAATCGGTGGAATCGCGAGAATCGGAATCGGCCCATCTCTAATTAATATTATCAATAACAAGATTATCGTTATCGTGTATCGATGCCGAGAGATAGGTAAGAACAAAAAACTTTATTTCCAAGTATAGACAGATGGACATATTAGGAAAACAATTGAACAAATTATTCCAATGTGAGCTATTTTCAAAGCTAGACGCCAAAATCTAAATAATTTTCTTTACCTCCTGTTCTGTGTTAAAAATGCCTTCATAATCTGAAGACATAAAATTGAAGACTCATATAAGTTCTGTTGGAAAAATTATAAATACCTACCTACTAACCTATTGAAAATTTTAGAGATGGGCTGATCCCGATTCTCGCGATTCCAGTGGAATCGGAAGAATCGCGATTCTCCGATTCCTGTCCATATTTTAGCGATTCCGATTCTTTTTGAAAATCCCGCCCTTTTAGCTTGATATTTTAGGTTAAAAACATCGCCAAAGCACAATTCCTAGTATTGCAACTTACCTTCCAACAAAATTAAAGATCTAACACATTAAAAATACATTAAATGTTGTTTTCTTACCACTTTTTTGATTTTTTAATTACTTACCTGAGGGCAAAATACAAAGGGTGGTAAATACAGTGAGGTTTGTAGGTATTTGTGAAGAATCGGAGCTAAGAATCGGAATCGGAATCGTGAAATTTTGGAATCGGCCCATCTCTAGAAAATTTCAATAAACAATATTTTTAGGGATTAGCATTTGATCTTCCATGTGCATTTGATGAGCATTTAAAGTGTATGTGGGACTTTGCCACTTTGCTAACTGGCATGTATTTTAGTAATCGTAACTTTCTTAGAATCAATACTGTGTACCAGGAGCCCAAGTCTTGAAAAAAGTGTTTTGAAACCGTCTGGCGTTTTCATTGATCAAAACGTAAAAAAGTTGACGACTATACCTTAGCCTTCAACTTTTTTCGTTTTGATCAATGAAAACGCCAGACGGTTTCAAAACGCTTTTTTCAAGACTTGGGCTCCTGGTAAAAGAAACAAACAGTGATTGTGCCCTACCAAAAGTTGTCCTCATGCTTAGTCGCTACAAGCTACGTAATACTGGATTTCATTGTGTGAATGGATAGGTATAGCTTGAATGTGATGTTTTTTATAGCTGCAAGCTGCCTCCTTCCAACGCTTGAATACGATGCCCGAGGAGAGTGGATGTCGCTGGTGGACTCGATGGCAGAAAGTATCCTTCAAGATGAAGACCACGTTACGAGATATCTGATACCCTATTGGCTAGGCAAGAGCAGTAGTTGCCTGCACAGTGAGAAGTACGACGAGGGCAGGATGTGGTTGAAGAAGGCAGTGGAATCACTCGGTGTGTACAGCAGTGCACATTGCACTGTGCTCAATGCGGAAGTGAAGCTCGCTACATGCAAATACATGTGTGTGCCGGGGAGCAGCAATCCTGGAGGGCCTTCGCCATTCGAGGCTGCTGTAGAAGCCTTCGATTCAGTCATCTCTCTCATCAGGGCAGTGTACTACAGAGGTAAGTTCAATGTCATACGTTCATTCTTAAGTTTTGGCAGGCGAAAGGATGGAGGAGTGGTAAAGACAAGGCTTCTCATGGACATTCTTAACTCAAGTCAGTTAAATGTTAATTTTTTGCCTCCTTGATCCAGGAATATGATCAAATTTGGTTAAATTCTTATTTACATGACGTAACTTTGAATGGACAAAGTTGGTGTACAGCTGACAGCTTGATATTAAGTTGTGTTTGTGAGGTATTAGTATTATTACCTTCACTCATACATTTCGGCATTTTTCAATTTTATTGACCACATAGTTTAGTTTGTAGAGCCATCAGGCAACTCAGAGGTCCCAGGTTTGGCTGTATTTGTTTCACTTCACATTAGACATCAGAATACTTTTCCCTTCAAATGTTCTTGTTTTCTACGAAATTGTGATGTATTTGACCTTGCTTTATCTAGTGTGTTTGTAAAACAGTTGGTAACACTGAGGTGAAACGGTCTGGAAGTTAGTTCGCAATGGCCGCCTACGATGTATCTAAGATGTGTACTCAATAAACTAATAAAGTGATTCTTATAACATTGAACTGAGTTCTGTAATTAATAGAGTCTTTAAACGTAATATACAAATACATAATATGGTGTCAGCAGAAAAAAACGCAGTGAGTAACATCGGGAAACTGGATCAGGAACGGAGCCTTCAATGGAACTACGAGGACTACACGGCAACGGAACGGAGCCTTCTCCGGAACTACTATTAGGACTACTTGGCAACGGGCTCGGGATGTTACCTAAAACCTCGTCGTCTGGTTCCGACTGAATGACTGTTGGACTGAAAGACTTCCTCAAATCACTCCTATTCCTCCTATATTCCCGGTTGTTTTCGGAAGTAACGATGTATGATCTTGGACTTGAATGCTCATTTTGAACTACTGCCTTCTTCCAGATTCCTTGACTTCTCATAAGTACATTATCTCCATCTTGAAGTGGGGGTAGCTCCTTCGATCCTCGATCATAATACTTCTTCTGAATCGCTTGATTGTGTTCTAAACCTGCTTTAACAATCACATTGTTTTGTATTTTTGGTTTTAGAACATTAGTAGTGACTGGAACTTTGCTCCTCAAAACTCGACTCATATTTAACTGTGCAGGCGATCTGTTTACAGTTTGAATTGGAGTGTTACGATATTGAAGAAGAGCATAGTAAATATCCTGATTATCATCAAAAGACTTCTTCAATATGGCTTTAGCGGTCTGAACTGCTCTCTCTGCTAAACCATTTGACTTGGCATATGTAGGGCTTGATGTTTCAATGGTGAAATCCCATTCCCGGGCAAACTCGCGAAACTCTGTACTGATAAAGGGCATATTATCACTCATCACAAACTCTGGAATTCCAAATCTGGCAAACATGGATTTGAGTGTTAGTATAGTTTCTCTTGCTGTCTTGCCAACAGTCTTGATGACCTCAATCCAATGAGAGTACGAGTCTTTAATCACCAGGTAATTAGATCCCTGAAACTCAAGATAATCTGTAGCGATCCTCTGAAACGCTCTTTGGGGTATTTCACGACAAATCATAGGTTCCTTAGCAGGTTCCATAGTATGTTGCTATATATGTTTCTCAACAAGAGTCAATTGCTTGTAAGGGAGGTGTGATGTATTTGACCTTGCTTTATCTAGTGTGTTTGTAAAACAGTTGGTAACACTGAGGTGAAACGGTCTGGAAGTTAGTTCGCAATGGCCGCCTACGATGTATCTAAGATGTGTACTCAATAAACTAATAAAGTGATTCTTATAACATTGAACTGAGTTCTGTAATTAATAGAGTCTTTAAACGTAATATACAAATACATAATAGAAATGAAGTGAGGTAAAGGCATTTTCCTCATTTTTGCATTTTCCTGGTTTAATAAATTGATGCTATGCATCCATCATCCTTTCATACACTTTCATTCATTGTTGTCTTCTTTGTCATGGGAGTGAGACCGCGGCAGCAAAATCACCACGCTGGTTGTGGTGATTTACCACCAGCCAGTTATTTAAAACATATATGAGATTAGCTTTCCAATTCATGAATTTTGTTTGTTGCAGAGAGTTCGGAGATCGTCCTACGAGCGCTGAATCTGCTCTGTGCCTGCACAAATTGGTTGGCTGAGCTTTGCTTGCGACAGAAGTGGCCGAGGGACATGCAGAAGTATGTAAGCTACCATTTAGAATGGTGCCAGAAGCTCGGGCTGGCAACTCGCACTGCGCAAGTGCTAGTCTATTTAGCACAGGGGGATCTGTTTTCTTGGAAGCTTGATGACTGTATTTTGAAGATGACTACTGTAAATACAATTTTGGGGTTGAACAAAGAAACTTCTAACAGTTGCACACCAAAGTCTGTTATCAGTCACGGCATCAAAGAATTTGAAACTGCAGAAAACGATCTTCGGTTAGAGCTTCTCCCTAGGAAATGTGGCCCTATTGCATCACCAAGTGTATTACAAGTGACTCCTTTTGCAATGCCTGAGTTCAGTAGACATATTAAATGCCAATGTTGTTTTTGCTCAAATCCTTTATTACAAAGTTTGGCACTGGATACCACATACATGCAAGGTCAGTGCCATCTGCTACAATCGGATTCAAAGCCAGCTACAGGTTACGTCAAAGGTGCTATGAAACTTCTTCAGTGCTTAGGCAAGAAACAAACACTCGTGTTCACGGCTCTGGTACAAGAAGTAGCTGCTTGTTCAGCATTGCACTTGACTCTTGGTAAGGCTTTACAAAGCTACTTGCATCTGAGCAAAACCAATGCAATGCTGCACCGAAGATATTTCCATGCTGCCACTCAGCAGCAGATTTATGATGGTTCACTGCTCAAGATTAATGACATAATAGGCTTCAGTGTTGCTGCAGATGTGTCGGAGCAGGATCTGTGTTTGAAGCAAATGAAATTTGATCAGGCAGAGAAAGAAGAGGATAGCAACCTGAGCTCCCAGCTACAAGTTTTATCTCTTCTTGATGATCAAACACTTCTTCAAAGAAGTGCAAAGAAAAACAATTTTGGGAAGATAAACCTCAACTCTGCTTTTGCTGATTGTACACCAGCCTCTAAGTGCTCCATACTTACTTGTGTCGATGACAATGTTGCCATTGATTCAAATCAAGAACAAGATCCAGTGTGGTCCTCTGATGTTATGCCTGTTCCTGCATTCAAACTCAGTGATTCAGACACTTCCCCTTGTCCGAGTCTACTCAAAACTCCAGCCAACACTCAACTTGCGAAGCATTTATTGAAGTCAGCGGATGTTTCATCTACATGCAGAAAAGATCTTGCTCAGAGTTCCAGAAAGTGGAAGGAACAGTCAACTAAACCCCCACCAGCTTTTCTCATTAAGATGGAGCGCCTTTCTGAAATCTCTTCGTCTCCAAGCACTTTACATCAAGGTTTACAATTTAGCAACACAGCTAGTAGTCTTACCTCATCTGAGAAGCCCAAGAAGAAGACATTACCCCTACCAGCTTTTCCCATTAAGATGGAGCGCCTTTCTGAAATCTCTTCGTCTCCAAACACTTTACATCAAGGTTTACAATTTAGCAACACAGCAAGTAGTCTAACCTCATCTGACAAGCCCAAGAAGAAGACATTCACACAACATTTAGAGAGTATGTCTACAGACCAAAATGTGTCCAATAAGAAACCAGCATTAACAACGAAAGGGAAAGGAGGATCCCGGACTGTCATGAAAGTTCCGATGGAGTCCAAACCAAGCAAAGTTAAACCAAGTGAAAGTAGTCAAAGAAAGGGAATTGAGCAGAAGGCAACTTCGTGTCGAAGATTGAAAAAGATGTCACCAGAGAGCAGCTGCGACACTGAAACTCTAGGTACATGCACTTCGATTTCAAAATTCTCCACAGTAGAAAATGAAATTAAAGAAACTTCCCCACCCTCTCAACAAAAAATTCAGTCTAAGCCCATTGCATCATTAAGTGAAACAACAAAGAAAGAATTGATGCCTTCGGATGAAATGGAACCACCACTGGAGAAAGAGAATAAATCAAACAAAGTTGGAGTGAAAGTTGAGAAGCCCCCTCGGAGAAAAGTACAACGCCCTTCTACTAATGCTAGTCAAAAAAAGCCCTTAACTCCAGTAATTTCTCCAAATTCTATAAAGAAGGAACGGCTTTCTGAAAACACTACCCCCCCATTAAACATGTTTCGAAATGGTTTGTTATTTAGTAGCTCTGTCAATGCTAACTTACAAACAAACCAGCCCAGCCTTAAAAAATTAATAAAAGAACACTTAGCGTCCAAATCTCAAGAGAAAAATAAAACGGACAACAGCCAAACAAATGCACAATCAAGACAGGAAGATTTACACTCTGAATTAAAAGTTCCCATCAATTCTACTAAAAGTAGGTCAACTGAAGAACCAACTCCTGAACATTACCAAGTAAAGACAAATCTTACAAAACCTCGATGTAGAAAACAGCTGCCCATTGAGAGCTGCAGTAACGCTGAAATATCAAGTACTCGGTCTACCAGGCGTGGCGGTGTAATAACCACAATCATTAAAAATGATGAGAATTGCTCTCCAAATAAACAATCGGCACGATCAAATCCCAAGAAAACGCTGAGTGCATCAACAAAGATTGCTAACAACTTGAATGAGCCCAGCAAAGTAACAATAGAAGAGAAGGTCAAAGGGCAGAATACTGCTAGGTCTCGACAAAGAGTATTACAGCCTTCCTCTGACAACGGCACAGACTCGACCCTTCGATGTGCCAAAACATCCACCACAACTCAAACAGGTAGAAATTCAATCAAACAAGCTGCCAAAACAAATTGGAGTGTAGCTTCTTCTGTAAACACAAATGACAAGAATAAAACACTGAAAGTGGACCAATGTATGAAAATGGACTCCAGAGAGGCAAATACACAAGAGCCCAAATCTGCAAATAATCTCAGTTCAATACCTGGCTTCTTCAGTACACCAATAAGCAAAAAGCGTCCTGCAAGGAAGAAATAATTTTATCGTCATATTGAAAAGCAGGGTTGCACTGTTCACAACACAGTTGATTTGACATAGAATCACAGCACATTATTTCTTCTCAAGAGATTTCCTCCCTGTTAGCGCCCAAACTGACTTTCCATTGATCTAGTAGCAACAAGTGTACTAAAAGTTTTACTTACCTATTTATTTATTTTTCGCCAAGACTGATTGCGAGTCTTTGAGCAGAATTAATTTTTATCACGAGACTGTACAGTGTTTTTGTCATGGTAAGACATTAAAATAAATTATGTATATAAATAATATAATAAAGATAGTAAAAAATAGATTCTAGATTTTAAGGCTTAAAAAGATAAGTTGCTGAATCTTTCCATATCTGTTGATGAGTACTACCTAAATACTAAATAAATTGTGACTAAATTTTAAGTTTTAAGATTGAATGAAGATTAAGTATGAAAATGTAATGTGATTTTATTAATAAAATGATCAGCAACATAGGTACAGGTGTAGTAACTTAACTAGGAAAACGCTCAGTGTAACGCGTTGATGAGCGAGCACGGGTACGTGCAAATTCTCGAACCGGAAATGCGTACACAACGCACAGAAAACATATACATCCATATTGAATTGATTATGATATCAACTTAAAAGTGTATGCTTTTCATCGAAACTTTAAAATAGCATCTAAGCACCTGGTTCATAAAGCAAATCAGAATCAATTTTCAATTGGCACTGGAAAACATTCATTTCGATACTTCATTACTGACAGATATTAAAAATGTAAATAACTTCATACGTTCTTAACTGATTGGGATGAAATTTTGTAAAATAAGAGACAATATTGGTCTTAATGATCATGCAAAATATGAGTTTGATCAGAATTATCGAAGACCGTTTTCATTTTTCAGCCTATCAGGAGATGTTTATTTAAATTTTAACCAATGAATCTGAGTAACGCGTTGATGAGCGAGCACGGATACGCGCAACACCTCGAACCGAAATTCTGTCTATCGAAAATGTCATTAAAAGCCAATAATTCTAAAATTTCGCCACAGATTTGTATAGAAATCTCAAAACATTCCTAAAATATTGGTCCAAATAACCATGCAAAGCTTTAAGTTGATCGATTGAACCTTTATGATTGAACTGTTCCGTGTTAATTTTAAAAAATCACAAGATCTCCTTCAAAAAATATACCTGAGACCACTCATATGATATAAGTGTGTCTACACAATATCAGATCGACTGTTAAACGGTCATTATCAGTTTCATTTGCGTTTGAAAGTTTCTGCTCTAACTACCTTGCCTTGAACTGAAGAGTCGAAGTCGCCGTGAATTTGACAGCCAACACGCAAATAGTCCGTAAAATGTCAATAACGTTTGGATTTAAACACAGATTAGTATGAAAATTGTCAAAAATGCAGATAATGTTGGTCCCAACCATCATGCGAAGTTATAAGTTGATCGTTCAATCGGTTATAGTTTAAATTTCTAAAAACACAGGAAAGATGGTTTTAAATTTTAACCAATGGGAGGATTTGGCTGAAACTTTGTTTGATTGGGTACAATGTTGGGGGTAATGACTTGTCAAAATTTCAATTTGATCAAAACAACCAATCGAAAGTTAATTTTTTTTAAATTTGAACCAATCAATGGAATTCAAAAAAATTAGGGTCTGCAACAATCAGAAATGTTACGTACATGTGTGCAAAATTTCAGCTCGATCGAAGAAAAACTCTGACCTGTATATCGTCAGTAACAGAAAAAAAAAAAAAAAAAAAAACAGAGGTCCGTGCCAAAAGAGCCAAATGGAGACGCTCGCTTCGCTCGCTCAAAAATTACCCAAAAGTCATCCTCAATCATAGGACAAATGTACTATGCAGTAATCTCAAATTCATTGCCAACAATATTGTATACAATACATTACTAGGAAAACGCTCATTGTAACGCGTTGATAAGCGAGCGCCGATACGCGCTATACCTCTAATATACTAATGCAGCTTGAAATAAATTGTAATATTTTTAACAAAGATTTACCGAAATTCAAGAAATATCTAAATCGTATTACTTCAAAAAGTTTGCAAATTATTGACCCCTCTCTCATTTGAATGAAAGAAAAACAACCTTTTTCTTAATGGTTAGGGGCTGGCTGGGTCATTAGTGGAGGGGTGGGGTGGACAGGATGCGACGATGCGACTTGGGTCACTCAGCAGGGTGCCGCGCGGCAAGGGTCCTAATTGAGCGAGCGTAGCGAGCGTCACCACGGTACTCTTATGGCACTTTCTCTGTGTGTTTGTTTGTTTTTTTGTTGTTTTTTTTGTGGTCACAGCCCAGGTCAAACCGCTCAAGCAATCGATCTGAAATTTTGTACACATACTAACGTACTCTATGCGGTCCCTGGGATCGTTTTTGAACGGGCTCCCGTGATTGGTTCAAATTTAAAAAAAAATATCTTTCGATTGGTTGCTTTGATCAATTTAAAATTTAACAAAAACATTGCAACCAACATTGTACCCAATCATAAAAATTTTCAGCCAAATCCTCCTATTGGTTCAAATTTAAAACCATTTTTCATGTGATTTTTGACATTTAAACTAGAACAGATTTACCGATCAACTTAAAACTTCGCGTGGTCATTGGTACCAACATATTAGGTATTTTTGCCAATTTTCAGTCTAATCTGTCGTTATTTTCAAAAGTTTTGTCATTTTAAGGTAATTTTATTCCATAATCTTGAAAAATGTATACTAAATTGTCATCCCTGCCTTCTTTAAGCTTCTGTTCCAAGGCAAGGCCTGTAGAGCAGCCAAGCTATCCACAATGAACAGTAAAATGAAAGCATTTTTGAGCTAGCGCATAAAATCGGATGCAGTACGAAGGCCAAATCTTCTAATTGGTTTAAGTTTAAATAATGTCTTCTGATTGGTCGACAATAAAAATATTAATTTTGCATGGTGATCAAGACCAACTTAATATTAAATTTTACATATTGTAAGCCCAATCAGTATTTATCAACATATCAATTGTATTTATCAATTGTAATTTTACGAGTTTAGTATGGGATGGCACTAGAGATTTCTGGAGAAGGTATGTAGGTAAGACTTCACGACACAATGGATCTGTTATTCATCCAGAGTATTATGGAGATTGAAAAATTGCAGAGAAAATCGTCTTGTGCCGTGTCGTGCATCGTTACTATGGGGATGTTGCATGTTCTGTGCTCGCTCATCAACGCGTTACACTGAGCGTTTTCCTAGTAAAAATAATCAACTTTTTTATTTGAATATTGCTCAAAAACAATAACAGCCTATTCTAGAATGATATTAGTGTATGTTCAAAATTTCAGTTTGATTGGTCAATCGGTGCTTCCAATATGCGATGGACAAAAAAACAAACAAACAAACAGAGAAAGTGGCATAAGAGTCCCGTAGAAACGCTTGCTAATAATAGGTTAGCTGTCTTGAAATAAAATAAATATGTAATCTAAAATGAAGGGTTTCCTACGTAGTAGATATCCCACAGCATAAAAGATGGCGTATCTTTTTGTCCTGTCGTTGAATATGAATGAAAATAAAATAATACAATTTAGGTTGAAATTTACCTCACATTAAGGTTGTAAATACTTAGCAATACCTAACCATCCCATTTGTTTTCTGGTGGTCAGTCTCAAGAATCCAGAATGACATTTCTTCCCTGCCAGTAGGTACCATACCAATGTTGGAACCTTATCTTTGGTGTAGTAGCAGGCTCTGGGTATACCTCTGTTTTCGAGATCGTTTGAGACAAATTTCATATGGATTCACGGCCGTCTGATATCAGACCAAACAAAATAATAATCTGGCGTCGTGGCAGATTGAATGCTATTTTGTTCAGAATGACGATACTATGACGTCATGCTCGAATATACGAGTACTCAAACAATCTCGAAAATAGGGGTCCTGTACAGCATAATGCAACTTTAGTGATGATATGCCGACCAATTGGCAACAAAAGCTGTATAGATGATCCCTCATAACAATCGGGTAGTGATAACATAGTGATCAGACCCATTGGTTGATGTAATTTAGCTTTATTGGCAGTAAAATGCTCTGTAAACAAGGATATTATTCCAGTGACGTTTCGCCAATGGGTCTGTTAGCATCTTCAGGCTATTTAAGGTGACTATAAATTGAGCGAGTGTCTCCTTTATTTCTCTCTTTTGGAAAGGACCTCCGTATTTTTTATGTCCTCATCGTAATACAGGTCACACCGTTTCTCCAATCGAGCTGAAATTTTGCACACATACCTACCTTAATTTTTTAGGAGTCCATTGATTGGTTAATTTTTTTTTAAGTCTTCTGATTGGTTGATCCAATCAATTTGAAATTTTACAAGGTCGCTAAGACAAAATTGTATTAAGATCTACAAAGATTCTGCCAAATCATCAATGGTTTTTACTTTTTAGTTTAAATATTTTCGGATTGGTCGAAAGTAAAATGTTCCCATAAAGTTTTAATATTGCATGGTGATCAAGACCAACGTAAACTAATATTTTGCACATTTCAGCCCAATCAGTCAAGCAGTTGCAGACGTATAGATATTTAATTAGTTTTCAAATCACTGGATGAAGCGTTAGATCAAAAACTACCTAATTCAAGGTACGTTGAACACTTATTCAATTGTTTCAGAACAGATATGGATGGCATTCAGCCATTCAAGTGAAGACATTCAGCACTAAAGGGTAATACTAAGAAAACGCTAAGTGTAACGCGTTGATGAGCGAGCATCAGTACGTGCAAATTCTCAAACCGGAATTCCGTACCAAACGCACAGAAAACATATACCTACATCTATATTGAATTGAAATATGATCCACTTGATCAACATAAAAGTAAAGTATCTGCTTTTCATTGAAACTTAAAGGTACGTTTACAGCTCGGCGTTCGTTCGACGTTCGACGCTCGCCGTTCAGCCTCCTGATTGGCCAACGCCGAGCGCTGGCATTCAAGGTCAAAGATAAACCATGTTTATCTTTCAGCGCTAGCGCCGAGCGTCGACCATCAAGCTGTAAACGTACCTTAAAAATAGCATCTAAACACTCTAGTACCTAAAGCAAATCAGATTCAGTTGCAGTGGAAAACCATTAATTTCGATACTTTATTCTGTCTGACAGATACCTACCTAGTAAAAATGTCAATAAGTGCATACATTCTTGATTGATTCGGCTGAAAATTTGTAAAATAAGAGACAGTGCAAAATATGAGTTTGATCAGATTTCTCGAAGACCATCTTCATCTTTCAACCTATCAGCAGGCGCGTAGAAACTTTATTTTGAGTGGGGGGGGGGGGTCAAAATTATCGGGGATCGATGAATGTGAGGAAAAGTAGTTTGCCGTTACAAGGGGGTCTGGGGGGCCCGCCCCCTAGTTTGCCCCGCAGGGCCTTTTTTAAATTTTGTATACAAAAGAATCGAATTTAAAGCTATTTTGGCATTCTTATGAAAGAAATTTACAATGTGTGATATGCAATAATCTGTAACTGCTTGCTTAATCCCCATTGGCCCCGCAGGGAATTTTTTGAGTTTTTGATACAAAAAAATCAAATTTGAGGCATGTATGGCATTCTTTAAAAAAAAAAAAAATGTGTGATATGCAATATTCTTGGAAAAACTTTAGACACAATGCATTATAATCTGTTCATCTTTTTATTTGATAAAATCCCCAATGGCCCCCGCAGGGAAATTATTGAATTTGTAGTAAAAGAGTCGATTATGAATCGATTTTGGAATTCCTTTGAAAAAGGTTGCAATAACAACAGCAATAAGCAATAAGACTAATCTGTATGTGTTTTGGTATCATAGTTTAACGTGTCATATTACATTTTATTCGTGAGGATGATTACGTTGGACAAATGAGTTATTGTCTCAATAATACCTCTGTTCACTTAGTTCTGCAAAACTGGGGAAAATTTTGAGAATTTGACCTCATAATGGAGCAAATCTGTGAATTTTTGGATCTCTCTATCAAATTTGTTGTATATCTGGGGGTGATGTCTGGGGGTGTCAAGATGAAAAGTGGGGGTGTCATTGATCCCCACTCCCCCCCCCCCCCCTTCCTACGCGCCTGCCTATCAGGAGATATTTATTTTACCAATGAACCAATGAACGGATTTAAAAAAAATTGGGTCTGCAAACAGAAAAGGTGGTCTTTGCATGTGTGCAAAATTTCAGATCAATCGGTGAAGCGGTGCATCCTGTGTATCGGTTAGTCGCAGAAAAAAAAACAGAGGTCTGTGCCAAAAGGAGTCGCTTGCTCAAACTATAATCAAAAGCCAACTTGTTGTCATTCTTATTAAATTATAATCTTCTTCTGGTTCTGATAATGTTGTCAGGTGTTGCCTGGTAATGCAGGTAGATGTATGTAATGAAATGTCATTTTAAAATTCTTCTGAATCTGTATTTTTACTCTCCAAAGGTGAATTTAGTCAGAGTTTGAACATTTCTGATTGATGTTACTTCCAGCTTCTGTAATTTGAGCGAGGGAAGCCAGCGACTCCTTTTTTATGGCTTTAGCACGGACCTCTTTTTTTTGTCCATACCACTAATCGCTTTACAGGTCGAGGTCGCACCATTTCTTCGATCTGTTGATTGGTTCAAATTTTAAAAAAAATATCTTGCGATTGGTTGGTTTGATCAATTTGAAATATTGACTAGTCATTGCGACCTACATTGTCTCAAATCTTACAAAGTTTCCCAATCCTCCAATCGGTTCAAGTTTAATGTACTACTTATCTTCTGATTGGTCGAAATTCAAAATTTTCCGATTTAGTTCAAATTTTGCATTGTGATCAAGACGAGCGTTATCTAAAAAAAAGATCACATTTTAAGCCCAATCAGTCAATAATTACAGACTTATTGACATGTTATGAGTTTTAATCGGTCTCGGTTTGATAGAAAATTAGCCAATCCATGGTATGTTGATCTCTTATTCAATTGTTTCAGAGTTTATAGATGGAAAGTAGCAATAAAAATAAGTAATGGTTTGGCTCGCTTATCAACACGTATCTCTGAGCGTTTTCCTAGTTATAAAATTCTTGTTTTTGAGCGAGCGAAGCGAGCGTCTCCTTTTGGCTCTTTTGGCACGGACCTCTGTTTTTTTTTTTTTTTTTTTTTTTTTTTTTCTGTTACTGACGATATACAGGTTAGAGTTTTTCTTCGATCGAGCTGAAATTTTGCACACATGTACGTAACATTTCTGATTGTTGCAGACCCTAATTTTTTTGAAATCCATTGATTGGTTCAAATTTAAAAAAAATTAACTTTCGATTGGTTGTTTTGATCAAATTGAAATTTTGACAAGTCATTACCCCCAACATTGTACCCAATCAAACAAAGTTTCAGCCAAATCCTCCCATTGGTTAAAATTTAAAACCATCTTTCCTGTGTTTTTAGAAATTTAAACTATAACCGATTGAACGATCAACTTATAACTTCGCATGATGGTTGGGACCAACATTATCTGCATTTTTGACAATTTTCATACTAATCTGTGTTTAAATCCAAACGTTATTGACATTTTACGGACTATTTGCGTGTTGGCTGTCAAATTCACGGCGACTTCGACTCTTCAGTTCAAGGCAAGGTAGTTAGAGCAGAAACTTTCAAACGCAAATGAAACTGATAATGACCGTTCAACAGTCGATCTGATATTGTGTAGACACACTTATATCATATGAGTGGTCTCAGGTATATTTTTTGAAGGAGATCCTGTGATTTTTGAAAATTAACACGGAACAGTTCAATCATAAAGGTTCAATCGATCAACTTAAAGCTTTGCATGGTTATTTGGACCAATATTTTAGGAATGTTAAATGAGATTTCTATACAAATCTGTGGCGAAATTTTAGAATTATTGGATTTTAATGACATTTTCGATAGACAGAATTTCGGTTCGAGGTGTTGCGCGTATCCGTGCTCGCTCATCAACGCGTTACTCAGATTCATTGGTTAAAATTTAAATAAATATCTCCTGATAGGCTGAAAAATGAAAACGGTCTTCGATAATTCTGATCAAACTCATATTTTGCATGATCATTAAGACATATTGTCTCTTATTTTACAAAATTTCATCCCAATCAGTTAAGAACGTATGAAGTTATTTACATTTTTAATATCTGTCAGTAATGAAGTATCGAAATGAATGTTTTCCAGTGCCAATTGAAAATTGATTCTGATTTGCTTTATGAACCAGGTGCTTAGATGCTATTTTAAAGTTTCGATGAAAAGCATACACTTTTAAGTTGATATCATAATCAATTCAATATGGATGTATATGTTTTCTGTGCGTTGTGTACGCATTTCCGGTTCGAGAATTTGCACGTACCCGTGCTCGCTCAACAACGCGTTACACTGAGCGTTTTCCTAGTACTATTGACATTTCATATACTAAATGAACGTCAGTATCCTGGTACAGCCGTTTTCAAGATATGACATCATTCTGGCTGGATTCAATAGGCATCCTGCGTGAGAAAAGGTTGCCATAGTAACCTATACAAAAGTATAGGGAAAAACAAATCTGACAGCGGCAATCCAAATCTCATATTTTGAGTGATTACTTGTGAAAGAAAGATATTTAAGTAAGTACAAGCTAATAATAATACGCAATATTTATCTTTACACATGTTCAAGTTAAATATTCATCTGATAAATATGATTTATTGCTATTATTTAGAGCTTTGACACATTTCCCCTACCATAGCAGCCTCCATTTTTCTACCACTGTGACGTCACGAGCAGGATTCCTATAGGGCAAGGTATAATAAGATTTAAAAGTTTACCAATACCTACACTAAACAATCTCATTTATTCAAAAAGTGTCACTTATCAGTTAGTTATTAGTCTTCATCAGAGCTCCATGCATCTCTAGTGAGATTCCTTGTCACTGTTAAATGTTTTCGTTGGGTCTTGGGTTCACTCGTACTTCTTTCCTCCCAATTGTCATCAATAGCTTCTCGACTTTGATCCGCAGTCCATATTAGCACCATCATATCCTTACCTCCACTATACAATTCATGATAATGCCGATGATACACACAACTACAGACAAAGTTATAATGTCCCACTAAATCGTCAACCTTGGCTCCTGTATGTACTTCAAATACCGATATCTTTCCCTCCGATGGAATGTATGCAAGTGCAGGATTTGCATCAACAGTAACTGAAATTTGTTTGCACCGTTGTAAATTATTTGCTACCCTCCCATAATTAACCATTTCTTTCTGTCCTGTTAATGAGTTCCACAATTTGAGTTTATTATCAGTTCCTGTAGTGAGTATGAATAAACCGTCAGCGGTGAAGGAGATTCCATTGACAATTCCGTCATGAGCAGTGGCTTGAGTTCCGTGAGAAGAATTGTTGTGCTGATCGAGAGATAGGAGACAGCTGTTTGCCGATCGAATGTCCCAGAGCAGAACACGGTTGTCAAAGCCTCCCGTAGCCAGCAGAAATTCTTGTTGGGACGACCACTTGCACGAGAGGACGGAGCCGCTGTGACCACGCAGTTCGTGCATACAGGAACCAGACTTCAAGTCAACTAGTTTCACCTGAAACAATGTCATTGAAGCATGAGTATTTTTATTTTTTAAGCAAGCATTATGAAAGTTTCTCTGTGTATGTTTTTTTGCCTGCACTGCCCAGGTCACACCAATTTTAACCAATCACATTATGTAGACTGTTTGGGGCATATAAAGTATGTCACGCCTCAGGGGTGGAGGGGGGTGGGGGGGTCTGCTATACTGTGACAATCTGTAACAGCGGGGAGGGTGGGAGGGCAGACAAGCGTGATGTCACACTTTTTTGTATATTCTGTGTTATTTGTATGTTTCACCAAAAAGAAATATCACATTTTTATTCTCACCTGAGATTTTAATTTTCCCTCTCTTTAGGATTTGTTGACCATTCATCAGGAATTTCTCCTTTAGAAAACCCTCAATGAGAATGTTCTCATTCTTTGAATGTAATATTCTGCACTAAATAAATATGAAGTTTTGTGTTTTCTAATTTTTCAATATTTTTTTGCAGTAGTAAATCAATAACTATATTTTTATTTTATTTTATTTTATTTTATTGTCTTTATTGTACACATTATGGTAACAAAGGCAATGTTCAGCATGTATTAAACAAATACAGTGGCTGCTCTTCCACATGATAGTGAAAATATACTTTTGTGTTTCTTGTAGGGGGGAGGGGGGTCTGCAGGTGTGACATACTTTTTATGGGGGGTTGGATAAAGTGTGTCAACTTGTGACAAGAGGGGAGGAGGGGTAAAAAGTGGCCTATTTTGCGTGACATACTTTATGAACAGCCCCTTTTCGTAATTCACCGTTCGCACATTTCAAAAATTTTATTGGAACTTCAAGCTTTAATTACTTGGAATACAAAGTACAATATAATATATTACCTTTCTAGAAGTGCTTGCAACTGCTACAAGGCAATTTTTGGATATATCATGTTGATACACTCGAGAATCAAAGGTAAACTCGTCGACTGGCCTCAAAGTGTTCGTGTCCCAAATCTTGACCTGTTTGTCCATTCCACTTGTCGCAAATAGACCCGAGTCAAATGGGTACCATTGTACACACTCCACACCATACTGATGGGCATGTTCCGTTCCCTTTTCTACAGTGCACACTACTCGAGCCGTAAAGTTCGGTGAGCCGCTTATGTTGTGCAGATCGTGAATATAGATGCTACCATCTGCAGAGCCTGAGATTAGATAACGCTGTTCACCATTATCAATGTCTAAAGTATTAACAGCAGCAGAGTGAACTCTTTCTATTTCTCTATGCGGGCTTAGCCCTAAATTGTAGGACCGCTTGGTAGATTCGGCTGTGATCAGTGCTCGAGGTTCTATAATTCCCGACCTTACATTTTCGAGAAAACGAATCATAATATGAACATATAAAAGGAAACTTATATCTGCAACTTATCTTTCTCATCCCAATCCATTGTCACTGTCATTAAACTCAATCAAGATAACTAGGAAAACGCAAAACCAGACAAAACTTAGGTTAGGTTTGACCAGGGCTGATGACAGGTGGTTAGTTCGGTGCGTCGCCGAAAGTGGGCACCTGAATACTAAAGGCGCTAAATTTAAATTAGTGAGCCACATCAAATCGGTATCAAAATATGAGTATGTACATTACTTTTATATTGCAGAGAAATGGGCAAGAGTGGCATTTCATGAACCGCACAAGACAGTACCGCTGTGTAATCTAAAACTAATTTTGGACACTAGAATCTACGATCACCACACTTTATAAGAATTGGAAACGGTCTGCGCATTGTGACGTAACAGTTACTCCCATAAGACCCAAGCTAAATGAAGGCGGCCCAGGGTCTGGTTCGCCGATTTGCACCTGATTACTGCCTGTACCCGTTTACTTCTGGCTGCTGACCCGCGAAATTTCAAAAATGTACGCTTTTGGAGCTTTGCGCAGATGTTCAAATTTGATTCACACAATTGCCACCAGGTTTGAAGGAGCTTCTCAAACTTGACGCTGCTAGTTATGGTGGCACATTGTCGACCGTTTTGAATTCTGTTCTGGTGGGAGATAAAGACATGCGTCACGAGAGCGACATCACAGCCGCTTGTTCTCAGATTGTTTTGTTCCATCAGACCGTTTCCAATCCCTGTAAAGTGAAGTCATCGTAGCTAGAATGAAGACATTTGGCTCTAGGCTGACAAGGTAAAGTTTCCACGTTTGACCACAATGTTAAACAATCTACTATGTATCTACTATCTAGGTATTTTCTGGACTGGCCTAAAGTCGTTACATAACGACTTGACAGAAATGTATTAAACAGCGATCGCTGATTAATAAATTTGTTTAATACCTAAATTTCTGTCGTCAAATGTCCCGGAGAAAGCCTATTCAATTATAAGCCAAATCGTCACAATTGGATTTGACAACAATGTACACTCACTTCAAATGAAAATATGAACAATTTTACAAAACATACCAATTTTAATGGGATTACAGAAAAGAAATACAATGCTCATTGTGAGATGACTAATTAAAATTAATAGTTAGGTACTTAATAATAATATTTAGGTAATACATTCTATTGGCATAGTTAGGAAGGTACATTACATCTTAAATAATGTGTAAATTATTGCAAAAGTAAATATGGAAACATGTATTCATTCCAGCCAGTGGAACATATTATGCTAATTGTGTATTTAATCACAAACACAACAAATGTAAGAAGACACGAAGGTACTCACAAAATGAAATTACGTACCTATACTACAGGATTAAAAACAATGAAAGTAGGAGAACTTGTCTACATTCACTACATTCACTATCGCCGCCTCGTTCCAGCGAAACCAGTTGATGATGAAGTGGATGCAGAAGATGATGAGCCAAATGACGAAGGCTGCCTGAAGAATGACGATCCAGTGTTTGGAGCTCCGTATTGTTGTCTTTGGTATTGATTGCCACTACAAGAAACAAAAAAAACAAAATTAACAAGAAGTCTTGTCACTAGAAACAATGCAACAAGATTGAACAAAAAGCCAAACAAAAATTGATTGATGAACAAATTTGAATGACTGCGGGTCATGTCCCATAACCAATCAAAGCTTGTTATTATCATTGAAATGTGAGGTCACCTACTAGAGTGAGACAATGAGATCGCTTAGACTGACTTCTGATGGTGCGATCTTACATTTATCAGCCTAACAGATTAATTGAACTATCAATTTTTGTTTGGCTAAGTGTACCTACCTATCGGTCAATCTCGTTTGGAGATGTGGGAATTTGAGATGTTCTGAGTTCAAGTTTGGGCAGTGGAGTTTCGAGTTTGAGTTTGGATTTGTCAAACTCGACTATATCGAGTATGGGGGATTTCATGTTTCCTACATTGGTATCATTTCGTTTTCACCCCTATAGTTACGCTTTCGCACATAAATGGTGTGGGTCCAAAACCATGAACTCTGAGCTTGTGCTAATGAAAAATATTTCCTTCCGCCATGGAAAAAGTGTGTTGTTTTGTTGGTGTTTGTCTAAACTCAAACTCAAACTCGTGATGTGAATCTGTTTATTTTATCTGAAACTCAAACTCGAACTCAAAATCCCAAACTCGCACACAATTGGTTCCTTATTTGAAGAACATTCCTATTTCAATGGTAATTCAGTTACATACCCCCTGTTACCAAACATGTAGCCCGCGAGTCCACCGGCTGCCATTCCTGTCCAGAACCCACCGCCTCCAGCTCCGCCTGCAGCTCGCCTCCCAGCGCCAGCCCCGCACGATGCGTCACCTCCGTAGCCGCCCTGTCCACCGCCCATCCCGGGAACATTCCATCCCATGTTTGGGGCCTGACGATCATCTGGAGGGTAGTCGTTGTTTGTTGTGCTGGTGACAAAATACCAATCATATGAGAAAGGCTTCAATAGCAACACACATAATTACAATTCTAGGAGCGAGACTGTTGGATCAGAGACTGTTCACATTTTTTAGACAAATCTGTCAAGAACTTCAAGAGTACTTAACATACCACCACCATTTTATGCTTGTTTTGAGATATTTATCAAGTTAGACAAAATTATCACTGGAGGGCAATTTTCGAGATTGTTTGATTCATTTTGTCATTTTGTTATAATGGACAGTGATCGAATTGGGGGGGGGGAGGGGGTTGCGCGGGGATGGAATACCCTCATGGAGAATTTATTGTTAGTTCCATCACCCCATGGCGGATTTGGCCACTTCACCATCCCCCCATAGAGTTTCAGAAAAAGCACCAGTAGTATGTACCTCAAAATAATATCATTTCCAGAGAATTTGTCAATTTTAGCCTTTGCAGATACCATTTGTGGAGATAAAAATTGGCTTATAAAAGCACCAAAATCGCGTAAAAACACGCCAAATTAATTTCTGAAGTTAAAACATTTCTGGGCCTGTGCGCTCCGGAGTTGCATGGTGCTGGGGCGGCCTCCCCACGTCAAACAATTGACTTTAAAGTGCCAAAAGAGCAAAAATTGCCCTGTGGTGCAAAATGTCCACTACATTCCAGTGTAAAATTAAACAAAAAAGTTGTTAAACAAAATACATCTCAAAATGTATCAAAATTGATTTCAAAGTGTCATAAAACTCCCCCCCCCCCCCCCCCCATCGACAGAAATCATGCCGGCCCATATACCTGGTACAAATGTTATTTTTGAAACAATGCACCATCCCCCATGGACTAACTTCCAATTCGACCGTGCTGCGTATGTATGTATGGCCTCCTGACGTCAGACCAAATAAAATATTACACTGATTTGATAGATTTAATGCTATTTCGTTCGGCCAAACTACACTTTGACGTCAAGCTTGATTAAACGAGAACTCTTACGATCTCGAAAATTGCTTTCCTACGCCTTTGACGCATGTTGTCTTCCTAGCTTTTTCACACCAATATTCATCTGCATGCAATACGAATGCTCGCATATAAATGCGATACACAGTGCATTTTCCTAGTTTATTTCTATGCTATGCCCGGTATCAAAGACAACGTAGTAAGTACCCTAGCCAACTTGTATTTCTAATTCTGACTTTCCTTGCAATAGACTGAACTATAATCTCTTGATAACTAAAGATAAGAAAAATGATAACTTAGAAGTTACTAGGTACCTACGTTTGTTAAACAAAGTGGTTACGTACTCATATGAGTAAACAATTTAAGCCATTATGAAATTAATGCCTTTAGATAACAGCCCAGGACAGTAAACACAATAGGTACCATGTTGCCACCAGTATCCACAGCTCAGTATTTATGAGTAGTTAAAATCATTTTTACCTTCTAGCATTTGAAGGATCTTCATTATTACTGGCAATGCACGTTCTGTACAAGGCATAAACTATGCCAGCCAATACAAGTAGGAATAAAATACTTTCAAAATCAAAGCCAGATTTCTTATATGGCTTGGTGCTCTTTAGTACGTTATCCTGCCACCCATAGCTTTGCGACTGTTCTCCATAAGCTCCAGATGATTTGCTGCCTTGAACAGTGTACTCCAGCTAGAAGTAAAAACAATGACAATTGACAATGCAGCAAGTCAATTCACTTCCTTCAGACCAACACAACACACGACAATTGGCAACATCCATGGGCGCCTGGAGTTGGGGGGGGGGGCCTCCCTTGATGTCAGGAAAAAAAATAGTTTTGTGTGTTGCATTTTGTAAAAAAATGCACCTTAAAACTCCTCAAACTTGATTTCAAAATATATCAAAAAACCTAAAACGCTCTGCGGAGCAATGTGGCCCCCCCCCCCTTAACAGAAATCCTGCCGGTGCCCATGTCAATATCATATTCATTTTCACACACACACACACACTCATTGGGTACTCATCAAGCATCACCAACCAAAATATACCTGCAACACATAATATACCTATCTCTCTTTCTAATGAGAATGCTGCATTGACCCTATATTGGCCAAAAATCAAAATTTTCCCTATGAACATTCTGTCATGAGTCGACCTATTTACTGGTCCCATTTCTGGATCCCTCCTTTCCAGTGCTGAATGTTTATTGTCTGGGATAGGAGACCTGGGTGTTGCAACCGTACTCTACGAGTTACCCAAATGATCACATACAGATCATTTCGGTGTTATCAGATTTCGTATAGATGCTGCTAGAGATAGGTACCTACTACTGTAATTTGTTTTTATGATGTGATTGTGATTCATCAATGGCAATTTATGAATAAATTGATTTGATTTGTTGGCCGCTTGATTACTATTTCGTTCGGAAGGACATCTCTTTGGCGTCACGCTCGATTATATGAGCACTCAAACAACCTCGTTATTAGGGGTCCTGGTGTCTCCACACATGATTAAGAGTGTTCTCTTTACCCAAATGACTCCTCGATACATTGAGAATAGAGGTCAGTTAGGGTACCCGGGTACAAACTGGGTACGCCATTACTCGGGTACTAATGGCGGGTACCCAAGTATCAAAAAGTACTAAAAAAAACATATTTTTTTTTTTTTAGTTTTTATGTTTATTACTAGGAAAACGCTCAGTGTAACGCGTTGATGAGCGAGCACGGGTACGTGCAAATTCTCGAACCGGAAATGCGTACACAACGCACAGAAAACATATACATCCATATTGAATTGATTATGATATCAACTTAAAAGTGTATGCTTTTCATCGAAACTTTAAAATAGCATCTAAGCACCTGGTTCATAAAGCAAATCAGAATCAATTTTCAATTGGCACTGGAAAACATTCATTTCGATACTTCATTACTGACAGATATTAAAAATGTAAATAACTTCATACGTTCTTAACTGATTAGGATGAAATTTTGTAAAATAAGAGACAATATTGGTCTTAATGATCATGCAAAATATGAGTTTGATCAGAATTATCGAAGACCGTTTTCATTTTTCAGCCTATCAGGAGATATTTATTTAAATTTTAACCAATGAATGGATTTAAAAAAAAAATATGGTATGCAAACAGAGAAGGTTGGTTTTACATGTGTACAACATTTAAGCTCGATCAAAGAAAAACTCTGACCTGTATAGCCAAAAAATGAGTTTGATCAGATTTATCGAAGACCAGTTTCATTTTTCAACCTACCATCAGGAGATGTTTATTTAAATTTTAACCAATCAATTTTTTTCAAAAAAATTAGGGGTCAGCAAACAGAAAAGGTTGTCTCCACATGTGTGCAAAATTTCAGCTCAATCGAAGAAAAACTCTGACCTGTATAGCGTCAGTAAACGGAAAAAAAAAACAAAAAAAAAACAGAGGTCCGTGCCAAAAGAGCCAAAAGGAGACGCTCGCTTCGCTCGCTCAATTATTTTTGCATTAGCTGCCACTTAATCACCAGCTGCATTGTTTATAGTTATGTAAACTGAATTTAATATTTATTCATATTTCCCAAATCTCAATAATACCAACCAATACTTGGTTTGTAAATTCATTGTTTGTAATTTCATCAGAATGCTGGTGAAAGATTGATGATGGAGGGGATGCAGGCAAGATATAGGAATCCTGCTCGTGACGTCACAGTGGTAGAAAAATGGAGGATGCTCTGGTAGGGGAAATGAGTCAAAGCTATAAATAATAGCTATAAATCATATTTCCCAGATGAATATTTAACTTGCAAATGTGTATGGATAACTATTGCGTATTATTATTAACTTGTACTTACTTAAATATCTTTCTTTCATAAATAATCACTCTAAATATGAACTTTGGATTGCCGCTGTCAGATTTGTTGATTCCCTATACCTTTATATAGGTTACTATGGCAACCTTTTCTCACGCAGGATGCCTATACCTTGTTTTCAACCTTCCATTGTATGGACGTTGTGTATCTCTCCCCAAGGACACGGATAATGCGGCAGGCTCAGTGCAAAAAAATTCAATGCTTTATACATTTTTTTTTTTTTAGTAATTTATTACCCGGGTAATTACCCGAGTAATTAAAGCGGGTACCCAGGTACAAAACATTACCCGAATCCGACCTCTAATTGAGAATACTCACACCACAAGATCCGGTGAGAATATACGGGTCATCGGCATAGTCGTATCCCTCACATATCACTTCCAGGTCACCAAAACGAAGTCCAGCTTCAAAGTCTCCCTTGCACTCCCACTGAAATTAAGATATAGAAATCACTCAACAACAACAGAAAAATACACAAATTACCTTCATTTAAGGAGAAATGGGAGAAATCCTTTTTAAAAAACACAAAGCAACTATTCTCACAGTTTTGAGGAATTTTATTGAGACTGAGAGTGCCAACCATTACAAAACCTCTGTAAAAAACTAAAAATTGTTTAAACATTTTGTAATTTATTGTTTTTACACTAATTAGGTGATTACTTTTACTGTGCCTAGAACTAGAGAGCCTGTATAGCCTTTAAAATTACCCAGAGTTACCTTACCACTGTAATTTATCGACACAATGGGTACGGACATGGGGTACGGACATATTGATCACCTATTGATCACCTACCTTTAATAAAATCAATGATAAAATGTTAAAACTAATTAGGTACAACAAGAAAGAGAGAACAATTAATGCATTATCGATAGATAGATAGATTATTGTGGCTTAACGGCGCGTCAACGACTAGGTTATATTGCGCACATTAATTTTTGCATTTTTGCATTTAACTTTGTTGATATAAGTGGTGGACATGGGGAGGGGTCGACCTAACGGGCCCGATCCGGGGGAGTCCAACACTGGTGGGGAGGCCAGGCCGGAATGGGGACGGACCGGGGGGTGTGAGGATTCGGGCCGGCGGAACCCGATTTCAGGGGGATCACCATCTCGAGGGGAGAGGCCGACCCGATGGGGACCGCAAATTCAAGGGAGGACATGGTTAGGCCGACCCTGGCTGCTCTTTGTCTGGACCTCACCACTGATCTGTCCGGCATGGGTAACCCTTACACATGAGCATATGCTCGCCAGCGTAGCTGCAATGGATCATTGGCCAACGCAAACCCCACCACCGCGCTAAGGTGGCAGCCATCGGTGGGGTAATGCATTATCTTTATCTATGACAATTTGAGGCTAAAAATAAGTTATGTGATTTACTCCTTATAATAACTGTGTTATAATCATGTGAATACCTTAGTGTGATCTACCTGTGAGTATAACACTGTTGTGCACGGCACACTGATGCCAACTGTAGAGAAGAGAGTGATCAATAAAGATGGACGGAGTAACATGTTTTTCTGTCTGATTGTCTCATGTTCTTCTGTCCCATCCCCACATCACCACATGGTGGCGGCGGTTAAAAATTAGCCTACCATTCGCAGTAAGTAAATACAACTTATTGTTACTAAAAATTTGACTCAAGAAGCTCAAAGAAATGACCGGACCTACATTAGTAAATCCGAGCAGCTCTGGCACTACGCCATCTGGGCCAACGCCCAACGTCCAATCGGGCATGATGAATTCCAGTTCAACTTACCAAGTTACAGCACCTGAGGCATTCAATTTCACACATGATGAGTGGCCCAGGTGGAAACGTCGTTTTGAGAGATTCAGAAGAAGTTCAGGAC
This sequence comes from Leuctra nigra, assembly GCA_934045905.1. Taxonomy (NCBI): domain Eukaryota; kingdom Metazoa; phylum Arthropoda; class Insecta; order Plecoptera; family Leuctridae; genus Leuctra; species Leuctra nigra. The sequence continues at coordinate 37,211,557 of OW203762.1, forward strand.
TTTATTTAAAGACTGGCGAAGACCAGGTCAACGACCTGATTTATCTCATGGGGGACAAAGCCGATGACATTCTTCTGTCTTTCAAGCTTACAACTGAACAACAACAAAATTACGACATTGTCATTTCGAAATTCGAAAACTTCTTCATTCCGAGAATAAACGTGATTTTTGAAAGAGCAACTTTCTTTCGGAGGGAACAGCGACAGGGTGAATCTGTTGATGAATACATTACGGAACTTCACAAATTGGCTAGAAACTGCAATTTTGGATTAATGCATGACGAATTGATACGTGACAGGTTAGTCATAGGCTTACGGGACCACCAATTAGGTGAACGAATGCAAATGGACAGCGATTTAACCCTGGCAAAAGCCACCTCATTGGCTCGCCAGTCCGCGCAAAACAAGTTTCAATCAGAGACAATGTACGCAGTCCACCACGTCCACAATGCCCATCCAGACCAGCACAAGCCCAAAGTTAAAGCCAATTCAAAACAAGAATCACAGACCAAGAATGCATGTCGTTGGTGCGGAAGAAAACCCTCACACCCAAAAGCGAAATGTCCTGCAAAAGATTTCACTTGCTATAAATGCAAGAAAGTAGGTCATGCGGCAAATGTTTGTTTGTCTTCTTCTACCAAAGCATCAGGCTTACACGAGGTTACGAAAGAAGAAAATGAAGAGAATAGCTCTTCGAATCAGTCAGCAACCGGTCAAATAGGCTTCATAGGCTCTGTAGACAGCTCCAGGAAGAATATCTGGAACAAGCTGGTACTCGTAGGAGACAAGGAACTGCTATTTAAAATAGATTGCGGAGCAGACGTAACCGTAGTCGGCAGTGATTCTTTCATCACACAAGGAATGAAAATTGTTCCGGCTGATCGAAAACTTCTAGGACCGGGACGCAACGAACTGATATGCACTGGCATGATCAAGAACGTACTGTTGAAGTATGGTGAGCGGTCAACACGTCAAGACATCTACCTAGTGAAACATCAAGAGATTCCACTACTAGGTCGACCCGCTATTGAAAGCTTGGAGATCGTCAAGATCGTGAACGAGGTAAAATCACCTTCAATCTTTGCCGAATTTCCAAAACTATTCCAAGGTCTCGGAATAATCCCAGAGGATTACGTCATTCGTCTAAAACCGGGGGCGGAGCCCTACGCTGTAACCGCACCCAGATCCGTTCCTGTCCTACTCTTACCACAAGTAGAGAAGGAATTAAAGGACATGGTATCATCAGGAGTTATTTCACCGGTTCAACAACCGACATCGTATTGTGCGCCGATGGTGGTTGCTATGAAACCGAACGGGAAGGTACGCATATGCGTGGACCTACAAAACCTCAATAGAAGTGTTGAAAGATCCTGGCATCCCATCCCCAAGGTTGAAGTAATGTTAGCAAGCATGGGAGGCGCTCAAGTCTTCAGCAAACTCGATGCTAATTCTGGATTTTGGCAAGTGACCTTGTCAGAAGAGACTTCCCATCTTACCACATTCATCACTCCGTTTGGCAGGTTCAAATTCAATCGCCTTCCATTCGGAATCACTGCAGCTCCTGAGATCTTCCAAAGGAAGATGAATTCCATCCTTGAAGGAATTCCAAACGTTCTTTGTTTCATGGACGACATCCTGGTACACGGTAAAACCGTAGAAGAACACAACGACACACTGAGGAAGGTGCTGAAGAAACTTCAAGACGCCGGTATGACCCTCAACAGAGAAAAATCTCAGCTAGAAGTAAAAGAAGTGAACTTCGTTGGACACACCATCTCAGCAGCAGGTATTTCTGCAGACAGAAAGAAGATAGAAGCCGTCCTCGAGATGGATCCGCCAACAAACAAGCAAGAACTTATGCGAGTTCTTGGGCTTCTCACCTATCTAGGCACATTCATTCCTCGGAAGTCAGAATTGTTAGCTCCTCTCAACAGTTTGTTACGCTCCGACACCGCCTGGATTTGGGACATCGCTCAACAAGAAGCATTCAAGAAGGTCAAAGAAACTTTGTCCTCTGCACCAGTATTAGCATTGTACTGTCCTTCTAAGAAAACCACTGTATCAGCCGACGCATCTTCGTATGGTCTTGGCGCGGTGCTCTTCCAAGATCAGGATGACGGATCGCGACGCCCTGTAGCGTTTGCATCCCGTACTTTGTCTCAAGCTGAAACAAGATACGCTCAGATTGAACGTGAGGCTCTCGCCTTAACTTGGGCCTGTGAGCGATTCCAAAACTATATTTGTGGTTTACAGATCTCACTCGAAACAGATCACAAACCCTTGATCCAAATCATGACAACAAAACACCTGGATGACTTATCACCACGCTTACAGCGATTCCGTATTCGTCTTATGCGATACACTTTCGACATTTACCACACCGCTGGCAAGGATCTCATTGCCGCAGATGCTCTTTCGCGGAAACCGCTTCAAACGAAACAAGCAGCATCATCAGAGTTAGAAGAAGAGCAAGCCGCTTATGTGAGAATGATTGTCGACGGACTGCCATGTTCCGACAAGAGACTCCAAGAAATTCTTTCGGCTCAACAAGCGGACCGTGTTTGTCAACAAATCAAGCAATACATCGTGTCAGGGTGGCCCGACAAGAAGAAGCTGGACTCTGAATTTCACGTGTACTACACACACAGAGAAGAGTTTGCAGAGGTTGAAGGACTTCTGGTGCGAAGAGCGCGTCTCGTCATTCCTCCACCACTCCGACAAGATATTCTAGAACACCTCCACGAAGGACATCTAGGAATAACCAAATGCCGTGCTCGAGCCCGACAGGCATGCTGGTGGCCGTGAATATCTTCTGAAATCGAACAGATGATCAAGCGATGCCCGAACTGCATTGAAGAATCCCGAAACAGACATGAACCACTCATTCCAACACCATTTCCTTCTCGTCCATGGGAAAGAGTTGCGCTAGATCTCTTCAAGTGCAATCAGGAATGGTACCTGGTAGTAACAGACTATTTTTCCAGATTTTTCGAGATAGCTCTGCTTACCAGCATGCGGACTTCCGTCATCGTGAATCACCTGAAGCAGATCTTTGCTCGCTTTGGAGTTCCGATCACCGTGGTCAGCGACAGAGGACCGCAGTTCCAAGCTCTGGATTCATCGGAGTTTGCAGCCTACGCGAGTGAGTATGGATTCAAACATCATCGAAGCAGCCCTCATTTTCCCCAAAGCAATGGGATGGCAGAGGCAGCAGTAAAAATAGCAAAACAAAGAATTCTGAAATCTAAAGACGTTTTCAAGGCCCTGTTAGCTTATCGCGATACGCCTTTAGAGAACGGATACACCCCTGCGGAACTTCTGATGAACCGGAAGATTAGATCTACACTTCCTACTTTACCAACACAGTTGATGTCTAAAGTTCCAAATCAGTTACAGTTAAGGGAAGGGGAAAATACCAGAATTATGAAACAAAAATCGAACTACGACAAAAGGCATGGAACAAGAATATTATCTACTCTTCTGCCTGGCGAAATTGTGTGGATAATTGACCTTAAACGATACGGCAGGATCCTACAACCAGATGGACAACCTAGGTCGTATTTGGTCAGCACGGATCTGGGAAATGTATCCCGCAACAGGTTCCACTTGATCCCAGCCCCGGATGTTAAATGGTCGCAATCCGTAACGCAGCCCCCATCTTGGAGACCCAGACAAGCGATACAAGTGATCCATCGCCACCGTCTCCGGCAGCGATGACTCCACGGAAACAAACGGCTCCAGAGAACACTGCATCTTCGGCTTCTCCGCCCAAGACCCATACGCCTGGACCATATTTGTCGAGATATGGACGGACAGTAAAGCCGAAGAAGATTTTAGATATGTAGCTTTCAAGATATCAGTAATATTTAAAATCAATATTTTGTTTCTATTGTAATTCCCATTTCATTATATATTATAATAATTAATCTTGTTTGCATAACTTTTCAGCGTATACAATCTAGTATTTTGATGCATTGATAATTATTATGTTTGCTTTTCAAAAGAACCTAAGAAGGGGGATGTGTTATAATCATGTGAATACCTTAGTGTGATCTACCTGTGAGTATAACACTGTTGTGCACGGCACACTGATGCCAACTGTAGAGAAGAGAGTGATCAATAAAGATGGACGGAGTAACATGTTTTTCTGTCTGATTGTCTCATGTTCTTCTGTCCCATCCCCACATCACCACAATAACAATCATAATCATTTCAATAATCACTAGGAAAATTACCATCATTCAAACAAAACAATAGATCTGGTAATTTATACCTAATCCAGTCTGGCTGTTTACCTGAATACTGGAACCATCCCAGCCTCTGTTTATACACTGTACAGTGTTCGGTAGTAAGGAGTTACAATTTCCAATGCACTTTAGTTGGGGCACGGGAGAAGATCTTCGTCCTGTCGTCATCCTTCCAGCTTTCAGTGTTAAAACTTGAAGGTCTTTAAGTATCATTTTGTCACTTTTTGAACCTGAAAATTAAATAGTTTTAATCCAGAGACATTTTGCACGTAGCATATTTCTACATTGGTAGGTGCATTAATGGTAATTAATGACCCTCCATAAACACCTTAAATTCAATTTTAATAATGACAAAGAAAATCACAAACTACCTAGTACTACCAACTACCTAGTTTGTAAGAAAAGGGCCCATTGGTAATCAAATAAGGTAGGAAGTGCTTTTGACAAAAAAAATCTAATTCATATTAATTTAGGTACTACCATTTTTTGCAGCTTTATTAATTATTAGCTGCGATACTGTGGCTTTCAATATTATCCCCAAACAATATGTTATGAAACGATACAATTGGCTCCTTGGCCAAAAAAGGTAAGTTCTACCGACCGACGCTAGGTATTTCCACTTTGACAAAAAAAAGAGTACCTAGGTACTATACCTAGGTACAGGTAGAACACACACAAAAAGGCTTCAATTCTTATGATTTATACCTTTTTACAGATTTTAATTTGTCAAATCTTAATTAGTTTTAAGCAGTTTTGCCTTTTGAATTGGACATTTTACAAGTTGAAAGTGCAATCCTCCTCTTTCCCTGATGGAAAGGATTTTATAGGGTACGGGATCTATCCAGATAACCAGGTCTGGTATATAGCTGGTGCCTGGTAATTATAGATGAGATGTCTGCACGGCTAAAACAGCACGAAGGAAGATTAGGGTTGCCACCTTTCAATGTGTGAAATCCGGGACAGAGGTCATGAATAAAACTTTTAGTGACGCAGTGAGGGTAGCCGGGAGGAGGTGCACCGAAAAACGAAATTTGTGGGCAAACACTTTGCTCAGGCATCAATTGGGGGAGCGAGGGCCGCCCGGCAATACGCGGGTTCGGGAGGCATAGGCTCGGGAAAATTTTGAATTTCATGAATGAATTAGAGCCATTTCTATGAGTTTTGGACTTCAAATTTCAGCCACTTTGATCACCTAAAACTTTGAGGTAATTATGGGAATTTAGTTTAAGTGTTTCCATATTTTTTCTCAAATATTTCAATATGTAGAAGGCCAGCTGGCTCAGGAGTCCGAGGCCCTAGCAAGTGGTGGCCTTGGCCACCCCCCGACCCAACTATGGAACCGGGCGAAGGATTAATATTATTATGTAGGTAGTATTTCAAATATCTCAAATATCTCAAATACCCATAATACATATCCATTTAGGCTATCCTAAATGGATCCTATGCTTAATGGATATGCAATAAGGGTGGACCCTTATTTAATATCCATTTATGCTTTGACTAAGGGAGCTAGATCGAGTAGGTGGTGATAATTACCATAGCCTATTATTAAGCCCCATGCACGCAATATTGACTCGGACGGATGATGCAGATGCAATGACAAGAATGCAAACAATGTTATTTAGATGTAAGTATAGGTACGGTGATTTCAATTGATGTTAACAATTTGGACGCGGACGGACGACGCGAACAGAAAAAAGGTTAGGAAAATCCAGCTCTTGCGTCCACGTCAATCATGCATGGGCCTTAAATGTTAAGGTAGTACTACCTACCTACTACCAACTATTATCCAACTATACACCAACTATAAACCCAACTATACTACCACCTACTACTACCCAACTACCAACTATAAAAGATAAGGTAGGGTCAGTGACAGGCAAAGATTGAACCCAATTTAGCATGGCCAGGTAGAAGCCGGCCCATGCTAGAGCAGGTTCATCTTTGCCTGTCACCGACCGTAGCCTACCTTTACCTTAGGTATTATCTAGGTATTATGTAGGTAGGTACCTACCAAAGATAAGTACTAGGTAGGTAAGTTAGGATTGTTATCGGAATGTTTATTCAAAGTGTCCTACCTGATACAGAGGTTAAAAGAAATGCCATTGAAGACACTACCAATAATAAGATTTGTCGTTTCATTTTAAAAACTTGATGAATATTTTGTATTATGAACAACACACAGTAAAGTTCATTCAACACTGACTGACGTGGTCTTCTTGAAATTTAAGTTTCATCATGCACAATGCACATTTTGACGCAAAAAAAATAACATCAGCTGTGAAATGAAGAAAAAGAAGGCTGTGTGTCAAAATTACCACAGCCTTCAAAACTCGATTCCGCTGTTTGGTGCTAGCTTCACGCAACTACACGCAACTAAAACGTCACTTGTTGGGCAACACAACCTTCACATTCACAAGAAAAGTTTGTGTAAAAAAGAGACTTTTAGTCAAATTTGTTAATTTTATATAATGTCAAAGGATGGAAACGCAGGTCCTTCGGGTGAGTTCTTAATGCGTTAAATTCATGGCACTGCATCCTAATTGGAAAGCTCTGGCAACAGCCAGTTTCACTGTGAAACAATTTGTCAAAGAGGGACAAGCTAGCAATTTAAAATCTGCTGTGTGCCAACCCCACTATACGATTAGTAAAGGTTTAACTGGTGAAGAAGCTAGAATAGCATATGAAGAAACTGTCGGTATTTGCAACCAACAGCTGAATGTTCAATGCCAAGAGCAAGATCACAATGAAAGTAGCGGGAACACTGCATTTGCTGAAGGAAGAACCGCATCTCAAAGTCATGTATCGACCGATAAAAAGCCGACTAATACTATAATTTTGCCTGTCAAACATTCACAAATTCTCAATAAATTAGAACAAAGCAATAACTACGGATTGCCTACTATTAATGCATTCTTAAAAGCTGCTCAAGCTAATGACGTAAATGCTGTGACACGGTTTTTGAATGATGGCATCGATATTGATGTGACCGACGTTCATGGGTGGACAGCTCTAATGTGTGCTGCATGTTCTGGAGGAGCAGATGTAGTGAAATTTCTTATTCAGTGTAAAGCAGATATAAATGTGAAAGACAAAAGTGGATATAATTGCATTTCGCTTGCAAAACGTAGTAAACATCAACCTGTCCTTGATATAATACATGAACTTACAAACATTAATCAAATCTGCTCAAAGAAACATTCTAGAGTCACAAAGCATTTAGTTCCATTTTTCTGTGAAATCTGCAAGCAAAACTTTAGTGAAACTACAAGGCAAGAACATCTATCATCAACTGTTCATCAATTCAACAGTCGGCCCAAACCATTCGCTACGATATACGGAATCCCAGAAGGAAATAGAGGATATCAAATACTGCTGAAAGGAGGTTGGGATAAAGAGAAAGGACTTGGTCCCGAGGGATCTGGTCATAAGTTTCCATGTAAAACAGTACTCAAGAGAGATCGAACCGGTCTCGGAACGAAACACAGTGCTCCTCGAATAACTCATTTTGCTCCGAAGGATGAAGAGGCAGTGAGATCACGACGTACCAAGATTAAGAAGCCACTGAAGAAAGATATTGGCAAGCAGATGAGCAGAGAAAAGAGAAAAGATAGGGAATTGCGGATTGCATTAAGCTGATGGGCGTTTTATAATCCGCACTAATAAACCTGTTTGCTCAAAATTATTTGAATCAAGTATGTTCATTGATCTGCAGAATCAGATTGAATTTAAAACTTAGCTCACTTAATCACTGTTATTTCCTCTTTTCAGAATTGGATTACCTATCGGCCCTGGAGGAGCTAGGTGAAGAGATTATTTCCGACCGAAGAGAGATTGTAGATTTGGATCGAAGACGTAATTATAACAGAGAAGCTTTGCGGGTGCTCACTCGCTCAAATCGGCCTAACAAGAAGACATGGATAATAATTGGTTCTTTGCTTGTAAAAATTACAGAGGAGAAAGCCCAAGATACACTAAAGAAAGGTAGGTATGTCAGTCAATGTGCAACTCGTAAAATGGATGTCAAAATAAATTTTACTTGTGATGGGGGCTCCATTGGCATTAGAAATCAGTTGGAAAAGAAACCATTGCTTTATGACAATAGACAATAGGCCAAATTAAATGTAAAATCGAGTAATATGATTTATGCTTGAGCTTTAGTACGTGACTGTGCAAAATTGTCTAGGTATGTGAGTGCCACAAGAACACTTGTTGAAGTGGACGTAGTATGTAGTAGGTAAGTAAGTAGGGTCAACTCTAAGAGTAATGGTATACGGTATACCTCCATTCACCACCCCCCCCCCCCCCCCCCACATTCGAACAACTTTCCCCATGTTTAGGGTCGAGAGGGAGGAGCCTAAAATAACGTAAATTAAATGCGCGGAAAGAGGGGAGGAGGGATAATGCAAGTTTTACGGCCAGGTGTACATTGGTACAGATGTTCTAGGTTCAATTTGTAATATTTGTATTGTGGTCTGGTTAGTGTACCTAGGTACCAGGTACGTTTACAGCTCGGCAACAGGCGTTCAGCGCTTCGACGTTGTTCAATCAGGTAGCTCAGCGTCGAGCACCCGAGCGCTGGCGTTCAAGGTCAAAAGATAAGCCTGGTTCATCTTTCAGCGCTGAGCGCCAAACGGCGAGCTGAAACGTACCTAGGTACCTTTAGACTGTATTACAGCAGTGTACACAATGAACAGAGGAATAATAATATGTGCATCAAATATTACATTAATAACTGAACGTAGTCGGCAGCTGACAAAGTCATTTCTAACATAATAGGTACCATCCTATTCATCATGTCCACTTACTATAAATTTCAGCAGCAGGGTTGAACGTTCACCCACCGCTCCTTGTCTGTATCACCGCAAGAACAAACACCCACATTTTTTTCTTGGAAAGCTAGTTTTACATATATTAGGCAGACTCAGTGTAATGCCATTCACAAAATCACACACTTCAAATTTTCCAATTATATCACATAAGAACACACAAAATTCCTCTTGTGACATCAGTAAGACGTGTCAGAGTGTGTGGTCGTCCGCGTGGACGTGTGTCAATTCCAATTTAATACTGTTTTCTTATTTTCAGACCAAGTCGTGTTGGACTGCGAGATCAACAAACTGAGAAGTGATCTTAAACTTAAAGTTAACCGTCTTCGAGACATGGAACATCAGCCACCTGTTGGTGGCTTACTTCTAAATCCTCTTTCACGGTCCGAGATGAATGCCATGCAACAAGTAATGGGGTTCGGAACATCCTAGTCTCCTCGTTCTGTAAACCACTCGGGCAGGAAACTCAACTCGGATGGACCAGGGATCTCAGTGACCGTTACTTCTTCAGTTCCTGGCTGCAACTCGAATTTCCACACTGCTTCCGCGTCACTTTCTTCAACAATAGTTTTAACAAAACTCAGGAAACTTGAGCAGAAGTTCATACATATGCATGGATTCCATAGACCCTAACGAGGAAGAATTTGATAATTATTATGTCATCAATCATCATCATTACTATAATAAAATTATCTGAGTCAGATCTTTACACATTTATATCTCATTTTACACTGTCCCTGACATACCTGTGCCATTTTTGGTATATCTTTAATTTGGAACTCTTCCAACTCATGAACAATGCCACCATCATCTCTAAATCCGCAAATTAGTGTGTCGATGCCGACGAGAAAACTCTGACACCACCATTTAATCAACTTGTATCTGAAAGAGTAAAATGAAACGAATTATAAATGTGTGTTAATAGCTTACTTCTTTTAATCAAGTTATCTCTGGAAAATAACCTTTGAAAATTAAAATTCTGTTTTCTGGATTGTATATGCCGACTGGTTTTTAGCTCAATGAATTGAGCCTTTCTAAGTTCGTCCAAATTGGTGACTTCTGTTTCACTTTGAACGCCGTCCATCTCGGCTCCAAACAATAGATTGTGACCATTCAAACGTGTTTGGAATGTAATGCACAGCTCTTCCCGCTCATTTACGGGGACTCTCGTGTTAGGTGAACATATTGGGTCACCTTTAGTCATATATTGCTCAAATTTGTATCCCCACGCCATAAACTGTTTTTGTCTGTCTGTGGCAAGTATTCGGTTTTGTCTTCGTTCTTCAGTCTCCTTTGCACAAAGATAAATTGTGCCTTTCCACTTTGTGGCGCATATAATCCAGCCCTCCTGTCTCTCATATGGTGTGCACATGAGCACTGTGAGGAGACCACGATAGCACACAAAGTCGGCCTCCGTTCTGCTTCTGCAACATCGTCGTATTACGTGGAATATTATGTGGCATTTTTTAAATTTGACTAGATACTAATTAGTAATACCAATGACAATATTGAGAACTGTTTTCTTTCTAACTGAATATGAATACTAGAAGACACAATATTAAGTGAATCGAGGTCAACTATAGTCTTCGATTAAAGTTGATTTATGAATTATACGGTTTATTGAGTGGCCTTACAAGTTACATTACAACACCTACATTAACTTACTCTTTTTGATCTCCACTTCCAGCTTTTGATTTTCTTGCTTGTAATATCCATCGCAGAACATTGTCTAACTTTTCGTCGATGTTTTCATCTTTCTTAATAGCCTTATCAACGTCCTGATTCAAGTCAAACCGTACTTTACCGCCGTACCTTGTATTTCCTTTGCCATTGGGATTGTGAATATACTTCAGCTGTGTTAAATTCACATCAAAAATTCGTTCACAATTTAAACTGAAATATCCTTCGACATTGGGTTTTTTAAAATTTGGAAAATTTCCTGCATGAAATCTCTCATTTGTGTTAAGCGTGCGCTTTTGTGTGCTCATTGCGAGCTCTGTGGTTAACTTACTCCTACCAAACTACAAAAAGTGATTTATTAAAAAATGATAATGAACTAGTTATAGCATACTCACAAACTGATTGATAAAAACAGAGAAAACTGAATTAAAAATACTTGTTCAAAATCATATTATTATCCAGTCAAAAATATTTAAATTGAGGTTAGGTATGGTATAGGGATAGATCACCGCCTTCTAGTTTCATGGAATTGGGAAAGGAATTACGCGGTGGGTTTGAATAATCAAGAGTAGGCAATCATAAATTTGTATTTCAAATAAAAATTTAATTAGGTATGTCCTTTTCTTAGAGATGTGGCACCATCATAATAACATCTATCTCTATGGTCCATTAGTAGATTCATGTTACATTTTATTATAATAACGTTATTTTCTTCAGTTTTGAAATCCATGGAGAAAAATCATAATTTAATTTCTCAGATAGGTACGAGAAATACTTCTAATACAAATTATTTATTATGTAACTATACTTAGTGTGGAACAAAAGTGTTTATATTGTAATATAAATGTGATAATAAAATATGATCAAATCAAACATAAATTTGACAATTATCCATCATAAGAAATAATAAATAATACAGTTAGTGAAATCGGATGCCCTTCACAACATTATAACACACACAATGGTACCTAAATACTAAATGGTAATGAATGGCTATTTAAATTGTGACATGATTGTTGACGGAAAGTTGGAAACTATAGACAATTTCCAACTTAGATCATATTAATTTGTAATATATTGCACATAAATAATATCATATTTCGTATAAAAGATGTTCTTCAAAAAATGTTGTTTACTTATAAGAGTTACCTTAATTATAAAATTCGTTCTTTAAGCTGTGCTGTGCTGGTAGTTTTATTCTCTCTTTGTTATTTAGTTATCTAGACTATACCTAGTCCTAGTCACTCTATAAACGACTGGACCATCATCAACGTCTTGTAGAGGAACCAGCCCATGAGTGCATAGAGGGAGTAGGCGACGAACCTATCCAAGTAATACAACCTGGAACAGAACAATAACATCGTTTTCATTTGTACTCGACAACAGAGCTTAGAGTCAATGTGCCCGTGGCCTTAACATTAAAAATATATATTAATTTTAATAAAAACCAGTTTACCATGACCCTGATTGAAATCGAACCAATGTCCTGAAGCGAATACCAGTGAATGTTTTACATATAGGTACCAGATTATTCTGATATTTTTACTGATACAATGCTCCAACACAACGAGGAACTAAAGAGATATCTAGTGGAGCGGACGCTCCACCCAGCCAAGTCGTACTGTACGTTTAACGCATAATATTTTAATTTCCTTGACTTTATTCTCTCAATACCGGTTACGCCATCATTATTCATTATTACGCATTGATAATCGAGTCTACAGCATCCCTCATTAACATAATTTGGATCTCTTCAAAAACTTCTCAAGTAGATAATATTTTTCTCCGTATGGTTTGCAATACACATGTTGTACTGTGAGCATGACTGTGAGTGGCTTTACCCAGCTACAAAAATACCGTGATATCGTGATATGACCCAGTTACGTTACCTCACTTTTTGTATGTAACCTCCCCCTTCAATTAATTCAGACTAAGCGAGAATCACGGTGAACCATAATCAAACATGCCAGCACCTTAACTCGAACCAATGGCTATCGTCAATAGCTCAATTATGGTAATAATGCAGTGTTGTGAAAGAGAAGGATAGAAAATCACCAAGATGTACGTTATTTATACCACGACTATTTTCTTTTTGTGGATCTTAGTGAAAATTACAGCTTTTGCCACACTATAGAATCGTCAATTGCGGATTTAATTACTGTTTCACCTTTTTCATTAAGGGTATTCGAGTGATACCACGTGACTAAAAATATACATCACGAAATTGGCCAAACTATTACTCATATAAGGAAGAAAATATTGTATTTTCCTAATTCTATAGGTGATTCTACAACCCACTTGGTGCGTTAACCTCCAATATCTCCAGCGAACGCAATTATTGCTCTAGAGACTGCAAGTCAAGGAGCTGCAAGTGGGCTTGTTGTCTTCGTTATAAATAGGCGAAAACGACGACTACGAGTTTTTGTCAATAACTTTATTGTACCCTGGAGGCCTATTCTAGAACGTTTTCCCAATTCCATTCCTCATGGAATCCGGTCACGGCCATAAGGAATTAACATTGCACCGGATCGGATTCCATCAGAATTGGGAATTTAAAAGTTTTGCCTGGCCACAGGCAATACAAAATGAGGGGTTTCTCGATGAAAAATTCGGTTCGTCGATTTAAATTGAGAAATATTGCAATACAAATTCCAAAAAAGGGCCTATCTTAGCGTTCTTTTCGTATATATATTATGAACATTCATGCCAAGTTTCAGCTCTCTATGTTGAACGTTTATTCAGTTGGAGTTGTTCGTATGAATCGTATTTTACCCGTTTGGATCGTCCGGGATAATTTTTTGACTTGACAAAATGAGGTGATTTCGATCGGTCTCTACTAACATCTACTAACTATTTGCCCTGAAATTAAAATCTCATACCCTCCCTAGAATAGAAATTAATTGAGAAAAAAGAGACAGGGTTACAGTATCGTCGCCGGTGGCGAGAATACAATTGCAAGTCGGTAGTTTAAATGCTGGTTTTACTTGTTGGTCTACGTGACGTCTATTGATCTGTCTCTGACTCACTCATTGTACACGGCTGATAATTACTTCGCCCTCCACAACATTACATGATATTAACCTGCCTCAACATTCATCAACCCTTTGGTTACACAAGTTTACAGTTGTTTCATGAGTTTCTTTACATTTATTGATTGTTTGCCAACCTTCTAAATTTCAGACTGTTACAGTTTCTCGACTGTACAATGGTTATTGCGTTGTTTTTCTTACTGTTTCACACATTTTCTTACATTCAAAAAGAAAATGATAGATAGACAGATAGATAGATAAATATAGCATTCTAGCAGGCTAACTGGAGTTTACGATTCTCATCCGCAGCATGGCAGTAACACATTGATTAATGCTAAATTCTTTGTAGGTATTTGTGAATGTAATAGGACCTACCTTCAGAAGAATTAATTCACTTTTGCTCAACTCCATCGCAGGTGCGAAATATTATATAGTTAAAAAGTATTAATATCGACATGCAATTTCGCGACTTGACGAAAGGGTGACGAACTGAACTAACCTGCCTTTTAAAATTGGCGCGAAGTGTATACATTCCATTTCTTCAATGTGCATGACGTCACTTATGGATGACGTCATACATGGCTCGATTCATATTGGCTAATTTTTGACCCCATTTAAACTACCGACTTGCAATTGTATTCTCGCTCACCGGTGGTATGACAGTTCGTAGTGAGCATTATCTACCTTCATTCCATTCTCCTAGGAGATCTCTAACCCTCATCAGTGCGTTGTGTCTATGTCCGTCCGTCCAACCGGGTAGCTCAGTTGGTAGAGCTCTCGCCCGGCAAGTGAGAGGTCCCGGGTTTGAGCCCCGGTTCGGTCAGATATTTTTCACAACGCACATGTCATGGTCGAGGGTGCCAGGGAAGAGTACTCACATGGTCATATGCTGCCGGGCGCGTGGCAGTGTTGTCAGAGGCTCCTTCATGCAGTAGACTCTCGCGCCCAAGATGCAATCCAGCATGTACTTGTCGACGTCGTACTCGACATTCGCCATGTAAAATATCTTCTTGTCTTCCTCAGTCATCAGATCTGTTAGCGATAGGAGGCTGTCGTTCTGGAACTTCCACTGTCTCATGGTGAAGTACTGCAGGACCTCGAGACCGACGCTGATACGTTTCTGCACTCGAACCATGCTGTAATAGACACGTCAGTTACTGTTTCACTGTTTTCTTTCAGTACAGCTTCTGCGTTTACCCTTCGTACCTTTTGAGGTATGTGGTTAGGTTTGATAAACAGCGATCAAACTTTTGTGAATTGATTAAAAAAAAGGCGTTATAATTAGAACGTTAGAACCATCAATTGTTTAGTCAGTCCACAATCCACTCACTATAATGAGGGGTTGAAAACTAACAAAATCAGTCTACCATTCACACAAAAAATAAACAATAAAAAGTACATTACATGAAATTCATACAAATAAAAACTCTGCACAAATAATAATAATAACATTTAGATATTGTTAACCATCGCTTTTTTATTTATGAGTTAAGCAAGTTTTAGGTCATTCATGAAGGCGAAATCTTTTTTATTGTTGCAACATAATTTTACATCGATGTCGCTACACTCCCTCCGAGAGCTAATGCTAAACTTGACTGCGTTTTCACCAACTTATACAAGACTGTGTACTAATCTACCCAATGTTTTGGTAGTCGTACTCATAAGTATCTGTCAAATATCTTCTTTCATTCACATAAACTTCAGAAACTTTCACGAGCCTAAAGACACTATACAGAAGTGAATTACAAAAGTGAAATGTTGAAAATTATTTTATGTAATGGTTTGCTTGTTCAGGCTGTGAAGGTCGATTGGTTTGTACATAAATGCGTGAGTGACATAAATCAGGAACTGTTCCACTTTTGTAATAAGGTTGACGGCCATGGTCAATTTCCGAATAATCGTAAATATTTATGGCCCTCTAGATAAATTCAAGGGTTCCTTGCTTCTGTAATTATAAAGTGTTTGGTCATAGTGATCGCTGGTCATAGATAAAGATACGTACCTCCGTAAATATGAATACTTTCAATACCAGGTATTCCTTCATTAACAACCAGTTTGTTAGTATAAGTAGGTAACTAGGATTTATAATGCTAACAGGTTAACACCATCATGGCATTAAATGTTAGTTTTACACTATTTTATCATTCTACCAACGATCCTAGGGTTATGTAATTAATTGAGGATTGCGATGCGCTCATACTCAAGCTCTCATACTGGAAGGTCCAGAGTTCGACCCCAGTCCTTGATAAAGGAACAGAATAGATGAACGGTGATGAACGGTATTACTCTGTATACATTATTTAAATTATCTCCCTTTATCTTGTTCTACAAAATCACTTGTTTATTATGTTAGATAATAAAGATGTATTATTTAGATGTTCTGTACACTCCTGGACACTGAAATTCGCCCGCGGTCAATGTTCAAGTGGCACTACGGCTAGTATTTAACATTTATTTTAATGATATGAAGGGATGTGTGTTGTGAAAAATATCCGACCGAGCCGGGGCTCGAACCCGGGACCTCTCAGGTTCGGTCGGATATTTTTCACAACACACATCCCTTCATATCCTGACTCCATGGAAGTTTTCCACAGAAACCTACATTCTCATTTATTTTAATGTAATTTTTGGCACAAAGACCGGTTGGCTAGTGTGAGCTTAGGGCCGAAAAATTACTTTAAATAAATACTATAGCCGTAGTGCCACTTGAACATTGACCGCGGGCCAATTTCAGTGTCCAGGAGTGTACCTACATTAATTAATTATCTTCGTCGTAAAATATGAATATTTTCAACATAATCATTTTCATTCTAATTAAAGATATTTCAACTGAAATCTGGTAAGTACCTATATCATATGTTTAGGAAATTAGAAAGATCTGTAAATGACGTCATAATCAACTGAAGGTGAGTCGAATGGACTTACAATCTCTTCTGCCTGATGAGAATCATGATGAAGTCGATGAAGTATGCTGGGATAATGTGCAGAAGAATGACGAGAATGTTGTGGATTGTCCGGTTGGTTCTGATCTCTCCGTCCGGGTACCACGCGGTGGGGTAGAAGGGGTAATCGTAGATCAACTTGCGCCCTCGTTCCAGAATCTCACCCCAAGTGATGGGCTCGATGTTGGATTGGGAGAGGTTGTACACTGGCAAGCCTGCTGGTCTGGAAAGAAGAAAAAAATGTGTAATATTATTTCAATTTTCATGCAAATCACTACAAGCAGAGGAGAAATCCGAGAAATGTATAGTTTTGTTAGGAACGAGTACTGCGAACGATGAGAGTCACCAACCTATGTAAGAACCTATAAGAAACTTCTAGAAAAATAAAAAATATTTAACACATTTATACATTTTATAAATGAGGTATTGTCAAATAATTTGGGACATCAATTTTCTTTTGAAGAAACTGTTTATAAAACGATGAGGAACTGCACGTAATAGCACACGTGATAATAGTAGCAAAACTAATAGTAATAGTTGTAATAGTAATAGCAATACGTGCACGTGTCCACGTAGGTAAATGTTAATTTAACTTTAAACGGTGTTTACGAAATACATGGATTAAGCGGAGATCAAGGTGATACATATAACCTTATTGATAAAAATAGACAAGTCTTTTAATTTACTTTCCTACTTATATAATCAAGATGAAAGTAAAGTAAGTTCACCAAAGCTGGTTAGTAATTAGCGATACGACATGTTGTTGGTATAATTTTATACCATACATGCACAAACAGACAGAAACAGAACTATGTTCTAACTGAGTGACGGTAAGCAATGCTTGTTAGTTTTATCTTAGACAAACTAATAAGGGCTATTAGTTTGTCCAAGGCATCATTGATACAAGTTGCATGCATAATAAGCACAAACCCGACAAAGGCAGAAATCTGCTCAGTGTGAGAGAATTTTCTTTCTAATTGCTTGTCGCCCGCAAAATAATGTTTTCGAAGTAGAAAATGTCGATAAGATTTTTTCCGCAATTAAAAAATGCACTACAGTTTCACTCGCGAGTGGCGTAAATTGTATAATATTTGCAGTAATAAGGTAAACGACACCTGTGGCTGCATATGGGCAGTTATCATCTACCTGAGACTGTAATCACACCCCGAGGCCCCACTTCATTCTCAAGTCTTTCCGCACTGTTATTGAACCAGTTCCTTTTCACTCTATTTATCACGTTTTTTCATTTTACTTGCAATTTTCAATAAAATAATAGCTGTAATAACTGTTTAACTGTATTTACATACTTTACAAATATTTACTTTCACTCAGTATAAGCTCGATAAAAGTTTTGCAAAATAACATATTTTTACAAATGTCCAGCAAATATTTCCGGACATCAGAACATCTGTTACTCTTCGAGTTTTGGCACTGAGTAAACTAATACCGTTTCTGATCAACTTTCAAATCATAAATCATTTTCAATCCGGTACCAACATAAATTTTCTGCATTTTCCATAAAATACGTTCCTTTTAACAACTGAAATTAAAAACATCCATTATCTTCCCAGTCATCAAAATCATTTTACATATTAACGCATGGCATTTGGACAGTCGAATTTCCTTTCTGCACACACATCATGCACTCCTATGTTCTATTTCTAATATGTGAAGTGAAGGTTAGCGAGTGTCTTACTTCTTCGTGCCGACCTGCCAGGCGATGCAGATGAGACAGTTGATGGCGACGTCGACGGGAATCACCTCGGCGTTGAGCTCAGCGCCGCACATCATGGTTCTGATGACACCCTTGCCGGCGCCCACAACTACTCCGATAGGGCCGTTCAGAGTGTCCACCCAGCCGGGCATGGGCTCGAGGATAGACGGCAACACTGTTGACAGGAGGCACGAGATTGCATGTAGAGACACTTTGACACAGTTGGGCAAAAGTTAAAAAGAAGCCAATCCAGCTAAGTCATTTCTTCGCAGTGGATAATTATTTTAATAGATTTGGAGTAGTAAATTCCTGGATATATTTTTAAATTTGCACTTTAAAATTAAATTAAATTTAAACAATCCAGGAAATTCCCATTCCAACTATATTAAACCACTTGATTACTCCAGTTAAAAAGGTTAAAAAGGTTTAGGTTGAAGGAATAGCTTCTGAGTGGTCCATATTCAGGAACTGGGTCTCTTTGGCTGGACAATTGCCCAAGCTTTCTGAGAAGGAACTCAAAGTGAAACAATTTGTCTTGCTTAGAAAATGAGCATTACGTAATCGTTGGACCGAATGAGCCCCAGCAATTGCGACGACTTACCTATTGAAGGCCTGGCGATCGTCGCGGGAATGCTGCCCGCATGTTGCTCGACCAGTGTTTCGGTGAGGCGTTTGGAGTAAGTGTAGCTGTTGGGATGCTTTCCAAGAAGCCTGGATAAAACACAATACAGTTTCAGTTGTCATCATCTCCTTCATTTATCCGGTTTGATCTATTTGTAAAACGTTGTAAAGGATCATGTTTATTCCTTGTTGCGATAATACTCGCAGCAATGTTCGATTCAGATGTAAAAAAATCCTAAAGATGACATTTGTGACATTTAATCGTGCGTGTTGCATGCTGCATATACTGCTGTGAAGTAAGTTATTTTAAACTAAAAATTGAAAACTGCAAAAAACCATAAAAAGGCGGCCCCTACTTTATTCTTAATGGCTTGACCGATTCAAATTTTCTTCAAAATTTTAGAGCATAGAGATAAAGAGTAAATCTGTGCCTCTAATGATAAAAAAAAATGTTTTTACTCTTGTTGAGGAGATGCCAATATGGGCAATTTATGGGTCTTTTCTTTTGGCACCCCTGCCCTGAAAATACTAAACAAAAAGTAACACTTTTGGCCCACTAGAGGCACAGATTTATTATTTTTCTATAATCTGTGGAAATTTGAAGACAATCGGTAAAGCTGTTTAGAAAAAGTGTAGGGGCCACTTTTTTGTGCTTCATAAAACATGGATTTCATCAAGTATTAGACTCTTAAGTGTCACTTCCCGTCGACCTTGGCCAATATTCTCGTCCTCGTCGTGTTTACCTGGGAGTGATGAGCTCCAGCGAGGACTCGTCCAGGAACTCTGTGATCGTGATGATGTCCTTGGGATCCTGGTGCGGGGGATAAGTCCGCTCCTCCAGGACCTCTTCCTCGCAGTGGCAGAACGCCGTCGACAAGTGAACGAACGCCTGAAACGTTGTCCTCATCACTAGCGAGCCGTGGTAGAAATCATTGCAATTTGTCATTAATGTTGCACACGGGCCGTACATGGTCGGGATTCAAATAGGGGTTCAAACGCTAGTAAGTCGTCATTTTAGTTTATTTTCCCCCATTTTTGTTATTTTATAATTATTATTTCAAAAGTCAATAATGTGACGTTTGTTTTTACACCATACTCTTTAATTAAGTCAATATTTTTTTAAACACATTTGTGATTTTTATATTTATTTTTCCATGAGTTTTTGTTTTTTTAATGTATTTTATTTTTATACTATAATAAATTATTTTTTTATGTACACTGTTTAGTTGTTGATAATTTAAAAATTGAAAAAACTACATTGCTTCATGAATCCGTGCTGAATAAGAAATGTACAGTTTATAGAAATCAACATCAAGAGAAACTTGTTAATTGCAATCTCTGATTCACCATTACAGCTAGATACAGGTTGTCTACTAGCAAGAAACACTCTCGAGTATGTTCTGTTTAATATATTCTGCCTGCTTGAACATTGCTCTCTCACATAGATCAGATCGCATGCTCGTGGGAATTGTCACCAACAGACGGAGTTTCAAGATGACGGAATCGGCAAAGATGAAAATGTCGTTTCTGGACAACTATAAAAATGTATGGACGAACATAATGAATCGAAAAATAAAACATTTTTCATAGTTTAAATCTATCTGGTTTTATCTAGCTAATTTGCAGGAGGCGACATTGAAATTTTGTAATTGCTTGCTGGTGTTCAAGGTAGGGTTCACTATAAATATTTAATAGAATTTCCTTCCTTCCTTCCAGCAGTTGACCTCACGCATGTTTCGGTATTTGAGCTGCGATGTTTTCAAGAAAATCAAGTCTCAACGTAATTAGCTTCGTTAATAAATGACTCGCTCTTCCACCTCATGAGTTCAGACGGTAAATGCTGCGTTAGGATTTATACTAATTTCCGTCATCCTTCCTATACATACCAACAGGTTGGCGGAACTGCCTTACATCTACTTCCGATATGTTGTCATTTGAAAGGTCATGGTCACGAGAGGTCATGTGACAGGAAGACCTACCTCCAAGAGCGGCATCTCCTTGGCGAGTTCCAGGATCCTCTCCGTGGGCTTGGTGTTGTACTCGATGGCGTCCTTGAGTCCTGCCTCGAGTCGCAAGGAGGCGGCGCCGTGGAACACGATGGACACCTCGGACGTCAGGCGGCGTCGGTCGGCGTCGCTCAGGCCCAGGCCGGGCTGCGTCAGGTCGCCGTCGATGCCCACCAGCTTGCTGAAGATGTTGGAGTTCTCGGCGTGGAGGCGGTCGAATAGCTGGCAGGGACATGATCAGGGGTTTGTACGAGTGCAACGGGTTGGTAGACAACTCCACTGTTTCACAATGTGAATGTCTATCTTTGATCTTTGCAGAGATTGCCTATATCTTATACAAAATTGGAGTAAATTATTGCTGCAGCATAAAATTCTTTCGGAGCACGGCACGGAGCTATATAGGTAAGCCGAGCCTTTTGAGTTAATTTCTTCTTCTTATTTCGTAACCTTGGACGGGCGTAAACGTATTGTTATCGTTGGTAATGTTTACCAACATTTCAAAAGTGCAACAAACTAATATCATTTCTTACAGTGATATTATATCCTTTGTTAGATAAGTTCAATGTCAGTAAATTAATGGTCACCAAAATTGGGTGTATAATTTTATCCGAGAACAAAGATAAAACAAAATACCCCTTTTAACTGCATCAATTTCTTACATTTCGGGGGCTGTAAAAATACATATCCCAGAAAAAACACTCCGTGTAAAAATACCAGCCAAGTCTCTTTAACTATAAAAAAAATAGAAGAAATCTAAAAATTCAGCACTGAAAAGGAGTGATATCAAAAAAAGAGCCAAGTCAACGAATTTTCCAAATTTTAATCGTACCATTGAAATAAAAATATCAACCCCCGAGAAATACTTAAAAAAAGGACTTGGCGCATCGTTTTTTTAAAGACACTTTTCTATCCTAAAAGTATAGGAAGAACTCTACAAGTATATTTTCCTGAGTATATCACATTCATTATCGACGAATCATACTACGTTTTAATATAACTAGTACTCTTACCTACTGGCAGTTTTGGTATTTTGTCAATATTCAGAGGAAATAAACGGATAAACGAATAACGAATAAACGGAAGCGGCCTAGTCTATTTGTTATTGCCACTATTTCTAGGGTCATATTAATCAATCATACTTCTCAATATCGTGACTGAGGGAAATAGCGAAAGCGCTCATTACAAGAAGGCCGTCAATGAGATTTGTATAAGTGACTAGTGCACTGAGCCATGCTGCTCAAATAATTACTGACTAGATTTTTATCTAAAGTAATACGTTATGTAATTTATGAATTTTTTTGGTATAAAATGTTAATTAATAGCAATTAATTACACGGCGAGAAGGTTCAAAGTATAATGCTGTAGTAGGTATGTTGATGTACCCACAAAACTATAGGTACCTACCAATCACAAACACAACTGTTCTGTATTTATTGCTTGTAAGACAATGCTATGTTTCTTTGCGTACTTATATTTAAATTTAAAATATTTTACAGAATGTTCAATATTTAATTTGAAAGTTTTGTCCCAATTTTTCTAGGCATTTCTGAACTACGTAGTATGTGAGTGGCATAAGCTTAAGAATATAAAAATGTCTTTAAAAAAACGATGCGCCAAGTCCTTTTTTTAAGTATTTCTCGGGGGTTGATATTTTTATTTCAATGGTACGATTAAAATTCGGAAAATTCGTTGACTTGGCTCCTTTTTTGATATCACTCCTTTTCAGTGCTGAATTTTTAGATTTCTTCTATTTTTTTTTATAGTTAAAGAGACTTGGCTGGTATTTTTACACGGAGTGTTTTTTCTGGGATATCACTTCTTTTGTTAGTTTATTCATACAGCTTGTAGCACATGTCCGAGCAGGGACTAATTTCTTTAAAAAAATACGCCTCAACCGATTTGGTTACTATGAAAAGTTGCGTTTGGTATAAGATGAAAATGATTATCCAAGAAGAATAGCTTAAGTATCGTTATAATCGATCCAGCCGTTTTCGATACATGACGTCACTTCCGGTTTTGAAATAGCGGCCGAATTCCGGTATAGGTAATAAGAAAACAATCTAGTTTTATCTAGTTGATACCTTCATGAACGACCATCTGAATTCCTAATCCCTATATTTCCGTAAAATCGGTCATGCCGTTTGTAATATATGACGTCACTTCCGGTTTCATTTAGTGGTTCCTGCCGCCATTTCCGGTACCATTAATTTATTTATTCATTTTTCACAATTGATTTTTCAAATAAATAGCAGAATGAATACGCAGGAGCTAGTTCAGTTGCAATCGGTACAGGCGTTTTAGATATATGACGTCACTTCCGGTTTCAGGAATGGCGGCCGAGAACACTGCTACCTTGAATATATAAATTGTATTGTCTATGTTACAATGTAAGTTAATTATGTACGTATTTTAAGTATAATTTGTTGAAATAAGTTAAATATTGCGTATTTATGACGTCACTTCCGGTTTAGAAAATAAGAAAATAATATTTTTTTTATTGATACTTCATATAGATGACCATCTAAATCGAATGGCGCTAATTTCGTTCTAATCGGTCCAGACGTTTTTGAGTTATGACGTCACTTCCGGTTTAAAAATGGCGGCACAAAAAATCACAAGAGGCAAGGTATCATCAGACGCCAAAAGTGCATATGTGGTAAAAGTTTCAGGTCGATCGGTTTAGCCGTTTAGGCTGTGGCGCTGTCAACAGGGTTTCCTGATATCATCAGAATCATCTTCAGAATCAGAAAGTGGTGTAATTTCACTGTTTTCTCGGTCCTCTAGCGCGCAAATGGCATAACCTATTGTTCCCAAATTTGGTATATGTAGTGGGGTGGGCCATAGCTCGAAATTAAGACATTTCACAACAATGTGAGATTTTCCAATTTTAAGATCCAGTAGGCCGAAAATGCCATGTTGTTGCTTACAGTAAAAGTGTTTGGTCTGCTCCTCAGTTTATTAGGCATTTACGGTATGTTGAGTGACTGTGAGTGTATAGTACGACTTGGCTGGGTGGAGCGACCGCTCCACTAGATCTTAAACATTTTTGAAAAACATAAGAATGAATACCTGAATTACTAATTAGGTAGGTACACTTGGCCAAACAAAACTTGAACGTTCAATAATTCATGATAGGCTGATAAATGTAAGATCGCACCATCAGAAGTCAGTCTAAGCGATCTCATTGTCCTACTCTAGTAGGTGACCTCCCATTTCAATGATAATAACAAGCTTTGATTGGTTATGGGACATGACCAGCAGTCATTCAAATTTGGT
Organism: Leuctra nigra; assembly: GCA_934045905.1. Lineage (NCBI taxonomy): Eukaryota > Metazoa > Arthropoda > Insecta > Plecoptera > Leuctridae > Leuctra > Leuctra nigra. The sequence goes on from OW203762.1 coordinate 37,235,900, forward strand.
CAACATTCAAGTTTTGTTTGGCCGAGTGTACCTAATTCCGTTAGACAATGGAAATATGAAAGCATATACATGCAGGTGAATTTTTTTCTTGGTCACATACAGATTTTGAATCACGCAATTGTCTTTATCTACAGTCTACGTCAAATCAAATTGTGTCTCAATGAATGATGAGTTATTGAAGAAATGCATCATGTAATCATCCATTGACATTGTGACATCTATTGCAATCTCATCCTGACGTAACAGATGACCCAAATCTAACTGGGGGACAGATGCTTTCAGTAAATAAAAGTTATAAATATTATCTCTCTAGTTTTAATTTCCTTGTGTTATTTTGACACCACTTCTGTCTCTCTCACAACTGTATTACGATTCAACTATTGAAAATGGCCTGTCCCCCAGCTAGATCAACAAGCTTGAGTTCTGTAACCATAGCAACGCGGATGCTGTCTCACCGGGAGAGTGATCATCTGCTGTACCCGTCTCGCTGCGTTGACGCCGCGTTTCTGCCGGATCAAGATGTAGATCCGCTCGAGTCGGGAGCATGCGCGCAGCAGCTTTTCCACAAGCACCTTGCCCATGAAGCCAGTGCCTCCTGTGATCAGGATGCTGCGCCCGCTGTACCATTCTCCGATAGACTTCTGCACAGTCGAGATCATTACCAGGTCACTTATCACATTGTATTCAAAAGAAATAATTTAAATTAGCATTCTTATAGAACTAGAGCGCACCAGTGGATGCGGCAACGGTGTTCCCCACAGACAGACAGACAGACCGACAGACAGACAGACAGACAGACAGACAGACAGACAGACAGACAGAACTAGGTAACTATAAGTATAATAATACGAGTCTCAATGATGTATGTCTTTTACGTTTATGAAACATATTTATTAAAACATCCGTAAACTATTATTCCTGAAAATAAACTTTTGGAAAAAGTAGTGATCAAAATTCTCGATTACATAAAATTCTCGATGATTTTGTTGCAAATTATGAAACTAAAACTTCAACGTCTCAGTAACAACGGAAAATGTCCATATAAAGGGTCTAATGTTTATACGGCGTCAAAGTACATTTGATCAATGGAACATCTGACCTAATCAGGGGACTCAATGTAAAAAAGAAACAGAGATTTAGTGTCAAACATCTCCAATGGAGACACTCGCTTCCTGCTTACAAAATCGAAATAAATATTTCTTATTATGTAAACTAGTCGGCTCTAACACAGACCTATCACTTGCCGGGCGAGAGTTCGGCTAATCTATGTTTTCGCCTGCAAGTGAGAGATACCGGGTTCAAGTCCCGATTCGGCAGAATATTTTTCTTCACTTTTTATCTTTTTCACTCTGATTACAGAGGTTTACCACAAAAATCAGTGTCTTATTATATAAACTATTTATCACCTTGATGAAGTTATTGAAGGTAAACGTCTCGTGTTGAAAAATGAATTGTAGTTATAAAATTATTTCATAACAAACTCCTTGACAATTTATGAGCGAGTGTAATTTTACTTCAACGTAGTTTTTGTCGCAAGATCGTCTTCCTAACCGTTGCGCATTTTGTCAATTCATGCACTGTCGAGCTATTGATATAAAACAATTGCTTGTGTAACGCGTTTATAAGCGAGCACCGATATGTACACCAAATTGAACAGACTTTCTAGTCCATAATGTACACTCCCCCAAATAATGAACGGTACTTGGTACAGAACGTATTGGCTGCTGGGCCGGTTCCTTGACAATTAATCCTTGTTATTATCAATGAAATCAGAGCTCACCTAAAAGAGTTAGATAATGCGTTAGCACTGACTTCATGGGATGATGACATCAAACCTTAATCAGTCAATTCATTTTCTTTCGAGTACCGTTTATTATTTGGGGGAGTGTACCAATGTGATTTAATGTCAGTGGTCACATTGGAAGAATATGACAGCTGTACAGCTATGATGGGAAAATCACTTAACGTGTTCTCTGCTAATGCCAATGCTAATTAACTAGACTCAAAACATTCCATAACACAATCGTATAAATTGTTTACATCCAGGCAATTAAATGTACATGATGTAGATACTTTTTTGGTGCATTTTATGTAAAAGATGACTTCATAATAGATATTAATTGGTTTGGTTCTCCCTTTTTATTCGTTTATTAATTTGTTTTTATACTCATCAGCACTCAGCACTTAGAACCAGCAATACAGTGTAATTACTCTAAATACTGCAAAACACAAACACTTGTAAAATGACTGCCAAGCACTGCACGCCTAAAGAATTGAGATCCTTTTAGTAACAGAGTTTCAGAGTAATATTTTAAAAATAACAGTGGAAAACAGAGGGAAATTTTGGCGCGCACAGCCCCGGAAATTTTTGGGAATTTTTACTCAATTCTAACAATTTTTGATATGATATGACATTTTATTTTAAATGTGCTTATTTTTATAGATGAAACCCTGATTTCCCCCCTAAATATGAGATGAGATCAACCCTGCAGGATGAGATCAACCATGGGGAAGGCATAGACATCTCTACTATAAAATGTCTAGAGTTTAAATTAGACTATGGGGTAAGGAGCATATGTCCCCCTCCCCCTTCCTCAACGTAGCATATCCAATGCCTTCACAACAGCCACCTCCCCAGAGAAAATAGGAAACTGATATTTAAAAATTTTGCAGAGCTTTCTTTAAAAATAGTGTTATATTAAAGACACTGATCTCTCTACTGCATAATACCAACATTTTATAATTTCGTTCAATCTCATTTATAAATGCACGAGAGAAGAAGTAAGTCATTATTATTTGAGTTGATGAAACCAAATGCAACGATGGACAAATGAAACATAACCTGATTCTAGATTCATCTGTTAGCGGCTTGTGGCTTATTCCAGCAGAAAAGTGTGTTTCTTATTTTACTTCGCGGCAATGAGAAAAGAAAATCATGAAATCTAATGCATGCATATCATATTACTTTATACTTTCACTACATAATAAACTATTTGTATTACCCGCATTATTTTCAAACCTAATAGACAACATTAAAAATTATCAGTTAGCTCTGTTTTGATACAATTTCACTTGCAGCTAGATGATCCTGATAAGCCACAATTGTCGTAATGCATAATATTTATTGTTTAGTAATTGATATTGGGGTTTAAATGTGATATGGTCCATAACATGAAAATTTAGTGATTAGTGTTTCCTGTTTAGTCACAGTGAAATAAGTATTGAATAAATTCCACTTAGATTTTTTTTAAATTATATTAATTATCATTTATGCTTCAGAGAGTTTAGCACTAAACACTAAACCATAAACATTAAGCATTACGACAATAATTGTGGCCTAGCCATTATTCAGCAATAGGTAATAATAGCATAAAGTATTTAACAGATACCTATGTTCTGGAAACTCGAACTTCATTTGACATTTTTAAAACGGCAGAGCTAACCAAATAAATTTTAATGTTTTTCCTTTACACATTTAATTTTATTAATATTCAAGTATTCAAATATTTATATTTTATGTGCAATGCAGCTGAAACTTTGTCCATTTTTGAAATTGTCTTCTGGGAGCAGATAGTTGAACAAGAAACCGCTATTGAAAGGAAATTAAGATATGAAGAGAAGTTGTGGGCAGGCTTTGGCGGCAAACCGTTGACCGTGTAAACTAAATCCTCGTTCTCCAAGGTCTATTGGTTTATTTATTTCCAGTTAGTAAACTTCGGGGTATGAACATTTCGCAATATAGAATGGCTATACAACCTGTAATATTGATCAACAAAAACAGATTAATGGACGAATGGAAAGCTGAAATAAAAAATGTTCATGCATTTTCTCTTATTCTTCATTTTTCAGCTAATATTACAATTTTGGATAGAAGTATAAAATTTTGAAATTAGTTATTGTTAATAGTATCATTTTCATTATTTTCAATAAAGTATAAACTCGATACTACTCGATAAAAATACTATACTTTTCAATATAATTAATTTATCTACGGTATACTCGCAAAATACGAATTCTCACACAAACGAGATCTATCGCGAAAGTTGAATGGAGGCGCTCACTCACTTTTATGCAAAACATTGCCAATGTTTGGTATTGTATAATCACTTTGTGAAAAGACTCTTTGTGAAAAGTCGTCTAGTCCATTTATAACCATTGAAAACAATAATAAAGTATACTCTCGGTACAATTTTATTGGTTTGGTTTGGATCATAAACATGTTTCTATCAAGATATTTACGTATTATGTAATTATCGGAATATATTTTAACACATTCAGTGCTATTTAATTATGTCATCAAATAAACCAATGACGAAGATCACTTAAAAACAACACTAAAAATGTCAAAAATAAATTTTTGTCTGTTCAGCTTTCAAAATTTCTTAGGTACCTACTTTGTACATTTATTTCTCCTAGAATATTTCAAAGAGTATTTATTATTTTCTGAAGTTTGTTTAAATTTTGTAAAAATATCATTTGATTCGAATATTTTGAGCAAATAAATTTAAAAAAAAATATTTTCGAAAATACTCAAAATACCCACACAGTTTAAAAGTGATATATATTCTTTTAAACGATCATGAGGTGACGGAATGAGCTCTAGAAATAGGTACCTACTTACCGTCATTGTGGTGACTCCTCCGAACACTACGTTATTCTAGAATCCTGAATCGGGCAATCCGAGTGTTTTACAAGTTTTCCTTGATATATAAAGGTGAGCTCTCGAAGAGGTTAACCCTTCCTTCAGCAGTGCTGTCAGCCTTCTCTCCCCCACCACTACTCTTAGTGTCAACTCGGTTCTCACGCGCTCCTCCATGCTTCACTCCGGCTGGACTCTCAAGGAGAACACTTGTTTACAAAACAATACAGTTTTATATAATTTTATACATTTGGAACTATCAAAACGCTATTATGTATATCTTCGTTGAATAGGGAAGTCTTCTCTAAATTAGATTTCAGAATAGTTGTTAGCTGAGATTCTGTCTGAACTCAGATAGACGATTAGTTTTTCAAGAAACTACTTATAAAGATTGATATACAACTTTGAATTTTAAATATATTCACCTTGTTTTAATGGCAACAAAGTCTTCACCATGGTAACACATTGTTGGGAACTTACAAACTTACATACTCAATACACCGTTTTCCCGCCAAAATTTCACAAATTTTACTATTAATTGTGAATTACATATTTTTACGATTTTTTAACTAGGAAAACGCTCAGTATAACGCGTTGATAAGCGAGCCATCGTACTGCATGCGATTAGTGTCAAATATATCCAACAGGAATTCCGTGCCAAAAGCACAGAAACATCCATTGATCCATTCAATCAACATAAAAGTATCTGTTTTCTATTGAAACTTAAGAATTGCAATCTATACACTTTGGTACGTAAAGCAAATCAGATTCAATTGTGCAGTAGAAAACATTTATTTCGATGCTTCATTTCTGACAGTTATTAAAACTGTCAATAAGTTCATACGTTCTTGACTGATTGGGCTGAAAATTTGTAAAATAATAGACAATGTTGGTTGCAAGATATGAGTGCGATCAGATTTATCGAAGACCATTTGATAGGTCAAACGATGGTGTGGTTTCAGGCAATTTTAAATTAAGCATACAAATGTCAGTAAAATGTCTATTACTCTTGAAGTACATTATAGACTTTTACAGAATTGTCAAAAAAACACTTATAATGCTGGTACCAATCACCATGCAAAATGGGTGGTCTTTGGTCAAACAATTCCAGTTTTATTGGCACACAGAGTTGGGTTTCTTTCATATTGCCAAGCTAATACAAATTACAAAATCAAGATTCCGATGAAATTAATAGACCGATTTTGCTGGAAATCATTAGCCTTCTGCACTGGATTGTAATTAATCTTTTGTGAAAAAATTGGCCAGATCCGTTACTTCGTTTAAAATGTAACGCGAAAGACACAAATAAACACACACAAAAAAGATACCTGAGCCATAAGTTTCAAGTGGAGACGCTCGCTTAATAAAAGTAGCAGCAGATAATTTGAGAGTGAAATTTGCTGACCACTAAAACTGCATTTTTCTGGGAGAATGTACAGTTGTTGTATGCCGTGTTGTAGAATAAGAAGATGGTGTTGTGTTAATGGATGATTATGGTGATGAGTAAAGATGAGTGAGTGAAGGACAGTATATAGGAAGCAAGGAAACGTTCCCACCATTATCTACACGATTTATCGTCTCCCCTCTCCACTCGTCCACCCTCGCAAAATATTCTCTGCGTTTAATATTATTGATACATTATGAGGTACGTACTCAGCGTTATGGAATACTTCCAGTGTGAGCAGGGGATTTGAAGGTAGCTCAGATGTTATGGCCCTCGCCCGGTAAGTGATAGATCTAGGGCTCGAACCCCTTTCGGCCGGATATTTTTCACATCGCATATCCTTTATTATTATATCATTATACTATTATGTCTTCAACATTTGTCATTTAGTTATAGAAATTTTTCTAAAATGTGAATATCACGTTCTGGCTCACAGCCAATAAAATCATTCAATTTGCTCACGCGAATGATGTTGCATCATAGCTTGCCTTATTACTGCTTATGGTTCTAGAATGGTTCAAGTGATGAACTAATTGTCGCTAACATGAAGTTACCTATCTGGAAATATAACGCATTGACGTTCGGTTTTACCTATCTTTGCATAAGAGTTAACTATCAATGAACAAAAACATAAACAATTACTGCCATGACAACAGTCAAAGATATACCTGGAATTTGGTTCGGCATAAAAAATCCAAACTCCGGAATATTATGTTTCGTTAATCGTAACTTCTTTCCCATTCCAATTTTCTTTCACATTCTTTGTCACATTCTTTTTTTTTAATATAAGATCGACGTAATAATGTGTCGTCGGTTCCCTGAATTCATAGGCATTTAACTACCTTCGTGTGCCACAATTTCGGTATGATGGGTACTTTTACTTATGTAGTACTTTATACGGTAATGTATAGTAATTATTTTAACATTGTAGACATTTGCACTTGAACTTGTACTAGTAGGTACTTGGTGTTTCCAAGGGCAAGAATGACAATAATTTCATTCTTCAAGAGGATTAGAAATCCAACAGATTACGTGTTATAGCTTTTTATTATCAAAACAATGTAACAAAGGGAACTTATAAATTAGCTTTTCTCTCTTGATTGATCATGCATTGTCTAAGAAGATTTATATTCTTGATAAAATGAAGTAAAAAGATAACAAAACAAGGATTAACGTTTAAGCTCTTACTTAATAATTTTCCAAAGTATCGGCCACGGTCGATTGATCTCAGTGCAAACAACCAAGTTTCAACAGTTCTTCTATATTAAATTGTTAGTATTTATATGAACTGTTTGCAATTACTTATTTACCTATGTCGTTTTGTAATAATGATAATTAAAGCAATTCAGGAGGCGTGACGTATAATATTTTATCAAATTGTTTGTTATGTGTAGGAAACCATCAGAGGCTAATGGGGAAATAATTAATTATGCTTTGTTTTTTTAAGAAGAAGATAAAATATACCTATGTTCTATTAAGCAACTTAAATTAAGAAGATACCACCACGAAACAAACAAAAAACGAAAAAGTGAATGCTTAATTTTAGTCTCGTACCTACCGTATGCCTCTGAGTATGTCCCTATACCTTACTGTGTTATTACTTCATGTGGTCATGACCATGAGTCGAAATGAATGAAAATACATAGATCCGAATGCGCTATGTTATGGAGGCAGTCGTAGCTAAGTTGGAGCTCGATGAGATATTTTTATAGGTTTTGACCTTTTTACACATGTAAATTCCATTTCTAAATAGCTCAAACACTCCACAGGTAGGACAAATTACTAACTGTCCTTGATAAGGACACACTAATTTCTCTTTCTTCGTGGAATGTCATAAGGGGAAAGTGTACTCCCCCCTGTTAGTAGTGCCACTTCAACATGTCACATAAAACACTTATAGAATTATTCAATCTCATGCAGGTAACCGTAAAGGTAAACACCTTGGTTGCATTGTTACTGCCCAGTGTTTATACCAAGGAGCACCAATTAACATTTTAATTGTGCCCAAGTTCACAAACAAAAGATATCATATCAAATGCAATGACAGGAATTAATACAATAATTAAGTGTTGCAGACTGTTTTTCAAGTGAGTTTGGTAATCATCTTTTCTGTATACCATAGAACGGACAGAGACAACTGAAAATAAGTATTTTACAAATTAAGGAAATAATGAGAGTCATCGATTTAAAATGCAATGCACTCCTCAAATAATAGTCACTTTGGAACGGTCTTCATGGGGGGGGGGGGGGGGGGGTAGTGTCACACCCGGAGGTGGGGGGTCTAGGGGGCTGTGCATAAAGGACGTCACGCTTCAAGGGGAGAGGGGGGTGCACCAGTATGGGACACAGTGTGACAAGGGGGAGGGGGGGGGGGTACTGGAGGCAGTAGGACGTCACGTTTTGATATAGTATTTTCAAACATTTTAAATATCAGTTGATATGTCGGGACCGGAAATTTCGCTAAAAACGATACATTCTGATACATTTGACAGTAAAAAATTTCTCCTTTAGGGGGGTAGAGACGATTTGCGACGTCCTTTAAGGGGGGGGGGGTCTCGAAAAGGGTGACACAGCGTGACAGGGGCGAGGGGGGGGGGGGGTGACAAAATATCCCACTTTAGCGTGACGTCCTTTTTGCACAGCCCCTAGGGGACGAAGCCCGGCAGTTTTAGCCCAGCAGGGCGGTTTTTTAAATTTAAGCATGTTGAAAGTGATTCTGAAGCACAAACTGAATCAATCAAACTGAAACAACCTTCCAATTGTTGCCCCGCAGGACAATATTTTAGATTCTGAACAATTAAAAAGTAATTCTGGGTGCTCAACTGCTCAAATTACAACATACAACCGGCCGTTGTTGACCCGCAGGGCGCTTTTTAACATGGTTCAGGCCGGCAAGTCCAAGACCTCAGAGAAGAATCTTCTCCTCCCCACCTCATGCAATCAAATGTATGGAGTCACAAGCTGCATACCGACATAAAGTAAACGATGATCAAAACGCCCAGATTTCTCTATGATTTAACATTTAACAATCTGTGTGTGACCTTGAGTCGAATCGTGGTCGAATGAATGAACATCCATGGATCACAAAGCCCAGGCTTTTGAGTTGGGGCATATTGGGCGTGCAGGTTCGAGCTCGTAAGTTTGATTTAACCCGTAAATCCTATGGTGACGTCACACGCCCAACTCGCCCTAATAGTGGAATGCACCCATCATAACAAGCACCATAAGTCGGACACGTGCCAATAAAATATCATCCAATCCAAGAGCTTGTTTATCAATATCAGTCAAGATGATCGATAAGTGGGGAGTGTGATTCAAATCTTCTCTAATTGTTCTTGATGAGTTCCATTTCTTATATTAACTATAAATTAGAATTTATAATTAGGGTTAGGATTATTTATAAATTAATTAACCCTCAACGATGCATATCATAAAAACTACTAACTAGCATGAGTATTGGTTCTATGGACATTACATGACATTTTATAAACATGTTCCAAGGCTTGTTGTTCTAGTATCTAAGCTTTCACAGTAGCTGTTCTTGGTGACCTCACAGATGCATCGCATTTCATCGTTTTAGTTCTCCCGTCTCCACCGGACAAGAACTCCAATTTTGGTTTCATGTACGAGTTTACAATTGCATATTAACAGTAAGGTCAGTTAGTTGATCTCTGTTTATTTGTATTTAGTAAATTTATGCCCTTAAAAATGGTTTCATATTTTAATTTAATATTCATAATGTTATTGAGCGAGCGAAACGAGTGACTCCTTTTGGCTCATATGGCATGGAGCTCGATTTTTGTTCTTCGATCGAGCTGATTTTTTTTGCACACATGTTTGGTGGACCATCACTGGGCGTTGCAGACCCTAATTTTTTGAAATCCGCTGATTGGTTCAAAATTTTAAAAAAATCTTTCGATTGGTTCGTCATCTATTTGAAATTTTGTCAAGTCATTGTTACCAACAATGTCTCAAATCCTACAATTTTGCAGCCAAATCCTCTAATTGCTTTAGATTTAAATAATCTTCTGATTGGTCGAAAATTAAAATGTTCCGATTAAATTTAAATTTTGCATGGTGATCAAGACCAATTCATTATCTAAACTTTTGATATTGTAAGCCCAATCAGTCAAGTATTTATTGTCATTTTAAGTGTTTATGGGTTTTCAAAAGAGATTTCTGGAAAAAGTACATAGGTAGGAAAGTACGACAAGCTCCTTGGTACGACACAATGGCTCGGTTATAAAGTTGAAAAGAAAATCGTATAGTGTTGTATCGTGTATCGTATTTGGCTGGGGATGTTGCGTGTCCGTGCTCGCTCATCAACGTTTCACTGAGCGTTTTCCTAGTTTTCAATATAATTTGTAAACCGCTTACCCCAAATAATTTTTGAAAGAATTTAATAAAATAAAATGTCCACGTGGTTTTCCAAAACAAAATCTTTTTTATCATTAATGTAGCATATCATTGTTCTCTTTCTTTTCTTTCTAAATAAATATTTGATATTTCTCATAATACCAAAAGTGATAAGATATTTAACGATAACGGATCATGACACAATGAGCTGATTTCTAGTGTCTTTTGGGATTAACCCATGGTGGAACTATCACTGTAAAACAGTATAATATTCGTTAACCATGGGATTAACAAACTGTACTTATTTTTTAATGCTTCGATGACATAGTTTCAATAAAACTATGGATTATCAATTAAACTCCAGACTGGATTGCGTGACAGGTAATTGCAGACTCACATCCCATGTAATCAACAGTGAGTTTAAGATAAGACATAGTATATATTGTTTATCTTGTACTTGCAATTCGATCAGTAGCTGCCAAGATGATCGGTGTCAAAATGTGGGCTTTAGTGGTGGCGGCGGTTACCCTGACCGCCATGGTTGCAGGTAAAAAATACAATTACATTTTGAATAAATATGTACCTGTATGTACTATGAACAAAAGAAAAACTGGTAATCGAACGAAGTAAGAATGGATTACAAAATCTTTGTAAGCACCATAGTCGAAGTAGTAGTCAATCCGAAGTATTCAATGCTAAAAACTTGTCGTCTAACTCTAGTTGACGAGCACTCATTTCAAGGAACTTCCAGGAACTTGGCAAGGAACCTGACCAGCGGAATCCATTTCTTTTTTCGTTTTTTTTTTATTTTGTTGAGTGTACTAAAATTTAAATTTATGTTTTTTTTCATTGTTTTTTTTATTATACATTAACACAAAATAAAACATGAAATACGGTTGTCTATCGTCAAGTTTTCTTCATATTTCATAGGTGCATACTGGAATAAAACTTATTCGTGTAAAACATTATAAGCTGAAGTTTAATAATACGTGATATAAAATAATTTAAAATTCTGACAGTAATTAAAATAATTGTTGATAAATTCGTGTAATTAAGTTTAACTACATATTTAAAAAAAACAGTTTCTAGTTTTTCCTCAAGAATTTAAAAAGATATATGAGGGTATGCAAAACCTGCCATCACCCAAAAAATCATTTTTGAGTTATAGATATATAATATTTTTTTATTCATTTATTAGTTAGCCTAATAGGCTATTACAAATACAATACATTTGAACAATTTATAGAACACTCACAATTAAAAATTTCAAAAGATTCACATTCTATGTGATGCGAAATACCGTTCTAAAATTTAAATTACAATTTTACATAATATTATGTTTCTTCCGGACATATTCCTTACTACTATACTTAAATTCATTAACATCTTTAAATGACCTAATTTCACTCGGCAAACTATTATCCTCCCCGACCCCTCGATACAATATACAATATTCTAAATACAATTAAAAGTGCATGCAAAATTTCTTCTACTTTGAAAGGTGGATTGAATGAAAACTGATTTTTCTGGCTATTTGCAGGGAAATACGATTGTTTTTTCCTGTTTCTCTTCGATCCATAAGCGAACTGAATGTGTTGGTTTTGCATCCTATGATGGAAATATGAGGTGCTTCTCTGTCAATAGTGTATTCCGATTTGCTTTGCAAGCGAGCTAATTACTATGTAATGAATAATGATAGCCTCGGGTTCTTTGTTCTATTTTCCATTCCTGTACTGCGCAGGTCACACCGATCAACCAATCAATTTAAACATTTGCGCACTCATAGTTTTCTAAAAAAAAAAAAAAAAAAAACGTGTGTGATTAAGTTAAAATTTCACATGGTCATTGCGGAACCAACATTTTACATTTGCTTTTCAAATTTTCAGTCATATCGGTCAACAATTTCAAGAGTCTTTGATCATTTGCCAATCCTCTGGTTTGTCTTTCCTTGCTCTCCAGGGTCTATAGACCAGCAACTCCACACATTTCATAAAATGCATACAGTACCAATGCTCGCTTATCAACACGTTACACGACAGAGCGTTTTCTCATAGTTTTAGCTGAGACTGTAACAATATCCCGAGACAACGTCTTTATAAAAGATTAATAACTCTTTGTTCACCTGCAAATCATTGTTCAACACATCGTTCAATCAATCAACCTTCTTGTTACTTGCACATTTGTATGACCTTCCGTAAAAGTGCAACAACACTTCTTCATGATTCGAAGCTAATAGATTGATATCAGCGAAACAAGAACATAATAATTGCAATACATTTGTATTGGAAAGTCATTGATTGGTACGCACCATAATCGGGCGGACAGGCAACAGGTTGCTCTGTGACCACGTGATCAAGTGACCATGGGTTCGTATCTGAGTCGAGTCTCTCGTGCCTACACTTAATGCAGTTAGGTGCGAGTATTATATTGTTACCTGAATGTCGTGTTTTCTATTTTTTTCATTCGCCCTTGCATTTTCTAATTTAATTAATTTAATTGGAAAAGAGCATACTATGACGAATAATTATACAATTTATATTTACACTTCAATTGCCGTTACCTTTTTGTCACAGAGATTTTAATTGATTCATCCGTTGACTTATTAAAAATTTATTTATACGATGTGTTTTGAATATTTAATGTAAGTACACATGATTGAGTATCAACACTTTACACACTCATCACTAATGATTGTCTTTTAAACAAGCAAAAAGTCCCTGTGAATATTTAGATGTACAATATAAGAATAAGAATAAGAATAAGAATTATTTATTGTTTTTCGGGCCACAACCCAACAATGTCATACATAATAAACACAGTGAACATTTACCTTAAATTAACATTAAAAACTAGGACCTAGAAAAGAGACACTGAAATATTATTCACCCATGGCAAAGGCTCTTAGCCGGAGTGATTTTGTTATAAAACAATATATTCGAATCATAACATCCTTGTTGTCGACTTTCAATAATGTTAAAATATTTGTTGACATGTTACATTGATGAACTAAATCAGATATATAATATTCTCTGTACGCATATGTACAATATATAGCTGTCCCCGTTGGCTGTTGCCGTTGGCTGTTGCCCTGGTATAATAGGCATCCTGTTCTGTTTGGTTATAGGCAAGCCTGGCGTGGGTCCTGGCGAGCAAGACTGGAACTACGTGGAGGTCCGGCCCGGGGCACACATGTTCTTCTGGCTCTACTACACCAATGCCAACCCCGACTTCCTGACCCGACCGCTGGTCATCTGGCTGCAGGGCGGTCCGGGCGCCTCGTCGATGTATGGCAACTTCGAGGAGCTCGGCATTGTGGACCTCGATCTGCAGTACCGCAACCTCTCATGGGTAAGAACTGCGATTACAACTCCAAACTGCTTTGTTTTCACCTCACCCTCTTCATTGATAACACACTGACTATAAAATCCACACAGACCGCCAAAAGCCCAAATATTCGAACTAATCAATCCAAAATATAAACGACTTGGTATTGTAAACAATTGTTATTAAATTTTGCAGAGCAAAGATAATCCTTGTTACTAATGAAAACTAACGGGGTTTTTATTACACTTAACTAAAACTAACTAAGGGTCAATTATATTAATATTTCATATTAATCTTGTGGCCGGTATTGTTACATTGAGATCTTGAACCTGTCATATTTGTGGGGGAGGGGGTCCTTAAAAATGGAGTAGGTATACCAGGACTATCTCACCGCCATTTTGTTTGGTATTAGAAGGGACATTAAACAGAATATCATTCGGTAAAAATTGTTTTATGTGCCAGTGCCATTTATTGTAATGATTATACCGCACTATTTAATTACCTGGTGCAGTTATTCTGTGCGACTAAAATGATAAACAACCGTATTTCTCATCATCAACTCATGATTGAAAGCAAAGAGCATGTCTTTGCATCACTCGTAATGAGAAGAACTAACCAACACATCAGATCTTTGCTATCAATAAAATGCGCTGTAGTTGTTATACCTGTGGTAGAAAGTAGTTTCATTCAAAGTTTAATGATCTAAGAAAACTGACCACAGTTATTGATCTATATATATTTAGGAAAAAACTATCTGCATTAAAAATACAGATAACATTTCTCTGATGCCGATCAAGGCGAAGTGCAATTATTAATTACTCGTTGCAATAGCGGCTCAGGAATGTAACTTTTGTTATGACTTTTTACTTATGAGTGAAAATCATAAAGTTTTATGATCTACCAGTACCATATAATTTTACGCTCTATGCAATTTGTGCAGCGGAGATAGAGTTCAACTCCTTAAATAATGAAAAGTAGTTTCATGTTGAAAAGAACATTACAGTTGGTCATGGTTTAATTTCCTTGGTCTCATCGATACTTGCATTGCAAATACTAACAGCTATCCAGTTTACAGTACTCTAGGTTCAGATTACTTAATACAATACATTCTAAAATATATGCTGGATAGCTACGAATAAACTCACAAAAAGTAATCTCTAATAAGCCAACATCATGTGCCAAACTAACCCACCTTCCACTTGCCCTGGGCCAAACCGATTATCTTTTGCAATATTTGTCATCTAGGATGTTGGTTTTTGTATTAAATCTAAATATAGGTAATACGTTTTACCAGTAAAATTATTTTGTAAATCCAGTCCCTGAATATTAGTTTATCATCATCAACTAAAAAATAAAACACAAGCTTACTAATTGTAAGAAAATAAAATACTTGAATTGAAATAGGTACCGACTTCAGCCATTTTTCACTTTGAACTAATAACAAATCGATCAATGTTTTGAATAGATCATACTTTTCCCTATTGTTGATTTGCATTAAATCAAACCACTCGATCCACTCTCTTGATCACTTTTCAATTAAATTTGATATACCTTCAGTTTTCAACAAATTTGAAAAGTTCTATCGAGGCGATAAGTCTACAGGTCTACTCTCTTTAATTTTATTGCACAAAGTAAAATGCAACCGCTTTAAAATTAATTGTTTTCGTTATATGAGACTTACACTGCCTTAAGCGTTCAACACATCATTCCCAGACAAGATGCCTAGTTTCACACATCTCGGAATGCTGGGTACAGACAGATAACATAACCTGAGATCTATTAGGAGAGCTCCAGTCCGATCAACTGACCCAGTACGTTGCGGCACGCACCCCAACTTTCCCTTTAGATGCAATTTTTTATGTAACTGTAATTATGCAGAGAACAAATAATTTTTCAACGACAGCTTTTTTCTATTTTATTCTTTATAAATATACTATCAAAACTTTTGAATGAATCAATGAAAGACGTATGGACTGAAAAGTTAGGTACTTCTATCAGAGTAAACTAATGAAATAATGTGATAACAGGAATAACTTGTTACTGTTAGGTATTACAGGAAGCGTACCTATGTCATTAATAAACTACCTATATTTCCACTACGAATCCAGTAGTTTTGATGATGTATACCAATTAAAGTCTTAGCTCAACCATAATTATAAATAGAAAATATTGTCAAATGGAAAGTTTCACTCTCAGTCAGAATCGTACAAAGTAATTACTAATTATTTCATTTTAATGTAAATTGTTGAATAAAACCACTTTTTGATTGACCAAGATGATGAGTAAAAAATTAGTAGGTATCAAAAATCTATACAATTTCAATTTATTTATTTTATCAATACCATGGTATCTAATACAAGGTCATGGGGGTGGATAGTGTCCACCTATAACTAGGGCATTTTATAATTAATATTTTATTATTATTAATTAATTTTTAATATTTATTATTATTATTAATTAATTTAATATAATATGTTAATATTAGCATTTTTATTTGTATAATGTTATAATTTGGGCAATTTAAATATAAAATTAAATCGTGTGAGGTGTTGCACGATATAGAGTCTAAAATATTCATATTGATGTGTCCGAGATAAAGTGCATAAATTGCTTATTTACTATTTTATAATATTTTTTTCAAGGCGGGCTGAAAATATAATGAGAATTATGAGAATTATTTTCCCTTCATGCCGAAATACTTTAACATACTTCATACTATTCGTATAACAAGACGTATCTCAAGCCATAATGTAAGGCTTGATTCCTGATTCCTGAACACAAATGCCACAGGTGAACGAGGTGAACGTGTTGTTCATCGACAACCCCGTGGGAACCGGCTGGAGCTACGTCGACGACATCAGTCTGTTGACGACCACCAACCTGGAGGTCGCTCTGGATCTCGTCACCTTCACCAACGGCTTCTACGCGCTCTACCCAGAGTTCCTCGCCACTCCGCTCTACATCTTCTGCGAGTCTTATGGCGGCAAGATGGCGCCAGAGTTCGCTCTCGAGCTTGACAAAGTGAGTCTATGCTTTTGATTAGAGTGATTTCTCAAACAGTTTATTTACTAGTTGATAATTGTCCTGAACTAATGCATGAATGTGAGGACATGTCTTCAAATGTGCCCACAATTCTGACCCTCTTAAAAAAAATTACTTACAATTGTCAAGGGTTGACTCTGGGCTTTGGAAGTCGAATCCAAAACCAACAACCGAAATGGTCCGTTAGACCCTCACACTGCCATGGGCATGCAAAGGAGAAATCATTTGGGCAACGGTCAGCAAACAGGGACATGTGAAAGAGCCCCACAGAAGACATGGGTCCGGGACGAATGGCCCCGGATAAATTTGTGTACTTAAGTTTATTTAATGACATTTTTGCGTTTCATAACAAATATTTAATACCACCTTCAGAGTCTAAAAAATTTAAGGTAAGAACATAGGACGAAATTGCTTTATGTATTCAGATCCAAATGCACTTTTCAGTTATTTTCTAATAACTTTTTTATTGTCTGGGGCTTAACGTCGCACTGTTCTGCAGCGAATGGCGACGGATAAATGATTATGATAATGATTGGGAGATGATGGTGAAGATTAGGTAAGGATGGAAGGTGGGAAGGAGGCGGTCGTGGCCTATTAGTTGGGTACCTTCCCAGCATTTGCCTGTCGACTGAGGGAAAACCACGAAAAAAAAACAGTCAGGAAGGACGGCCGCGGGAATCGAACCCGGGCCTCCGGAATACAAGTTCAGAGCGTTACCACTCAGCCAACCTGTTCCGTTTTTCTAAAAACTGTTCAAAACACTTCTTTTTTTTCAAGACACTTCTGAAAACATGGCCACTGTTAAATCCCTGTCAAAATCCCTGTTACTATATTTTAGAGTGCAAAAAATTATTATTCAAATTAAAATTTTAATAAAATGTATTTATATAATCAATATCAGTGACAAAATCATCGTAAAATGTTTGAGCATGTTACGTTATATAGATGTCTTCTTGTATTCTACGCTGTCCAGGCGGTTCCTCTTATGGGTGTCGCTCTAGACGATCCTTCCTTGAACGTCTTCCGTGCAATCTTTGAAAACGTTCCATTATGGATGTGTTTCTTCTAGGCTATCCAGGCCGGTCAGTCGTCGGCGCCTCTTATGGGCGTTGCTCTGGGCAATCCGTGGACTTCGCCCATCGACTCCGTCCTGACTTGGGCGCCATTCCTGCTCAACACGGTAAGTGCAGCGAGCAATAAGCAATCATCGATACGGAATAATTATACACATAATCGTCATATTACGTCCACTCTGTATTAGAACTACATTTTCATAGATAGCTTTCACAATTTCTCTATAACATAAGAAAAATATCATGGCTAATAAGTACAGCCATTTGTCTTGAACTATGGTTAACTGACAGATATGTAACTTCATGAGAAGGCATGACGTGTAAAACGTGTATAACATGATGTGTTCATGTTTAAAACATTCTAAATCATTGAAAATATCATATCATTGATTTCAATATCATTAAAATTACCTGATTTTTTTTAGTTTATTTTAATATGATATTTTTTTATATAATCTGTATTTATAGTGCTTAATGAAAGTTAGAATACATTCTTATTCATATCTTACAGATAGATTATCAAGTACAGGTTTTAAGTAATAATTAAGACAAACATAACTGCATCAGAACCGGAATATAAAATGCAAGTGGAGGTCAGTAGCCACAAAACTCAGTAGGTAATAGGAGAGGGTCAAGTGCAGACACGTATAGTACAACCCAATGTCGAGGTCATGACTATAATCTTCGCTCAAGACAATCACGTTGAGTGTGTCGAAATAACAGTTGTGTCGATATGTTTTGACGCAAGACGCCACGTGTTTGATGATGATGATGATGATGATGATGATGATCATCATCATCTCTTGATCGTGATGTGTGAGGATGCTGGCAAAACTCAAAGTAAGAGATGGAACTCCTTCGCATCTTATCTCATCATTATGTTCTCACTATACGGTGGCATCCAGACTCGATAGTGATTTTCACAAAACCAAGAGTATTTTAGCTCAAGATGATCACACAAAACCAATCAACCAAAACTATACGTACAGCCAAAGTCTTTGGTAAAGCTATGAAATTATATAATTTGCAATTTTTGTTGTCTTTCACTTTCTAGTAACAACAACGCAACAAAATAAAAGAATATTCCATGGCGTTGATGTATGGCGTCCTTTTGTAACCAGTTTTTCTGTCGTGTGCTTCGATGCACGTAATCTCAACCCATAAAAAACACTCCGTGTAAAAATACCAGCCAAGTCTCTTCAACTTAAAAAAAAAATGAAATCTAAAAATTCTGCACTGAAAAGTAGTGATATCAAAAAATTAGCCAAGTCAAAACTTTATTTGAAAATCAAAAAATACTTGGCGCATCGTGTACAGAAATAGCTTGGAAGTATAAGCCAATTATAAATTTTACATGAAATATACATATACATAGTATACCTATAATGCCCTAAAAAAAACGATGCGCCAAGTATTTTTTGATTTTCAAATAAAGTTTTGACTTGGCTAATTTTTTGATATCACTACTTTTCAGTGCAGAATTTTTAGATTTCATTTTTTTTTTAAGTTGAAGAGACTTGGCTGGTATTTTTACACGGAGTGTTTTTTATGGGGATATCACTAGTTTTTTTAGTTTATTTACACAACTTTTAACACATATCGGAGCAACAATGACTAATTCCTTTAAAAAAATAGGCCATTTCCGAATTGATTACTACGAAAAAATGTGTTTGGGGCTAAATATAAGCTTGTTTTGATATTCCATGAAGAATTGCGAAAGCATTGTTCCAATAGGTCCAGCCGTTTTCGAGATATGGCATCACTTCCGGTTTTCATAATGGCGGCTGAAATTACAGCCACCTAGAATTTATTTCTATAAATGTTATGTATTATTATAAGCCTTCTGAATTTGTAGTTATTGTAGTAAGAGGTGATTCAAGTCTGATCTTCATTTTTATGACGTCATTTCCGGTTTCGGTAATAGTAAATGTATATTTTGACTATTGATATTCCATAAAGATGACCGTCTGAATCATTTGGCGATAGTTTTATTCCGATCGGTGTAGTCGTTTTCGAGATATGACGTCACTTCCGGTTTCAAAATGGCGCCTTCCGGTTGGTTTTATAAAAAGGCACCTCGGACGCCAAAAGTGCACATGTGGTAAAAATTTCAAGTCGATCGGTTAAGCCGTTTAGGCTGTGGCGGTGATTGCGGTGTTTCGTGATATCATCAGATGAAGATAGGTTTTAAAAGGGGTGTAATTTCACTGTTTTCACGGCCCTCTAGCCCACAAATGGCATTACCTATTGTTCCCAAATTTAGTATATGTTGTCAGGTGGGCCATAGCTCGAAATTAAGTTATTTCGCAACAATGTGAGATTTCCCAATTTTGAGATCCAGTAGGCCGAAAATGCCATGTTGTTGCTTACAGTAAAAGTGTTTGGTCTGCTCCTCAGTTTATTAGGCATTTACGGTATGTTGAGTGAGTGTGAGTGTATAGTACGACTTGGCTGGGTGGAGCGACCGCTCCACTAGATTTATTGTAGGTTTGGTACCAAACTTGTTTTATTATATTTTCCTCTATGAATAGACCCAGGCATAGCCACCTCCGCCTCGCACAGAGTTCCTAGCATGATATTGAGTTCTTGGGTCCAGGCAATGGTCGACACCAGGGGTTACGACTCGATCGTCGCCAACGCCGAGCTGTGTCGAACTGCCGTGGAGACCGGCGACTGGGAACTCGCGACGGACGAGTGGGGCAGCACAGGGTTCCTAGCATGATATTGAGTCCTTGGGTCCAGGCAATGGTCGACACCAAAGGTTACGACTCGATCGTCGCCAACGCCGAGCTGTGTCGAACTGCCGTGGAGACCGGCGACTGGGAGCTCGCGACGGACGAGTGGGGCAGCACAGGGTTCCTAGCATGATATTGAGTCCTTGGATCCAGGCAATGGTCGACACCAAAGGTTACGACTCGATCGTCGCCAACGCCGAGCTGTGTCGAACTGCCGTGGAGACCGGCGACTGGGAACTCGCGACGGACGAGTGGGGCAGCACAGGGTTCCTAGCATGATATTGAGTCCTTGGGTCCAGGCAATGGTCGACACCAAAGGTTACGACTCGATCGTCGCCAACGCCGAGCTGTGTCGAACTGCCGTGGAGACCGGCGACTGGGAACTCGCGACGGACGAGTGGGGCAGCACAGGGTTCCTAGCATGATATTGAGTTCTTGGGTCCAGGCAATGGTCGACACCAAAGGTTACGACTCGATCGTCGCCAACGCCGAGCTGTGTCGAACTGCCGTGGAGACCGGCGACTGGGAACTCGCGACGGACGAGTGGGGCAGCACAGGGTTCCTAGCATGATATTGAGTCCTTGGATCCAGGCAATGGTCGACACCAAAGGTTACGACTCGATCGTCGCCAACGCCGAGCTGTGTCGAACTGCCGTGGAGACCGGCGACTGGGAGCTCGCGACGGACGAGTGGGGCAGCACAGGGTTCCTAGCATGATATTGAGTCCTTGGGTCCAGGCAATGGTCGACACCAAAGGTTACGACTCGATCGTCGCCAACGCCGAGCTGTGTCGAACTGCCGTGGAGACCGGCGACTGGGAGCTCGCGACGGACGAGTGGGGCAGCACAGGGTTCCTAGCATGATATTGAGTCCTTGGATCCAGGCAATGGTCGACACCAAAGGTTACGACTCGATCGTCGCCAACGCCGAGCTGTGTCGAACTGCCGTGGAGACCGGCGACTGGGAACTCGCGACGGACGAGTGGGGCAGCACAGGGTTCCTAGCATGATATTGAGTCCTTGGGTCCAGGCAATGGTCGACACCAAAGGTTACGACTCGATCGTCGCCAACGCCGAGCTGTGTCGAACTGCCGTGGAGACCGGCGACTGGGAACTCGCGACGGACGAGTGGGGCAGCACAGGGTTCCTAGCATGATATTGAGTCCTTGGGTCCAGGCAATGGTCGACACCAAAGGTTACGACTCGATCGTCGCCAACGCCGAGCTGTGTCGAACTGCCGTGGAGACCGGCGACTGGGAGCTCGCGACCGACGAGTGGGGAAACACGGAGTTCACCATCCTCCGCGCATGCAGCAACATCGACTTCTACAACATCCTCTACAAAGTCAGTCCATTCTTCCTCCAAGACGAGGCGCCCACAGACAAAGCAGCTGTCAGGAGTAAGTCGGTCGGGCTAAAGCTTAATATCTTAGCAATTAGCGAAGGATCATAAACTCCGAAATATTTTTTGAAGTTACCATCATGAATTTCTTTTTCCATCATTTCAACTTTAATAAAGTGTAATAGAATCATAAAATATCATTAATTTGTAACACCTGTCTATAATGAGGTTTCATTTTATTGCCTTCCAAGAATGAACAAAACTTTAACACATGAGGTATAGGATAATCATTTCATTTTTGGTTTTAACTTTAAAAAACGCACAAGTTATTGATTTAAATTTTTTCCTAGTAGAATGTCCAACTATCTACCAGAAAATAAGTTTTTTGTTCAAAGTTGGGAAGACATCAAAATTAGGTCTTCATTATTAGCAGCCTAAATGTGACACAATTTTATTCGGCTGCCATAAGATAACATGGGGGAGAAAACTCAATTACCTATCTCAGAAACCAGACCCGAGAAGTGTTTAATTTTTTGAGAGATGGTGTATGTATGGCATGATTATCAATAAGTATAGACAAAAAAATATGAATATCTGAGACCATGCCCTGATTGGTTGAGCCACCTTAGGTAAGAATCCATGGACATGAGTTCTCCAACAGCATTTTAAAATTGTATGTAAATTTAATCAGGTATGTACAACTAAAATTTGTGCACCCTCTTTTAATATATTACCCCCTCTACCTCTTTTGTTACTTTTAAAAGGTACCTAAAAATAAATGTCCCAATAGAGCAATTTAAGTTTTAATGAAATATTTCATACGGTATGAACTTCATGACGCAAGGTATGAAAATTTCAATCAACTTAAAATTCTCGTGAATCCAAAATCATCACTTGAATAATACTTATTGATTTCCCATTCACAATTAAGAAAGAGTAAGCCAATTAAAAATAATGAAGTGTTGTCTTTCCATACAACACTTCCTTGATCGTAGTGAAAACCGGCCGCGGTAATCGAACCTGGGGCAGTAAGTTCCGTCAGCGCATGTCAAAATGTTGATGGATGTCTGTCAACTGTCTGTCAACAGAATACATGTACGACAACTTGATTCGACTCCCCAAGGCTCCAACTCTTGAGGAGCTGATGAATGGTCCAGTGCGAGAAGTTTTGGGCGACACCATCCCTCCACAAGTAGTGTTCGATTCGCAGGGAGGCGACGTATTCGACGCCCTCTACATCGACTTCATGAAGCCGGCGACAGACATCGGTCAGTGGAAGCTGTTAATTTCATTCATAGGTTCAACTCAATATTCACTTAATCTTTCAATGTAATTCGTTTTCACTTATGCTGACTTGCTTTGAAGTTCTAACAGTGAAATGAAATGAAAATCTTTACTAAGACAACGAATTAGATTCACTCATTTCACTTGATGTTTTGTCGGTTTTGTCTATGTTCAGAAGTTCAAAAGGGAAGAAAGAGAGGATTACCCTTTCATAACCGTATTATCAGTAATCAGCTTTAAAAGAAAAAATGGCTTTCGTTTTTCATTATGAAAATCACTTACCGTTTAAAAGTACGTCATACCCATCGGATTAATTTCTTTAAGTTTTGATTGTTTTTATATTTCACTACGCGCTTTCAAATCTATAGCCTCGTAGCCTTGCTCGTAGGCAGTAAACAGTGATTTTTTCTACTCTGATTTGACGCGTTAATGATTTAAACCTGTTGTAAGTGAGCAAGGCAACTAACTCATAAATAATTTGTATAATTGTTTAACCTTCCTGCTTGATTCTGAATAACAAGATTAAAATAGTTATTTGATTATTTGATTAATTCAAATTAATCCAATTAACCCCACATGCTCGCAATCTGCATTCACCTCTGTGTTTTCGTCTGGTTAATCAAGTTTTGAGAATGATTTTGCAAGCCATTTATGTTGTTAATTCCAATGCAGACATACCTAGAAGCAAATTGGCTTGTTGTTTGTGAGTGACCCCAATGTTCCGTTAACATGGATAATAACTATTTTTAAATTATTTATTTTTGTTATTTACGTTTTTGTGAAGCTAAGTACGAGAATATCTCATCCGAGGGTCCTGGGTTCAAGTTCTGGTTCGAGCACTAATCTTTGGATCATTGTGAATTGTGATTATTATAATGATATAAATAAGTAATTTGAAACAATTTTTATGACTATTGATGCTATATTTGGAATGGTCAGGCAAATATTACTGTTTAATCGACTTTAAAATGATTGTTTGATTTCTCTCCTTCAGTGGAGCAACTCCTGACCGACACGAACCTGGCCGTCGTCGTGTTCTCCGGCGTCCTGGATCTGATCGTCGACACTCCGGGTACGTTTCTGATTCCTGGAATGATTCCTGGATTACTCCAAATACATTGCCACTTTATGTCTCTCATTTTGGTCAAGGTGGCACGTCTTGTCCATGGTCATGAACACATCTTACGGAAAACAAGGTCGACCACAAAATCAATTATTGCGTAAATTTCCCGATAGGTTGAAAAATACAAAA
Organism: Leuctra nigra; assembly: GCA_934045905.1. Taxonomy (NCBI): domain Eukaryota; kingdom Metazoa; phylum Arthropoda; class Insecta; order Plecoptera; family Leuctridae; genus Leuctra; species Leuctra nigra. The sequence continues at coordinate 37,260,389 of OW203762.1, forward strand.
TTGTTATTTTTTGTAAGGATTAGTCAAAACAAACGAGTAGGTATGCCCATTAGTGTTTCGGTTGCGTCAGTAGACTTCGTGATACGAAGTAAATGTCTGTAAAAAACAATAACAACAATATGAAGGTGATGGGAAGGGGAGTGAGGGGGGGGGGGGGGTGAATGTGAAGCAGGTTTCGTTTCCATAACAGGAGCTATTCCATTCAGTGTGTACTAATAGGTCAGTTAGTTAAAGTGCTCTCAATTCTGATTATTCCAATTATGCAATCAAACCTATATATCTATAAGCGGTTTAAACAATTTCATATCAATAATAAATTAATAATGCTTGAAATTTATCCTCGTGCATATTATCCTTCGTATGCATAATATTAGTACGAGTGTTCGATGAGTCGAACTGGCAACCTGTCTTTCCCATTCCACACCCATAATCAATAGTTAATACAGTTACCCCCTCCTCCAGGAAATATGGACTCCAGTGTCCAGGAGCATCCAGCGAATCGCCGAATAATCACTGGAAGTGTTACTGTGAATTGTTCTCCAGGAACTGTGATAGAAAGACTCCAGTGGCCTGGAGCGTGGCTGGAGCGTGCCTGGAGCGTGCCTGGAGCATATCAAGCGAATCACCATGTAGCTGAATGAAGTGTTATTGTTCTCCAGGAACTGTGGATTGGGTGGAGAGACTCCAGTGGCCTGGAGCGGCTGCCTGGAACGCCGCCCCACGCAATGTGCTCGCTATTGACAACATTATCGAGGGCTACACCAAGAAGAGCGGCCTCTTCTCCTTCTACTGGATGATCCGAGCTGGTCACATGGTAACATCAGCCTTCCACTATACAGACTAGTCACTAGCTGAACAAACGTCGAATAGTTTTGATTTCTATCTCTTCACAGTTTTTTCATACAATGAGTCTGATCACAAAGATTTTTGTTTCGATCAAAATAACGAACGAATGGTCAAAACGTTAATTTACCTTATTTCATGTAAATTCATTGAATGAATCATTCTTAAAAACTAGAGGGACCCGTCATGTAAAACATGACCAATGCGCACCAGTGGGGTATGCGTAAATTAGCATGAGTTGAGATATTTGGCAGCAGAGTGTGCGTTGTTGATAACTTTATAGTTATAATACACTACACACATAACGTCGTTAGCATGACTAAAATGCCCAACAGAATACGAAAATGAGTTACGAAGGAAAGTAATTTAACCATAACTATTATGGAAAAGCCATTTCAAATGAGTTTACAAAGTAACACAAATTAAGAAAAAAACGCCAGCCTTTTTGCATTGTGTCGATTCATGATACATAGAGGTTTGCTATCCCAGAAAGAAGGATAACTTAGTGTGTGGGGGTTGGGTTTCATTATATCTGTCTCTCCGAGGTAGAAGGGTGGAAATACATTTTCTCAATTTTCCGTTGCACCCTTTTGGAATGATATAATCAAGCTCCTCCAATTACTATTTGACTGATGTCAATAAGTACAGCTGTATTGAAATATTCTCTTACATTAGCCCAACGCATTCAATCAAATAATTACCGATCACCCATTAGAACTGTAGCTGAAATTCTTCATTATAAATGTTCATTTTAATAGATTAGAATCTGATCATTTCACTGAACTGAAACTTGATGCTACAACAGCTGACTATTTCAGCCACTGGAAAATCCACATGTGTATTTTCTTAATATCTTATTACTAAAGTACAGTTTATTCCTAAACTGTTAATATGATTATATTCTATTCTATTATGTTATATTATATTCTAATGACTCATGTCCCCTTTACAAAATTATGGTTTGATGAAGTCGGAAAACCTGGTTTATTAGCTCAACTCAAGAATAATTGAAATGGACTTCCGACCTTCTACTTCTAAAACACGGACAAACTATCAAGTTTACCCCATCTGCTTTTTTTATTATGACCGAATAGCAGAGAGGTATGTACGGTCACGTGACAGCTGTCAACCAATGAGAGCACATTCTTCACGGTGCTATATTCGGTTTCACATGATAGGTATATTGTAAAAACTAAACATTGATGCTAAAAACAGTATCAATTCGCGTTTAAAATCAAAGGAGTCGACATCTGGAGGCTGCTTCGCCAACTAACCTATCTAGGTGAAAAATCTTTTGTTTTTCATTTGTTTTATCTGTCAATAGATATTCAACCGGTGAATTTACCTATTTAAACGCAAACTAAAAGCAGCAAATCGATACTGTAGTGTTCCTCAATGTTCAAACAAAGAATCAACAGCTGCAGATGGACTCTCCTTTCATTTATTCCCGAAGGACGCTGTGCGGGAGAAACAATCATCTGCAATCTGCTTTGAAGTTGGCAAGAGGGTTTCCAAAATGCATGTTAGCTTTATTATTCTATGATGTTAGTGTGTGGGGAACATTTCAAAGCAGAGAACTTCTTTTACTCTGGTAAGACTTGTATTATATTGTTTTGATATATCTGAAATAAGTTCATAAATCGTCAATGAAGGCTGATCTAACCCGAAAACACTACACACTACTTCTATACACCTTGTCTATCCTACACAGGACAAGTGCTGCTACCTAACCAGGTTTTAAACGCCAATAGGCACATTCCTTCAGTAACATGACACCACTAATAAGAAACGATGGAAAAGTACATATTTAACAAAATAAAATATATTACAAATGTTCAATTCAATCGGCTTTGGTTTGTTGGTATTCACTATTCAGGTTCACGGCCCATGTATAACTCAGAGAGAAGAAAATTTGAATATGTCAGTTTGAACGAAGTTGTCGGCATGACGTTTTCTATGTAAAGTAATTGATTTGACAGTAATTATACATTAGAGTAGATTTGTTACAAATACAAAAGCATAAAGTGTGCGTCTTAGGTAAGTTTTGGTTATTTCTTTATTCACAAAAAGCAGAAGACGTAATTTTAGACATGTTTGGCAATGTAACGCCACCATCTTAGTTATAGTTTTCAATAAATACCAATGGCAAATCAAAGCGCGCAACCGTTCCTGACATACACACACACACACACACACACACACACAGACAGACAGAACTGAGTAACTATTCTTAAAAATGTGAATAATGAATGTAAAAGCTAGTCAGTTATATAATGAATGATTTGCTTAGGACAGACTTATGTTCGGCAAGATGTTTGTAGATAGCTTGATCTTGTTGATTGAGCGACATCTGACGTGAGCTGTCGCAACCACGCGACTTTTAAACGCAACTCGCGCCTTTTCTATTTCAATCCGACTCAAGAGGCGGCTTTTTTCCGCCGCGTCTAAATTTCTCCTAGTCTTGTCATTTCCAACAATCTGGACTTTATAATCAGTCAATTAAAAAGCAAATCAGTATCTGTTTATTGAACAATTCAGTTGGGTGATATCGCAAAATCTGCAGTTGTTGCATATTATTAAACTGTTTTATTAATATTTACCTTCTATTCTTGCGCAGGTGCCGACCGATAACCCCAGAGCTGCCCTTGTCATGCTGCAAGAAGTTACTCAATTCTGATTGGTTGGAACAAAGAAACCTCAAGATGGAAAACAGAAAGAACTTGTGAGATCATTATTTTAATTATAATGAGCTGGTCAAGAGATTAATGTTTTGATAAAATATGCATGATTATTTAGAAATTTCAATGATTATGTTATTTCAACATTCTTATTTTCGTAGGACGTTCATACAAAGGAAATAAATTTTATGACCTTCAATTCTCCAAAAATTATTTGTACTTCTATATGACAAGATAACAGGATAATTGAATCGGGTTTACAGTATCCCTATAAAGTTATCGTCAGGATAAATTGTAAGTTAATACCATGACAATAGACAATGAGAACATTGTCCAGTATTCATACTGGTTTTATTAATCTGATTGATGTATCGGGAACTTATCGGGATAATGTAAAACCGGTCATTTATACACATAAAACTATAGATAAATTATATGAACAAACATTACATAGGCATGATTATATACTCGACATACAATAATCACTTTTGAAACACAGTGTACCAATGAATTACTGTATACTAGATCAAATTGTGAGTGACTAAATTATAATAGATTTATGGCCAGTCTTTCAATACACTGCTAACTTTTAAACGGTTGATTAGGACTGTATTGTCATGGCAACAACCAATGACATTCCTAGAATGACTGTGTTATTAGCAGAGTATTACAAAACTGGACCGTAGTTTGTCATTCGTTTTAGATTCGTTTTGACGATTTTGTTGTCAACACCTTCATCAAACCCATTTTTGGCATCTACGATGTTCTACGATCGTAGATTACGATTTTGGGGATTTTAGATACCCAACATTTTTCGTTTCAATTTCCAACATTTTCCATTTCATTTATGGTTTAGTAATTGGTTAGTATAGTCATACTGGAGAGAAGTCTTGGAAATAAATAATAATAGAGATAACCTTTGACGTAAAAATTCCATTGATATTATGTGGAAAGAAAACACTTCTTGGTCATTCAGACTGCAAAGTACCATTTCAATAGTTGTTCGTCCATCAAAGACATGTACATGATAATTGATAATTGGTTCACTTTAAGAATAATGTGCAATGTAAAAATGCGTTACTTGCGCAATTTTATAGTCGAGTAATGAGTCTCTACTTTAAAATAATCTATAAGTACATACATGGATAACCTGTGCAATGAGATTTACTATTGAAAATATCGTTGTTGAGCGTTTCGGACGCTAATTAATGGTGTTTTTGAAGACGAGTTACTGCGTGATGAGTGATTATATGATGGATGACCGGGATATAGGTCAACAAGATTGCACTGGACAAGGACCGTCTTCGAGCACAGCTGGCCGCGTACTCGGGACTACGCATCGTCATTGTTCAGCGTCACGGGACGAATTGAGTCCCCGTGCGTTTGTCCGCGCTCGACTTCGTAGATCAAGCCGAGCACCACGAAGCAGAAGTGTTTGCAGATCACTAAAAGAAAAACGATACGCATCTCAGAAACATATTATTAAGAATTGTCCCCAAACCGCATTTAGCTAATCTAATACCATATTTTTTTAACTTTTCACTAAAATACTAATTATTATCAATATTATCATTTCATGAGTACAGTTGCTTTCTTCAGCTACATTTATCGAATGTGTTTGATAATAATGTCCGACATATTCAAACAACGAATTCTGAATTTTCCTCAAGAATCAAGATAGGAATTCTATCAAGTATATTTGAGCACATCTCATCTCATGAATCTTAAGAAAGATTTAGATACATCCTTTTGAAAGAAAATCAGTGCCAGAATTTTCATATATACTATCTTCATATCTAGATATCTAGGACGTTCTTAAATCAGCTACGTGTATTAATATTTGATGGCTGCAGGTAACAAAAAAACTGTGACCAGAAGCCAGCACTTGAACCTAAACGATGTTGCATGTGCCGTCACAGCAGATCATCAACATTAGCAAAGGCAAGGACAAAACTGAAAAAAACATCTGACGTTGACTGCACATATTAATCTGAATGTGTGAAATTCGACATATGCATTGCTTGCTGTTTCCATGGGCTTACAGCAGAAGAGGAGAGTGAAGATGATCATTCCAGCTGACACCTCGGGAATCTGCGGGAAGTGGATGACGAAGATCATGGAGCCGACCATTCCTGCCAGTCCCAGGAGCAGCGTCTGTATTGTGTACACCCAGAACCATGGCTTCATGTACCTGGCATTGCCCTGTAAGACGAACAAGTATCAATCAAATGACAGAGCTATAATAAATTGAATTTATGATTTAATTATCAAACGAAATGCATACAAAATTACCCCAATATTGTTTACAACTTTTGTTAACTAATAAGTAGAATATGCAAAACATTATAGCAGAAATAGATCTATAAATCGAGTGAGTAACAGCATAAAGAGATATAAGCAACAGGTATTGCCCATTGTATACATTCATGACCAACCATTACATTCCTTTTTTGATATTAATTGTGTCAGATTAGATGTAATGTAGGTAAGTAAGTATTTTAAACCACTAGTAAAACTTTGGTATTTCGACATTTCTTCTTTTTATTATCCTACGTAAATACTAAATACCTAACCATTAAATAAAATGCAATAACTTGTGATACATTCTTTTTAGATTGTGCAGCCAGCCAATTCAACTCTATGCATTGATCCAGAATATTATATTTCTAAACAGAATCGAGCAGAATCGAAAGTCCATACAATTATACTTTTGAAATGTCTTGGTTGACGAAGAAGGAAGGTACTTACGGTAGAAGCCCCTCTGTATAACAGAAAACTGCTGACCATTTGTATAATACAGAGCAGTGACAGAAGGACAGAAGCAACGACAAATTCTATAAAATAAAAAAACAACATTACAAATTTTCAGACTGTCAGATTATTGTTATTAATAACAATAATACAATAATAAAACTTATTGATGTAATTTTACCTGGAGGATCATTACTCGACAAAACCGCTCCAATGTCAACAACAAAAATAATAAAAAGCAAAACAGATTTAACCTGAAATCAAAGAATAACAGATAATTGTATTTTAAAACGTGCAATTCGATGGGCGTTTGAAGCGGAACGCCCCTATAAATTGCCAGACACAAACTAGTCAGAATTATGTTATCAAGAGCGTGGTTTAATCACGATTCAATCAAAAATCCCACTTACCCCACAAAATTGTGCTATTTTCAAAGACCCCGCTTGGAGCGATTCCCCTAGACAAGTTGTCGGAGTATCTATGCACCACATATTCACCATCCAACTGGTACAATAAAACTGTAATTTGCTGCAACAGCAATGTCTAAACTAATGTCAATTACACACTCGTCGACGGCGTATCATCATCTCAGTTTCTCGGTTGCATTACAATCATCCAGTGGCATCGCGATAAACCCTGCGATCACGTGGTCTCTCGCGTGAATAGAATTAGTGCGCTTGCGTGTGGTGGCCACGCGTTGATGCGGGTCAGTAGTGTGAGGGTGGCATTGGATTGGACTTGTCGAGCAAAACGCTCATCTCATGATATATTGGTGTTTATTTCATGGACAAGAGTTTGTTGTGTAAATGAGAGAATTGTATTTTGGTTCAGAAATAGATTGTGATAGATAGATCACAAAATTCAAGATGGCGGCAGTATAGTGTTCACGTTCAGGTTGGTCAAGGGAAATTAGTTAAACATCATCTATAACGTAAACCAGGGCTCAGATACATTGGTATAAATCTAGTATATTCACTTTATAATACAATTGTTGTATAAACTTTCTCGTGAGTGCATCACATTCCATCTAATATAATAAGTTATTCCATTCTCTTAACACCTGTGCGCTTATACCGTGTGAGTTTAGCAACGCAGATTCCCCTTCCGCCCGTCATCAAGATCTGTGTAGGCGTGCGTGACACACACTGACAACAACAGCTGTTCAGTAGCAAGTGGATTCCTGGTGCATAGCTCCTGTGAAAATAACCGACAACAGTAGAGTAGCCGCACCATGGACGCAGATTCCCTGCAATTTAGGGTAGAGAACTTTGAAATCAAAGTTCTTCAATCCCTGGAAGATTTTCGAAAGATAGCAATAGCAGAAAATCCTGACCATCAACCCGTCCCTGCCGATAACATCAATCTACAGGAGAAATTTAAGGAACTTGAGAGGCGGGTAATTTCTAGCTTCGAAGAAATCAAGCAAGAAATTACAGTGGCCAAAACGCAAATTGAACAAAATGCAACTAGGATGGATGCTCTCGAGCAGTACTCGAGACGAAACTGCATTCTGATACACGGTATCAGCGAAACTGAAAAGGAAGACACCTATGAACAGGTGTGTGGCTTCCTCAACAATCGGCTGAAGATGGAATTGTCGCACATGGACATTGACAGATGCCACCGTCTTGGTTCTCGGAGCGCCAAAAACAAGTACATAAGACCAATAATTGTTAAGTTTATTGCATATTGGTGCAAGGAGACATGCTGGCGCCGTAAGAAATCCCTAAAGGAATCGGGATTTGTTATCACTGAATCACTCACGCGCACCAGACAGGAACTGCTGACTAACGTTCAAAAAATAGTGGGATTTACGAAATGCTGGACCCAGGATGGCGCCATCATCGCGATCCAGGACGAGAAGAGAATCCGAATAACGAGTGCTGACGATCTGCGCTTACTAGCACCAAAAGCATCCGGCCAAAGTGACTCCTCTACGAGAGTACCATAGTGTGTGATGTACTAAGGACCAACAACAATAAATACAAACTGACCCAGCAATACTCGCCTGACCAACCGTATGCTTATATAATTTATAATTTATAATTTATATTACCTATTAATTTTATTTAGTTTATTGTAGTATATTATATCTACATCGAAATATAGTTAGGCTATATTTTTTATACGTACCTTACCTAATGATAAATATAGATGTAAATGGATATGACTTAAGTAATAGTAACTACATACTTGACTCTCTCTTTGACTCTGTAAGCACAAACACATCAATTTGCCAACACCCTCAAGACCTCACTCATTTATACAAAACGTGCCACGGACTAAAGATGTTTCATTTAAATATTCGCGGAATCAATTCTCACTTTGACGATGCGGCAATTCTCTTACAAGATACCAACGTAAAGTTTGATATAATAGTTCTCACCGAAACTCATCTAAAACATGACACCAGCCAATTTACTATTGAGAACTACACTACATACAACTTTACAAACAAGACGACCTCTCATGATGGCGTAACTGTACTTGTCAAAGACGACGCATTTGATACGCTGAATGTCCAGAGCCATAAATATTTTTCCCAGGCCCACGTTGTTCAAATCGACGTAGTACGGAACTTTATATCTTTTTCAATTTTTGCAGTATACAGATCCCCGTCCGGAGATATCCAAACATTCATCTCCGAACTCAGTAGTAACAGTAAAATGATGAATAGCGATCACAATGTTATTGTAGGTGATATTAACATTAATATATTTGACAGTTCAGTACTCCCGACAGATTATCTCAACATATTGAATGCAAATGGATTTTCATCATGTATCAACGAACCAACACGTGTAACATCATCATCAAGCACATGTATAGACCATATATTTATCAAGTCCAAAAAAAGTAGCACGCCTTACAAAAGCTACATACTCCACACCAGCATCACAGATCATTACTCTATTGGAATTGGTTGGTTCGAAGTAAATGAGCGTAGTAGAGAAAATTCTAATAATAAACTTAGAGAAGTAAAGCTAATTAATTATGAACAGCTTAAACTCAGTCTAGAAAACCACGAATGGGATATTATATTAAGGGAAACCAACCCAAACACAGCCACGGAGTTATTCGTGAACACTCTGGTTAACTTAACTGAAAACTCCACAACTGTTAAGTCTGTCAAGATAAAAACAAAAAAACTCAAACCTTGGATAACCTTAGATGTAATTAAAGAAATTAGATATAGAGATAAACTCTATAAAAAAACTCGCAAATATCCCGAACTTACAGTGCTTAAGGATTACTACAAAAATTATCGGAACCAAGTAAATTTGTCAATAAAAAGGGCTAAGAATGAATACTATAGAGAGAAAATACTAGAAGCTCAAGGTGACAAAAGAAAAATATGGAACATCGTAAACGAATTTACGAGCAGAAATACTAAAAAGGTGGAAATTAAACAAATATCCACTTGTAATGGTATTGTCTCCTTTGTCACTACAAAGGAGAACCCTAAAATCATAGCAGATGCCTTTGTTGACTACTTCAGCGACGTAGGGGAAAAGATGGCTGAGAACATAGCTAGGTCAGACTTATGCAACCAAAATACCGACACATATTACGAAAATATTAATTCTAAATCAATGTTAATGACGCCAGTTACTCACAAAGAAATAATTAATTACATCAATGAAATGAAAAATAATACGGCTTCTGGTACTGACACAATAAGCACTCTCACTTTAAAATCAATAAAGAAACAGGTGGTCTTACCACTCCACCACATTATCAACACTATCCTTGAGTCAGGTATTTATCCAGACATGTTTAAAAACGCATTAATCAAGCCTATCTATAAGAAGGGAGAAAAAACTCTTACTAGTAATTACAGGCCAATTTCCCTACTCTCGAACCTCTCTAAGTTAACTGAAAAATGCATAAAACATAGAATATACAACTTCCTAGAAGATAACAAGCTAATATCACCTAATCAATTTGGTTTTCGCTCGGGGATGGGAACAGAGGATGCTATTGCCAAACTTACAACTCAAATAAGCACACGTATTGATAATAATGAAAAATGTTTAGCTATTTTCCTAGATCCAGCGAAAGCTTTCGATACTGTCTCCCACCAACTTCTCTTTAAAAAACTTCATAATATGGGTATAAGAGGACTTGTACTGCAACTAATTGAAAGCTATCTGCATATTCGAGAGCAGTTCGTTGGTATAAACGAAACTGTAAGTAAACCAAGAATAATCAAATACGGAGTGCCTCAAGGTACTGTTCTAGGACCCCTTCTCTTCCTTATATTTATTAATGACCTGTGCTCCTTGTTGCAAAACAACGACACTACAGTATTCGCTGACGATACAGTTTTGCTCTTCTCCTCACGGAGTTGGGACGCAGTACACGATTTAGCTGATGTAGGTCTAAATAAAGTAAAAAATTGGCTTAACCAAAATATGCTTACATTAAACAATGAAAAAACCATGTACATCACCTTCTCTCCACGTGTTAACTGCCAGCCAAAGAATTCTATATTGAAAATCCATAATAGTAGATGTAAGGACCACTACCGTGACTGTCTATGCCACACACTAACCAAAACCAAATCTCTACGATATCTTGGCATCACTATCGACCAACATCTTAAGTGGGACGAACATATACTATCAATAATAAAAAAGTTACGTTTTCTTATGGTGAACTTTTATCATTTAAGAGATATTCTTTCTTTTGATAGTTTAAAACTTGTCTACTACGCTCTGGCTCAGTCAATTATACAGTATGGAATCGTAGGCTGGGGAGGGACATACGACACGCACATGTGCAAATTGAACTCTGCCCAAAATATTATCCTTAAAATCCTACTTAAAACTGATTTCCGCTATTCAACAAAAATGCTTTACGAAAGAACTGGAGTTCTCCAGGTGAGGAAACTTTATGCTGTATCTCTATTCAAACAAATACACTATAAACATTCTTTTCTACCAACTAACCCCGGAATATCTCATATACAAACTCGTTCAAAATCTTCAAATAAAATTTTCCAACCTAGGGTTAACAAAGGTATTACGCAAAGACATGCAGCTTTTCTTGGTCCCAAGCTTTACAATCTTTTACCGGATAATATTCGTAAAACTAAATCACAAAATATATTTAACTATGATATAAAGAAGTGGCTAAAAACGTATCCGATCAAATCGCTAACGGACAATATAAACTGTAGAATAATGAAGTGAAGTGAAGCAGTGAAGCAGAGAGTCTAGAATGTATACACAGATTTAAATTTCAGCCTGTTCTTATTACTTATTTCCTTTGCTCTTCACAAAGGTATCGTTTCAATTTAAGGTTTTTATCTAAAATGAATTATACCATTGTCATATCTAAATTAGGTAGGTACGCCTTCGAAATTCTCGAAGCTTCAAATTGTACTCCTCACCATTACAACTTCTCATTCTTGTATTTGTTATAGATTAAGTCAAATTAGATTGATTATTATAATTAGTTTTATAAGTTACTTATGGTGCCAAAATATCTTATTCTTATTTTCGCAATTCTAATCAGATCTAGGGAGGGACTTTCATTTTACTCTAAATTCATATCCATATTTAGTTTAGCTTCTTAATTTAGTTTGTTTAGTGTATAATTAGCATATCACAAATTATTCAAGAAATGTAAACGACTTATAAGTATCTTTTTTAGCTACCTCTAAATTATCTGATGGTATTATATTATAAGTAGAATAGTTATGCCCTAACACAAGATATTGTTATCTTAAAAGGGTATAATAAACATAGACCAATGTAACCATTATTGTAATGCTTTGGAAAAATAAAAATAAACTTGAAACTTGAAACTTGAAACTTGAAGCTGAAGAGCCCAGCAAACACAGGAGCTCCCTGGGAGGTCCTAATATAAGGATGGTGCTCCTTAAATAGGGATATCCTTACAAGGATGTACTGGGGACCTCCCTGGTACATCCTAGTAAGGAGGACTCTTCCAAATTCAAGATGGCTTATTCTAAAAATGGCAACTGCCTAATTTAGGGAGGAATATCCTAAAAAAAGGCAGAATTCTTCCTAAAAAAGGCAGAATACCTCCTAAAAAAGGCAGACCTTCCTTTTTTTAGGACGGTCCTCCCTAAATTAGGCAATTGCCTTTTTTTAGGATATATTACACTAAAAATGGCCGCTATTGAAATATTTATATAGGTTTCGTTAGCTGTCAACAGAGTACTCTGCCCTTCAACTTCAATATAGATTTATGATTTACTCAGATATCTTTATTGTTTGTTTTAAGTAGGTAAGTTTTATTATTACCAAAATCTGGCAAAAATTATAATAATTTGTAACAAAATGAGACACTTTGCTTTACATGATAGGACAAATGTGTATTTCCTCTTTAGTAGTTGTCCCCTGCAAGTTGTCCCCTGCACTCCGATCCATATTATTTGTAGGTATGATGCATTCAAACTATAAATGAATAAATTCCTTCAAAGAAATGAATGATAGCAGCTGATCTGACGCTGTCATGTTGGTGTTTGTTGTCGGTGTCCCGCAAGTGATGTAAAAATGCTTCACTTTTTTGGTGGAGTAAGCCTACCCCTGTCCTGTCAGTGTTAGTGTATATCTATCGATCTATATATTATATCGCTCTGTCGTGTATTACATATATTAAATAAGGCATTTTGAAAAGGCACTCATCGTAATATCGTGGAAAATGATCTACCTAATCTAGGAAATTATGTGCTAATTTAGGAGATGGATATCCTAAAAAAGGCAGAATTCTTCCTAAAAAAGGCAGAATACCTCCTAAAAAAAGGCAGACCTTCCTTTTTTTAGGATGGTCCTCCCTCCCCAGGATGTACCTGGGAGCCATTTAGGATCCCCATTAGGAAGCTGTGGGGAGGCTTTTAGGATCATTTTAGGAAGGACTGGGGATATCCTACATCCTTAATTAGGAGGGACTGGGGAGGTCCCAGGTACAACCTTGTGTTTGCTGGGAGAGGTCATCTAAGTTTAGAAATCATAATATCATGCTAAAAAAGGATTTTCAATCAATGCTTCAATGTTACACGGCATTTTTAAATGTTATTTGTGTGTGAGTTAATCTAATTTTTTATGTAATAATTTTTTTTACAAAATTTGTATTTGTTTCACGCACCTAACTTACAAAATTTACATATGTCACAACATAGACTCATTTTACCATTCCTTTCATGCATTGTTGTAAAATATGCAAATAAAGATATTCAACCTCTGATTCAGAACCAGAATCCAAAAATTTGCACGTAAATCCGGAACGGATATTTTAACATGCCCAATATCAGATTGATCGGACGAACAAGGTTTTATCCATTTATCACTAAGCAGGCCTGGGTAAACTACGGCACGCGGGCCGCCAGCCTGTCAGTTTTAATTTAAAAAAAAAAACAGAATTGATTACTTGTGGATTTCCTAAATATATACTGGACGCAATAATATTACGTATAAAATAATTATTACGCATTATTACGTATTATTGAGCGAGCTTAGCGGAACTTATAGCACTTTCTCTGTGTGTTTTTTGTTTTTTTGCCTGCACTGCCTAGGTCAAACAGGGTCAAACAACGCAAACAATTGATCTGAAATTTTGCACACATACTAACGTAATCGTTTTGCGATCGTTTTTGAAAGGGATCCTGTGATTGGTTCAAATTTTAAAAAAAATATCATTCGATTGGTTGGTCCGATCAATTTGAAATTTTAAGAAGTCATTACGACCAACATTGTCCCCAATCTTACAAAGTTTCAATCTAAAATTTAAAACTTAAAACCATCTTCCTGAGATTTTGAAATTGAAACTACTTAGAACCGATTGACCGATCAACTTAAAACTTCGCATGGTCATTGGGACCAACATTTTAGGTAATTTTGCCAATTTGAAGACTAATCTGACTTTATTTTCAAAAGTTATTGTCAAGGACATTTTAATAATCTTGAAATATTTGCCAAGGGTACTTATCCTAAATTTTCATCCCTGCCTTCTCGATGCTTCAGTAGGTACCAAGTCATGTAGAGCAGCTGATAGATACTTGCAAACGCATATCAAATGGGATGCAGTTTACATGTCAGTGGATGCAGTACGAAGGATCGCTCCTCAACGCGAGCGTTGATTAGCGTTTTCCTAGTTAGTATTATCATTGGTACATTTTCGATAATTTATTATTTTGTCTCATCATGTTATTTGACAAATATTCACGCTCGGAAGGAATAAAACTATTTTTGGGGAAACGACGACTGATGTTTTGTTATGTCTCCAAACATATTATCTCGTTCATGTTATGTTCTCCTAGATAAGTGCATGAGCTTTTTGTTTACGCATGAAAAATTACGTAGAAAAATTGATTTCAATGTTGTAATAATGTTACCATAAACGCGAAGATTTTCTTCAAAATGACCATGAAGTGTAAAAAATCGAAGAAAAGAAATCATCTAAGAAAGTTCACATCTTTCATATGAAGTTTCATATCTTGTTCACAAGATATGATTTCGAAAACTTACCAAAATGATTGAAATTATTTGAGGACATCATGGTAATTTATATTTCCCCCAAAATAACTAATCTGCGATTCAAAATTGCACCAAATCCGACCAAATCGAATAACCTTGAACCAACATTTTCTCGGGGGCTGCGCCCCCGAAGCCCCCTATTTCCGTATTCGACCGTAATCTTTCAAATTATTAGGAATATCCCCCCCCCCTAAATCAAGTTCCAGGTCAAATTTGTAGCGTATACCCAAAAATATATTAGGACTACACCACTGGGTATTTTAAAGACTTTACACTCAAGATTAAATTTTACTTTTTTTTCTATTTCATAAGATTTAATTTTTTTTATGACATAGAAAAAAAAATTAAAGTAAAATCGAATCTTGAGTGTAAAGTCTTTAAATTGTGTTATTTTATACTTATTTATAGGTATTCCCCAAGAAAAAGCACTAATTACCACCTCTTTGGTAGTACATTTTCAGCCAAAAAGTTTGCCCATGCCTGCACTAGAGAGTGTACTATACCTTATTAGACCATAATACTAACCATGGACTAATACACCTAAATCCCTTACCTTACATAGAGTAAGCAGGTACCTACTACATACAAGCGGTGTTGTGATTAGATGATTTTATTTTTATTTAGATACAGATAAAGATAATCTGCCAAAAAATTATCTAGATAAGATAATAGATTATCTATAGCTATTAGCTATAGATAATTTTATCTAGATAAGTCACAACACTGACAAAGCCATGGACAGAGTCCATGTTTCTATGGTTAGTCCGTACTACGAGGGGGTGGGGGGGGGGGACAGTAAAAAGTGCCCAATTCATGGCGATATTTTGGTCAGATATTGCTCCCCACATAATATAATACAGAATTGATAGTTGCATAGAGTAATAGTGAGGGATGTAAGCACAAAAATAGTGCAAAATGTGATACTAATTTTTCCTTGGGCAGTCTTATAGGAAATTTTCCGCTTTTTCATAATTTCGATATCCTCAAAAAATCGGGCGGCCATTTTGGGCTCCAGGGCTGTCCAAAGTACCAAAAAGAGTGTATTTCAGTGAAATTATAATACTTTTGTCAATTTATTGTTCTTGTTTAATAAACGATGTGTCAGGAAGATATGATAAAAAAATAAAAATTCCAAGTCCAACCAAAGTTGAATTTATTCAAGAAATTAAAGATGTCGGCGGGTAAGCTCTAAAATGACCGCCATTTTCAGGGAATTTGTGCTCCAAGGTTGCAGTTGCTAATGTAGGTTCATATCCCCATAAAAAACACTCCGTGTAAAAACACCAGCCAAGTCTCTTCAACTATAAAAAATAGAAGAAATCTAAAAAATCAGCACTGAAAAGTAGTGATATCAAAAAATGGGCCAAGTCAAAACTTAATTTTAAAAACCAAAATATACTTGGCGCATCGTGTACATATAAATAGTATAGAATATGCCAAAAATCAAATTTACGTGAATATATATAATATACCTACAATCTTACTTATAGTTACGCAGTTCTGTCTGTGTGTCAGGAACGCCTGCGCGCGCAACCTCTCAATTTCGCGCACACACTCTCTATGTTGTATTTAAAATTAAAATGGTCGACGTTACATTGCCCAAATCATGTCCAAAATACATCTTCTGCTCTTTGTGCATAAATAAATAACTGAAACTTACCTAAATGGCAATCCTTATCCCTTTGTGTTTATAAGAAATGTATTTTAACACAGAATAACTGTCCAAATCTTTACATTATATTGAAAACGGCACTATTTTGTATTTAAAATGGTGGCCTTTCATTGCCAATCGTGTCTAAAAATACGTCTTTTGCCTTCGCAAAGTAAAGAAATAACCATAACTTACCTAAAACGTAATCCTTATCCCTTTGAGTGTGTAAAAAATCTACTATACCTAACACATAATAACCGTTCAAAAGAGACATTACATAGAAAACTTCTTTACTCCAAGAAACGTCAAAGTGTAATTTTTAAAAAATTTCATTTGATCTGTATTTTAGAGGGCCATGAAAACCAAACAAAGCCGATAGATTTTTAACATTGGCCTCAAGATGCAATTTGCAAACGATCAAACGTATTATTTTCTTCCTACATTTAATCAACACGGTTCTGTAACCCTCAAACCAACTAACCGACGAAGTTTTTAAATAATGTTGTTAGATTAATCATTTTCAGTCGTTTCTTATTTCGTAGAGTGGTCTGTATTGAGTCATGTATTGACAACGAATTCATGTTGCTGTTGATAAAGTTTGAAGCACCAATGTTTAAGTTTTACATTGTTAACTGAATATCTATACTTTAATTAGTGGTAGAACGGCTGAAGTCCATTTCAATATGAACAGTATTTCTGACATCAACCAATCATTTGTAATGGTGACATGAGTTATTGTAAGAGAATACTTCAATATAACGTTATTTGTTAACATCAGTGAAACGGTACTTGATAGAGCTTGATTACAATCCAAAATTGTGCACCGCAAATCAAACAAATTTACTTCCGCCCTACATCTGAGGAACGTATAATATAATGAAGCCGTAGATAACATGTAATAGCATAACAAATGAAGAAAAGGCCGTGGGCATCAGGTCACGGTATCAACGTAATGAATATATATATATTTTTTTTTACGGCGCATACATTGTTTTTCTTCTTATTTTTACTTAGTACGAATACTCTGGTGTAAATTTGAAAACTTATATGAAATTGTTTTACCATAATAGGTATGATCAAATTGCTTTTCTTCGTTCCTCATTTTTTAACGTTTTCTGTTAAGATTGGGTCATCAACGACGTCAAATGTATTAACGACGCACACTCTGCTGACAAATATTGCTGTCGTTTTATATTTACGCATAACTCACTGGTGCACATTGGTCATGTTTTACATCGTGTACATATAAATAGTATAGAATATGCCAAAAATCAAATTTACGTGAATATATATAATATACCTACAATACTCTTAAGAACGATGCGCCAAGTATATTTTGGTTTTTAAAATTAAGTTTTGACTTGGCCCATTTTTTGATATCACTACTTTTCAGTGCTGATTTTTTAGATTTCTTCTATTTTTTATAGTTGAAGAGACTTGGCTGGTGTTTTTACACGGAGTGTTTTTTATGGGGATATCACTAATTTTTTTAGTTTATTTACACAACTTGTAACACACATCGGAGCAACAATGACTAATTCCTTTGAAAAAATAAGCCATTTTCAATTTGGTTAGGTATACTAAGAAAAGTTGCGTTTGGTACCAAAATATGCTTAAAGTGATATTACATAAAGAAAAGCGAAAGATTCGTTCCAATCAGTCCAGCTGTTTTCGAGATATGGCATCACTTCCGGTTAAGCAATATGGCGGCTGAAATCACTGCCACCTAGAATTTACTTATATAAATGTTTTGTATCATTATAAGCCTTCTGAATATAGTTAATGTAGTAAGAGGTGATTAAAGTCAGATTCTTAATATTTATGACGTCATTTCCGGTTTCGGTAATAGTACACTTCTTTTTAGACTATTGATGTTCCATAAAGATGACCGTCTGAATCATTTGGCGCTAGTTTCATTCCGATCGGTCAAGCCGGTTTCGAGATATGACGTCACTTCCGGTTTCAAAATGGCGGCTTCCGGTTGGTTTTATAAAAAGGCACCTCAGACGCCAAAAGTGCACATGTGGTAAAAATTTCAGATCGATCGGTTAAGCCGTTTAGGCTGTGGCGGTGATAGCGGTGTTTCCTGATATCATCATCATCATCATCTGAAGAAGAAGAAGATGAAAGTGATGTAATTTCACGATTTTCAAGGCCCTCTATCTCGCAAATGGTATAACCTATAGTTGGCTCACTTGGAATATTTGGTAGGGGGGTCCATAGCTCCAAATTAAAATATTTCTCAACAATGTGATATTTCCCATTTTTGAGATCCAGTAGGCCGAAAATACTATGTTGTTGCTTACAGTAAAAGTGTTTGGTCTGCTCCTCAGATTATTAGGCATTTACAGTATGTTGAGTGATTGTGAGCGTACAGTACGACTTGGCTGGGTGGAGCGACCGCTCCACTAGATTATGGACTTTTAACTTAAAAATCAATGGGTCACGAAATTAACCCTTTGGGGGGTGGGGGGTGGAGACCTAAAGGTTTTGATATCTGTACAATAGCCCACACTAGCTAGAGAAAAATGGTTACTTGCACATACTAAAGAAAATGTGCTCTCTTCAAAAAAAAATACGAGAACTCAAAATTATGCCGCCATCTTGGATAAAAAGAGTTTATTTTGAAATTTTCGTAAAATTTAGTAAGTTTTATAAGCACTACGAAAAAGTTTATTTGGCATAAAATATAGCCCTAATACTAATTACTAAATTTTTAATTTGCATATTTTTTGTATCTCCAACCGTTCTCATTGAAATTGCATTCTTGTGTTGAAAAAACGCCCCAAGATAGGGATTTTAGCATTGTAATGTTAGTCCAGGAGGCGGTGACTCGATACCTTTGCAGTGAACAAGGGATGATCAAAATAGCAAATTTATCATGATTTTTGAATTGCTGAGCGCAAAAGAACGAAATATAAACGCATCTCATTCAAGATGGCGACATAATTTTGGGATCTTGTGATTTTATTCGAACAGAGCACAATTTTATTAGTGTATGCAAGAAATTATTAGTCTCTTTCTACTATCGTTTATTTTACAGATATCGAAACCTATAGGTCTCCACCCCCCACCCCCCAAAGGGTTAATTTCGTGACCCAATGATTTTTAAGTTAAAAGTCCATAATATGAACCTACATAAGCAACTGCAACCTTGAAACACGAATTCCCTAAAAATGGCGGTCATTTTAGAGCGTACCCGACGACATCTTTAATTTCTTGAATAAATACAACTTTGGTTAGACTTGTAATTTTTATTTTTTTATTGTACCTTCCTGACACATCGTTTATTATACAGGAACAATAAATTGACAAAAGTATTATAATTTCACTGAAATATACTCTTTTTGGTACTTTGGACCATCTTTGGACAGCCCTGGAGCCCAAAATGGCCGCCCGATTTTTTGAGGATATCGAAATTATGAAAGAGCGGAAAATTTCCTATAAGACTACCAAAGGAAAAATTGGTATCACATTTTGCACTATTTTGCCAAATGTATGTGCAAACAGCCCTCACTATAAGGTGCGTATTCCATGAAAAGTAAAAGTATAAACGTATAAACGGTAAATATACAATTTACGATGCATTCATTGGATCTTGTTTGAAATTTTTACCGCCTCTATCAGCACAGCCTTCCTCATCCTTATGCCGAATGTTCTCTCGCACGCACGACGACGAGCACCGCCACCTGCTGGCTGCGCTGCTGCACAGCAAGTGGTAAAAAAAATGGTTCGCGTGGTCACTCAGAACAAATCTTTACCACAAGATAACAAAGAATTAATAGTGAAATTAGTTGGGGGTGGTAATATTGTTAACTGTAGACCACTTTTCTCTAAAGATGCAAAGTAAGTAACCATCTTTTATTACTTCAACATTATACAGTCTGATTACAATTCCCATGCATTTTAGGTTAGGTAGGTCTTGTGTCATGCCTACTGGTAGTGACTAAAATCCCGACAGCCGGGATTTTCAGGTTAAAAAAATAGTCCCGACTGGCCTTGTTTATTTATATACTGGTTAAGAACAGCTTTCAGTATGACCGTCCAGATGGCGCTATGGATAGCGTGCTGGACCACGGTGCAAGAGGTCGTCGGTTCGAATCCGGCCGGGAGCAAATTTTTTTTTATTTGTAATTTTCACAAGTTTTAATTCTGCCTAACCATAGAGTTATTTTTTTTAAGTTGCCCAGTTCGAATTTGTCTACCCATAGAGAGTTTTATTCCTTAGGCTGCCCAGTAAAACCTACGGTCGGGACTATTTTTTTAACCTGAAAGTCCCGGCTGTCGGGATCGTAGTCACACCCATGCCTACTACCTACCTAGGTATACTACCTAGGTAGGTAGGTACCTACCTAGTAGGAAAGTGTTATTCTTCGACCATTTGTTCTTTTTCCATTTGTTTACCCAAGATCCGTCGAAGAGCAACCTTTCAAGAGAGGCTGTGTGAACAAAATCGGCAAATGGTCGAATTTTAGGGGTGTGACTACGATCCCGACAGCCGGGATTTTCAGGTTAAAAAATAGTCCCGACCATAAGTTTTACTTGGCAGCCTAAGGAATAAAACTCTATGGGTAGACAAATTTGAACTGGGCAACTTAAAAAAATAACTCCATGTTTAGGCAAAATTAAAACTTGTGAAAATTACAAATAAAAAAGTAGGTATGCCCCCGGCCGGATTCGAACAGGCAACCTCTTGACCCTGGTTCAGCACGCTATCCATACAGCCATCTGGACGGTCATATTGAGTGCTGTTCTTACCAGTATATAAATAAACTAGGAAAACGCTATGTGTAACGCGTTGATGAGCGAGCACGGATACTCGCAATGTACCTCGAACCGAAATTCTGTCTATCAAAAATGTCATTAAAAGCCAATAATTCTAGAATTTCGTCACAGACTTGTATAAAAATCTCAAAAAATTCCTAAAATATTGGTCCAAATAACCATGCAAAGTTTTAAGTTGATCGATTGATCCTTTATGATTGAACGGTTCCGTGTTAATTTTCAAAAATCACAGGATCTCCTTCAAAAATATACCTGGGACCACTCATATGATATAAGTGTGTCTACACAATATCAGTTTCATATGCGTTTGAAAGTTTCTGCTCTAACTATACCTTGCCTTGAACTGAAGAGTCGAAGTCGCCGTGAATTTGACAGCCAACACCGTCACCACGCAAAATGTCCGTAAAATGTCAATAACTTTTGGATTTAAACACAGATTTATGAAAATTGTCAAAAATGCAGATAATGTTGGTCCCAACCATCCTGCAAAGTTATAAGTTGATCGTTCAATCGGTTCTAGTTTAAATTCCAAAAAACACAGAAAAGATGGTTTTAAATTTTAACCAATGGGAGGATTTGGCTGAAACTTTGTAAGATTGGGGAAAATGTTGGTCGTAATGACTTGTCAAAATTTCAAATTGATCGGACCAACCAATTGAAAAATAATTTTTTTTTAAACTTGAACCAATGAGGGGATTTCAAAAAAATTAGGGTCTGCAACGCCCGGAAATCGTCCGTTCATGTGTGCAAAATTTCAACTTGATCGAAGAAAAACTGTGACTTGTATATATCGTAAGTAACAGAAAAAAACACACAAAAAACAGAGGTCCGTGCCACAAGAGCCAAAGGAGACGCTCGCTTCGCTCGCTCAACAAGGCCAGTCGGGACTATTTTTTAACCTGAAAATCCCGCCTGTCGGGATTTGATCAGGTACTAGGGACTTCGAATTACAATGTTTTACAGTTGTTTTGACAGTAGGTAGGTGCTTGAACATGGTAGAAAATGTAGCTTGGAGGTTTAGGTACACATGAACATTGCCCCCCCCCCCCCCCCCCCCCCGCCCGTTAGCGCGGTGATGGGGTTTGTGTTGGCCAATGATCGGAGTTGGCTAGGCCGGCGAGCATTTACGCTCATGTGTAAGACTTGCCCAAGCCAACCGGTCAGTGGTGAGGCCACAGACAAGGAGTAGCCCTCCTTTGAATTTGCTGTGCCCTTGGTCTGGCTTTCCACCCTCGAGACTACCGTCTCCCCGAATAGGGTACCACCGGCCTGAACACTCTGCCCCCGTCCTGTCCTTGGTTGATCCCAATTTTTGATCAACAAAATTAAAATTAATGTGCGGAAATTACCTAGTTGTTGCGTCATTAAACAATATTATCTGGATATTGAGCATTGATATTTATTACAAAGTATCTAGGTTACTATGTTTCTAACAAAATTACCTACAAAGACGCAATCATTTGTGAAAATGCCACTCGGACCTTGGGTCTTGAACTTGTGCCTCAGCTCATGAGCAGAGGCAGGAGTTTAGGGAATGAGGCATCATACTACCTATTGTTTGTACATTCAAAATCAAGCCCAGCTTCTCCGAGCTCGTATTCATAAGGTTTCGATTCCGAGCGAGTACTAATTCTAGTCGGCCACCTGCAACCGAGCAACCAGACAATTTGTATTGTTTATTTGGTATTAAAATGTTTACTTCTTCTGTTCAGGGTTGTGTTTGTTATTCGGGGTCCAACAATCCGATCGTATTCCGTACAAACTGGAGAATGTGTGCAAGATTATGAAGGTTTGAGCAGCCCAGCTGTTGGTGTCCAATTACATCCACACAATGACCAAGTTTTAGTATCTTGCTCAAGTCAGGGTGAGCTAATTGAATGGAAATGGCAGACAAGATTACCAGGAAAGATAGTTGTACGTACCTACTACCTACTTAACTCTGTCAGATTATTTGTAGAGGTATAAATTTCCAATAATTCCAATGTTGATTTTTTAACAGAAACTCAAGATCCCAGGACGTCAGGAAGCAATTAATAATTTTTATCTTTTCCAAGATGAATCTTGTCGTAAAAGCAGATATAACATTTTGGCAATGCTAACTCCAGGAGATCGATGTTATAAAAGAACAGCAATCTACTGTAGTGACACCGGAGAATTAAAAGTTAAATTAAAACTCAAGTAAGTTCAGTTCACAACACAGCTAAAGCTGCAAGGTATTAAAGTTTTATTTTAAATTTTTAAATTGTTCAGTATATTTATTATACCTATGTATAAACTTCTTTGTTTTGATGAAGGTTAGCTCTACATTCGCACAGTTTTGCCCACGGAAACTTTTCTGGAGAAAACTTTTTTGTTGGGATCTACAAGAATGGTGTCTATGCAACGAAACAATCAGACACCGATTTAATGAAGTAGGTACCTACCTACCTACTTGGAATGTAGGTAGGCTATATATAACCAGAGTTACAATCCTTACTCTATAACTCTTAAATCAGGACTATGTATGTTGGGTTGAAAATCTGTGTTGTTTTGTACATTGTACCTATGTGTTCATATTTTGTTTTAGACAATTTATAGAACGCGACCTCCATTTCACATGTGTGACGTGTCATCATGAGAAGCAGATAATCGCGACTGGAGACAGCTGGGGACGAGTGCTCATCTGGTACGACTTCCTGACAGCCAAGCAACCTACATACACACAGTACCACTGGCACACGCTGGCCGTTCGAGATGTTGCCTTCTCGCAAGCAGGTACGGTAAAAGTTTCTAGGTATTTAGATGATGATTGTCTTAAAATTTTAATTCATCTACTGAAATGACTGGACTCAACAAATCTAGACATTGCAAAGTAAGTCTGAAGTGATGCTTTTGGCTGTAATGATGTATACACATATTGATTATCATAGCTCCATTACATTAGACCTACAAGTGAATAGAAAATCTTCACTTTACTGCAGTATGATGGTTCTTTCAATTAATGTTAATTGTACTTTGTAGGAAGCTTTTTCTACAGCGGTGGCAGTGAATGTGTGTTAGTGAAATGGACTCTCGATGATCCGGAGAGTAAGTCATTTCTTCCCCGACTGCCTGCACCGATATGCCACCTGTCGATGGGACCGGACAACCAGTTCGTCGCAGTCTCCACTGATGATAATGGTGAGTTTCTTGATAAATTCACTGACCTGTGATGTTTTTAAAATGCTGCAAAACTTTCTCAAACTTGAAATTATCAAAAGAAAGTTGCCAAATTACCTAGGTACACTCTTCACAATTTCCATTTATTTTACAGAATTAAAGCTAAAAACCAAGTAATTTTACTGAACAATCAAATTGACATGCAGTTATACAGTATCAGTTTTATTCCCAACTATGTATACTAATTAATATATTTTAAATTTACCTAGAGTTCCTGCAAGCATTAGCATGTGTTAAACGATTTTCAATGCAATTACAAATTAAACCGTTCAAAATATTGCAGTGTCATGTTCGCAGTGAGTAATCCAAATGTTAATTTCCATAGCAATCCAGTTGGTTGATCCTCACAAGAAGATTACGACAGTGATTCAGCACCTGTCGTGGGGCGTCACAGTCGGTCTGGACAGAGACCCATTTGCCGCTGGAATCACTCGCGATCCTCGCACAAAGACACTCGTCCTGAATGGCAGAGTCGGCCACGTTCAGTTCTTCTGTCCAGACAAGAAGTCTCTTCTTTACAATGTGAGTATCTTTGTTATTGTAGAAGGGTTGTGCTGTGCGGTCTCTTTTAAGCTCTGTCTCGGCCGGTCGCGACCGATGGACCAGCGGTCCATTATTCCGGTGTGGCGACCTGTCGAGCCCTAGGCAACCTCATTTTCCTCAATCTCAGCTGGTCACAGCGGGCTTGGATGAAAACGGTTGGAAAACCGGTCCATTATACTCCGAATTAACCAATTGCCTTTTATTCATTATAATTTTAAATCCAGAATTCAGAATTCAATCTATTTTGCTCTCCAGCTGGACATCACAGGGCAGAACTACATGACCCAGGAAGCGAACCGCGTGATTGTGAACACCGACGTCATCTCGACAGCCGCGAGTGGCGACGGCATGTGGCTGGCAACCGTCGAGGAGCGTGATGACCGCGAGACAAGTCTCGAGTCCAGACTCAAGTTCTGGCAGTTCGATCAGGCGAAGCGGTTGTTTGTTCTCAACACTAACGTGGAGATGCCACACGACGGCTCGACGACTTCCGTCAGGTTTCAGCCGACTTCGGATGCAGCACAGCTGCTGGCGGTCACTGTCGGTGCCGACTGCAAGTTTAGGATGTGGAGTCTTATTGACACCATCAGAGTAAACAGTAAGTGTTGACTAAACAGAAGTAATCGTTGTTCTATCGTCTATTCTATTTTTTTTTCTTTATTGAAATGGTTACATTTTATTTTATTGTTCAGTGATTTGAATGAGCTAAAAAAGTCTGGTCAAAATACCTGTGCATTTTATTAAATACATTTTAGGCTCCAACTCCCCTGATATCAGATTATAAAAATGGTAAAGTTTTGTCCTTGTTATTCCCAATGCACATGAATCAAGAGTGTTAGTGGAACGAGATGATTTACAACATGTCATTTTTGCAGGACCTGCCAAGTTGTGGCAATGCGAGAGTGTCGGTTTCCACAAAAACTTGCCGACGGGGGTCACAGGCTTCAGCTCTGATGGTTCTCTATTAGCTGTCAGTTTCGCTGCGGCTCTCACCATCTGGCTGCCGGAGACCAACCAGCTCAAGACCAGTCTCACCCACTTGGATCTCAAGGATCCAATTAGGTTAGTCTCAGACAAACCAAGTGTTTCTACTTTTGAGCTCAAAGAATGCAAATAATGAATTAATATATTGAGACAATATTCCACCGAGTTATAGTTAGTTGATTCTCTCTATACCTATTTGCCAGATTTCCATTGATTTCCACTCAGAATTTGCACAATGGAGCTCGACAAGGAACAAGTGTTTGTTTTAATAGGTTGTAAACTTAGAGAGCAGCCAGGTATCAAGTCAGGGGCTGAAGGGGCAATTTTTGATTAGCTGTGCATTGATGCCAAAGGGCTAAGATTTACAGATCATAAAGCACGACCTGGAGCTTGTATGTAAATGTCTTGTTCTTGAGCCGT
Organism: Leuctra nigra; assembly: GCA_934045905.1. Lineage (NCBI taxonomy): Eukaryota > Metazoa > Arthropoda > Insecta > Plecoptera > Leuctridae > Leuctra > Leuctra nigra. The sequence continues at coordinate 37,286,749 of OW203762.1, forward strand.
TGGCAATGACCACTGCCACTCGATACAGCGTTTGTCGATATAGTTATAGAGAAAATTGACAGACTAGGCAAACCATTGTTTCAAAACTTGTTGCAAGCAAACCAAAATGATAGAGAAATTTATCTCTATTCTTAAAACTGTGACAAGCATTTGAATTAAGCTACTGCGCTGAACCAATAGTTGCTCTTTTTGTGTGGTAAACTGTGAAGTTATCTCACACACAGCCACTCACTTTAAAAATGTTTAATTTCAGGCATATTGAGTTTGGATGTAAGGACTCCAGCCACCTTGTTGTGACCGCTTCAGAAAGCTCCATTGGCGTCTGGAACTTACTGTCACTCTCTCTGGCATGGGTTGTTGATGTCAAAGTCTCACTTCTTGTTGGAGATCCCCTTTCTGAGTTCTTGGCTGTGTTTACTCCAGACAATACTTGTAAGTTTGACAAACTTTGCAGACTCAATGTGTCATATTCCACTGTTCTCATAAGTTAATTGCTAAATTATTCTTGTTTCCAGTGTATGTTTTCTCGCCTGAGTCTTGTGAGCCTGTGTACGAGAGGAAGAATGTTACGGATTCTGACACCAAGATCTTGGCGGCCACATTTGTTCCTCATGCGGCCCACACTTCCCGACATCCTGTGTGGCAGTCACATTCACAGCTCTACTTCATTAACTCTGACCAGGTATGTGAGATGTTCAATCATATATTGAATATTTATCGTTATTTATCATTATGTATAACGAAAACATAAGGGATGCCAGCATATCATTTTTCAAAATTGTTTTCAAAATTGTTTTGTGAAAAAATTGTTTTGTGAATGAAAAACACTTATTCAAATAAAACGTAATATGGATTCTGCTTTATGGATTTATGGATTTAACACTACATCTAGAAGAATTTAAAAAATGTGTTGATTCAGAATTCTAAATTTTAATAAAATTGTATCAGGTGTAGATCTGCTTAATGATAATAATTGTATATGTATTCTTCTTCTTTAGGAGATGCTAACGTTGGACTCTGCTGTCGATTACTTCGATGCAGAATCACTTGACGTTTTGCCTGAACGATCGTACACTCCCTTAACACCGTTTGCGGCGCTGATGGCTCAGCAGTCTTCGTCTAGTGTCAAGCGGCTTAAATCCTTGGCTCAACCGCAGTTGGGTGTTGTGGGTGCGAGCACCGTTCAAGAGGTACGTTGGCACATGATTACTGATTAGGTATCCAAGTTCTTTTCGTGATCAATTACGTCATTGTGACTATGACATACCTATCAAGAAAGTGATAATTGTATCTCTTGATTTGATATGGTTCAGTAGGAGCTTGAGGGATGCTAACAGTATACTTTACGTATGTTGTTTCATTGTCTCAAATGTATTTTTGTCATCACTTCTCCACTTCACAACTTGGAGGAGGAGGAGGAGGAGGAGGACGAAGTAAAACAGATTGTTTACAACTTACGATATCAACTGTATCAAATAAATAAATAAGGAATTACAAGGTAGTTAGGTTGGAGATCTCGGAGAACCGAATTAATTTTATTGTCTGTTGGTGTAAATCTGATTGATTTTGTCATTTGAATGTGAGCCAGACTTTTCTGAGAGTGGTGGGGATTCCATGTCATTTAACACTAACGTCTGCTCCAGTTGAGAGGGGAAACGAGGTTAAAAAACTAAAACAATGGAAGAAACGTGTGGGTTCACAGAAAATATATGTTTTTGTTTATTATACTAATTTAATTTAAATATTACATCATTATTTGATCACAGATAGATGAGGTGGCATGTTAAATCAATACTAGTCACTAAATACTCATAAATGATAGATAGCAATATAATTTAGAGGTCACGAGTTCAGTTTAAAGTCTTTCCTCTCTACAGTAAACATTATCTCCCACATGTTCATTAATTTACTAGTAATGAAAGTTAAATATTATGATGAGATGGTGTTTTCAATGCATTTCTGTAAAGACTCAAAGGAAATCGGTGTGGCATTTTGCCAAGTATGGATTAAGTTGACAGATGTCAGTATGAGATCATATGGCTTCTGTTTGCTTCGTTACATCAGAACGGTTATTTCTGGCTCTTCCTCGTCTTCATGCATTAGCTGAGCTCTTCTTTGGTCAAGTATGAGATTTCATTTTACTCGTCTCGTCCCTGCAATTGGGGCAAGAGCCTGCGTGTTTGTTCATTTGGAAGGTGCAACACTGGCGAGTGGTGACTAGTGTTGACGGCCAACGCGATAGTTGCGACAGCGGCGCATCAGGTCCACGCGACGATAACGCAGACAGTGCCACTGCGGCACAAGGCGCATGTTCTTGACGATCTGAAACAAAACCCACCAAAACCATTTCAATGTCCTGCAGAAATAGATTATGTACACTGTATAGTAGATTGATTTCTCTAAACCGAAAGAGGTACCTAACAAAATCGTGCAAAATTTCAATAGGTATAGGATTTGTAATCTAAAACTACTATTTATAGTTGTACATACTTTACGGTTTTTGGATCTCAAAAGGTCTAACAATAACATTCCTCAAACATTGGCCCTTTATTATTTTATACAAGTAGTAAGAAGTAAGAACAAAGAAGTGAAATGAGTAATTCAGACAGGAAAAAATGCTTTATCAGAATAGATTGTGATAATTTTTCAGTCTGCAGAGAAGTGATATTTCTCCCTGTTATTTCTTTTTAGTCAACAATGAATGTAAATATGCTTTTTTGAATGCTTATTGATAGGTATGATATTGATGCCATACTCAATCCCTAGAAAAGCTTAACACTTATTGTGTGTATTTTCTGAGATAAATTGAGTTGTACTTAGATCAGTTGTCTACTCATGTTATCTTATGCTGGCATGTAAAATCGTGTCACTTTTAGGCTAATAATGAAGTTCTATTTTTTTTGTATTTAACTTGTTTCTGGTAGACAGATGGATGTAGGTACTAAAAAAAAATGGTTACAATACCAATGTGTGCTTTTTTTAAAGTTAAAAACCAAAACCGAAATAATTTACATTCTCTGAAAAAAAAAATTTAAACCTCTTTATAGGACGGGACTCAGGAGTTATACAAGTCAAATGACACTGAGTGTTTTATCTGTACCTACGTAAATATAGTTGATAAGTTGGAAAAAGTAATACATGATGGCAATTTAAAAGCAAAATCGGTCTTTGATCGATTCGTGAGATTTAAATGTTTATGTTTAACCCTAACTGCTGCAAGTGGCAAAAGGCGTGGAAAAGAGTTATTATTCATTAGGTGTGAATATTTATCACCTGATTTGACGTGTGACCCTCTTTCTGTTTCTTTTCTGCACACTATACAATCCGCGGTGTATTTCTGTTTCGCGTGACGTGCAGGTGTCAGGTCAAGCCTTGCAAGTATTGTTTGCTGCTGAAAAGCCTGCTAATAATAGCATATCATCTTCCTGCGAATTACCTTCAGGTCATCTGATCGATCTCCATCAGGCGCGTCGTGCACAGAGTGCTCTGATTTTAGACCAGGTGCAATCTTGATCGAGAAGTACTTACAGTGATTGACATAGAACTTGCAGTTTTGTTTCATCTATTTGTGGCATCGCTTATAGATAGGTGAGCAAAAATTTAAACGTGTCGGATATTTTAGACGAATGTGCAAAGGAAATTGAAATGGCATCTCCAAATATGATCACTGATTTAGAGAAAGTAGTGACATTGACAATAGCTCTTCGAGAAATCAGTGATTGTCGAATATAAATATCTTTTATGATAAAAAAAACAAATCAATAAAATCGCGTGAGTTTAATACCGTGCATATTTCTTAATGTTTACTTGGGGAAACCAGGCTAGTATTAGGCAATGATTGAAAGGACAAGGGCACGCGGAATTCGTTCTGGATAAATCTACTTCTTATAAAACTATTGTTTAAACTTGTGCGTCACCGTTATTTTGCCGTCTTTTCACTGTACTAATGACATTTTGGAAAAGAGCAATTACTGGAAAACCATTTCTCTATGAATTTAGAATTGTTCATATTTTGCTGGACGTGGTCTGTCCATGGACAACTCCATGGTCTGTCTGTCTGCCATACAGAGAGTCCAGACCAGTACTGGTCTGATCGTGGTTTATCATGATTCCATCTACCCCTGTGGTCTTATTGTAGAAATACTAGGATAATTCCAAATCGACGATAGGCCTCTGTTTGCACTTCTAGTTTACATTTGTTCTAATATGACATGACATGGTCATTTAAAAGAGAGTTTGAATTGCTTGAAAACAAATGTTGGAAACAATTTGCCCGCTTCAAAACATAATACGGACAAGTGATCACGAAATTGGTTTTTTAACTTTCTGTATCCTAGTTGGTTTTCCTTCATTCACCTACAGAGAATAAATGGCAAGTCCTGCATTTCAGTGTGCTGAATTATCGACATATTTCAGTGGAGATACGTACACTCAATAAATGATAAAACGGTACTTGAAAGAAATTAATTGGCAGAAAAAATGTGATGGCATCATCCGATGAAGTCTTTACTAACTCATCTGTACACTCAAACCAATAAAAATTGGTACTCGAAAAGAAAAGGATTTGCTGCTGGTAAGGTTCCTTGACAATCAATCCTTGTTATTATCAATGAAATATAAGAGCTCACCTACTAGAGGTAGATGATGCGTTTACACAGCCTTCGTGGGATGATGCCATCAAACCTTAATCAGCCAATCCTTTTCTTTTCGAGTACCGATTTTTATTGGTTTGAGTGTACCTTTAGCAGGTGAGCTCTGATTTCATTGATAATAACAACTTACAAGGATTGATTGTCAAGGAACCTGCCCAGCAGCCAGTCCCTTTCGTTCAAATACCGTTTTATGATTTGTTGGGTGTACGTACTTAGGTATAGATTTATTTCTTGATTTGCAATTTTTATTTTATATTATTGCTTCTTGTCCGCTTTTTTGATACTTGTTGCATTTTGGGCTAATTATTGCTATTGCTAACTTGTGGGCTAATTATTGCTATTGCTAACTTGTGGGCTAATTATTGCTATTGCTAACTTGTGGGCTAATTTGTAACGTCTGATATTTTGTAAAATGACTTTCCTCGCGTTTCAAATCAACGTGTGACAGATGTCAGAAGCGTGCGTCGTGAATACACGTATCAACTCCCACTCACGTGTTCCGGCTGTGCAAGTGGAAATGCATCCGTGCTTGCCATCAGCAATCCCAGACAGCCGATGAGGGCGATCACGCAGCAACAGTATCTCGTAGCGCTGACTCGCATCGCTTGCTCTTCAAGTGGCGGTGTTTTGACAGGTTGCAATGCGCCGCGACGACTGGTGCCACGACCACATGGTGTCGGGTTTATATCCCAGGCTCTGATTGGCTCACCCCCCCCCCCCCCCCCCCCCTCATCGGTAGCCGAATCAACGGGAGATTTATGACGAGATATTTACGCGGCACGGCGGTCATTTGTTACTGGTTTTCGCAAGTTGCGTCGGAGGTTGTGTTGTTTTGATGAAGACATTTTGAGATCGAATGTTCGACTTGCAAAAGTTTATGTGAATGAATTTGATGAACATTTTTATTGAATTACTTGGCCGTACTTGAACATGAGTCAGTCAGCCTTACTTGTACACGTAATACGAACATGAGCCCCGAAACGATTTTGTGCCAGGGGGGCAAGCAACTGAAAAAATTAAAAAAGGAGCCTTCCTTGGGGAGGAGCACTCCCCCATTTTGTCCTGGGACTGGATTCACAATGATATTGTATCCCCCAGCTTTCATCCTAGCTTTCAGTTTATCTAAAATTTATTTTCTTAGGTATCATAGGATATCTACGGAAATCCTTATCTACAGCACTTAATTTTTTTTTATTTCTTTGTGCTTTTTATCCTGCGGCTCAGATCACACTGGTCAACCAATCGATCTGAATCATATGTACCAGCGGCCACGTGTATCATTTTACAATCTCATTGTTTAAATGATTTGTAAATGACAGTTTGTCCAATCGAGTTCAAATTCAGGAGATACATACATTATAAGTCTGTTTCTAAATCCTTTCAAATTTGTTTTTCTACAGCTTTTAGTTTTTTTCCAATCTCTATAGAGCAGCAACTCACACACACATCGCAATACAAATGCTTGCTTATCAACGCGTTACACATAGCGTTTTCCTAGTAGCCGTTATTAGACACTGGAGAATATAATTATCACAGCAATCAGTGCAAGTTTAAAAATAGCTGAGTTGGTTAATCCAATTGTTGCATCATGATTTGATGACATGATTGTGATGATACACTGGCGACAAGGCAATGGAGGAGATGAGTAAGCAGACGTGTTCGCGGGAATCTCTCGTGACACTGACAGCGCTGACTGAGTGTACAGAGCACAATTCATAACATCTTTGGCACAATCTTCATAAGATCACGTTCGCTCACTGGGACTCATCCTTGATTTTGACACATGATCAGAAAACCGACTCTTCTGAGGTTTTGCCATCAGTTTTATTGGTAGGATACGGTTACATCTGGTTACATCGCAAGTGGTGTGATTAGGGAGGCAACTCAACATCATGGCGTCCGGAGGGGTGTGGGCTTATGTGAAGTGGGGCCTGTCCTCTGAATGTCGGGGGAAAAAAACATTTTTAAAAATTGTAAAAATAAAAATAAAATAAAAATCAGTGAGGTACGGTACGGTAGGCGCACGGTACTTCGAAGTGTTTTCTTTAGTTTTGTCTTCATTAACAAAACAGATGTTAGAGACCATTTCAAGCTTACCTACTAAATGCCATCGCACTGGAGTATACATTACGACTTTATGGTACGACCTCAAAGTGTAAAATACAATATCTATCGTAAAATAGCCGTTTAACACTTTGAGGTCGTACCAGAGGTCATATTATATTCTCCGGTGTGTGGCATTTTCTTGGCATTATTTAGCTTGGAATGGTCACCAATATTATCTGAATATTATTCTGTTAAAGTGAAGAAAAAACTCATAGAATGACTGTGACATCATAAATTTTTAGTGTTATTTTTGACGACTGCAGAGATTTTTATGGGGTATTTTCGAAGAGCCGTTTTTTTTCAGTGACCCAGATTTGCCAAGCAATTTTTCTCGATTAATTGTTTCCTGGCCGTTTAGGACTGTCTTGCTGTGCAACGCGCGGGTAATTGGCTTGTGGACATGATTTCGGTTGCGTAACACCTGAACTTGCGCGCAGACATAAGCGGGTTATGTTGTACGTGGAGCCAAGTGCCGGGTTACAGTACTTGCAATGGCTTCCACTGGCCCTCGTGTCCCTCGTGTGGCTAGAGGTCAACTGTCTAGGAGTTTCACTTGTAGATTCAAAACAGTTTTACCATTAAAATTGAGTCTTTACTCTTTCTGAAATATTTACTAGTCTGCGTTTGATCAGCTGCTAGGTTGGTTAGGAACGCCTATCCTGATTAAGGTTTATCGTGATTTTGATTGTCACTCAAAACACCTACACGGTTTTTTATCCTATAGGTAGACAAAAACAAAATAAGCAATGATAACATCCATTCACAGTAAGAATGACGATCCTGAAAAATAGAGTCAAGCCATTTATTATCTTCACATCTTATTCAAAATTGAGCTGCATGACTATGGCTTGACAGTAGATTTCAAGGTCATCATTCTTACAGTGAATGGATTTTAGATCTAAGTTATTTATGTCGCCAAAGTGTTGTTTCCACTGCCTCCACGTGGAGGACATGACAGCTATATCTCCAGGCGCGTAGGAACTTTATTTTGACAGGAAGGGTCAAAATTTTAGGGGATCGAGGGATGACAGGAAAAGGTAGTTCACTGCTACAAGGGGTCTGGGGGACTCACACCCTGTTAGCCCCGCAGGGCCCTTTTTGAATTTTTGATATAAAATAATCGAATTTTAAGCTATTCTTCTCAAAGAAATGTAAAATGTGTGATATTCAATATACTGCGGGAACTTAAGAAAACTTGTTTTTATAGAATTCCCAATGGCCCCGCAAGGGCATTTTTTTACATCTTGATAAAAAAATCGAATTCGACGCTTTTTTGGGATCTTTTTTAAAGAAATTTAAAATGTGTGTCCTATGCAATATTCTTGGGGATACAAGAGACAAAATAAATTTTTGTTATTTGAAAAAATCCTAAATGGCCCCGCAGGGAAATACTTGAATTCCAGTGAAAGAGAATCGATTATGAATTGATTTTGGAATCGACATTTGAAAAAGATTGCAAGAGCAACAGCAATAAGCAATCAATAAGAAAAATCTGTAGGTATGTGTTTTGGAATCTATTAGTTTAACGTGTAATTATTTAATTTAATTCATGAGGATGATCATGTTGGACAAATGAGTAAATGAGTTGTCTCATTGGATAATACCTCTGTTCAATTAGTTTTGCAAAACTTGAGAAAATTTTGAGAATACAACCTCATAATGGAGCAAATCTGTGCATTCTGGTCAACACTTAATCAACAAATTTGTGAATATCTGGATTGTTCAGGATCTCTAGCAGGGGGGGGGGGGTCAGGATCTCTGGCAGGGGGGGGTCAGGCTCCAGACAGGGGGGGTCCGTTCCCCCCTTTCCCCCCCTATTCCTACGCGCCTGTATATCTCTGTCCTGGCGGGGGGTCGTTATGTCATCCATCAGAAGCGGAAGAGGTGATGTGTGTCAACGGCCTGGTGCAAGCAGCACATGCCGCTATTGTGCAAAGTTGCACACGTGGGTGACCCCCCCCCCCCTCCCCCATGCGGGAGGTGGATGCAATCACTTGAGTATAACAGATGGTTGCGTTTTGTATGTGAACATCAGTGCAGAGTGTACTGGTTCTGATATCTTGTTATATTGAGCCGTTTAGAAAAAATGCGATTATAGCAATGTAAACAAACCACAAATTTATTTTTTTGTCCATAGATTAAATCATTGAGACATGCTATTAGCCGCTTTATTGGAATAAATACAGATAATGTAGTAAAGTAGCATATTTTGTAGATTTTCTCTCTACATTTCTGACCGATTATTTATTTACATTTATTTTTAGAGTTTTAAGAAATTGCCAAGAAATCATCTTCGATTTAGGGCACATATGGTAGTAGGAAAAGGAAATAAGTAAATATTTTGTTTCAGTTTTCTGCATATATACCCCTTTTCGTCCATGACATTTTTAATTAGAAGAAGCTGTTTTTTCGTGGGTAAATAGTTGTGAGTATGTTGTAAGTCATTGACCCAACAAGGTGTTAATTCATTAGTTTCTATCTTAACACTGTGTGTTGATGTTTTCCTGCAGTTCATGAGCTCTCCAGCCCACACGATGCCTTCGCTGACGCTTCTCTGCGACTCCTTCCTGCGGTCATTCACCATCACCCGACAAGTGTAAGTCAAACCCACGGATCTCCATTCTCCACCTTCATTGACCATGTACTCGCAGTGCGTGTCCATACTATGTCCAGTGGCTGTTGCCATAAAGAGCATGACTTTTATTAGCTGGATAAACCAAGTTTATTATTGGTCACAATCATTGTCTAGTAAGGATACTTGCAAAGAGTTTAACCAACATATTGCAATTGAGGTAATTACATTATTTGGGCAACAAGTTTAAGTTGTATACTATTTATAACTCCATGGTCTTATTGTACATGGTACAATCTACTACCTTCCATGGGCTTCCACAGGGGATTAAATGTAAACAAAAAAACTAATTTTAAAGTGTCAAAAAAAGGCATGCCATCCATAACTCCAAAGTCAATTTAAAAAGAAAAAAATCTTAATGTCTCAACATTGATTTTAAAGTGTACAAAAAACAAAAATCACCCTGTGGGGTAGGGTGAGGGGCACGCCCCCCACTCCCCACTTAAATTTCTTTTCTTTGCCTTGCTCCTCCTGGCAAAAATCCTGCGGACGCCCATTCATTCCATTCTCATCAGAGATCTCTTTCCCTCATGAGTGCAATGTTTCTAATATCAAGCCAACTGGGTAGCTCAGTAGGTAGAGCTTTGGGCGAATAGTGAGAGGTCCCTTCATATCATATATGAACTTTCTATGAACCTAATATAAATAAATAATTATAAAATAATTGCATTTTCCAGTGTACCTGCGAAAGAGGAAAACACCGAGGTGATGGATGTGGACTCTGATGAAGATTACAACAAAGTCGCAGAGAAACCTGTAGCAACATTTGTAGCAAAAGATGACTACCATCTTGAGAAACAACTAGACCCGCTTCTTGCTCATTCATACAATTGGGTGAAAAAATTCATCTCAATTCGACCCAATAAAAGCAAATAAAATGAATGTTGTCACAGAAGTATAAGATGCTCGACTGATTTTTTTTCCTTACTATAAATCTATACCTGAAGTGATGGCTGTAGAATCTAGATGAAGGTGGATCTCCATCCCCCTGACTCAACATTCTGTTGGTGGAAATGGGTGACAGATATAAAATTACAAATCTACACTACTGATTCAACAAATCAACAAATGAAGTGTTATGGAAGGAATATTTTATTAGTTTATGCTCCTAGGGCTTATTCATTTTTGGGAACATAAAAACTTGTTCAATATTTTACTTGGTGATAGTGAAGAATTTTAGAGAATGTTGAAATTCTGTCAAGTTCCTCTTTCCAGAAGACATTTTTAAGATAATTATTGCTGCGACTTGTTTCTTAGATGTTGAAGAGCAGCATGATAAGCTTTTGTCTGTCATAACTGATATCAATAAAATTATTTTCTTTATTTCAATAATCCCCCGACATAATCTGACATCAATCAAAATGAATCTCGGCAGAAAATTTAACATAGTAAAGCTGCTATTGATCAGTTTCTTAAATGGAACTTTTCCAACCTGTCCAGATTAGAGATGGCCAAAAAATATTGATATATTGATTGATACAATGAATATTATGATATATCGAAGATTTCATATCGATACACCCTGTTATGATGTATTGTGATATCAGTACAATCAATTTGTCAATATTTTGAAATAGGAAAAAAATGTTTTATTACTTAATTTTCAGTGGTTTTGTTAAAAACATAGGTGAAATAATTTTGGTATAAGAGTTGATAATATCGATACATCAAGAAGCGATATATCGACGTATCGCCTTGTAGGAATATCGATACACTGTCATATTTTGCCCATCTCTAGTCTAGATTGATGGCGCCGGTGATGTCCAATTTGTCCAACAACCTCTAGTATGATGTCGTGGTCGTAAGTTGTACTAGTGATGTGAGTCGGTAAATTTACGGTCAGGTAAATTTACCGTAAATTTACCAAATAAATTTTACCATGGTAAAATTTTCAAAATTATCATCATTATGTTCTATGGAATCAGCCAAGTGCATAGGTCAAGAAAACAGTGAAATTTACACTTTAAATGAGAAGTGGAGGGATCTAGTGAATATCATTAAAATGTTGCATTATACAATGTACCTATTGGCTATTTATTGCACACATTCTCCGATGTGAAACCAAGGACATAGTAGGGAAATACTTTCAGGGATATCAAGCAGACCTCACAGTAAAGTGAAATGTAGTCCATGTTGATTTGTAGGTGTTCATAGGTACATAATAAGTTTTATGAATTTGAAATTGTTATGTTTTTTTAATTACCTATACCAAAGTGAAATATTGACCAATGTCGATTTTGTAGGTAGAAATATGCAGAAAATGTTCATTTTATTTCATGAATGCTAACATAATTTTATCTATTATTTTATTTCATTTTCTGTAGGTAGAGTACTTGTTAAATTGTACTTGATTTCCCTAGAAGTGTTTCTTCATATATTTTCTTTGGTTTCATAGCAGAGAAGAGTGCAAATATTCAAAGTATAAACAAAAATGCAAAAAAAATTATGATTGTTTTAAATGAAGGTATTATTTAAATTGCAACTTGGAAATGACTGTAAGAGACCTGGGGAAGATAAGGGGAAGCAAATGGTTCTTCAAAGTGTATTGTTGGATATGTCTACACCCATATAATTTATGTGGAAACAAAACTTGCAGATAATATTATAGCTTATGACTTGAGGTAGGTACATTGTACACTTCAAAACGTTAATTCGATAAATAAATATTGTTAATTATAATAATAAATAACGTTTTGAGAGTGTAACAGGGGCAGTAACGTTCTCCATTATGGCATTATTTAATTAATTGAGCTTTAATTATGTGCAAGTATTACATTTTATTAAATTTTAGAGTGTGAAGACCAAACGATGCAAAAAGAAATCACTTGGAAGAACCACGGCATCCTTTTCATTTCCTGAACACTTAATACACATTTGGCACCCCCAAAACACTTTTAAAACAATTATTTCAAGAGCCAATAGCACGATTCCTGAATTAGACAAAAATAAAAAAATTTACCGCCTGACGGTAAATTTACGGTAAATTTACCGAGAAAAAAATTTACGGTAAAATCCACATCACTAAGTTGTACAAAATCCGTAACATTTGAGTTTGAACATTCCCGCTGAGCAACTGGCTGTGGAGAAGATATGTTTCAACTTTCAAAGGCAGTGTACTAGCAAATTAGTGTCTAGTTTGACCTTGACTCTTGATTTTGTTGCATGTCATTTCATTTGAAGAACTAAAGCTTGAAATTTGATTGTAAATGCGAATCACAATGGATAATCACAATGTTACCCGTGAGAGTGTTCTAGCTTTAATTGATAAAAAGGACAAAATTGAACAGGAGCTCTCTAATTTGAAGGTAGTGTTAGATACGGTGAGTTTATGGATCATATAACCTAAAAATGTCAGATCATTTGTTTTTCCTGTGGTTTCTCTTTCTCTCCTACTACCTACCTACCAATACCATAATTATGAATTAGCATGATGTTGACAAGATAACCACTGTTAAAGAAATGCTCTGCTTTTTCTCGGTGGTCTTTACAGAACAGTACAGATATGCGAGAGCCAGTCGTGGATGACGCTGGTTTCCCACGTAACGATATCGATGTTTATCAAGTGCGACATGCCCGACAACGCATAATATGTGAGTTATCCTTCCTAATGAGGAATCCTACCTGGTTACATGGTAAATGTTTGCTTTATTTTTTCAATTATTCCCCAGGTTTGACTAATGATCACACAGCCATCATGAAAGAAATTGAAAACGGTCTGCATGCTCTTCACGCTAAGGAATCAGGCGGACCAGAGTTTATGGAAGTCTCAACAACTGATGCCGCTAGCACAGCAACAAGTTCTCCACTTCTACTGGAACCGATAGTGCGTGTGAACATTGTGTCTCCACATTCACCCGCAGAACTTGCAGTAAGGGGAATAATATGTTGCCTTCACCTACCTAGTCTATTATTGTAAAAAGATAGGGCACTAGCCAAACTATCTTCCGCTAGGGTGCTGCCATTTCGTTTGGGCATACGTGTGAAGTAAGCTGTTCGTGCAGCTAAAAATTAAAACTTGCGAAACTTTATTTTGGCAGGCGTAAGAAGATGTACCTACTGTTTAGATACATATATTTTTTACTCTAGGTATAATAAAATGTGTAAAAATAAGAAGATAGTGATTGTTTTAATTGTAAAATACAAAATTCTATTATGCAGTGAGTCAGTTCAATCAAGAGAACCCTGGAAACAAAAATCATTCTGAGAGCTGTCAAAATATCATTATTACACTATAATTTCTAAAAATTATCCACTCTTTTAAAAACCAAATCAACATTAATTCTTGTAATATAACATGAAAATACGGACTGTGGGGTAAGAAATAGTACTTTGTTTTGTAAAACACCCAAACGACGCCAGCGCCAACTTGTGACCATTTATGTTAATATTTGGTTACCGAAAGAGTGTAATAATTATTAGAAATTGTAGTGTAAATGATATTTTGATCGTGTAATGACAGCTGTCGGTATGTTTTTTTTCCAAGGCTCTTTTGATGAGCATACTGCGTAATATAAACAAGTAAACAACTTAGGGAGTGTCGTCTTGTTTTGACATGTATTTTTATTTAGAAATAACAATCTTATTTCCAAACATTTTATAATACTAGAGTAAAAAATAGATAGGTACCTATATTTAAACAGTAAGTAGATACATCTTTTTACGCATGCATGACAAGAATGTTTCGCGCGTTTAAGTTTGACGTGTATCGGAGGTAGCGCCATTCAAGCGGGAGAAAGTTTGGCCAATGCCCTATAGACTTCGTGTCAAAATGGCTTATTATAGATGAGGCGTCCGCGTGGCTAAAAAACAAATGAAGGAAGATTACACACAGTCTCACAGATGTTTAATTTTCGTCATTACCTGTGCAGACATCTTGTCTCAATAATTACCTACCTACCTCAAAATGTTTTCAGAAGGAACTTCTGGATTGACACATAAATTGGTGTTATACTCATTTTTCCATTTGTAATTTTGCTCATGTAGAACATTACATAACTAGTTATCTTTACTGCATAGTTTATTGTATTGTCCACATTTTCACCTTTGCTTCTTCCATTTTTGCAGGGCCTGAAGGTCGACGACAAGATCTTGGAATTTGGTTCGGTGAATGCAAACAACTTCAAGTCATTGCAAGACATTGGCAACGTGGTGAAATACTCACAGGGGCAAAACGTCAACATTACCGTCAAGCGAGAAGGCAAACCTGTGAAACTTCACCTCATCCCGCAAACGTGGTCGGGCCAAGGCCTCCTTGGGTGTGGGATTGTCCCGCTCGATGCTGTGGACCGATAAAAAGTGCAGAAGTTTTGGAAGACAATTTTACTAAATATAACTTTGGAACACACCGGAGACTCTTGTTGAGTTGGGATGTTGATGGGAAGAGGCTCAATAGGCCAGCTAATGATTGGGAACTTACTTGTGTTGATCTTAAAATTAAGTTGCCAGGCCATGCTGTAATTTTTCTTACATTTCAAGAGATTATATTTAAGACTGGGTGGTATTTGTATCAAATACATGCATGCATACACCTCTCTTCATTGCAATTAAAAGGATTGTAAATTTTTATTTTAAATGTCAGATGGCCCAAGTTCTATAATACCATCTTGTTCTGATGAATAAGATCTTACGTTGAGTGTATTTATCAATAAATGTGCTGCATATAATTATGAAGTGTGAATTTGTAGCCTGATTTAACTCAACAGATCCAATTTAATTATTCCTCCTGATATCACATGCATCTGTGAATTAACAAATTTCTAAGAACCAGTTTTTCAAAAAGTTATTTATTTTAATTCTTGTGCCAAACTATGGAGGCTACCTCATTTATTAAGTTAATGGCAATGAATACATTTTGAAAAAATCCAATCTAATAATGATATTCATTTTTTGGGGGAAATTTATTTTGCTTGAATTCAGGATTTTTGTTGCACTATGTTGTATAATAGAGAAGCATGATGAAATTTTATTGCGTTAATTTTGTAAAATCAACGCAAATAATATATCACAAGAGTGATGTAAAATTTTCATGAATAAAAATCAATTTTCAACATCATGGGATATTTTGGCAGGAAAAACGGCATGTGACAAGAATCAGAACAGTGATGTAATTTCTTAGTTCCCAACAATGTGTATGTTACCATGATGAATAAGTACTTTAGTCCAGTCAAATCAAGCTTAAAAATGTCCAAACCCAAAACAAAATGCAACATTTGGTTCTTTGGTGTCATTCTCTTCAGAAAAATGCCCCCTACAACATATCCAAAATCCGCCAAAATCCGCGCACCGGAAGTACTTTTTAATCACTGTTTAATTTAATTTCCCATGTTAATTTCATCTTGCAAAAAAAACTTTTTTTCATGTTACTCCGATTTTGACGAAACTTGGCAGAATTGTTCACCATCCTAAATGAAACAAATAGCTCTCTGAGCGTTTTTCTCTAAATCTTATCGTTTGGGAAATATAGACCTCGCAAAACGTCAAATTACACTCCCAAGTGGCCGAAATCGTCGAAAACTGACTAAAATATGACTTTTCGATGGGCCATATTTCCCAAACGATAAGATTTAGAGAAAAACGCTCAGAGAGCTTTTTGTGTTCTTTTAGGATGGTGAACAATTCTGCCAAGTTTCGTCAAAATCGGAGTTACATGAAAAAAAGTATTTTTTGCAAGATGAAATTAACATGGGAAATTAAATTAAACAGCGATTAAAAAGTACTTCCAGTGCGCGGATTTTGGCGGATTTTGGATATGTTGTTGAGGGCATTTTTCTGAAGGGAATGACACCAAAAAACCAAATGTTGCAATTTGTTTTGGGTGAATCTCTCATTTGACTGGACTACTTCGTTGCCATGGCAATACAGCAAATTGTGATTTCATTGTCAATTTTCCTGTATCAAACCATGATCAAACTTTGTAAATTAATTAATTCCTTGAAAACTCCCACAAAAATAACAAACAAAAAACCAACAAAAATAATACCAAAATAATATCTGTGTACAACAACATCTAACAATTCATAAAATAACTAGTATTATTCTGAAATTTCATTTTCACGAGGGGAGTCTCTTGAGAGTCATGTGGAAGAGCAGCCACTGTATTTGTTTAATACATGCTGAACATCGCCTTTGTTACCATAATGTGTACAATAAAGACAATAAAATAAAAAAATAAATATATACATATTTTTTTTTTAAATAACAAGATTGGCGGTTTTAAATTTTAACCAATTAGGGGATTTGGCTGAAACTTTGTAAGATGAGGGACAATGTTGGTTGCAATGACTTTGCAAAATTTCAAATTGATCCGGATTCCGGACCAAACCATAACAATCGCAAGATATTTTTTTTAAATTTGAACGTATCACAGGATCCCTTTTAAAAACGATCCCACCCAGAGACCGCTTATAGATAACGTCAGTATACTACCTATGTGTGCAAAATTTCAGTTCGATTGGTTGTGCGGTTTGAGTTTGACTTGGGCTGTGCAGGCAAAAAGCAAACAAACACACAGAGAAAGTGCCATAAAAGTACCGTGGTTACTACTTGACACATATATTTGAAAATTAGCCAAATCAAGAGATCCTCGAATTTTTGAATGACTTGACTCAAACTTACTGAGGTATCCTCAATGGTCTCATCTCTGCAAAAAAAATCTCTAAAAATGAACTCTAACAATAAAATAAGAACTAAATCTCTTAAAAAATCTCAAAATTGTAAATTTTTGTAGTCGGAGTAGAAATATGTGCCCCCCTCCCCCCCCCCCCCCCCCCCCACCTACCCCCCAATCCGAACACTTGTCATGGAATACGTCACTCAATTTTTCAATACATACATAAGTATTAGCTGTATATTTGTGTGGGCAGATCGTGTTGACTCGTATGCCATCTCGCCAATACTTATTGATGAATAATACTTGCAACAATGGGATGGGGTGGCCTAGTTTATAGACATCAAACGTGACTTTCTAGCGCAGTAGGTAGATTTTATTGGAGAATTACATAAGCATCTGAAAGCAAAGAAGTGTTTGAAGATCTACTTACCTCATCCTTCAGATAAATCTCCGAGATTCTGAATCTGAAACTACTTATACAAGATTGATACATTGACGATGGTGATGATTGGGGTCGCGGGTGGCGAGAATTTTTCTAGCAAAGATTTCGTGGGAGAAAAAATGGGAGAAAAATGTTTGGTGACAAAAACTCTTATAACGTACTTATTTAAAGAATTAGACCTCTGATTTAGAAGTATAGGATACACGTTTGGTTCTGACGTATATTCAGGGACCCGAACCTTTATTAATAAAGGTTCCGGTTCCGGTTCAAGTTCCACAATTTTACTTTATAAAGGTTCGGGTTCCGGTTCCGGTTCTTAAACAAATAATCTTAAAGGTTCGGTTCCGGTTCCGGTTCCTGCATAAAGGTTCCGGGTTCCGGTTCCGGTTCTCAAATTTTAAATCAAACTATATTAGGTATAACACTTCAGTATTATGTCAAATTTAATGGAATTATTGGATTTGGATTTTGTCCTATGAATGATAGCACTGGTGTAGTGTCTGTAATATGCGTACACAGAAGTCACAGGATGGTGCGCAGACTAAATCTCAGATCAGAAGAGACAATGGCGGCAATTTTTCCATAAGCGACGTAAACAATTCATTTTGCCAGAGCTTCATAATTGTCAGCAATGCAGTTCTCATCGCAGAAGTCAGATTCAAAAATTGAAAACTCGAGCATCATTTGAAAATGAAGGATTTTCAAGAATTAAAAAAAGTCTACAAAAAATACCAATTTAGAAATTTTATCAAAAAATAAAACTTTTTAAACTTTGGGAATAATATTTTTTGAAAATAATCATAACATTAATATCCATAAGTGTTAAAAATAAAATCGTCCATGTTTCTTTTATTAAAAGTAAGAACCTTTAAGAACCTAATTGATTATAAAGGTTCGGGTTCCGGTTCCGGTTCTTGGGGAAAAAAGTAAACGGTTCCGGTTCTGGTTCCAAAATTATAAAGGTTCATACCGGTTCTAGGTTCCGGTTCCGGTTCCGGTTCGGGTCCCTGCGTATATTACATCAGTAATCCATGTTTTATAAAGCACAAAAAGCTAAACCTAAACCGCTTTACCGATTGTCTTCAAATTTTCACAAGTTATAGATAAAGAGTAAATCTGTGTCTCTAGTGGCCTCAAAGTTTATTTTTTTGTTTAGTTATTTGAGGGCAAAGGTGCCAAAAAGACTCATATATTGCCCATGTTAGCACTTCCTCAAAACGAGAAAAAACATTTTTTATCATTTTTTCGATCACTATAGAGACCGTGCTAGAGACACAGATTTACTTTTTATCTCTATGCTGTTAAATTTTGAAAACAATCGGCCAAGCCGTTAAGAAAAAAGTAGGGGCCGCCTTTTTATGGTTTTTTGTGGTTTTCAATATTTGAATAACTATTTAAAATATTTAAATATTTCAAATAACTTACTTCACAGCAGTATAATATGCAACATGCAACACACGATTAAATGTCACAAATGTCACGTATACAACCATGAGCTAATGCATTTGCATGCATTTCTAGGATTTTTTTTTACATCGGAATCGAAATTTTCTGCGAGTCCTGTCGACTCTTAAAAGTAAATATGCTCCATTTGACTATTTCGAATTAAATAATCAAGCACTTTTTACTCAGACATATGAAATCTTAAGGGAAGCCCAAGTAAGAGGTCTCCGATGCGATAGATAACTGAACAAATTATGCTTATTTAATAGATGTATGTACACCATATAAACGCAAGAAAAAGTGGGGTAGCCAAACTAATTTCCAATATCTCCTTATAAATTTGAGTTAGCCCTATCTTTAACATGGCAAGTCGAAAAACAAAGTAATTTTCCTAGTAAATATTAGATTTAAACTATTTTCCGCCGATAGATTCTAACCAAAAACTAATATTATGTGTAAGGCATTAAAAGGTATATGTATTAAGATTTGTATATATGCACCTATATCTACCCGTACGTTTTTTAAAGTTAGAAACCAAAATCTAAATAATTTTCCTATACGTCCTGCGTTAAAATTTCCTCGTATTCTGAAAACATAGAATTGAATAACTCAAAATAAATCCAGAGTTTCAATTTCACCTAAAAATATTTTCGGAAAATCTAATTTTTCCTCCCATTTACGAAGTCTTTGACAGAAAAATATTCGCACGCGGCCGAGGCGATGGGTATGATCAGGGCCGGTTTTAGGCAGTTTGGTGCCCTGTGCCAAGGTAACAATTGGCGCCCCCCCCCCCCCCCCCCCCAACAAACTTCAGAAACGAAATTCGTCTAATCGAGGTTGCCCACGACCACAATGGGGGGTCTGGGGGGAGGGCCCCCCATCACAATGCGGGTCCGGGGCGCATAGCCCCGGAAAAGTTTTGGGCTTCTAGTTCGCATTTGGCGCCTTTTTAGCATACAATTATACTGATTGGATTACAATAGGCAATAATAAAATGTATACATTTCAATGCAGGATTATACATCTTTTGATTACTATTTGACGAATTCAACATTGTAAGCTAAAATAGTTTGTATGTGCCCATATATATTCAAGTTTTAAATTACATTGGTTATTAAAACTAGTGTTTACAAGGTGTTTGCTTTTCTAGTATTATATTAACTAGTGCTTTTTAATCGCGTTAATATGTACCCCATAAAAAAACACTCCGTGTAAAAATACCAGCCAAGTCTCTTCAACTATAAAAAAAATAGAATAAATCTAAAAATTCAGCACTGAAAAGTAGTGATATCAAAAAATGAGCCAAGTCAAAACTTAATTTTAAAAACCAAAATATACTTGGCGCATCGTGTATATAAATAGTATAGAAGCATATGCCAAAAATCAAATGTACCTACCTAATTATATATAATATACCTATAATGCCCTTAAAAACGATGGCTGGTATTGGCTGGTATTTTTACACGGAGTGTTTTTTTATGGGGATATCACTTATTTTTTTAGTTTATTTACACAACTTGTAACACACATCGGAGCAACAATGACTAAATACTTTTAAAAAATACGCCATTTCCGAATTGGTTAATACGAAAAATTGTGTTTGGTGCTCAATATACCTAAGCTTAAAGTGATATTCCATGAAGAATTGCGAAAGCTTCGTTCCAATCAGTCCAGCCGTTTTCGAGATATGGTATCACTTCCGGTTTTCAAAATGGCGACTGAAATAACTGCCACCTAGAATTTATTTCTATAAATGTTATGTATCATTATAAGCCTTCTGAATATGTAGTTATTGTAGTAAGAGGTCATTAAAATCTAGATCTTCATTTTCATGACGTCATTTCCGGTTTCGGTAATAGTACATCTCTACTTTAACTACTGATATTCCATATAGACGACCGTCTGAATCATTTGGCGCTAGTTTCATTCCGATCAGTTTAGCCGTTTTCGAGATATGACGTCACTTCCGGTTTCAAAATGGCGACTACCGGTTGGTTTTATAAAAAGGCACCTCAGACGCCAAAAGTGCACATGTGGTAAAAATTTCAGATCGATCGGCTAAGCCGTTTAGGCTGTGGCGGTGATAGCGGTGTTTCCTGATATCTGAATCATCATCTAAAGATCAAAGTGGTGTAATTTCACTGTTTTCTCGGCCCTCTAGCTCGCAAATGGTATAGCCTATTGTTCCCAAATTTGGTATATGTGGTGGGGTGGGCCATAGCTCAAAATTAAGATATTTTACAACAATGTGAGATTTTCCAATTTTATGATCCAGTAGGCCGAAAATGCCATGTTGTTGCTTACAGTAAAAGTAGTTGGTCTGGCTCCTCATTTTATTAGGCATTTACGGTATGTTGAGTGAGTGTGAGTGTACAGTACGACTTGGCTTGGTGGAGCGACCGCTCCACTAGATACAACAATAAGAGCAAAACATATTTTATATTATGGCGCCCCCTCGGCGCCCATCGGGCGCCCCCTCGAGCTTGGAGCCCTGTGCGGGGGCACAGGTCGCACACCCCTAAATCCGGCCCTGGGTATGATTGATATTGGCTTTTGGAACACTCTATCTATACCGGCATTTGAAACCAAGAGATCCAACCCGGATCAATGAGTCAGTCATGGCTGGATCGTGATGATTAGACGTGTAAGGATATCTTTTCAACATTGCCCTTGTGTCCTTTCGTTTATCGAGTCCTAAAATTAAAGACTGGCATATATTTTAGAATTATCATGCCGTAAACCATATTTAATTTTTAAGATTCTCAAGGTTTCTTTTCCAAAATACCAGTCTAAATGCAAATACCTAATATGGATCACATTCACAGCATGGTAGAAGATAAATTTCACCACGCGATCAAATTCTAGCTGA
The DNA here is from genome assembly GCA_934045905.1 of Leuctra nigra. Lineage (NCBI taxonomy): Eukaryota > Metazoa > Arthropoda > Insecta > Plecoptera > Leuctridae > Leuctra > Leuctra nigra. Next base: position 37,308,502 of record OW203762.1, read on the forward strand.
ATCGTGACCGTAGAAGAGATGATACGTAACTATTTCATGAATTTCCCCAAGTCCAGTATTGTTCGGTGCCTACGCTTTGAAATTATACAGCTCTTCTCTTTAGAGATTCCACAAATATTTCCATCAGTTGTGATTTCGAGTATGAAGTAATTAACGTTCTCTTGGACTTGGTCAATAACATTCCATTATTTTGAAAATAACAACCGAATGTATAACGACTCGTCGGTGCATGGGACTTGCCGCCGCTGTTTCACATCTGACGTGAAGTTTGTTTCTAACTCCTTTTACTTTAGTATAGGTACTCAGAACTCACTCTATAGTCTATTACCATGACAACTACATGTGTGATACTGATATGTAAATGATGTATTTGTGAATGTGATTTGTTCTAGCATCGCTCCATACAGAACCAATAAAATACAGACAGTGTGGTCGCTATCAAATTTTCTTAGGCCCATGCTCTATCGACGATTCTACAGAGGTATAATTCTTTCTGAATTATCGAATATCGAAAACGGGTCATCCCATCAATGTACAAATTGTCTAACCTCCTCCCCATTTTCTTCTCAACCACGTGACATTATATACGACTCTACAGCTATCTTCCCATCATTGCGTCTTCGCACGGATACAAAGATCAAAGGTCACATTCGCACGTCGGAATTTTGTCACCTCTCGTTACGAAACATAACAATGAGAAGTTTATGTAATCTAACACTCATCAATATAAGCTTTGATGATCTGCAACGATTAAACCCAACCCAGAGAAGAGGCTATTAATTCCATTCTGTCTGGTGGGGTATAAGGTCGAGCCGTGGAATAATATGCAAACATGAAAGTCATTTCTTTACGTCTTGACTTCTACATATCACCTTGACTTGGCATTTATAGTTTTACCTTTCGAATTGAAACCCCATTCCTTTTTGCCCACCTCTAACAATAATGGCTCTATTTACTCGTACCTATATGATTTTGAATCGCGGGAGGGCTGTTTTAGTTCTGTGCCTACAGCTCTAGATTATTTACATCATTGACATCATATCTAATTTTACGTATTGTTTAAGTTTTAACAACTCCTTTTCAACACCTATGTCATCGTTATAGCCTTTGCCAATGCCATCATCGCATGTTTTATTGATAGTAACATGAACATGCTAGATTTTTTAAAATTGATTTTGTCTACATTTTTTAGGTCGTCGTATTCACTTTGTTCTAACTTCTACAATGTTACACATTTGTGGTCGGTGAAACAACCAGCATCGCACTTCACTCTCATGTCAGCCGTCGCCATTTTTAACGCGTTACTAACGTCTGTTCGTGATGTTAACACTTTCAACTCACATTTATATTCAAATGTAGTCCTTTTAGTTAGTGGCAATCTGTTGGTACAATGCAAGTTTTAATTTCTACCAACAACTCCAAGTATTCCTTGTGGAATAGTTATCACGTAAACCTGAATAATTCAACAAAAGGGTATTGGAAAGGAAACGTCAGTTTATAATTAGATCTAGAAGTAGAATGTACATTGACAAAATCTACAAAGAATAGCTGAATCAGTAAAAAATTATAAAAACAGACAATTGTTTGATATACTTAATTCTAGGACTAATTAGAAATGTAATGAGGTACACATTTAATCCTCCTTTTACATCTTAATTCTCAATTTTATTTCCTCCGTCAGTTTGAATTGTATCTTTCGTCCTGTCCTATTTGAGAAGATAAGTAATGAAGCAGGAATGATGAATTCAGTTAATTACACATTTCACCCCTTCAACAGTCCTGTAATGAAATATAATTCAAACGGGGTGGATGTTTCATCATTTAACTGATCTGCGAAGCCTGTGCGAAGAATGTTGGTGGGCGATGAATTATAATGGTAATTGGCGTTATTATATTTTATTACTTTATGGTATCAGAGAGGTGTTACTTTTGGTTTCATTTGACAAACAGGTTTCAAATGTGCGATTGCTTATGTCTAGCAGAGAAATACCGTTATGGAATCTAAAAGATCTGTAGGCACGTGTGGTACATTGCAAACACATTACACATTAATTCTTTGATAATTCAGGAAAATAGTAATACAGATAGTCAATTGAACTGAAATTATATTGGCATAATTTTCTTGTATCGTAATAGCAGTGCCACGACCATGATATTCGGTAGAACCACCATAACCTCAATGTTTCCGATTTACTTGAAATTTTGGTGACTTATTAATAATCATGCAATACATGCAATCCATGAAAAAATGAAACACTTCTCGTGTCCAGTTTCTGAGATAAATTGATTTGTCTCCCCCATGTTATCTTATGGCGGAAAAAGAAAATCGTGTCATTTTTAGGCTAAAATGAAGATCTATTTTTTTTGTCTCGATCGATTTGAGCAAAAAACTTTTTTTATGGTAGACATATGGACATACTATCAGGAAAAAAATTGAAAACAATACCAACGTGTGCTATTTTAAAAGTTATATACCAAATTCGAAATGATTTTCCTATACCTCCCATGTTAAAGTTTTGTTCATCCTCTGTTAACATAAAATTGAAAACTCATTGTTGGACTGGAGTTGCAAACTACAGAACATTAAATGAGTCTGTTGTACTTAAATATAGTTGAAATGTAGGAAAACGTTTTTTGAACTTGTAATTTCAAGAATAATTTTTTTTTGTATATGTCGATCGATTGCTCCCCCTTAATGAATCGAAATATATGTATCTACACCACAAAAGAACGGAAAAAGAATCCACATAAATAGGCTCCATATCTCGATGTGTATACTTTGGTATCAACATCGTCAATAGTCTCAAAAGTCGATTCTGAAAACCATGGTTGAAATGTTTTCTCCTCAAAAAGTACTTTTGACAAATAAAAAGATAGGTACTCCAAGAAATGGAACCTCTTTATGAAGATTCCATTCCCCTTCTCTCATTGTACAGAATGTATTCCTAGGTTCGAATCCCATTAAGTTAGACCGGTCAGCCCATGACTCGTGGTAGTGCCATGCTCTGCAACTTGAGATCACGTCATCATGTCGATAGCAATACCGACTGCTGAGATAGTTCCCATTAGCGGTCGTCAACCCCTCCCGCTCCAACCACCACCCCGCTATCACTTTGGGGCTGTGCATAAAGGACGTCACGCTAAAAATGGGATATTTTGACACCCCCCCTCCCCCCTGTCACGCTGTGTCACACTTTTCGAGACCCCCCCCCCCTAAAAGGACGTCACAAATCTGTCTCTACCCCCCCTTAAGTAGAATATTTTTGACTGTAAAATGTATCAGAATTTATCGTTTTTAGCGAAATTTCCGGTCCCGACGTATCAACTGAAATTTAAAATGTTTGAAAATATCTATATCAAAACGTGACGTCCTACTGCCTCCAGTACCCCCCCTCCCCCCTGTCACACTGTGTCCCATACTGGTGCACCCCCCCTCCCCCCCTGAAGCGTGACGTCCTTTATGCACAGCCCCTTTCATATATGCTTTAATTATCTTTGCTTTCATTCACTGACACTAAAATCTGCAGAATACATTCAAATAAACGAAAAAAATGAAAATTTCAGTAAACAAGGACAAATAAATTGGTCACTGAATTGCTGTAAGGAAGTCTAAAAAATGAAATATACATTATATTGCCCATTGTTAATATCAGCTAATTGCAGTAATAAAATAAAAGTAATATACGGTACCTAGCTTTCCTATGTTATAATAGTGAGCTAAGTTTCGGCAAGTATTTTTGTAGTAATTGCAGTAATTTTAAATGAAGTAGTAATTAAAATAACTAAAATGTAGGATTATATAAAACATTTATTGTTACACAGAGCATAAACATGGTATACTTAGAACATTGTATCGGGTATTCACTAGAATTAAGTGTGAAGTTATTTAAAATTAATTGAAATTACTTTCAGAGTGTGTTAGTGATTTTTATGAGTTTATGTAATTTTTAGTTGTAGGTTGTAACAAAACAGCTATATTGAGAATGTAGGTTTCTTTGGAAAACTTCCATGGAGTCAGGATGATATGAAGGGATGTGTGTTGTGAAAAATATCCGACCGAACCGGGGCTCGAACCCGGGACCTCTCACTTGCCGGGCGATCTACCAACTGAGCTACCCGATCGGAGTTGGTAGAGCTCTCGCCCGGCAAGTGAGAGGTCCCGGGTTCGAGCCCCGGTTCGGTCGGATATTTTTCACAACACACATCCTTCACAGCTATATTGATGTAATCTTTGTGCCAACTGATAATGATAATGGCATTTTTGCATAATGTATCTTGTTTATAAATAAATAAATTATGAAATATATTTTATTTAAAATAGTTTCTTCCATTTTAGAAATAAAATAAGACGAAATAAATTATGATATACATTTATTTTCGTCTTATATTATTTGTTATTTTACTATTTTAGCTTTAGAGCTCGGACATTGTGATTGTTGCATGCCCGCCGCTGCATTGTTGCAAGTGCTCGCCCAATGAGCGTCGCTCTTCGTCTCGTGTTCGGCGAAGTGCCGCCGCGCGGCGCTAGCTGCCACTAGCGCGCCACTTGATCGGCAGCTACATTCGCGCTCTTGCCACGGCCCGTCGTGCATGTGCTTGCACCGCCGAGCTGTCAAAACAACAGGTGTGCTCACCGGCGACAACAATACAGCCATTGTTGACGACAACAATCAACTACAACATCAATAGCAGAAGAAGTGCTCTCGAAAAAAAAATATTTTAGTGATTTTTTTTTAATGTCATTGTTGTGATTTTAAAAAACTATTTAAAATTCACATTGTTGAGAGTGATTACAAAAATACACCAGTGATCAAATTTCAAAGTGTTTGCAGGTTTTAACATTTCGATATTCGGCCTTTGGGCCCGAAAATAATACCGACGTTCCGGTTGTTTTAATAATAACAATTATCCAATTGTTGCATTTATGCACAGTGTTAAACCCAATAAATTCACATTTCACGATTATTACCGATCGTAAAACAATAAATAAACACAGTTATTTAATCCCAAATCGTCGTGAATGTGAAAGCAAATCAAGTGGTGTTATGATATTTCTGTCGTGTTTTGCAATCTGTAAAGTTCACCGGAGCGAAGAGCGACAACAGTCTAGGCACTAGGAAGTACCTCAAGACACAAGGAAATCAAGAAGAAATTCACTCGCTAGTAATTAGGACCACGTGGATCATAACGTTATTAGCGATTACAGTTTTGTTTTACTACCCGTCAGACGTTGAACCGAAAATTAACAAGTTTCACTTTTAAAATTCCGCCCGTGTAATTATAATCATTTTAGTTCCATACTCGCGATCATGTGAGCTTCTCTTCTTCTATTCAAGTGTGTACGTTAGACATTTTTGTTCGTTTATTGAATATTATATAGACGAATAGTGAAGAGTCATTCTGTCACCTGGACCGAAAATGCGTGGGTTTTGGTGGAATATGACATCACGTCACTGTTTCGTGTCTGCAGTCATTTTCTTCACTTTACTTCACTCATCATTTCAACAAGGTAAGAAGTGATTAGATGTACGCAATCATTATTTTAATTTTATTTCAGAGTCATGCAACAAGCAAGCGGCATAATTATTTTCGCCGACCGGTTTTTAAACCTTATTGAACATGGTATAACCTAACACCTTTGCCAATATTCGATTGGTGCCGAAAGGCATAGTGAAATAATTTCAATTACGTATGCTAATATGTTTATAATGAGTTGAATAATTAATCTGCGATGATTGTATAGAAATTTGAGAGAAAATATTGCGTGACAAATAGCCCAAAGATGAAACACAGGTCGACGTACTATTAACTATTAATTTTCGGGGTATTTTAGATATGTCTTTTACGAATATATTTGTCACTTGAAATAATGATTCAGTACGTTTTTCCTTACATTTTCTGCCATTTCGTACCAGCCGTTAACAAAGTTGAACGTCAATGTTTTCAACGTTTTATTCCTGATAGAAAAAGTGCGGAAAATTGAAGATAGTTCAAAGAGAAAAGATCAAAGAACTTTGATACATGTAGACGTTTTCTCTTCGGTTTTCTTTGTCTGTTTTGTGGAAAGACGCAGAAATCGAGTACATGCACTTTATTTGAAGAAAAGTAGTTTTCTAAGAAAGCATTTTTCTGTGTTATTTGTTACCATTACCATTTAGATAGGCACATGTCCTAATCTAATGGAACTTTCATCACATACCTACATTGTGTAAAGTAAAAGTATGTAATTGTCCTAAAACAAGATTCTTTTTTGGACATCTGCACTGATTGTGGGTGATTTATAGATATACATTTGGAGCGAAAGCTGAAACCATTTGCAAATATCACACCTACACTTAACATTATTATTCACACCATGCGTCGTCAAGCAATTTCACCCTCCTATAATCATTGTTGATTCATTAAACTATCAACAATGTATAATCCGTCGGCGCCATATTTGTCACTCCAGCCCCGATATTTGCATCTACTCGTAATTCCTGGAATATTCCCGTGTACACAGCGGGATTATCAGGGACTCTGGCTAATTGGCGTATATTGCAACTCGACGCTCTCCTGGGGGAGCGTCGCGGCGCCCCCTAGCGGCGTCGACTTGAAACACGATCATCCCCAAGTCACTGTTACACTCGGTTCATTACCAGAGAAGATTCTAATGAGTTTAGACTTGGGCTGACAACTAAGCAAAACCCGTTAAATCGAAAAGATGCGCGTTTATTATAATAAAAACTTGGAAAAGCCCTGTAAAACGTGTGTCGAGCGAGCACCGGTAAGTGTAAGTTCTCGAATTGAAATTCCTCTATGTGACATAAGTTTAAAATCATCTTTCTACTATAATCATCTAACATTTACGATACTGTTAGATTAATTTTGAAATCAAATTCCGTTTGAAAACGATTTCGGGTCTTGATGACCTTGAACCATTTCAGCATATGACTCAGCCAATCAAAAGATTTTATTATTCACTTTTTTACCAATGTTCAAAACCTATTTAGCATACCAGACCAATGGCATAGGCTGAGACTTGAATGGTCATTACATGTCAAATTTGAGCTCGATCAGAGGAACGGTGTGACATGTACTGCAACAACCGGTAGAAATAGAGACCCGCGCCAATTTGTCAAAAGGATGCGCTAAATTAATAAAATTATGTAATGGAAAAGTTAATCAAATGCAAGTTGGAAAGGGGCCCATCTTCGAAATTATGTCTAAAGCTTAAAAGAACTGGATTATTAAAACGTCTGGCCTAACCGGGGCTCAAACCAAACCTCTCACTTGCCGGGCGAGAGCTCTACCAACTGAGCTACCCGGCCGGACCAGCCTCCCAGGTTCGAGTCCCGGTTCGGCCGGACATTTTTCGCTTCGCACATCCCTTCCCATTCATCTTGATTTCCACAGGAAGTTTTACATAAAAACCTAGTTCTCAAGTATATAACTTTTTAAGCCATACTTTCATAAAGCCTGACAATTCAAATAGAAAAATTTAAATTTCTTGCCAAAACAAATTGCAGTTTGAATAATAAAGTGAATAATACAATGCTGCAATTTAAATATCTATACCTACCAGTGCAATACCAACCTACATACCTATATATAAATATATTATCTCCATTAATAGCTGTATCAGTTATGTGGACTTAAATAAGTAAATTTGACTTGAATAGCGTAATGCGTATCTAGATCTCACGTCCTTAAATAGACAAACATGGTTTTCTAACATATAAGAAAGGTTAAACGGCACAAATTGGATTTGCCACGGACACGGAAGATTATGAACCGGAACGTTTAGCAAGTCACGAAGATTTTTCTCATAATTCCCACTAAATGAAATCAAAATTCGTGCGTGTGAATGAGATTTAGTTACGATTTGCCTTGCAATTAGAATATTCTTATGCCTAATTGCAAGGTCGTATGCTATAGAGTGGGTCATGGGTAGGCCCTAATGTACATTAAGATGTTTTACTTGTAATTATTTATGAACAATGAATGGGCTGAACTGCAGGCCGACAATTAAACATGGATTAGCCTAGAAGAGCAAAGAACCTCAATAGAGTTTATTCAAATTTCTTCTTGAGAAGAAAAACTGCAAAAATACTCTCCATGCTACAATTTGGACAAATTACATACAATTTTATACGTAGCTCCGTTTTTGCTAGTTTACATAACCCAGCGCCGTAGTTTTATATTTTTATACAATTTAATATACCTACCAAGACTTCTCATAACTTTTACATTTTCTTCGTGTTATAAAAAGAAGATTCCCTTTAGAGAACTGTAGGATTCTCAGTTTCCGAAACTTATTCTCTCATCTTCTTTTTTATGAAGTAATAATATTACGAAACTCCATATTACCTACTATGTAAATGACAAAATGGACGAGCTCTGGTTTAAAACTAATATTGTTTCAAGTCTGGTCTGTCAAAATGAAAGCGAGCCCCGCGTGATCGGAATTCTACGTCGCAACACAGGCGTAGTGAAGATCACGATTATGATTTGATTTCTATGCGTCACTTCTCGTGTCACCTCCTCGAATGTAACACTTGTGACCACATTTTCAGTAACACCCAATTGCGTTGATCGAGCGCAATCGCATTGACCTACTAGTTGATGTGATTCAGATTTGACCTTAGAATCTTAATTAATTACACAGCAATCTTCTGTTCCTGGACACTATAAGAAATAAAGACTATCACAAAGTGCAATGAAAATCTTGAAATAAAATTTAATTATTTTAAATCAATGCAATATGCTGATTTTATTTGTCCATGTTTATTGTCTATATAGAGGCAAAGATCACACTTTAAATTAAAATGTTTTATTGTCGGAATGGAATATGATAGTAAAACGGCCATCGGAATTGAATTCATTGAATGGACACGTACTTCTACATATTTTGTTAGGTATACTTTTATATATATTTTTTTTTATATAAAAATGTGTATTGCTCAGAAATGATAGTGCAGGTAAAAGCAAGAAACACAATTCCACGGACAAAGTGCAGGTGAAATATTTTTGGACGCAATTAAAAAGTCATTATACAATTTCATTTCGTGTCATTTAAATTCGTTCCTTCACAGGAGCAGGCAACTGCTGCTTTAAATAATGAAATTCACAAAACGTTTGGTTATTCCACTTCTCTTTTCAACTATAACATTTTCCTAGTGTTTCACACAAACCCCAAGAAAGAATGTTTTCGAGAGAAATCCCTCAACCTTTCGTCTGGTGATTGCATAGCTCTTGCATGGCGCCCCCACGCATTCCTCGCCAAATCGTTGCCACAGTACTGACTGCATTCTTCGCAAATTGCATTGTTGAGGAAATAATAATGCACAACCATCCTGTGAATGTTCACTCACTTTTCACATTCAACCTGATTTGGTATTATTATCTCTAGATGGAATTATGATATCATATTTATTACATTTTTACAGTAATAGTTCTATTTTTATCAGTGGAGTAACTGTAATAAATACCTTGCACTATGAACAAGACTAATACATTATTGTACAACAATGTGTCATGCGTGTATATTTATTCGTTAAGGATATTCTAGAGTAATTTATTTATGCGTATTATGCTTGAGGGAGTTGGTACAACAGTGACTCTCTAATGTCACTTCATATAACCTGACTAATTAGTCAATTTTGGACACCACAAAAAATCCGGGACATTTACAAATGCGTAAAACGCATGGCATTAGAATTGGCAAAACAGAGAGGTGTTACAGTATGGCAAAGCCTTGTCCCAAAGAAACGAAACTTGGTGTGAGTGAACATCACATGATGTAGTTATAGCATGCACATTGATTTCTTTTTCATTTAATCTTATTAAAAACATCGCACGAACATAACGAAAATGTCATGAATTATTACTGATTAAGTAAAGGGTACAGTCGTGGTAGTAATTACATTTGAGGGAAGTGATGTCGCCTATTCATCATGAACAGAACGAGTTGTTCTGAAAGCATTTAGTGTGAAATAACGATATTAGAGAACAATATTGGGCAAAAGCTCTTTAAATTAATGGAATTGATAAAATCCGTCAAAATAGGATAAAAGGGTCCCATTAGCTGAAGAATCACTTCTCGAATGATGAATATACCTCTTTGGGTGCAATAGTTTGACCAGTTTGTGTGGTGTTTTATTGCCAGTCTCGTGGTATCACTTGCAACACCTTAAAATAAGAACTATGAGCGAGACAATCTTCTTTATAGCATTGTCACGGTTCTGCTCTTTATTCCCCTTTATTTCCAATAAATAGTTCTGCGTGATTTATTGCCAATAGTATAAACGGACTTTACCATAAGTTTTCTTCAAGTGAAGATGAGATTTTATACTTTTGTGCATCTCATTTCCATTTACTCATCACTTCCCCTAGACCAGGGGTAGGCAACATGCGGCTCCGGAGCCGCATGCGGCTCCTTGGTGGTTCTTGAATGGCTCATTATAATTTAAATTAGAATCTGGAATCGAAAATTTGAAAATAAGAAAGACAAAAAACGCCCTGCGGGGCAATAATTGGAATGTTATTTAATTCAGTATGTTCATTTTAGAGTCCGAATCACTTTTAAATCGTTAAAATTCTAACAAAAAATGCCCTGAATCGCCCAGCTTCGTCAAAATATCAAAATAAACTATAGTAGGTAATTAAATTTATTATTTTCGGTGTATTATATTTGATTGCCTCTACTGCGGCTCCCATTATTATCTAATTTGTTAATTTTTGGGAAATTGGCTCCTTTACCAAAAAAGGTTGCCGACCCCTGCCCTAGACAGTCTAATATAATTAATTATACGCTTTAATTATGCAACTAGGTTAATTATGAATATTATTGATCGATTAGGAGGGGATTAATCTTGTGCAAGACAATAAAGGGCATTGTGTTCTGAATTTATGATCAATTACGTTCATCACAGATGGCTACTGGGCTCAAACCCCGGTCATCGAATAATAGCTCTATTATTCGACCACCGTATCCATTCCATAGACACAAAATGTGACGGTTATATTGTTATACCATAGAGGTAAAAAGGGTTAGGTATATGGTTATACTTTCATTCAATGCATAAGGTAAAGTTTTTCCGAGGTGGAGGTGCCGTGATCAAAAGTTTCAGTCAACAAATGGCGGTCGTTACTGCATTAGTCAAATCAGAGATGTTTTCAGTGGACTTCTCGCTATTTCCAAGAGCCTTCTAACCACATTGACTTGAAGTTTTTCTCTCTCTCTCTTCTTCTCCAATTATCATGTTCCCATTGCAATGGCTACGTATCCCGTGGCAACATGAATAATTTCAACTAGCGGTCTTTACTTTTCAAACGAAAACGCGTGTAATTCGGTTAGTTCTTATGCGGTGGGGTGAATTCAAAACATTTAAACTTTGAAATGAATACCAACCCACATTTTAAACTTTGCGTATTAACTCTGTAAATATGCGAGTTTCATTTTTTTTTTAAACAAAATACACTTTCTACTGTTTATTTTTATAATCAGAGCTGCGAAAATAAACGCGGGTTTTAGGTTATGTCTGAGACTGAGCTGACCCCCGCATTGCAAATAGGTGCGTAACAATATCATCATCAGCAACCTACGCGTGAATTATACTCATTAGTCATTATTATACCGAGATAATATTACAAGAACGTTTCGCTGGAAGCCTCGAATACATTGGCTAATGAAAATTGCCCAATCATTGGCAGAAACTTGCAACGTCGTGTACGTGAATGACAAATCAAGTTATTCAATCAAAATCACTTGGACGACGGCCACAATTTATTCTAAAGAAATTTTTTCTTCTGAAACCAAATTGAAATTCGAATTGAGGAAAAAATTTATATATTTGGAATAAACCAGTTTCATGCATTTTTTTAAATTATTCTATGCCTATAGTGTTATTGTAATTTCGGTCCTCTTTACAAATCAAGCTTTACTTTACGTTGAAAACTTTTTTTTTTGTAAACATTTAGACTATAGCCGCAATTTGGTCCATTGTTATCGCATTCGTATAAAATGGTGACAAATAAATCAACGTATATTGAAATTTATAACATTGCAAAATATGCAATTGAACTGATACATGTTATTTTCTTTCAATATTTTATATTACTTATATTTCAAGATTTTAATTCGATTCCAGTAAGTTGGCTAAGTTAGATCCTCAATACCTAACACCGTGCTATATTCTCTGGAGTCGCTGTGCCTCTGAATATTTCTATTTGTTTAGTTCAATATATTTCCCAGCACCATCCCTCTCGGCTCCTTCTCTGGAGAATTCATTCATCTGGATCTTCGTACAATTCAGCGCGACGATGCGAAGGATGCGAGGTATTATATCTATGCTTATTAGTTAGCGTCAAATCGTGCCACTGAATCATGACACGATGCTGGGTTCGGTCCCAGGGGACCACATCGATCTTATTTCGGGTGTGGGAGGCTTGAGAGAGGGGTGATGTTCAACAACAGACACCTCAAGATTAAATGAAGATCTTGTGGAAAATCTTAAGACGGCTGAGCACTGCGTTTGACCTTAAAGAGTTTTTTAATCGATTTTTATCAATATCTTTTATAAATGTAATTGATAAAAAAAGGCTTTGTACGAGTCTTCAGTCAGAACAGTTCAATGAAAATGATTTGATTTCATAGCTTTGAATAGTGTATTAATTTTATTTTGTCCTACAGACGTTTAGTGCCTGAAAATTAGTAAAAATATGGCACTAAACGTCTGTAGGACAAAATATAACTAATGAAATTATTTTCATTGAACTGTTCTGAAGACTCGTACAAAGCCTTATTTTATTAACAACTACACTTGTAAAAGATATTGTTCAAAATCGATTAAAAAAACTCTTCAAGGCCACGCATCGCTCCAATTATTACGTAAAATTTTCATCATTACTTTTCATAATTATTTTTATTACTGAAAAAATCTTCCAAATTAAAATAACCCCTATTCAAAATGTTACCACACGCAAGGATCTCCTTTGTGTCGAGATAATTTAGAGTGTTTGTGTTGATTGAATTACGCTTGTGAAACGCTGTGATCGACGCGTTTGGAGATGGTTATTTGTCTAGTCTCTTTAATGTCAGAGTTTCAGTCAAAGCAACCTGTCTTCAATAATTGAGCAGATAGCCCCTGAGCTTCCTCCAGCGACTTGTTTCAGCCGAGGGCAAGGATATGTGCAAGGACGGTTGATGTAACACGCTGTTTTTATACGGATTGATCTACTTTTGCGGTTATTGTAGACAACCACGCCAGAGCGGATTTTTGACTCACAAATTAATATATACATTTATTTGAGTTGTGATATTTCTAAAGAATAATATTCAGTATACGTTCAGAACTTGAGAGTTTTATTTTAATTTTATGATATTTAGGCTTTAGCAAATATTAAAATTAGCTGTTCTCGAATTTTTATTTTTGTCTGTAGGGTAGAGATATAAAATCTTTTGAGGCTTGATCAAATAATTTGGTACGAATGCTTTCTTGTCGGCAAATAATGGTACTAACTTTAATTTGCTCCTGCTCAGAATCAGTTGACGTTTCGAAGTCAGACTTCGCAAACTTTAAAGGGTCGTTCAAAACAGAAGAAAGTGAGTTCGCGAAAGAGATGCGTCTGTTTTATTTAATTAGAACACTTGAAGGCATTCTATGGGCTTCTATTGTTTTCGAATGTTTTCATCACAAAACAAATCCCGCTTTTCCGCTTTTCCTAAATCCACTTTGTATAGATGAATAGCCTAGCAATTACAAAATCACTGAAAACCGAAAAGGAGTATTTTGCTTAATCCAAAAGCTCTTTGTTGGAAAAATGATGGAAATTTCTACAGAGAAAAGTAAATGATAATGCCGTTGATTCGTTTATCCATAATTAGCTATAATTTGATTTTAATATAAATGTGCATATAGCTTCTTGATTTTTACATAATTTCACAGCTGTAAACACGATCTACACCGTTGTTTTCTCCCGGTCACAACGAGTACCGGTTGGCTTATTAACCGAGCGCTGAAGGTAATCATGTTTGTAATGCCAACTCGATCTTACATCTCCAAGTCGTGCAAGACACCTTTCATACCATCATCGGCCTTATTGCCAAGCTGTCATGCCCGCTTCGCAAAGGCAGAGAAGACCAGATGCATAAGATCAGGTCTAGTTATTAGTTTCATGGGCGGGGGGACCGGGGGTCGACTCAGCAAACACACGACCGTCAGTTTTATGCCGGACCTGTATCATACCGATGACGGAGTGTCGGCAACGGCGATGGTGCGTCGCATGTAGATACCGATTTGATGCCGGCCCACTACTGACAAGCGGATATATCAGCACTCGGACAGTGTTCTGCTATCGGGCCAGTGCCGCACTGGCTGACACTATTCAGATATATCCGCGTGTGTCACAATGCCGGTGTCGGGCCGGTGTCTTTTGCCAGACACTATTCAGATATGTCCGCGAGGTGTCACCATGTCGGTGTCGGGCCGGTGTCTACTGGCGGATACTCTGCGGATATGTCGGCACGGTGTCTACATTGTGCCGGGCCGATGTCGACGGGGGCGCGCGCGTTTCGAACATGTTTTCCACGTGCCGTCGCATCTCTGTCGTACTGATGCCGGCCCGACACTCGTTGGACACAAATATGACACTCTCAATTTGCCAACACAAGCCATGGCGGCCTATAGCATTTTCATGCAGTATTTAGAAGAGTTTAATAGTGAAACAAAAATCAAGAAATATGCCTCATATTGCAACGAAACAGTCTGATTTTGCAAAATAGAGTAGATTTTGTATTTTTAATACATTTTATAACTTTTGATTGAAGTTTTACCCATTCATATTTGTTTTAAATCAGTTTAAAATTTGTTGTATCCGCACGATGCTGGCCCAGTGCAAAACCGACACAAAAAGGACATCAAGAATCAATTATCTTTTAATTGCACTATTCAGCACATCAATTATCAAGGTGAAGCTATATAAATATAAAGATTATTTCATATAGTTTATTAAACATCAACAGTTATTTTAGAAAATCGCACAATGAAATTTAAATTAATTGTTTTGTGTTAGTTATTTCAAAATAAAACGAATGATAGGGGCAAAGACACGTTCGTGTCTTTTCGGTTCGGCCTTCGGGAGCTCGGTTTCGTGATGGGGTGAGTGAGGACTGAGGGTGAGGGAGGTCATTCAAGCAGTCCAACGGTTTTTATCTTGACTACAAGTTTGATTTTTGATGCTACACTACAAGAAGCAAAGATACCACTGCTAATCAACTGCTACCCACCAGAAGACAATTGTTAATTGCAGGGTAAGTACCAATTTCTTAACATGTAGTGCAATAATGTAACTGTGTCTCTAAATGAACTAACAGCATGTAAAAACGTCCCGCATTACGCGTCCCTCGACTCGCAATTCTCTCTCTTTCCAAATAATTTAAGTTGTTTGCAGCAGATTCTGTACAAGAGGGTAGTATAATTACATTACGGAAACATACAAATAATTTTAGTTGTACAGATCTCCATATTTAAAGGTATTAATATGTTAATTCAATTTTGTCCTACCCAATTTTAATACCATTTTAATTTAATACCATTCAAATTATGTAACATCTTCAAAATTAAAAACCGGACAATTATTCTACGTCTCTTAAAAATAAAGTATTAGTAAGCATTAACATATTTCAACATATATTTCAAGCATATTTCACCCCCCCCCCCCCCCCCCCCCCGTCATCGTGTCCTTGCTTGTCTATAGAGGATGGGAGCGGGGGAAGGGTAGGGGGAGTTGTTTGCTTCCCTCAAAGGTTGCTTTGACCATTGACAATAGAAAGGGATAGAGAACCTGCGCTTAAAAAACGATGTATCAAAATTATCAATAATTGAGAAATTGATGTGCACGATCACCTAGATTTAAGGACAATTAGGCTGCATTTCACCAAGATTCTAAACCCGGGTTAGAGGCGGTAAACCTGGTTTAGAGGCCCCTAAACCAGGTTTACCGCCTCTAACCCGGGTTTAGAATCTTGGTGAAACGCAGCCTTAATGTATTCGTTTTTTATTTTTGAAAATCGATTAACTATTACCTAGTTAAATTAGAAGTAAAATGTCACACTTACGTTCACTTATTTTTATGAACAATGAATGAATGTTTTATGTACAATGATTAATTTAAAAACTATCAACACGGGGGGCATTGGGGGAAAGAAAGTATTTTAAGTTGTGATTATCTTGATTGTTGGTACTAGTTAAAGTGTTCGTTCATCATCAAGACAAGTTTTCAATTTTTATTGATTGTATGAAAATTGTTTGTGTTTTAGTTGCTGCTCTGCGAAATAAGATCCTACACAACTGTATGAAGAAAGATGATGTATACGGCTGGTGCCTTGGCTGCGAAACGCATCAGACTTGAATTTACGTTCGTAATTTTTGTATATTTGTGTCAATCAATTCTAAACCCAATAAATAAATAATTCGTTTAAATCAAAATTAATTATTTCCTCCCTTCGTTTCCCTGAAATAATAATTAAAAAAATTAATCAATTAATTAATTAATTACCAATAAATAATCAAATTATGAATATTTAGTAGGAAGGGGGTGGGGGAAGGGGTGGGATTCAATGCAGGAATGGTATCCGCATTGTATCCGATATGTAACGGAATGGTGTCCAAAATGTAACAGAATGGCGTCCGATATGTATCAGAATGGCGTCCGAAAGATATCAGAATTCTGTCCGCAATGTGTCAGAATAGTGTTCGAAACGTATCGTTTTGATGCCGGTCCAGTGTAGTACGCTCATCTAGTCTTTTAGTGAGTGTCATATTCGTGACGGAATGGACGCGGATATGTGACTGCTTGGTGTCCGCTGTCCGATAACAAATAGGAGGCGGCCCGGCGGACACAATTTTGCCGGGCCAGTGCCAACGTGCGACACCGGACCGGCGCCGTTGGTAGGCATCGGCCCGGTACAAATCTGACACTCTGTGTTTGCTGGGGATTCTCTTTGTCTCTTTGTGCGGAGATGTTTGCATGGCTTCCGAAATTATAGCGTCTTGCGTGAACATGATACAGGTTGTAGGAACAGGTCGGTGTTCACATCACATGTGCATACTCATTTATTACAGGATCCAGAAAATAGGTATATTATTTAAAGTTGATAATGAATCATTATAAAATATATAATT
Organism: Leuctra nigra; assembly: GCA_934045905.1. NCBI lineage: Eukaryota > Metazoa > Arthropoda > Insecta > Plecoptera > Leuctridae > Leuctra > Leuctra nigra. Next base: position 37,325,667 of record OW203762.1, read on the forward strand.
CGATACTGAAATTGCAAGGTTAATTTCGCCGTGTATCTTAGAAGTTTTAAAATTACGTTACAGCGTTTAATTAATATTACTTTGCCATCCAATATTATTTTCTGTTGCCTGTATTTTCTTATGAGATGTTCGAGATTCTTTCCTTTCGGAGATAAAATTGTTTGAAGTTCAGAATACGTTTCAACCCCAGTTTCAACCCTCAAAAGGAAATGAAAAATAGAAATACGACGTAACCTGAAAAGTAGTCAGCTTTTTTAGCCGATTTCTATCAAAATTCACATTGGCACTCCCGGTGACGACTTGCCATCAAAATCGACACATTTCAAATAAGAATATACATTTGCGAAATCGCTCTGATACCAGAGAGGTCTCTCTCTACGCAATAATATATAGAATTCTTTCGTATAAATATTTTTCCCAGTCGTCTCGTCTCTCTTGTGGATAAATGGATGCGAAAACGACACAAAAGAGTTTCTCTCCTCTATTTTCTCGCTACTTTTCACATTCACTTCCTTTGTCACTCCATCCTTCCTCTTTCTCTGCATCCCTCTTTCTCGCCGATTTTGTCGTCATGTCACGGGTTTTAGACGCCTTTGGGAGTAGTCACGGCACCTCCACTTCCATATAAGGCGTAGATCGGGCGTAAACTTTACGGTAATGATAGTTTCTTGACAAGATATTTTTATACCATGGTTTGTAACAAGATTATTAAAATGACTAATGGAGTTATGTGCCGCCTTACTTTCATAAGAAGATATATGATAGATTATTATGTTTAGTACGTTTTAACCCTTTTCAATCTTAATCATGTGCGTTTTACTTTGAAAACGGTCATTAGGTAAATATTAATCAATTTCTATTGAAATTATCTCAATGTCTGTCACTCATGGCTGTCACTGAAACGACGAAGAAGAATATGCGGAAGAGTTCTCTTGTCGAAACGCATGCTCGGACATGATTTATGAATATTTTGTCGCTTCAAACGAAACATTAACTACATGGAGAAAGCGATAACAATCCGGCAATTAGTACCGACAGTTTTATTGAAATAATTCCTTCATATCTCACTAATCTGGCATTTTATATTTGATAACCACCTTGCAAATATATTTTGTTCCGGAAATTGAATTCATATTTTAAATTAATGATAAGTCATACGAATTATTTTGATTCAGTTGACTGATTCTTTATCCTTCCTTTGTATTTTTGCAGATAACTAACTCATTGCCAAATAATAAATATGAAATTGCTCTCAAGAACATTCTTTTTGTAGTTTATTATTTGTTGTTGAATGCAATAACCTCAAGTGCAGTACAAGAGGATGTACCGAGGATATACATATACATATCCACATGACGTCTTTCCTGCCATATATCTTAGATCGGTCAAGGTCGTCTGCGGCTACGTCGAACCTGAACTTGCAGCCAGAGATCATACTTTCGAAAACCAAAGGAATTTACTTGATTAAAGATTTCCTCATTTTCAACCACGACAGAGTAGTATTCATGTCAGTGTAAGAAATAATCCGATTAAGTTAAAGACCTATTTCGATCTCTAAGCTTAATTTCGTTTTGATGCTTCTCGAGTCTTTAAAAGTATTATTAAAATACTTCGAGGCAAGTTTGTCTTTTGGGAAACTTCGAGAAGAGAAAATGTACTCAGATTGTTTCTCTGGTTGTTATATGAAATAATCATGAATGCTTTTAGGATTAATTACAGTCAGACATGGACCACAATTCAAGAATTCCTCTTATGATGCTCTTGAGTTTAACAAGTAGCAAGAGGTTCAACGTCTCCTTGTTCTGATATGTATTTTATTTGTCGTTCTGGCACTTAGTTCGAATCCCGCTCCAGGGTTGGTTTGTCATGTCACCATGGAGCTTGTGTCACCAGCACGTGACAGATGCATAAGTTGAGTTGACGACATTTGTGACGCGCTTGCCGGTTGCTGTAGAAACTGTTGATGTTGATGTTGTGGCGTTAACAGCAAGTTGAGAGACCCTCTAAAGTGATAAAGTTAGTTACATGCGCGGACTTATACTGCTGCAAGCGCTTGAATTAAAACAACTTCTGGAGAAGTAGAAAACAAGAAACTTCGTGTAGCAACGCAAGCAGCCAATCAAACTGCTCAAGAACTTGGGGAGAAGTTATTAGCAGAAATCAAAGGAACAATTACTCTTCTAATCAGAATATACAGTTCTGCAAGTATAAAACATCTCAAATAACATGAAGTATATATGGGATTAAATCTAAACAAGCGTGTAGATTCTTAAAAATATCAAATCTGATGAATTTCTTAATGCATTCATTCACTATAAAATCAATTATAAGTGGTTTCATTGATATTTGAATTTTGAAATGTCCTTGAATTTCGGTTGAAGAAGTAAGTGGCGAACGAACCTGTAATATCCGAAGGTACCTAGTTCACTAACACTCAATGTAACAGTTCTTATATAGTGTCATATTTAATATCTAGAGGCATTACTTGAGCCCAGCTGCCGGTCATCCACACAGCGATATGCGCAACAATCACTACATGAATAGTCAAATCAAAGTCAAATCTAGACTAATCTACTAATAAAGAGACTAATCTACATTCACTGCGACTTTCATGGTAGTTTGCATACTGAGTCTACGTGTCCAATGTTCGGGCAGTAATTGACACACCACCCTCTAGTCATGGTGGTCAAAGGACAGGTCAGGGGTTGATGATATTGTCTTGTAGCCCTGCGGCATGCAGAGGGTCCGGGTTTCATCTCGGTGAATACTAATCGAAAATCCAGATTGTGGCTCCCTATGAACTCCACCCTATGGTTGCAAATTGATTTGGGTTGGGGACGCTTCTTCGTTCTAACTATTCTTCAGCCCCAACCCTTTATCGACACTTCTGAAAATAATTGTTCATTACACAAGTTAGTGGACGGAGAGACTTGGCTTAGGCGCAGTATTTATTCCGGAGTCCCAGGATCCCGGTCGTCCCTTCACGTCAGAAGTTTTATCGTATGGAAGGTTCTTTGCTCAATACCTCGACCACCTCCTTCCATCTTACCCATGATACTCATAATCATTCACATACAATCTAGCTGTCGAGTCGTCTATAGACTAGTTAAAACACTTCTTTATCTGATATGAAGACGTGTGAACCTGGTGAAACGCACGTGAGGCGTCGACTTGGTTCGACTCCCGGTGACCCCGGCAAAGGTGGAGGTCGCTGCAGATCACATCTCTGACCTCCACAGCGACTATGTCAGTGTGTGATATCGCAAACCGCATTCCATAACTCAGATTATATACAGCCAGATAAATGTAACATACATAATGATTGAGCTTAATTGAAAACCAGAGTGGCCTTCGGATTTCGAAAGAAAATGTTTAATAACATATTGGAACTAATCACTTACATACCGCAAGACGAGGTATTGGTAACCATTATTCTCCCTCCCCCTCATCCTTTCCTCCCCACTTCCGTTGGTTTTCTACAGCATCTACCTGACGAACTTTGTAGTTTGTAATAGACAATTATTTCAGGTTCGAAGGAGCTTTAAAACAGACTTTGGTTCTAAAAGTTGAGCTTAAAATATCGCCTCTGGTACTCGAGACATTTTCATTTCTAAGCTCGTTAGAGCTTCGGATGAAGTAAAAGTAAGACAATCATTGCATAGTTTTCGTCTACATCAAAAGTTTTAAAAAATCATTTATACAGTTTTACCATTCTTCTATGGTTTTACCTAAAACCGCTAAAATGTTGTTGTTTCTCGCATCTATATTTTTTTCTTTCTGAGAGTCTAAATTGATATTAATGTCCACCAGCTTAGAGCTTTTACATCTAGCTTCAGGGAATTCTTTTATATTTCTCCTTTTCAAACCCTTGAACTGAGAATTACTTCTCGTACGAAACGATAATACGTTTTCCACTCGCCGCAGGAAAAAGGCTACTTGCTACCAACTCAAATTTAATTCCAGTTTGAGAGAACGAACTGGTTGATTGTTGTATATGTACATAGCCAAACTCTCACCGGGGAGGGCTTCAAAGTCAAACAGTTTAATATTAAAACGTCTAGAGGAAGAAGTGCAAGACTTGACTCCCCCCTTCAGAAGTCGTCCTCTCAGGAACAGAAAGTTATTCGGTTGTCGAAAATTAAGGATCGGAAGAAAAATGAAATCGTATTATTAAAAAACTATATCTGATAGCGAAATGACCTCAGTCTCGTTCTTTTTCCTTGCCATCATGATTCTACCAGCAGCCGCCTTCCTATTAGCTCTATCATTGAGCGGAGTGTTGTAAGATTGCCCTACTTTAGATCGCACGACGGATTAATTCCCTTTCACTTTTCTACACAAACTCTACAGCTGGACCGAAACCGAGCACCTTGGCACAAGACGACCTTTACGTGATCACGTGGTCACAATACGTGCGACAGGAGGAGGAGGAGAAGGAGGAGGTGAGAAATATGCAGGAACAGAAGTGACATGTTTGTTATGCTGATGTAACTTCAGATGGCTTTCTGACTGTAATACAACTTCACCAGAGAAAAAATATTTTTATAAATTGATACACCATTGTGAACGATGCGATATTATAATCAATAAAAGAAATGACGGTGTTCGAAAAAAAAGGATTGGCTGAAAATACATGTAATGGACAAAGAATGTTATTCATGCGTGCACTGGTTATGATTTCCATTTTTTGAGATTGGAAGAATATGAAGACATATTTTATTGCACATACATATGACATTTTATATTATCGTCTACATCTATTACCTATCTAATATAAGTTGGCTGAATGTGAAGAAAATTCCGTTTTTATTCCTCGCCGTCCCATGATATTGCCATTTCTGTCGTATAACCCAGATTTTTCTTATCATAGAGAAACTGCATTTAAAATATATTGTCATGTGTGCATTAACTAAGGTGTAATGCTTATGGCGTTTTCGGCCGCACTGGGCTGCGCTAGGGTTACACTGAAATGACGTCACCAATCACCATACAAAACTCAATACAAAATTCAAACACATTGCAAAACAAGTGCACTCCCAGCGGCCAGTCGAAAACGCCATTAGTCAAAATTGGGTATAGATGACTAGGCACTTCCAAAACTTTTGAAAATACATGATTTTATGCTTATTATACATTGTACTTACGTTTGTTAATTATAAATGCAATATATGATCACATTAATAATTATTAATTGTGTCGAATGGATATCATCTGGAATTGGCAATCTATTTGACATTATACCATATTTGTTTTATATTTAATTATCTCTGATATAGCAATAAATGAAGAATATCAACACCTAAAAGAATGATATATTCACTAGGCTTCAAAGCGATGGCAATGTGGCCATATTTCCAAACAAATGATGTGTCCCACTGTACCAACTCAAGTGCAGCACAGGAAATTAGTGAACGTCAAAGAAGCACCTGAACGTCATCATCCAGTGCTGGCAAACACTTTGATCCTTCCTACGCTCCTCGGCTCATAGAAAATTGATCGAGACAAAATAAAGCCTTCTCCCGTGCGAAACCATTTTGCAAAATTCTCTGGCAACTAACTAAATCATAACTCTGCAAGGTTTTCAGAGTTCTCGTGGTTATACAATCACGGAGAGCGAGCAAATATGTGTAGTATATAAAATTGAAAGTTTCAAACAACGTTCACCGTTACTCTCAATATTTTTTTTAACTTTGTGCTTGAAAGTTTCTTTTGGAACTATATCTCTAAAATCTTTTCTGTGTCTGTGGTGCCTCCAGAAATGGAACCGTTCTGTAAGTGTAAACTTCATAGAAATGTTGAGCGTTTCGAATATAGCAGCAAAGAATTACGACAAAATAACATCAAGTCATTTGGTTCTTTTATAACTTTACTTTAAATCTCGGAGAATGAGTATTTGGAGGTCCAAAATTAGAAGTTAATTGCGTCTCCTTTTACATCGATAAAATCAATTCACCAATCAATTTCGCAAACTCCAATCAGTCTTCGAAATTAATCAAACAAGACTGAAATTACATTCGCTGATGAGTGACCGCCTTTTTGTTTTGTTTGTCGACGTGTAAATAATTATTGCTCGACGGCGGCGGAATTGTTTGGAGTTCGCACAATTGTTCGAACTGGGATGAGTGTGTATTGGAATATTCGTCGAACGTAAAACTAGGAAAACATTGTCAGTGATTGAACCTATAGACTGAACACGAGTCCTCATATAGAAATAGAATTATAGACTATAGGATCAAAGCGTATAGTTCATTAATCCATGATCAAAGTAAAATAAAATAAAGTGTTAGTGTAACTTTTAGTTTACATTTAAAATGTCAGGCAGTCTGCAAACCAATTTCGAACGTTAGAACCAATCGTTTGATCAGCAAGCAAAAGCAAACATGACTCGTCGTATCGCCGTTCACTGGTGTATGTACAGAACAATCAGGCATAATAATTATTTTAATGGGGGTTAAAGAGGTTATGTATATTTGAGATTGGCCTTTAGCTATAAACATGAGTGTAAAGATGTAATCCGTGTGCCGGCACGGGCGCCTCTGCCCACTCAGCGGCAATGACGTGGTCTGTGCCGGACATTGCGATGTCTGCCGTGGAGTTCCTACCCACTACGGCCAGGGTTTTCCTTGTAAGGCAAGGCTGTGTCCGAGGTCTTTACCCCGACATTTGCTCGAGCACGGCTGTGGAGCTCACCTTTTTTACCGCATGTTAATTGTTCTTTATTACATTTACAAACTCACTTAGGTAAAGTCTTATGTTTCGAGAAGAATTTAAACTAAAACTTGGGTTGTTTTAGAAGTCAGAAAATTCATAACTGAGGGAGAGGCGAGAGTTTGAAATTTTCTCGCTCTCTGTTTTTGTACCTTTGTTATACTCTTCAGTCTTCTTCAGTTAGGTCAGATCTATCAAGAATTTTTTTTAAGAATTGTTATTTGTTGAATTGAAAAGGTGCAACATTATAAAATTCAATTTAGTAACGCACGATGAACAAAAACTTTTACTCTGAATTGTAAGAGGTGCACAGTTAGTGAGGGTGGAACTGACCACGACCTGACAAGTTGAAAGCAAATCAATCTGAGAGCAGCCACTGGCTATCAACCAATCTGCATGCCAACTCTTCCGTTGCCCGCTTTCATCTTCCACTAGTCGCTTTCAATTACAACCTTTTTCATAGAAGAATCCATCAATTAGCTGGAAACAATTTCTCAACAAGATCTTATACCGGCTTTCGTCACTTTTCAAGAAGTTCAAACTTCAAACAGAATATTCCGTGCATGACAATCCTTGAACTATTGCACGAGCAACAAAATCTCAAGCATCACCTGGGAGAGTAAAACAAGAGTTTTCAAGTCGATGATGATTAAAATGAGGGGGGAACATGGCACGATATTCCTCCCGATGCGACGAGGCAAATGTATTGTTCCACATCCCTGACAGTCGAGCATCACATGCTAAACAGAACAACAGTATGGTCATCGGTATCTAAGGTGTGTACGCGGACCATTAGCAAGAAGGAGAATCGTGTTGAACGAAATGAACTAGGTCTCCCCTGGTCTCCCTCACGATTTATTGCAGTGGTTTCTTCTCTACGCAATTTACAACCCACGTTATCTCTTCGAAACAGAAATATAAAAAGTTTCCATTTCCATCTATCGCGAGTTTTCTGTTGCCTACCTTTATATTGTGTAGATGAGAGGTGGAAAGCACAAAAGAGAGAATGTGAATCTGCTCATTTTCGAACTGCATTTTTTTATATTAGAAACTTTTTGTATGTATAACTATTGTTTGAAGCGTCTATTACTTCGTTGGCATTCATAATCTATTTGCCAGGGACATTGTAACTGTAGTTCATGTGTGTTGTCGGTCGAACGAAATGTCAAGAACATTCGGAACAATAAAGCGAAAAGTGGTTTTACTTTAGATGAGAATTGAAATTGTAAACATATGATTTATGACTTGGAAGTAATTCGAGAAAAGAGCAATGTCGTGTTTGTCAAGGCTACGATAACAATTTCGGGGAACAACTGGGTGATAGGTAGACATTAACTTACTTTCCAAATGGAGGCATTTGTCGAAAGTATGTTGGTCATTATTACATTGTCTGTGGCCTGGTCAGCATAGACGTCTGCGTTCTTGTTCCGAATGGAATGTAAGGGAAATAAAATGTTATATGTAGATCTACGTTCATCTCTCAATCCAACAAATTGGTTTCACCGGGGTTCACATTGCGATCGCAATCGGACATAGAATTGTCTACGGAAGGAACTCGATCTAACTTCCCTCTGTATCGACTTTTACAAACTCCCTCGATTTTGGAGGACAATTACCGAGGAAAATCGGGAAATTCTGTCGCGCTATCACAAAACGTCTTTGTGGAAACTAGGAGGTAATCATCTCACAATGCGTACAAACTGCTTCGTGGGGAATTATTAGTCTATACACAGGACTCCGTTTCAACAATAAAACTCGTTGGATGCAATTTGTTCTTATTTCTTAGAAAAACACGTTGAACATCAACTGGAGCAACGCAGCCAGAGCGCTTCACAAATTCGAAATCTATACATTTACCTTTATCGGAAACTAGACTAGGAGGATTCTGTGTCAAGAGCAATATGAAGAGCAAGACAACCACAAAACCAACCAAACATCCGTCACAATATCGATAGCTTTATGGTTGTCGAAAGAAAGTATTGGACGAGCGGTGAAGAAGAAAGCACGCCTATCAATACAAAGCATTACTTCTACATTAGACAGTGCGTGTTTAATATGAATTTATGTCTTGTACGCATGTCGAAACTAACAATGAAGTTTAGAGTCATTGTTGTTTAACCTTGACAGAAGTCACAGATGACCTGGTTCGACTCTCACGTATGGCAAAGTCTTCCATCCTGAATCTCGGTATTATTTCATCATCATTCTCTGCGTGAAGAGCAATCAGGAAATCCGAACTTGATTCTCTTATCTTGTGTTCATGAAAAGAAAATAGGATTTTAATTCGGGAGCTAATCCAATTTGAATTTTAATCCGAATTAAATTTAATGAATTCAAATCCGTGCGCATCAATGGGACTCTTCCTGCGTTAATTACATTCGTGACGAGTCGGTTTAGCGCCGAGGAGACTCGAGAGAAGATCATCGCCGGAATCGGAAACGAACGTTTCAACATTATTCCAACTTATTCAAGAACAATCGTTTCGTCGAATCAAGATTCAAGAGGCTACATTCTCAAAGACATCGCAGTTGATCTTGGATCGTGTTGTTACAAATCGATCGAATGTTGAAAATGAAAATGCAAATATTAGCTCCCGGCTTTGAATTACGTGAAATTGATGGACTAATGACTCGAGGATTCAAATTCGTTCATTTGAATTTTAGAACGTTTTTGTTCTATTCCCTAATTTTGTTCTTTTTATCCAGAACGCCCTAGGAATGAGGTTGTATGGAATCAAAAATGGAAATTACCAGTTTTAAATTTCATTACTTTCGAGTACTCGTTGTTTCTGAAAATCTGTAATCGTCTGACAAACGTACAACTTGTAAGTGCACAGGTTCAAGATAACATTTAATGAGTACTTAGAGGCAAAGATGTGTCAGGCATTACTCTTTATCACTTAATTACACGAAAACCAGAGTACAAGAGAAAATACGGAAGCTTTCTCTGACATTTTGGTAATGCACCGAAATTACGTAAAAATTACCTACTCCACTGTAACATCTTTTCTATTTATTTCAGCATAAAAACAATAACTACACGCTATTAATTAATAAAAGAAATGGGAAATAATTATAACATCTTTTAAAAGATATATTTAAATGCAAGTTAAATAATGATCTAAACACGTATGAAAATCTCAAGTGAAAGCAGTTCCGTAATTATCTGTAACTCGCTCTAGCAGATTAAAACGCCACATATATAGTAATATTGTTGTAGAATGGTGCAACGACCTGTGTATGCCCACCACATCTAACTCTTTCAATTGTCGTATTTGACCCTCCAAGCATGACCACTGCCATGGCTTTAGGCGCCGCCTTTCAAACTCGGCACTGGTCAAATCGATTTTCATTATTCCGTGGTGGGTATCTGATTTTTTATCTCGGCCTTTCATTCCACACGATTTTTACATTCTCCGTATCGGGGGACAAATCCGTTATCTCTTCAGACGATTTTTTTTACCAAGTCATCTCGTGGTTTACCTCTCTAAAGAGTAAAGACCACGCACGTTACATTGGGAAAATCAAATTATAGACATTTTGTATTTCCGATAGAAATCGTGTTGCATAAGGGACAAAAAAGAAAGAAATTTTTCTACTCCCTAATTGAAACAGATTGGGGTTTAGGAAAGATGATGAAGATTTAGAAGCCAGAAATCTAACATGTGAAAATGTACATGCTTGAAATACACCACATTGTGAGTAATTAATTGTGGCTTCTTCTTATTTAATTAAATGGGAATTTGTTTCCCCCCTCTGTAAGCTTACGTAGCCGGGTTGGAATGTTATGAGTTACCTCTCGTAAATTCCACAAATGACTGATTTTGACGGAACAAAATGTCTGGAATATTGCAGAGTTTACCTTTGTTTAAATATAACTAAGTTCATTTTACTTACTCTTTATAAAATGCAAATAAATCAGATTAAATATGCAACCGAATGCAAACATTCCACTATTGACTATGAACTTTGCCGCTCTTTCTTATTGTTTTATCATCTTGACGGCTACATGGCTTCTGGGTAGTTAAAAGCGGTTAAAAGGGATGCCATGACGTGTTTGATGTACCATGAACATCTCGACTACGAGACAATGACCTCGGTTCGTGGCATAACAACACGTTCAGAAGGGTGATTTCAAGACGGCGTGCATGAAGTGATATAATATACCGCCCACGTACTCGAACCCTCCCAACCAACTCCCAACATGTCGGCGTTGTGATGTTGTCACTGTCAAGCGGAATCATCGAGCGAGCGGATGAATATATTCCAGTCAACGGGGTGTGTAGCGAGTGGAAAGTCTACACTAGATTAGCGCTGCTTTTGGTCTAGCTAGAAATGCCAGTTAGCAGAGTAGTTTAGCGGGAAACGTTCAAATTATATTAAAAAAAAGTGTTGTGATAATTCATTTTTCGAAGATGACTTTCGCTCTTGAAGGTGCAGTTCTCAAGTAATTACTTACTTAGCAAGCGAACAACAAAACTTGAAGCAAATGCCAAACAAACTTATGAAATGAGTGTGTTAGTTATTCTTATTGCAGAAAGAACTGCAGTTGAATTTTCATCAGAACTAAGTGCTTTACCTAGTTAGCTGCTCTCAAATTCCATTCTTTTGTAATATCATTCTACTTAATTAGTCGAGAATTAAAGAGAGAATAACACAAAAGTTTCGCACAAACCTCCCAGATTTGTCAACCGTTACCTGCCGTTACACATACGCATGTCGTAATATCTTCGTCATTGTGTTGGTAGCGAAACATGACGTCAACATATTGTTCCGCACACACACACAGTTATGAGCACATCGCCTCCTACCTGACAGTTCTGCGGCGGCGTGGGTGGAGCGGAACCTCGGCATTAGGAAGAAGATGACCTTGAAGGTCGTTCCGTGAGTCATTGCGAGGTGGTTGGCGCCGCCGCAGGAGGTGAACCAGAAGAACGGTCTTCTCGGTGCCAACCACGATCTGACACTTACGCGGGCATGAGCCCAAGAGGATCTCTCATTGTTGTCATCACATGACGAGTTGACCTTTGAATTGAACTCGGAGATTAATGATCATGGATATGAGGATGATACGGATTGACTTAGCAATGATGTAAGAAGAGTGGGAAGATAAGTTGTTGACATTAACATTGATTATAGGAATATTGCACCTCTTAGGCACAATTTTTCACACCTACCCCCGAGCCTACCCCTAACTAATGCGTGCAATTATTGCAAGATGAAATGAGGGGATCCAATTTGAGGCTAAACCCCCTAAAATATTGAAATTTCGTATTCTGATCAGACCGAATTCTCCACAAATTATTTGCCCTTTCTTATTATTGTTATTTCGTGTGTGTCACTAGTATTTTCTTAATTGCTTTAATTAGGGATATGGTTTCATCTTTTAAATTGACTTGGTATATAAATGGTTTGGCTTTTGTAGAGCATTTCCATGTAATTGCCTGAGTAACATGCATATGCATTTGCGTATTCGTCAACCCTTTCCCCTCTCACCTTGAATAAAATGTAATGTACAACGTGAATATTGCTTTAGAGCGAATTATGCAAAGTACTTATTTAGAAACATCACAATAATACACAATCAAGATGGTCGATTTGTTTATTCACACGAAATGTCGAAATGCCGTTTGCATTTACTCTGATTTCTCACCAGATCTCTTCTTCAAACAAAAGTAATCTCCGGTTCGAGCCGAGCTATTTGGAGAGTTGCCTCACATACAAAGTGAAATATCTAATATAGAATGAACAATATCTTCTGCTATTGAAGGTCTTGTGATTACATGACGGTAGCTTTAAGCATATCGTGAACCAACTAACCTTTGACACAGCACATCGATGTATTTCCCTCGCTCGGAGGATCTCCACTAATTCCCAAGCAATCATATTCACTTAGGTGACCCTAATCTGTCTTCTTAGACCTGACCCTGGATATCAGCAACCTGAGACAAGATCAGCCTCGCCCTGCGGCAAGAGAAAAGAAACTTAAAAAGCGTTTGATTCTTCGGGCGAAGTGAAGATTGATCGGCGATGGACGATTCGTCGAGGTAGTCGGTGAAACGGATGGTAAACATTTCGTACTACCATCCGGTTTCTTGTCCGCTTTTGTGGAGGAGCGAGAGGAAAAACGACGAGATCGTTTTATTATTTTGTCATCCATCATCGGTTTCGTGCGTCTCCGTGGCTCTGCCATCAATCATTCAACCCAACTTGTTACAGATTTAACTTCGATACAACATCTCAATATTTTCGCCAAGATAATCTAGAAGTAATCATTGAATTGTCTCTTATTGTTGTGGATCCATAAGAAACATATATCCAAAATAATAAAACACACTCCGACTGGGAATCGAACCCAGGTCATCTGGGTCGCCGGCAACCAGGAGATTGTTGAAATACCATAGCTCTTATTACATTTCTATTCGATTTTGTTACTTTTTATTTTTTTAAATTTTTCAGAAGATAATGTTTATACATTATTATATATAATTATTATATTAATAATAAAATCAGTCTCGACTTCGATTGAGATAGCCTATACATGGATGCATCGATTATACACACGTTTTATAATTGTTGAGAATGTTAACAAATTGACCTAATTCAAAGCTCATAAAATCCTGGACTGTTTACTTCTCTCTGGATTCCAATTATTTATTTATGGTACATTTTATTGTGTCAACTATCCAATCACTTCCAGTTACATATATTGAAGTAATTTCCTTAGAGTGTTCCTTGCGATGGCTTCGAAGTTCATTGTGGTCTGATGCTTATATATACAGTCTAGTTAATATTTCATATAAAATAATATAAATCCAACTTACAAAATGTTTGCTTTTCCATGCAAACTTTTTATACTCAGATGATTAAAAAAGTTCGCTCTTCTCCGTTCCATTTCAATATCCGTGACACATCTGCAGATGGATCTGACAGTCGAAGTCGGATGAAAGATACATCCATCTTTAATACTTGTGTGACATCTGTAATCCGTGATGTCACATCGGAGGAGTTGCCAAGAGGATGTCACCGGCGAAAGTTGACCTCTGACCTCGCTGAGGAGGGTGATATAATGGTCACTGGGACCTTCGCAAGACATGTTATTGTACTTGGAAAAGAATTCCTTTATTCAATTTAACAGTCACAGGCTTTCTTTGTGATCTTTCTGACTGACATGTCGCTGATAATAATGTTCCTTTTGAAATCAGGTTGTTGGGAGAAAGATTGACATAATAAAATGTTAATTAAATGTAATTATTTTATTATTATGATAACAATGAACAGAAATATGTTGAAACGTACCAACGAACCTTTGTTCTGTTCCAACAATATTATTGTGCTGTTCCAAATGAGATCTGCATTATTTATTTCGAATACATTTTCTACCAATTGAATTCTGAACTCATACAGAAGTTTTTAAGGGTCGTGAAAGTTTGAAGAAGGTCTCTCCATATTCTGATTTTAATGATTGTTGAAGTTTATTGTTGAAGTTTAGATAGATATTCCCCTCTTTCATCGTTGAGTTGGAAAATTGATGGTCACAGGGTTGGGGAGGGGGGAGCTTGTGAGGTCATTGTTACTATTTTTATTCTCATTTTCAATCAACTGTGCAGAGTTTTTCAACAGGTAGGAATCACTTTGTGCAGCGTTGCGATTACATTCGCTGTGGGGAGTCCACATCTGTCTTTTTAATACCCAACATATATACGAAGTTACCTTTCAAATGGGTAAATATCGATTTATTTTTAGTAAAACGCCATTTCCAGTCAACTTGTAAAAATAAATTGAATTGGAAAAACTTGATCAGAACTCTGTAAGGAGCTTAAAGGATTGCGATTCGCGTGAATAATGAAAAGTAATCTCCGCCAACGCTCTCTCAGGAAATAAACGAAAGTGTTAAACGTAGTACGTCTCCTCATCGGATACATAGCAACAGGGTTTGACAATAATCGCTTCGAATACGTTTCCTTTCGACAAGATTCGATTGTATAATTGACGCGAACTGAAAAGAAGCTATAAAGCGAAGTTCTTTTTCAGATAGCAGTTTTGAATAAACCGCCCTCAGAAAGAAATACGCCTTCTAGGAACTCGATTTCAATTTGAGACAATAAAAACCGTTCGAATACTTTTAAAAATTCAAAAATCAATTATAACCGACATGAACATCAAAAGAAGCAGTCGACTTTAGTTCTACAAATCAATAAAGAGTTGAATAGAAAGGAAAAGATCTAATTATTTCATCTATTTCCGTGATTGATACATCTTCCGTCAAAAAACAGCGACGCCTTTTTGAACTCAATATCCATTACAAAGACAATTTTAAACGTTCCATACTTCCTAAATTACGTGAATCTAAAGGCAGACAACAAATATTTAAAAGTGACGTCAATTTAATTAATTTCCGTGATGATGACCCGACCAACTACCGAGGATGGACACCGCTTCTATACACTCGATTTATTTATTTAGGTCGGGTAGGTTTATTTAGGATGAACTTTGGATTAGCTAACAACGACACACAGCCAATCCATCCAGTTCAATAGGATCACTCACTTCCATTAGAGAGCCTATAGACATAAGAGAGAAATAGCTAGCTTTCGATTTACTTAATTAATCCAAAGTTGGTCCTACCTGGACAAAGTGATATAGGTAACATAAAGACTCAATCTTATACTCACTCACAGAAATAAGACGTAAGCGTAGGGTCAGCGTCAAAGGAAGCCAGCCAAATCCCCATATTGGTATAATATGAGAAACCGGTAGGAACTATTTGAAGTGGGTGTACAATCAGTAGGCGACGTATGAATCACAATTAAAATATAAAATAATACCTAAGGGCCGGTTTTATAATGCTATGTTAAAACCAGTAGTTTAGTTAAAATGGTCATTCAAGGACTGTCATGGGATGCTTTATATAGTCCCAACTCCCAATCAACTGTTAAAAATTTATCAGAGCATTGAAAAACTGGCCGTATGTGCTAAACGTATTGACGTCTGAACTTTGGTTTATTTATTCACACATTTTAGACAATAATTTGGATCTTACCTACAATTTTTTTTTTAATTCAGCGAAACAATATTGCAATAAGTGAACAAAAACAAAGTCAACATTCTTTGACTTTAAATAAACTGAAATTTTTGTATAGCATTTATAATTTATATAGTTGATACTAGGGCCGGTATTACCAGTTTAAGTTTAAGCTATAAGTTAAAGTTAAACTTCAGTTAAAGTAAAATTTAGCATTTATCTCCACTTAAGTAAATTTGGTGTAATTTGGGTGCAGTATGCATACGTATCAACTTTATCAGGAGCTTATTTCCTCAGTTAAAGTTAAAGTAAAGTAGTTAGAGTAGTTTTCAGTTAAAGTAAAATTTAGCATTTATCTCCACTTAAGTAAATTAGGTGTAATTTGGGTGCAGTATGGATACGTATCAACTTTATCCGGAGCTTATTTCCTCAGTTTACATTAACCTCAGGATACATTAACTACACGTATTTATTAATGGTAATACCGGCCCTAATTTAAGCTTTCAGAAGGAAAGTTTGTATTGACTGATGTCTCCGTCATGAATGTGATGTACTGTGGTTACTAATGGATGACAATGTGAGTTTGTGGAGCAGTGAAGCGGTGTTTAGTTCCTAGAGACAAGGAGGTCGCTTCGAACGCGTGCTGTTTACATTGACACCTCTGCACAATGTTTGCTCGCAATTGGGCACGGATCCGCGATGGGAAATTAGTGGCCGTTGAGCGTGACTATTGGAGCAGATACAGGTGTTCTCAATCATTAATGTTGTTATCACCGAGGATACCGACTTCACTTGGTGGGAGGTATTGTTTAAGTCCGCATTGAAACTCAACTACACGTAGTAATTTGTAGTTGGTGTTACTCTTAATTAAAATCAAACATTTGCATACTTGTGTTTGAAATAAGGAAACATGTGCAGCGCTAATTGTTTTATAAATGAGATTTTTACAATTTACTTTGTTTTAATTCCATTTGGAATTTCATTAAAATAACTTTTCACGAGTTGACTTGATTCAATTACAGATGGCGTGATAATTAGGAATTTCAGTGATGGAAAGTTAATTTACTATTAGTTTTTCTCTTAACTCTCCGAAAAATCTGTCACACAATTTAACAGTTTCCTTTTTTGACGTGATGATGAAGCAAAAAGTGATTTTGTCGGTCAGTTGATCGTGTGCTGTATAATGACAGGGCACGGGTTCGAATCTAATTAGATCATTTTCACTCTCATTAAAACACTCATTAACAATTTCACTGTCAATCCGCTGCCTATCCTGTTACTGAAACTGAAAGTTTTCACATTTCTCGAAATAGTTTTATATGGGAGTACATAAAAATCCATGTCAAATCTCACCTTATGAACTTTACCGAATTGTATAATAATATTATACAAAAAAGAGATAGTTGCGTAAGAATACGAATACTACTCATTTTTATCTATTTTCTAATTCGGAACCTGCATGCATGACGCTAAGTCGAGACAAGGTACGAAGCTGAGTTCGCCATGCTAATCGGGTCACTCGAGTGTATAAGAATGTTGCAGCTATATCAACCAGCAGCTTTCTCGTCTTTCACTTTCCTTACACCAGGCCGTTACGTAGTCGCATAGCCAAACCTTTGGCTACCACGTGACATAGCCGACTTCTTGCATGCTAATTACCTCCAAGTTCCACCTACTAGATCGATGCAATCAATCATTGATTAGGTTGCCATGGATTTGTGTTTTTATCTTGTATCTTTGAAGACCAAGTAGGAAAGCGAGAGGGCGTATAAATGGCATTTAGTAACTTCTTCAAGAGAATAGTACTGTGACGCCCTCCCGCTATCTCGTTTGAATGATCTAACTCCATTCATTTCTTTTAAGAGGTTCCATGTATATTTATCGATAGTTTTAGAACAGAAATGACCGATTACAAATATTTAAATCGGCATCACATTCTGTGTCTGTCAACAAGATTTTATTTTTATGTAAATGTAAGAAGGACCAATCCATGGACGTTAGTTAGCCAAGCCAACGGTTACTAATACGATTGTGACAAAACCTTTGCGTTTATTTACAAATCTAAAGACCCAGAAACCTGAAATAAAAATAATTAACTAAAATTAGCATTCACTACACCTATCAAACAGGTGTGATGACACCTACTAACATTTGTGCAAGCTAAACAAGTTATTGATGCAAGTTGCAGTTATTCAAGCATCTTGTATTCACTTTCAGCCTGATTTCGAGGTTGTCAGTAATTTTAATGTAATTGTTTTAGTACATTACATTTATTGAAATGAAGTGAATAAAAGTAGTTGCGTCAACACCTGATGATTTGCGTCCTCAGCTGGCGAATCGTGAATTTCTAATTTAATGAAAATTTATATCAATTCGAAATGAATTTGATTGCTTTATAGAGACATTTAATTGTTTCCTAGTAGCGTTATTGTTGTTCCAAATGATAATCTTGGGAAACTTTTGTTACTTATATCTCAACTCAATGTCTTAAATAGTTTGTGAAATAGTTGTGCGAGAATAATAATGTAGATTTCTATTTCGAACGAAACTATTACAGAAGTGTTTTTCTCAACTATTAACCGCAGCCTAAGTACGATCGATTATCGTAATAACATTCTTTCAAATAGATTACTTTACATATACAGACTATTTTTGCGTCGAGAGAGTTTTGTGGTTTTTCTAAAAGTACAATTTAACGATGCTTTGTTAGAAATAAAAAAAGACATCCGCAAATGTATGTTATTTTCAACGATGATTTCTTATTGGCACAAGGTAATGCGTCAAGCAATTAAACAATTTACTTTATAAACAGGCATTTAATTCACCGCCATTTACTTTCACGTTTAGCATGGCTTAGGAAGCAATAATGATGTCTAGGTACAATTAAAGTAATTCCTAAGTATTTAAAAATGTTGTGTGAGAATTATTATAGTGAATCAGCATTGACTGGTTTACGGTTTGACTCTTGAGTGGTTTGTTTCAAGGTGTATCGAGAGTTAGCTCATCATCTGATTGCTATTCACTTTCATCGCACGTGGGGTCGAATGCAGGGAGAATGTCAGCGACGAGATTTAGCTTCTTTTGTTGCACATCATAGGTGTCGCTACGTTATGACGAGCTCTTTTGTATTGTGGGAAATGAAATGTCAAACACCTTACATGGTAATTTAGATAGTACCTATGCAGGAAGTGTTTGGTTTGGGTGTACTGAGCTTTTTATACATTGATTGTTCAAATCAACGATCAAAAATCAAAATCATCATTGCAATTGCATATTGTCTGGTTTTGAGCACAATGTGTGTACTTAATTTTGATGACAAAGTAATCTGACTAAATGCGGTTATATAAAGTAAGCAACAGGCAATCTGTGGATTAATTTCACTTTTAAAGCCAGTATTTTATGAACTCCTTAGTTCTCTCTCAACCTGGGGCTGGATTAACGAAAAGTATTATCTGCTAATACGTATTATCTTTTGATTTAATACCAAAAAAACATGTTAAATGAAAGATAATACCAAAGATAGTACGTATTAGGAGATAATACTTTTTGTGAATCTGGCCCTTGGAGTCTGGAACTAATAATAGAGATGATTCGAACAATGGTAATGATTCTGGACTCCAAGTTGAGCTAACTCGGGTGTTCGTAAAATAACGGTTTTAAAATAAAATCCAATCCACAGAACGCCTGCTGCCTACTGTATTGCCTATTCTACCTTGTTCGGTATTGATTGTTATTATGAATATATTAACATTTTAAAACGAAAGTTGATTGCGATTTTCTCAGGAGATATCAACTTTAGAAGATGATCCAGAAAATTAATATTAGTTGTAATTAAAAATGTCTTCACATTATATTTTATGAAATCTATAGAAGAGCGGATGCCGTATTACCCAACCCATACTCCATATTTCCATATCATGCTAATATCTATGTCAATTATGCAGCAAAAATGGCAATTTCGATAGTAATTATTCCACCGTTAATCATCTTGAAGTCGATTTACGGAATGTGCAATATAACCTTAATGAGCAGGTAGTTGAAATATTCCGCAATATCCTTGTAATCGAATCATCTGTGCAAATGCCTCTTGGCTCGATGGCTCATCCGGTCGATCGCAATACAGAACTCTGTTCAACCTGCCAATACCAGGCCACCATTTTAATTATAGAGCTTACCGTTTTGATGCTTCATATAAGTACATCTCTATCCTAATTAAGCTTAGGTAACAGAGTTACAAGTGCTTATTAGTGTTGTATTACACGGTTACACCTCAAATAGTTATCTGCATTTGGTTATATCTCCTTAGGGGTTTCGTTATAAATACAAAAAATCAGTCTTCTTTTGAAAACTTTCATACAAGAGTTATATAAATTCAGCTATTCAAATCCTAAGGTAGTATTGTACAATGCATAATGATACATTCTTAAATAAAAACTTGTAAATTACATCTTCATTTATTGGCGCAATTGTGAGTTGTAACTTGTAAAGCTTCTTGACAGGTGTCCGTGATTCAGCTCTGAATCTGTTTCATAACGAGGTCATCTTTTCTGATGAAGAGTTTTTTCAGTAAATTGAGACTTTGCCCTGAGCTGAAACTCTGTGAGATGGTGTGCTAATGAAAATTGATAGGTCACGAAAGTCCCCCACATGCCTATCTAGAATCCCAATCTCGAGCTCTTCTCTACAGCCTCTCAAATCACAATGAAAAACGTGTTTGCCTCGACATCAAAGCAGGACATTTATGTGAAATTGAACTCCTGCATAACAAAGTCGTTACATTTTAATTAATAACTATAATTACTCTAAAAGTCTAGCTACAAGTTTGTTCCATGAGTTTACATTGTTCCCCCATTTGCATGTTATTTGAATAAGCGAGCGTAAACTTCGTGATACTCTTCAACGCATAACGGCAATCCAATTACTGGCTTATTTACCCCCCCAAAAAACGTGTCACCATTATTATATTGAAACTGAAATATAACGTAGACGCGTGAATTTCATGAAAATCGTTTCACCACATTAGTTTTTGTACTTTATAAACGCAGCCCCACGTTCTCATCCCTTGACATCTGTGATGAGCACGCACTGGAGCTAAGTGCTCGATAGATTCAGTTCTGAATTGACGACGATGCAACTGGCTCTGTTTTATAGACGTTATAATACGTGTCTGCGGTCCATAATATAGGTGAGATCGAACTGGCGTTTTAACGGGAAGGGAACAGATTACATTCGTGACCTATACTAAATTAAAAAGTATTGGACAACACACTTTTTTAGAGTCCACAACGAGAAATATAATTATGGATTTTCTGTACAAGTTTTTCTTCAAATTCAGCAATATTGAGAAACCTCTAAAAATACAATATTTTTTCGACTAGATTCGATCGTAGAAGAATCTTTATTTTGACATCGATATCCAGTGACCAAGGATGTCGTCTTGAACACCAGGGTTGAGTCACGTGGTCGGCTGTCGCGCGGTGCCCACAATGCACTGCGGGAAACATTTTTAAGATAACAGAGTTCGTGACAGATTTCTCTCTTTTCTTTAACATTTTTAATCGTCAAAGTGTCACTATACACTTTTATGTGATCGTTCCGTTTCTTTGCCACGCCTGACAACTTCATCTCAACGAAGAAGAAAGCAGATTCGCTTTTTTTACTAACGGCACCGAAAATCTTTTCATAGCATCATTACCGGTCCACATTTCAACAATGGCGTCCAACGTGAGCTCCAAATAGCTGAAGTTTACCTTGACAAATCAAGTGAGCAAGAGAGATAATTGCTCCTGAATAACAGGATAAACTGGACCACTCCCTTCGCTTCGTTTTCAGCGACCTTCACGGCTATTGTCTGTGATTTCTCGGTGTCACGTCTTTTGTACGAAACTTTGACGCGTTTTACCGCAACTCTTTTCCGAAAACTCGTACAACAAAACCAGAGTATCAAGTAAAACAACAGTTGAAGAAAACAAACATGTTGAACATGATGCAATATCGTACATACATGCATATTACTGTTATTAACTGTTATTTCATGTCGATGACTCTCCTAGAATCCTCTTGGCTACTTCACGACTATTTGGTACGAGTCCCACGCAAAGAATCGACTTGTGAGTCATTTTGTGTGATCTTCTGCCATTACTTCTGCAATTGTCACATATTTACATACACGATGTACGTGCAAAGCTAAAGGTTGCTCTACCTTAGAAAGTACAAAGAATGCAATCAGTTTTCAGTACGCATTGAAAGTGTATTGAGCTCATGGTACGTGTATTTTTTCAACTGACATTTTGACAGTTATCCCTTTTTGGTTTCGATAAGTCGGTGCTGCTTCTGCTGCTTCTATTCCAGAAATACCACGAGCTTATCAACCAGGATTTGAGTGTAAAGGATTTTTAGACACTTCGACACTTATATATTTGCCAATAATTGGAATACACATATGATATTTGCAAACGGTGTTAGTTAAAAAAGTAAAATGATATAAAGGTCACCTATATAAACATCATCTTTGTATCACAATGGAATTTAGGGAAGAGGCTGCTCACAAGCAACAAGAAATGCTCGTTACTAAGACAATCTTAATTGAAATGGATGTCATATAATAAACCTGGCGCCTCCATCAAAACACTCGACATTGTAGGAATGTATAATTGTCAAAGCTGGCGCCACTCAACGCTTTGTGCATAATAATTAACCGAGTATATGGCGCCTCTATTCGTGTCTCTTGAATATTCCAGTGACCCGGCACCTCCACCACCTACAGGTTCTCTAGTGAATCATGCTCATTAATTCCATTTCCATTCAGTGAAAGAGAAGGTTGATCTATTTGTTAGACAAGTGAAATTAATTCATTGATCTTTTCAATCAGTTGAAACATCGCTTAAAATGTATGCATTGACCTGAAAACGTGCGTATATGAATTTCATACGTTTGAAAGCGAATGAAAACAAGACCGAATGAATTGTTCGGTATTTTTGTTGACCTTATAAGATGGCGTAGAGACAAAGAGAGGAGCATGCGTGTTAGATTCTCAACAATGGGACTCACTTCTCTGGATTGCTATCTCATAGAAAGCCTTGGGGCTGATAATACAATCACTCAATCAAAAAAGATTCCGGAATTGCTTCCGTTTTTCTAGAGGCTATATTATATTGTAGTAGTGAAATGTAGGGTTTCTTTGTTCCTAGGTGAAAAATAGACTTGTTGCTGTGTTTATTTATTGATCATGTTTAGTATTCATTTGATAGAAGTGTATCAAACGTGAATCTTGCGTCGTGATCCTCCCCCCACCCACGACTACTCCCACGCCTTTGGAGACATACCCCAACACTTTGCAAAATAAATTACTGTCTTTACAGAAGACAAAGAAAATGTTCCATACCGAATAGATCAAGCGGCTGTGTATCATAAGTTTGTTCTACATCCGGGACATGGAAAAACTATATCGAAGGCAAGTATTATTTGAGTTGAGTATTGAATAATGTGACGCAAGTATATGACTCGACGGGATCAGAACCTTGGACCTCTGGTTGTGGTCTTGTCGTGACTAAAGAGTGTAGTAAGAGAGACCACCAACACGGATTCGCAAGACAGATTTTTATAAAACAAAATTTACCGAGAATTCTTATTTTGCCGGTCAAGTCAAGAAAATAGAAGTGCAAGTCTTGAATTCTTGGAGAGTTAATTGAATTACCTCTTGTTAGAGTGAATCTCAGTAATCCAAGTTGAGTGCAAGGTACTTGGTTCGAGACTGAGTTTCCATGCAAATAGCCGAAGACTGTTTGATTGCAACAAATACTCGCCTCCCTGTAACAGTGTATAGCATGGCTTGCGTTTCTAGTGCTTCCAAGTACGATTACATCACCTTCTGAGACTTTGCCACGCCGGCGTCGTCGCCTCGGGCAGAAATAACCAGTGCCGGGCTAGCAACAGCTGGAGATGGGTGTGGGCGGGTGATCTCGTGGTAGTTGACAAAGAGAGAGACACGACATGAGCGAGAGCAATAGGATCAGAACTAGGTGCTAGACTATCAAGACATAAGGCTGTGATGTCCAGTTGACATTAATTATGGTTTTATTACATAAAGTGAGGAATAAATGAACAGTCAAATATCAGAATGAGATAACAGATTACCGGGGGTTTGACCTCCTCGCGTAAATGGACTCTGTGTACAACACAGGTCGTAACCTCATCAGCTGTGTGCCTGGAGGCAACACAACACATGCAATTGAATGAATAGCAAATAAGACTGATACAATACAATGATAAATATAACGACAGTGCAATGTTGCTTGCCGAACTGATTCGGACTTTTACTAGTAATTAAAACAACTCGTTACTTACACTTCTTGATATGATGCTCGCCGAACTACTTCGGACATTTACATAAATAGAATTCGTACAGACGACGTTCTAAGATTACTGGACTTACTTAATACAATGTTGAATTTAGATAGGTTTGATGATCCGAAAAGGGTGCCCTTTCCCTGACTGACGACGACCCGCGGAGACAATCCAAGTGTGGCCACACTAGATTGTTATATATAAAATACGTGACAACAAAATACATTATCTTACTTGCACTCGCAAGCAGGTCAGCAGACAACATAATGATTCTGTTTCATAACTCTAGATTGAACCTTAAATAGGGACTGGACGACCAGACCACTACGTTATATCCGCTACAACTCAGCGTTGGTTTCAATCTACATTTATACACTACTCACGCGGCGATGTGAAGTCGACGACGGTCAGCCAGAGAAAGAGAATGAGCTCAGGTCGCCGATCCGCGAACTCGACTATCATTGACCATTGCGCATGACATCTTTTCTGCTCTAGGCGACCCTCCAAATATGGGTACAAATGCCGGCTAATGGTAACGACTTGACGTTGGCGCCAGCGCCGAATTCAAACCGTTACAATTCCCCGTTAACCCCAACAAAAAGAAAATACAATTTTCTTTTTCTTCGAGTTCTGCTTACAAGCTAACTATCATAATAACTACGCAAATCCTTGATGTGCCAGGTTCCGATGTCGCGTCCATCGAGGTCCTTGAGACGGTAGATCAGCGGTGACGTTTTCTTGCTGATCTCGAACGGTCCTTCGTATCGAGGCGCTAGCTTGGCTGCATAGTTGTCGGCAGCGTTGGACAAGTGGAAGTCTCTCTTCAAGACTCGGTCGCCAACATGGAATTCCAGCGGGCGTCGTCGGAGGTTGTATCTCACGGCGTTTTGCTGAGGGCGCGTTTCAAACGAGCGCGAATATCTGTAAAAATAGATTTTAGTCCTTGCATCTTGTCAACATTGTCCGCGACAATAATAATCGCCATATCGATAGCGTCGGTGGTCTATACCACACAAAATTAATTCACGACCAAAGTTAACGGATGCCGGTGTCTAGCCAGTTACTTCGTTCACTGCTGTACGTAGGACACAACCTATTTTCGGCACATTCTTGTCCCATAGCTTATGATTGTCGGTGATGTATGATCTCAGCATACCTAGAACAGTACAATTAGCGCGTTCCGTCGGGTTCGCTTGTGGATGACGTTTGTCGTTGTAGTGAAGAGTACTATGGTAGTCTGGACTCTTGAGCCATCTTCTTCCAAGGAGCTCCTATGAACTCAGGACCATGGTCACAAACTAAGATCTCTGCAGTGTCGTACACTAAGAATACCTCGTCTTCTATCTTCTGCGCCACGAGTTTCGACTTCGCGGATCTCACAGGAAATAGTAGGCTGTATTTCCAAAAATGTGTCCGTCACCATCAAAGTTTTAGATACAGGTCACTGCTGTTTGCAGGCGCTCGCTTAAAGCATGAATTTCTTCTAACGACTCGGCTTCGTCCATGATGAAAAGATTACGTAACAGGGATAAATAATGACTGAACGATACAGCTCACCAGTATGCACGGCGTGTTCACGTAACTCGAAGGTCAAACGTATCTCGAGGTAATCACAGCAAACACAAGCGTCTGAAGGTCGTTGTTGTCCCACGTCGATTTTGGATTTGAGCACCAAAATGCCAACGTTCGGGCTCCACACGTCGCGTCTTGATCACCAGGCCCCACGTTGTGTGCGCCAAAATGCCACGCCGGCGTCGTCGCCTCGGGCAGAAATAACCAGTGCCGGGCTAGCAACAGCTGGAGATGGGTGTGGGCGGGTGATCTCGTGGTAGTTGACAAAGAGAGAGACACGACATGAGCGAGAGCAATAGGATCAGAACTAGGTGCTAGACTATCAAGACATAAGGCTGTGATGTCCAGTTGACATTAATTATGGTTTTATTACATAAAGTGAGGAATAAATGAACAGTCAAATATCAGAATGAGATAACAGATTACCGGGGGTTTGACCTCCTCGCGTAAATGGACTCTGTGTACAACACAGGTCGTAACCTCATCAGCTGTGTGCCTGGAGGCAACACAACACATGCAATTGAATGAATAGCAAATAAGACTGATACAATACAATGATAAATATAACGACAGTGCAATGTTGCTTGCCGAACTGATTCGGACTTTTACTAGTAATTAAAACAACTCGTTACTTACACTTCTTGATATGATGCTCGCCGAACTACTTCGGACATTTACATAAATAGAATTCGTACAGACGACGTTCTAAGATTACTGGACTTACTTAATACAATGTTGAATTTAGATAGGTTTGATGATCCGAAAAGGGTGCCCTTTCCCTGACTGACGACGACCCGCGGAGACAATCCAAGTGTGGCCACACTAGATTGTTATATATAAAATACGTGACAACAAAATACATTATCTTACTTGCACTCGCAAGCAGGTCAGCAGACAACATAATGATTCTGTTTCATAACTCTAGATTGAACCTTAAATAGGGACTGGACGACCAGACCACTACGTTATATCCGCTACAACTCAGCGTTGGTTTCAATCTACATTTATACACTACTCACGCGGCGATGTGAAGTCGACGACGGTCAGCCAGAGAAAGAGAATGAGCTCAGGTCGCCGATCCGCGAACTCGACTATCATTGACCATTGCGCATGACATCTTTTCTGCTCTAGGCGACCCTCCAAATATGGGTACAAATGCCGGCTAATGGTAACGACTTGACGTTGGCGCCAGCGCCGAATTCAAACCGTTACAACTTTTGTCAATTCCAACCATTTATTGAGACTTATCGATCGAAAATCAGATATAGATTGAAGGCGACTTGAGGACTAAACTTTATCTCAAGAGGCGTTGGAACTGGAGGAGATCCAATCTTTTCCCCCTGAAATTGAAGTCCTGAATTCCAGCCGTGCGAAATCGACTGCTGAGACTGTTGAAATTTAGGAATTTCACAAAGAAATAATAGAGTGCCAAACAAATTATGTGAAACATAAATTTTATGCGTGTAAGCATTTTTTAGTCTTTAATCTTTATAGTTTCCGATTTTATAAACTTTAAATACTTGTATTTAATATAAACGGCTTACCACCCTTCAAAATTCTAAACATTTTGGGTAAGTAGTAAGTAAGTAGAAAAACCAATTAAAACAAAAAGTAAAATTGTATTCAATAAAAATTGAATTGATAACATTTTACAAGAATAAAAATAAATACGTAGATTTTGCTGCAATCGACATAATAAGCGTGGACAATTATTTAGACGCCTGTATTGAAATCTCCAATCAGATTACTGTTGCAGCCACCGCCTTTATTGCGTGAACAATGCAAGATCAAGCATCGAAAGAAGGCGGTGGATCAGCCAAATTTTGAC
Source organism: Leuctra nigra (assembly GCA_934045905.1). NCBI lineage: Eukaryota > Metazoa > Arthropoda > Insecta > Plecoptera > Leuctridae > Leuctra > Leuctra nigra. The sequence goes on from OW203762.1 coordinate 37,353,145, forward strand.
TAATGGTTGGATCGTGTCAAAAGATTTGGTAATTGGCATTGGTAAAGAGACATTTTGGTATACGTTTGTGGAACACTTCGGAATCTGTAGATAACCTTGGTAAAGGTGTGCGGAGATCGAACGTTTCGATTTAGATACTTATCTTTACATGGTTTCTTTAATTGATTAAACTATCGAAGATCATACATATTATTATCGATTGATATAAATTATTAACCAACAATCTAATGTACCTATCCTTGACAAGCGCAACAAAATTACAAACAAACAAACTTGAATACAAAAATAGACATCATGAAAATGCTAGGTTTGGGCGTAGACGAAATAATTGCCATCGTCCAAGCTTTGGCATTGGACTTTTGAACATCACTAAGCAAGTTTCATACTTCGGTATTTCCTGCTTTAGATATTTCAAACCAAATAATTTAATTGCATGTACCCTTCTGTGTGCATTAGCATTTTGTTTTCGAAAAGACAAAACGATTTGTACACTGCTGCTCGTTATAGACTTGATCTGGCATCCCACACTGTCCTGCAGCCGCCGATGTCATGCTCGAATAATTTCATCCGATGTTGTCCGCATTCGCGCGGCTGCAGTGATGCATCACAACTCATCACAATGTGGTGTGATCATTCAGCTGCATTCTACAGACAATGAAACGAGATCAGATGTGATCGTAATTAGGATATTTACGAGTGACTCGAGACGGAAAGAGGCAAAAAGTGTGCGGAGCCGTGAAAACAATGAGGTGCTAAGTGTTCCGACGAAAATCTCTGGCGCGATTGATTTTTATCTCGCTACCGGAATATGGTGTTTAGTACAGCATGAGTGGAGCAGACGAGAGGAGTACTTTTTGTGTGTACCATCTTTGTTATTTACGCCCTCAGAAATATAATCAGCCCTTTTTATTCGCATCTGATTTCTGTCGTTTCCTTCAGGAAAGTTTTTGTGACCACTCACTACACCTAATCGATGGGTAAAAGGCACACCACGTAAATACATTCACATAGAATGGATGTACGTTTTGGGGAAAATAGTTTTTTGCAACAACCAATCGAGGATACCATGTCGTGTATCAGGAACACTTCGTGAGTTCTCTCTCTCCGGGTCGAGCCCTAGTACACGTTTTGATTGGTTCAAACAAAAACGGTTTCCCGCAAAAAGCAAATCCGCTTTATGTGCAATTGCCGGCGTACGTACACGTAGGCTATTGTTATACATCATGGGTGTGATTCTTGAGGGTGGGGGTGGGTGGATAGGTTACGTGTCTTTGAAGTTTACATACCCATCGATGTCAAATACTGTCTCAAATGTACTCTAAGTACTATACAAGATTGTACTCACAGGGTCTACAAACAAATTTCTCGACAAACTTAATTTGTGTTATGAATGTGAGTTTTTGGGATTTACAATTTGATGTGCTCATAACGTCGAAATAGGTCACGTGATCAAATCTCATTAGGGCATCGATATGTAAGGTGATCCTCTCCTCTTACATCTACCATCCCAACGACGTCATTAAATCCAATTTACCTTGAAATATCGATCTGCCTTCTCAAATAATTGTTCGCACGAAACTGGGAACTCAATGTAAGTTGAACAAGATGGCACCGATCTGATTACATTGTTGCATATCAACTTCACTCTCATTTAATTAGCTGCAGTTTAGTCAAAGAAACGCTCTGAGTGACTTTATCTTGCTCATCTTATACATTGTTTACAGTGCACTTTTAGTTTTATGCACCTTATATAGCCGTGCGAAACAATACAGAGAAAAAAACAACCGAGACATTCTATGCAAATCAATTCAGACGCATCCAAAAGATTCTTGTCTACCATTGATCAAGACGCCAACCAACTTTCGTATGCATTTGCGATATATATAGACAATAGTCGTGATCGTATTTTAAACTAATACAATCGCAATTTCTTTTATTGCCCTTTTTAGCCGCGCTTCGGTTTCGTATGCACGAAAAGAAGAGCTGTCAGTCGATTTCACGGGCAGTGTTTGATGTTTGTAGAAGCTGACGGCGACGAGTACGATTGATTACATAGAGTTGCGACTTTCTTCTAACAGCACACATCTGATGTAGGAGGAATAATGAATGCCAAGAGAGAGTGCAATCTTGCATTAGTTTCATCTTTCCCATTGTGGTGCTAAACGCTGTGTAAATTAAGAGGTAGCGAAGATTAGTTAATTGATAGTGTTAAAGCAGCTCTGAATAATTAATTCTTCTGACTTGGTAATTTTACGGAAGGAAATAGTCTAGTTTAATGATCCGGACTGAAATAATTAACAAGATTTGCATAATTTGCAGTTTACTGACGGCAATGAACATCCATGCACGAGCGAAAGAACTTAGTTACACATCAAAGGGTCTTTAGGATTGAAATTATGATGTCCTAAAGCATTTTTAATGTTTATATCCATCAATTGAAGAGTTATTTAATACACAACTTTCTTCGCATATCATTATTTCGTTTATTGAGAAGCAATAAAAAAGTCTCACGGTTTCATTATAGATTATATTTTGGCCACCTTCTCATTAGGGACGGAATCCCTTCAATCATGACGTTTCCCAATTTGCTTTTCGGTTTTCCCATTTTCAATATCTTCTTTACGTCTTCGTTGTTGATATTTTAATGAGTTTCTTTGACTGGATAAATCAAGCGAGATTCGAAGTTCTAGCAACAAGGCGACGACCATGAAAGCGTTATGATGATGTTACATTGTCATCGCCTGTTAGACACACGTCCGACACGTCTACTGCACGTCCACTTTCTTCATCACGTCCCATCTCGGAGGGTCAATGCATTTGTGGTGAGTTTCCTCCTCCACCACTTCCCATGTTCAACCAAGACAAAGTTTGTTACTCTCTCAATCTCGACCTTCACTGCACACTCAATTTAGACAACTAAAAGGGAACAAATTGAACTTTCATGAAAGCAAAATAATTCTTGTGTGTTTGGTCTCGTTAGTGAGGCTGCCTCTCAATTGAACACAAAGCGTTATTGATGATGGTGATTGCAGTTTCCTAGTTCAGTTTCGTTTCATCAACGCAATCACAAAGAGGCTCCATCCCCCCCCCCCCCCGAACCACACCCCCTGCTTCTTGTTAGTGGTATTTCATTCAAGCAGCGAGCAACCAATATTATTGGTGTTGTACCAGAAATCCATCCGTGGATATATGCCTGGACTTCTGACATCTTTGTATAACGAAAAGCGAATTTCCTTCACTGACAGCTAAGGCTCTCGCCCACTCCGTTCCAACCTGTGATTGAAGTTTTTTCTTCTCGACGTTTTGCCGTCATTACCTACTTCTGTGTATCTGAAATCGATTGGTCAACCGTTACGAACTTTTTGTATGGCTCCTCTGGGAGATGTCGGTAAATTTGAGACCTGAAAGTGATTTGAGTTGCTCTTTACATCAATCAAGAGGCCGAGGGAGTTGGCAAGTGGTTTGTTGGTCAGAAATTCTGCGTGTAGTTTGCTGTCAAAGCTGCTGGGGTAGTTCCAGTAATTCGTTTTTGAAAATAGTTTCTTAACAACCTGACAAATTACTAATCATTTTTACCTAACTTGCAATAGATAATGCACACTGTGTTTTTTTTATCATCTCATGAAGGTTTAATACGTTAATCAAACATGACCTTTAGTAAATGAGCTAATAGCTGTAATTTCATGTTACACTACAAACACAGCTCTGTTAATATTGACACACACAACTCCCTGCAGACCTGGTCAGTGCTCAACCACAGGTTTGATAACCCTGTCTACCTTCATAATCATAGCAATGTCTACTCTAGTATCTTTGGTCTGCTCTGCTCTCTAATAAACTCACATGCCCCCCCCCCCCCCTCACCCCCCGAGAATGCAAACTAATCGGACACACAAATGAAAACTAGAATACAATTTCACTTCTGATCATTGTTCTAATACGTTTGTCATCTTGATACTTGATATGTAGAGTACCTAGATCAACACAGGTGTTTAGCTGATGTAGGAAGGAGTTATGATGTAAATATCAAGCCACGAACGAGCTCGTTGCGAACGAGTAGTGCTTAATTTGCTTTCTCGAATGTAGACGTCAATATTATTGTGAATGTGTGTGTGGGAAGGCGAATGAAACGAGGTTTCACTACGCTGTCTTTTTTCTCTTGTGTTGGTATCAACTCTCATCAGCTAATACGATCAATTAAAAGTGAACTAACATCGTTATTTCTCAGAATTGAATTAGATGAAATCGAAGCACTCTGTTTTGCTTCACTTCGTCACGTGATAATTAGAATTAGGGGAGTTTAATGGAATTGAGATTAAGTCTGCACCACATTTCTCGGCGTATTTCGAGAGAACTGCAAACTGTTCTATTAGGTTTAACAATTAAGTATAATTGACAGGTTCAAATTACCCGCTACGTAGAGCCATTTTAGAGAATAAATATCTGTTTTAAATCTGTGCCAACTTTTCAGGCTACTAACTTTCTGAGGGTTATACAAATATTGTAATAATACTATTATGATTGGTTTCCGATTGAATTGTGTGCATTTTAAATAACTAGTTATAAAAATGATCTGCTCATACGGAGTCAAATACGAGATGAATTATGATGATATTAATTGCCATAATGAATTAATTATCCTGCTCAATTATGACATGCACTCCATGCTTACAATACGCACACTGTTCACAATGTTGACGGAACACAATACGAAACTATTTCGATACCCAAATAAACGGCACCGTGCAAAAATAATTGCTATTTTTTAAATAGCAACATCTTAAGCCCCGGTATTTCCAAAGTTAAATTTGCTGGATTAACTAACTTTTGGATTAAATTCAACTGTTTCAATCATTTTGAGGAATCTGATTGGCTGTGCCACCAATTTAGTCCAATATTTAGTTAATCCGGCTCAGATTAACTTTGGTAATACCGGCCCTATCAAAACATCAAAACAAAACATCTTAATCCTAACATCTTTACATTTAATGTAAAATTAAAGCATTTTCACGAGGATTTTATAAATTTTAAATACTATTCAAGTTTTGAAAGTTCTGAAATAGGTACAACATTATTATATCCAACATTTTGTGGATGCGAGGCAAGAAGTCTGTACCTCCAACTAATTGTTTTATCCCTTTCTTTCAGCGTATTTACTTTATTTTATGAACAAGAAATACCATTCAATGAAAATGCTTGATTGTATTCTTTTGAATGTAATCTTTCAGACTGAATTAAACAATCTTAAATCAGAACAATGCTTGTTCTATATCAAACATGGTTCCTCAGCCGAGTCTGACAAATAATTATACTTTCTTGACGATTTTAGAATCAGTTTTCACTACGAAATTGGTTGCGAAATTCAGTTTTCTTTTAAAATGTAAATTCCGCCTTCCTGCTTCCGAATACCTGTGGAGAAAAGTGTTATACATTCTTCTGCGAGACAAGAGTGATGCCAGACGTGCTCAGTGAAAGACTGTTTCTGTACCAATATTTAATCGGTGCGCGATTAATCCTCGATCTGACGAGTGGCTGACTTTCGCAAGTTTTGCCGAGTGCACCCGACGTGGCCTCGATACGTCATTTCGTGATCGTGTTGATGCCAATCTGTACCACCATTATTTACCTTCATTTCGAACAGTTTTTAATTCATCATGTGGTGATTATTTGCTTCAGAAGGTTTGTGGACAATTTGGTAATTGCTGTATAAATTGAAAGTCAGAATAAGAACTATATCTCAGTTGTGGAGATGACATTCATAAAAACATTGTTCATAAAGAGAGATTTTATTGAATTCAAACTTTTTCATTCGTCTTATCAACGAAAGTGAACAAAGATGATGGTTATTAAAAATAATTGGTATTGATTTTGTACTAACTTTCAAATAAAGTAGAAAAACGGTGGGATGCAAACGAGGTCATTGATCAAATCGGTAAAAAGTTCGGTTTTCTCGTCTCATCAAAATCAAACAGCGCCTTTGACTCAAACAACGAAACTTGTGCTTTCGTTTGATTAAATTCGAACGTATTCATGTATCGATGGTTTGGTTCCCAAGTGTCACCCATGTCGACGTGGTTGCTACACGCTCGGATTGTTTAACTTCCATGCTTGAGTCGTCGGAAGTTGAGAAGAGGAACGTGCGTAAAACCTTCGCTTCCTTCCCATTGTCATCGCGCCGAGTGTTTAACGTAGACATCAATTACGTACTCACGACGTGCGTGAACACTTCCTGATAATCGGCTTTTCTTTCCTGCCGCGGCTCGCTGCATCAAGACGTGAACAGAGAAAACTTCATTTTACATAACGCATTACTTACTGTGAATGATGGTCCAGTCCATACTTATACATAGTTGTAAGCGGCTTATACAGCGGCTATGTAGCGGCTTAGCCTTAATTAGTTCATTCATAATTACTAAGACATACCTGCATTTACAACTTTGACGTATGGCTATATGAGGCAATGTATCATGGAAGACTGATGTAAAAGCCTCACTTCCTTGAAAATCTGAATTAAGCTGATAAGGCCACGACGTTCTGTCTAGAATCCAGGTAATTGATTGGACGTTGCCGTGCACAAACATTCTTTTGTTCTTATCAGTTAAGTAATTAAAAGTTGTATACAACGTTCCATTCTCGATTCAGTAATAATTCCCAACGTTTCGAACGTCTGTTAAATAGACAACAGCGTCTATTTGCACGTGTTATTTGTGATTTCCCAACGAATCAAAACAATGTCAACATGATCGAACATGAAAACACTTTGTTAATTAACAGCGAAATTGTGTTCAATAAAGCTGTCGTGATAATTAGAGTCGTGTGCTCGACAAGGAGTAATTGTTTACTGAACTGAACAGTATGATGTTCACTGCGTCGGCTACAGACAGCTATTTTGTCTTCACTTTGAGATGAAAAGTCGCAGTAATTGACACTTTGTCTCTTCCTTCCAGGTCAACAGTTCTACTTCGCGAACCCTCAACAGACTCGGTTTCTGCCGAGCTACACACAACAGCAACAGCAACAGCAGTTCCCCGAATATTTCCGAGCGGCTCCTTCGGCTCAGGCGCCGACTGCGTACTCCCCTTTCCGACGCGTTCCCTCAGCCCCCGACGATCTCCACACCTCCGATGCTCCCCCACGAATCCCCTTTCAGTTCCCTCCCTTCCCGCAGCAGTCCCCGGCTTCGGCGTTCCGCTTCCCCAGTAACGAGTACAACAACAACTACCAGCCAGTGTCGTCGGCGCACTTCAACTCCTACTCTGGGAACGTCTCTCCTGTGAGGTCAACACAACGCCCGCTGGATGGCAGAACAGCGTTCCAGTCTCAAGCGCAGCGTCCCTTTGAGCCTCAGTACTCGGAGTTTCCGAAGCAATCTGGCGCCAATCGCCTCCAACAATCGGAGTTCCAGCCGCTGCCGACACAAGCCACTCGACCTCGCGTCCAAACCTTCGACCAGATCACGCTGAACCCGTCTACTCCGCGAGATCCTACCAACCTCCGCCTCCTACAGTCATTCCACCGACCCGCGGGTCTGGACGATCAGTTCCCCCCTCCTAGTCAACAACGCCGACCTCCTTCACGCTTCGACGTTAACCATCCCGACTCCCGGGGTCCGCAGACCTTCAGGAACGAGTTCCCGGTGCACGATGACACGTCTGGCAGCACTCTCGTCGACCAGAACCTGGCAGTCGAGGACAACACGACTAACGAGCCGCACTCGAAGCAGGCGTCACAGTCGACGAGCACCACGGCTCGAACTCGAGACCAGCAGAGGAAAGCAGACGCGAGTTTGCGACGCAAGCCAGGCACTCGCGCCCAGCCGGGTTCGAAGAGCAACTTCCTGTCGGCTCAAACCTCTCGCCCACGAGGTGATGAGCCTGAAATCAACGTGAAGAACACCAGCAACCAGTCGGAGGACGGCGGCGAACAGTCTCAGAGGTTCCGGGGGAAGAATCGTCCTTCCGCGACAAGAGAACCTCCACGGTTCCGCAGCAGATTTGTTTCTTCTACGACAACTGAAGCCCCTACCAAAATTCGACATACTGTTCGACCAACTAAAGGACATTTCGTTCCCCGCCGACCTGTGACGATCACCACGGAGCGTCAAGTCGATGTGAAGATACCTCTCGAAGCGTCGGCCGAGGAAGAGCAAGCCGAAGAGTACGCCGACAACGTCAGCAGCAGCTACGAGGAGCAGAACCTCCCGGCAGAGACCGACACTAGCGAGAGAAGTCTCTCAGACAAGCCACACTCTTCCGAGGAGGCGACCACCGCGCCGGGAGAGAGCGAAGAAGGCGCCACTGACTTAACCGATGACCTCACGACGTCTCTAGAAGAACACAATGACGACGAGCACTACGATGAGTCTGAGGAAGTCGACGAACATTCACAGTCCGACGATCCAACTGGCGCTGAGGTGCATTCCGGAGAGCAGCTGGAGAACCACGCTGCCAAGAATCACACGTTCGACGTGCTCACCATGAACCGCGGCGGCCACACTCTCGTCAGAGAGGACAACTTCAAGGGGTTCGTGGATAGCGCTCTGATCGACGCTACGGACACGCCTCTTGATGGCGTCCACCGCCACGAAGATCACGTGTCGATCGTGACGACCAAGAGCAAGAGTAGGATAGAGACGTCGACGCCTGCCGCCAGCGAGGAGACGCTCTCGACGCCGTTGTCCTTGTCATCGACGTCGATCCCTGACAGTATGAATCATCCGACGGAGAGTTGGGTGATCGTGGCGTCGGTGCAGACGAGTCGCAGCGTGTCCGGTGCTCGTTTCCTGCCCTCCAGCGCGGTGAAGCAAGAGGAGAGACCGCAGTCGCTGTCAGGGAAGGCGGTGAACGATCTGACGGGCGAGGACGAGGAACATGCGAAGAAGAAGTTGGAAGGTTCAGCTGCGACACTCCATGCACAAGCAGGCAACGTAACGGGGAGTGTCAACAACTCCACGGCAGTCACGTCCCCGTCGACCGAGAGCATAATCGACAAGCTGGACCGCGTTCAGTCAGAGTTGTCCAGCGCCATATTGACGGGATTCCGAGGAGGAGATCAACTGGAGGTGTTGACCGAGATGTCGGACAAGCCCGGGGAAATGGATGACACGACAACATCGCCTCCGACAACGTCAACAACACAGACTACTACTACTACGACGACGACGTCAACAACGACGACTCCGACTCCGTCATTCATAAGTCCCGTCTTCATCCGTAAGTTCTCGCCGCACACAAGCCGTCCCAAGACGACGCACAGTCCAAAGAAGTTGTCGGCGTTGTTGGCCGAGAGTCAGGAAGACGATTTAGCCGGACTTCTGCCTCCTGGTTTCAAACCTCGGTTCTCTGCTGGACGACGGACAACGACGAGTTCGCCTGGAGAGAGCCACGAGGAGATGCAGGGCGATCAGGCGCACAAGGCCCCGGCCGTCGCGAGCGGCAGATCGTCAGGGTTGACCAACAAGAACGCGATCAAGGTCCAGGACATCAGCGCGTTACTTCCGCCAGGGTACAAACCACCAGCAGAAGAAGAAACTACTCCGGCTGACGTCCCGCCGGCGATCGAAGCGTTGTTGGGAAAATTAAAGTTCAAAGAACTCGCCGTTCCTGATCTTTTACCTCCAGGATTTGTGCCCGAGAAAGAAACGACCGAGAAGACTCCTAAAGCCAGTCCGATTGACATAAGCTCTCTTCTACCTCCCGGATATGTTCCACCGGAAGAAGGTGAGAAGTCTGGAGTGAAACCTAAGCCCGCATCTGTCGACATCAGTGCCCTGTTGCCTCCTGGCTATGTGCCTGGAGCAGAGGAGCCAGACTCCAAAGAGTCGAGTAAACCTGCGTCCGTGGACATCAGTTCCCTGCTGCCTCCAGGATACAAGCTGTCTGAAGCCACCACCAAGAAGCCGGGACTTCTGAACCAGGCTGTTCCCGTGGATGTGAGCGCGTTCTTGCCGCCTGGATTCAAGCCGGATGATAAGCCGTCCGAGCCAGAGTCCACCAGTGCACCGACGACGCCGACAGGAGGCAGCTTCAAGGTCGTCTTCCCGAGTCGTCCTGGCGTCAAGAAGCCGACGGCGAGGACGACGACCACGGAGAGATCGGCGGAGGCGCCGAACCCGCAGCAGCCGAAAATCAGCAAGGGATGGCCAATCAGGTAAATTTTATGAACAATATTTTGCAATACAGGTAAGAATTACATAGAATCCTCGATCAATATCACTATTTAGTATGCACCTCAATATTTCTTACTTACGGGTTGAGTTGCATTTATTGTGGTGACATGACATTAATATCTCTTATAAATTCTTGTTGATATACTCAATACATATCTCGCTCTTCAAGTTTCTTTCACTATCAATTCATGCGACTGTTGCTGGGTTTTATTGCAAGTGATCTCTCTTTGCTCGTAAATCTATAGCCTGAGAAGAAATGATTTGTTTCGAATGTGAGAGATTATAAGGGGGTTAGCTATGCATATTATTGGCATCAATTCACTGCCTTGCTTTGATCGATGTAATTAATTTAGAAGGTGTATGTGCCAGGGAGATGTTTTCTTTTCAGAAAACTGAGATGCTGGAAAATATCATTTTATATTTTGAGAGTTTTTCAATAAAGACATACACAATAAAGACAAACATATCATTTGATGAGCAAAATTGTTTGATGAAGTTTGGAGATTTTTTAAAAATAATTTATCCATGATGATGACGTATTAATTGATGTTCTCTCTTCTAGGGCTACAACTCTGTTCACCGGCTGGCCAACTGTCCCAACGACGCCCATCTCCGCGGAGAAACTGCTGGAGATAGCTCGCACCTCGACGACGAGCACCACGACAACCACTACGACCACAACTACGACCACTACCACCACGACGCCTCGACCGACGACGCCCGGCGTGTGCGGCTCCGACTGCGTGCTCGGTGCCACTGTCAAGCTGGTCAGCGGGGCTCGGTGGGTTCCCGAGCTCCTCGATCACAATACCAAGGAGTATCAGTACTTGGCCAATCAGGTGGAGCAGCAGGTCAGTTGCATTCTACTCTTACATGGTGCAAAGTCCAAAGCAGTCCAAAAAAAATTAAAAATATTCACATCTCTGGTCTTTGTGCAATTTGAAAATAATCACAGAATAAATTCACTACTCCCGGGGAAAAGGCGGGTAAGTTACAAAAGTGAATTGTTCAGGAGAGCAAATACAAAATATTTTGACTTAACTCATTCTGCACGGTAGGTATGTCTAACTAAGAAGAAGCAGGTATGTTATTGTCATGGCATAATTTCAAAGCTTAATATAATTGCACTATGAAATGTGTGCATTAGTAGAGAACTTAATTAGGTGTTTATAACGTTGCATTTAGCACACATTTAAAACACAATTATAATAAAATACAATTTATTCATGGAGTTACTTATTTTAACCTGGGAAAAAGGAGTTAAGTTGCTGACTTGTCTGCTTGTTCCCCGTAGACATTTGATTATTTTCAACTGTCTGGTTACGCGCAAAACCAATTTTCAATAGGAATAAATTGTCTGATGTACCTGATTTTACTCTAAATGAAAAATATGAGTTCACTTTATAGGAAAAGTGACTTAACTCATTTTGACCAAAAATTGACTTACCCGCTTATTCCCCAGGAGTAGTGAATTATGCACACTGCTGATTATTTAATTGATATTTATTTGTATTAATGAATATTGTTTATTTTTTCAGCTTGAAGCTGTATACAGCAACTCCAACGAGCTCAGCCAATGGTACAAGAAAATACGAATCGACTCATTCAGGTATGAAGAGAACGTCTCTCTACTCGCATACCTTACACTTTTATCAGTGGAATTAGGACAATGATGCTGTGTTTTGTCACTTCATTATTGTGAGAATATTTGTCTTTAAAAAAAAATTATGTCTTCCTAGTAAATTGTAACTGATTTACAAAATCAACCCAAACTAAAATTTAATGAAAATCCTCTACGCCAGCCATTAATTAGGACTAAAACAATTTTGATTACAAAAATTAAATATCATTTAATATTTGTTTACATTTTCAGTGAGGGAAGTGTACTGGTTGATTACTTTGTTGAACTGAATGAACGAGTGGAAAATGTGGATACGCAAGAGATCAAGAAACTCTTCCACGAAAGTCTAGTTCAAACGGGCAGCGACACAAAATCAGTGGATAACGAGACAATTGGGGAGAATATGCTCAGACTTGGCACATTCGCTGTTGATCCAACATTCACAGATTTTATTGGTAAGCAAAATAATATTTCTATTATTTAAAATAATATTATTTTTCTTTCTTTTTCTGACCGAGCAAAACTTTTTTGTAATTTTTTAAAATATTTTGTCCACTCCACTAATTAATTAATACACATTGACATTCTCTTCCAGTGCACAAGGTGCATCAAGTCTACCCCACCGTGGGCTTTGCTGAAGAAGATTTGTTCTTGCCCCAATGGGCCATTGCTGGGATCGTGATCGGCTTAGCGTCTCTGCTCTTTGTCATCATATTTGGTGTCATTGTGGTGAGTACGATTGTCATATAAACTCATGTATAGAGTGCAATCATAGGTGCAAAGAACCTACAAATTAGTTTCGAGCATTGTATCAAGTTGTTATAACTTAACCAGGGATTGGTTTAATGTTGGTTCTGATTCTGGGTCAAAAAAAATAAAACAATGGTTCCAGTTCCATTTGGGTTCCATTCGGTTCCATACAATTCAAACTGGTATTTGTTAAATCACTATGGTTAAATCAACTTTTTGGACATTTTTGATACAGTAGATTTCAAAACTGTAATTACAGTGATTCATTTTACTTTTTAGAAAAGCTGCAAATTGCAACTTCTAGTCTCTTAGACTAATTCTATGGTACATTTTGGAAGACATTAAAATAAAAAGTCAAAATAACAATTAATTCTATATTTTGGAGTTTTTAATCTTTTAACAATAATTTCTGGGAGTGTTGGTTGCTTCTTATTAGGTAGTGGAGAGTAACATAAATGTTTTCTTGTTAGTTGGTAAATCGGCACAAGAACAACCACAAGCGGCATCCGACGCCGCTGACGGAAGACATGCTCAATGAGCTGAACAAGAACCATATGGGTGGTTTAGAAAACTATGGAGCCGAGGATCTTTACAACATGGAGGACGTGTGGAACGACAAACCATACGACAAGCCACCAAAGAAGGTAAATAGTTTTCCAGTGACTACTCTCATTTTCAGAAGAAACGATTTGACGTTATGGTTTTTCTGCACTGATCTCCATGTATTTCCACTTTGTTTGAAAGTTTTGTACTTCGAAGTGTACGTCCACTTTGTTCTACTACATTCTACCTGTAGAATGTTTTAAAATTATTTATTTATTTTTGCCATTTCAAACACTCAACAATGATATTATGGCACACGATTTTTTAGGACTTATTACGTAAATTGTAGAGGAGTATACAATAGCCGTTTCAGCATAATGAAGAAAAATGTATACACAATTTGTCCCATTCCAAAATATAAATATTTAATTTTAACTTTACGAAATAAATTAATTACAGAAACTTGGGATAAAATAGCAGAACTGGTTTAGAACACTTTTCAGGATTTTTTTCTAATTGCAAATAATTTTCAGCGCTCATCAGCTTCGCTCCAGGATAACAGCATGTCTAACCTATATGACAGCTGGCGGTCTGAATGGAATGGCCACTACTACAATGCGTACTACGGTAACGGCAGCAGTAGCGGTGGCGGCGGAGGCAGTGGAGGTGGAGGAGGCAGCACCAGCGGTTACGCACGGCGACGTTCAGACTATGACACTAACTTTTAGAAAAGCTCTCTATGTTTTATATTTAACTTATAATTTATCAAGCAATGGAGAAAATTTTCCTGGAACTAGTCTCCTGTATCCATTCCATCTTGCGAGGAAATCTCTATTTATCCAGTAACCGTTGTTTTTTTTAGTACATTATTGTCACAGCAGATAGTTCTCAATGCACAGTAGTTAGTTACTGTATCTTAAGACTTTTCTTTCTTACTTATCTCTGTTCAATTATAGCTGTTCTTCTATATAATAATGTTTAGAAGTGGACATCAGGGTCGGTTTGTTGCCAGCCAATTTTTATAGTAAAAACAATGGTTATGATGCCATATTATATGACTCTACATTGCTTGATCTAGTCACCTATACTCATTTTAAATGTTGTCACTTGTTAGCTTCCCTTTGACTGGTGTCAATTTTATAGTTCGAGGAAAACTGTGATAAAAGTATGGAAAGAGAGCATCCATTTTTTTCAAGAAATAAGAGGAACGTTTCACTACTGCATAACTCTTAGCATGGATTTCTGACTGCTAGATAAATTTTTACTGTCAATTTCTATTATTTGTATTTAGTTTAGTACATACATTACCCAATACAACCGAAATGAATCGGTTTGCTGAAAACTGTCAGAATTCAACCGTAGGAATTTCTTTGTTAGTGAAACAAAATGTTCCTTATAATTACGTAGGTATATAAAATAGTACTTATTAGAACTTGAATAGTAATACCATTTGTCCACTAACATTTGTATTTTGTAATGTAATCTGACGAGGACTGAAGTCACATATCTGACCATTTACTCCTTGACCATGTTGTACCTACATTTGCACATCAATTCCCATTACACACTGAAAATCCTTCAGTTATTCATATTGTACATCGGCGACCATTATAAATTGTATGCTAATAGATAAGAATATATAGAAATCAGGGCTTTTGCTTTGAATGTATGTTTAAAAAAGAATTAATGAGTGCATGTTACAGTAGGCAAGTTACTAAATATTAAATTTTGTGTATTTGCCTGTATTATTGTTATTTTACTTACTAAAGATATCAAGCAAGCATACATGTAATATATTGTGTGTGTACTACTTAAATGTATTGGTTAAGAATTTATGTATGAAATTAATTTAGTTTGCAAGTAGAATTGACAAGAATGTGAAATAGCTGATCAGTAGGTAGCAATATGATGTAAACGAAAATGGAGCTTAGATTGGTATTTTGAAAAAGAATAGGAAGTGATGACAAATTACGTACATATTGAAACAACAACTTTATTTTGTAACAAGTATTTTATGAATAATCCGAGAGACGTTCAGATTAATGATAGGTATTCATATAAAATGTATATTCTATACTGTAGGTACCTACTCAATTATAATGGATGATAAAATGTGACAACTGTTTAATTATAGATGTATATTATACCAAATAGGTATGTGAAAATACACTAATTAAATAAATTAAATGATCAACTAGTTGTTTTACTAAATGCCAAGATGAAGTTGAAAAAGTAAATTTTGGGAGGGACATCCAGCAAATGCAGATTTTCTCATTTGTTTTGGTGGTTTGACCATCCAAGAAAATTAAATATGGCCTACATTTTCTAAAAATACAAATTGAGAAGTTGAGAACTGCTACTACTCTTTACTCTTTCTACTATTCTTGCTCTTCATTTGTCTCATTACAGGCAAATGAGTTTGTCTACGTATTGCACTCTTTCCCTGCATGTATGGTTGGAGTAAATCTGGTATCTTTACCTCACCGTTTGCCATTTGATGTGTCTCGAGCAATGCAATGAGCATACGTGGAATGGCGCAAGCTGTACCGTTGATCGTATGCACATGAACCAACTGATCAGAGTCGCTCGGGGCGTATTTGATGTTCAGCCTCCGAGCTTGATAGTCCGTACAGTCACTGCAGCTGGATATCTCACCATACATCTGTCGCCCTGGTAGCCAAGCTTCAATGTCATATTTTCGATAAGCGGGAGCGCCAAGTTCGTGAGGAGGCATGTCCAATGTTTGAAAGTGAAGACCAAGTGATGCAAACCCTTCTTCTTGAATTACACGAAATTCTTCAAGTAGCTGTGCTGATGTATTCCGGCATGTCACTCCAAACATTTCTACCTTAGTGAATTGATGAACCCTGAATTATAACAACAAAAGAAACATACACATACAATTTCATTTATAACATATTTCATTAGAAACCTTAGCTTCTTTGCTCTACCTTACCTGTAAATGCCCTTCTCCTCTGCCAAACTGGACGTTTCAGCGCGATAGCATCGACTAACAGCTGCTAATTTTAGAGGTAAATCTTTGGGTTTAAAAACTCGATTCATGAGAAAGCCAGCAAGGGCCATCTCTGATGTTCCGGATAGACATAGATCTTCTCCATAATGTTGGGGATCTAATTTGTAAACCTGTAAAGAGGGGAAAAAAATATTATTCTAGATTAATATTTTGTAATCTTTTGTATTATTGTGGAAGGTGTAGGAAAGGGGTGAGTGAGAGCAGTGACAAGGAAGATTGTGGAAGGACTGATAGATATGGATTGAGGGACATAGTGGAGACGCTAGAAGAAGATGCCCCCCCGATATTGTGTTAGGATCTACACCCGATAAGGTGTAGGAAAGGGGTGAGTGAGAGCAGTGACAAGGAAGATTGTGGAAGGACTGATAGATATGGATTGAGGGACATAGTGGAGACGCTAGAAGAAGATGCCCCCCCGATATTGTGTTGGAAACGGGCGACATAATATCTGGATTGGTAAGGTAACTATATTGGGTATGCAAGTAGATCCTAGTACCCTTTGGTAGGTACACTCGACAATTCATATTAAAACGGTATTTGAACAAAACAGATTGGCTGCTGGTCAGGTTCATTGACAATCAATCCATGTTATTATCAATGAAATCAGAGCTCACCTACTAGAGGTAGATGACGAGAAAGTATAGACTTCATCAGATGATGCCATCACATTTTTTTCAGACAATCCATTTCTTTCAAATACCGTTTTATGAATTGTCGAGTGTACCTACATTCAGCAACGGACCGTTTCAGAAGCGAAATGTTTCATGTAGGAGTAGGCCTAAAGCATGCGCGTCAACGAAATGTTGGAAAATTTTAAGAGATGTGACTGAACGACGCCATGTAGGTAGGTATGTAGTTTTAAGATTTTAGTAAAATCTTCAGTAAAAAAATATAAATAATTTTAGGAACTGAACTCAGGGAATAAAACGAGTGCCAATGAATTCAATGTAGATTTCAGACCGATTTCAGTAGCTTCCAGTCCAGTACCGAGGCAGTACAAAATGAAAGATTTGGGGACCATAGGTACAGTGGCGGCAATATGATCGTTGCACTCTGCCTCTCTCCGACTCATATCATAAACATGTTTTTATATGGAGCAGAGAGAGATAGAGTACAAACAACATAATGCCGCCAGTGTACATACCAAACTAATAGGACCTCTAGGTAGTACCCAATTTGACACCGACAAAACAAAAAATGATTGCACAATAAACCTGACTGACTGAAAAGTGAAAACTAGATAGCCCCATTTGTAATAGCTGTGAGCAGGGTTGGGTAGTAACTTAACAAAAGTAACGCGTTACCGGTAACGCGTTACTTTTTCAGTAACTTTTATGGTAACTCAATACTTTTTAAACCTGGTAACTTAATTACGCCTAAGTTCCTTTTTCTACGGGAACTTTTTGATATTTAAAAGTTACCAAGAAAGTTACTTTAGACCACGTTTTATATGCCTTCTATCCTGAGAGAAAACTTGACATTGTAAACCAAACATTTTACCTGTAGGTATCTAAATTTAGCACGCATCAAATCATTTCATTTCCTGCCTACCTGAGTACGCGCGACCCTAACCAACCCTTCCCCTTTCGTCTTAGCTTGATCTACATGCGAAATGAAATGGTCATCTATTGGTTCACCCCCCCCCCCCCCCCCCCCCCCCGCGCATTGATACATCACCAGTCCAAATAATGTCAAGTGGTTACTGCCACCCCCGTTGTCAAGTTTTCCCTCAAAATTATCAATTTTTATCAGAGTAACTTTCATAGTAACTTTCATAGAAAATGTAACTTTCAGTTACCTATATTTTCTCAGTAACTTTAACTTTAACTAGTTACTATTTTGGAGAAAGTAACGTAACTTTCTAAAGTTACTTTATTTTTGGTAACTTACCCAACCCTGGCTGTGAGCTCATAATTTCAATGAATACATACCAAAAAAACATTGATTGTTTTGTTACAGAACCTGACAACAAGCAGTCATTCAAATTTGTTCACCGATTTAGTTGTGGTAGGTAATTTGCAGACTTGGGTAAATTACTTTTTAAAAGTAGTGAGATTATATTACTTATTACTTGGACCAAAATGTAATAAAATTACTGGTAAATTACTACTTCAGAAATGTAATGAAATTACTTTACTTTTTACAATAAAAAGTAGTGAAATTACTCTCAAAAATTACTTTTTCTAGAAATGTTTAACCAAAGGGTAAATTATTGGAAGGGGATACAAATAAGAATGTTTAAGAAGTCACAATAAGAGTCCGTTTGACAATTTTTTACTATTATTGTGTACTTTGTGTGATTTGCGTAGTGGAAATTCAAAAAAAAGCCTGGTGAGTGCTGTCATCTGTCCATATTTTTGAAAATTGCATACAAGTGGGAAAATGTGGGCGAGTCTCACGGTAACGCGTTACAAACGTCAAATTACTCTGATAAAAGTAGTGAGATTATATTACTTATTACTTGGAAAAAAATGTAATGAAATTACTGGCTCGTTACCCAAAAAAGTAATTTCGTTACAGTAACGCGTTACTTTCGTTACGTTACTACCCAAGTCTGGTAATTTGTTAATTACATGCCATTTTTTACATTTTAAATTATTTTTGATATCTTATTTAAATAAACTGTACGTATTTAGGTAGTACTATGTCAATTACCTGTGTGCGTTCACCTTTAGTGCTCATTCCACATCCTTCAATAACACTGCTGTGCAAGATATCAGGAACGGATATAAGTGTGAAGTTTCTCTGCAGCAATCTTTGGACGTAGTACTGAATAAGCGCTTGTTCCAGGTCAGCTAAGTCACCCATCAAATAATAACTTCTATGTCCACTAAGGTTCCCGAGATTATCAGTTCGTAGTAAATGCAAGTTTTTAGTAATTTCACCTAGTTCTTTTGGTTTGAATTCAAACTGTTGCTTAGTTCCAACAACATTGAGAATGTGTGGGGTTTCACCTGAAGCTTTAGACGAGCTGCAAGATTTATTTGGTATGCGAATGGCTTCATTGTTGAATTCCTTGAGACATCTATTATATTCTTTTACATCACCCAAATGTCTTGAATCTACTACTTTCTTATACAGTAAATGCACAAGATTAATGTCACCTACACCTTTTCTAGCTTTAATATTGTTCTCTATTTCGCATTTATTTTTTTCATTACATAAATACTGAATATCAAGCTCTGGCTGTGGCACAAGTTCATAATCTCCCGCCTGTGAAGAGCTGCGAAGTGAATAATTTGCCTGCTGAATACATTTCCGCAACAAATTTAACCTTTCGCGTAACTTATTCATTGATATGCGGGAAAAATTATTTCTTGACTAAGTTGAATACACATAATATGTGACTAGTAATTATAGAATATTACGAGGAAGTAAATACACAATTTATATGGAAGATCAGGCCCAATGTCTGAATATCGCCTGTTTGTATTGTATTGTACCTATAATTTCAATGCAAATAAAGACACATAATAATAATAATAACAATTAAATAGAAAACTATTTTATTCAACACATAACCGCAAAGTAGATTTCGAATCCATCTTGAATTTTCACTGCCTTCTTGAAACTTTGTTACTGTCTGTCACCCCCACGGTCCACCACCGGCTGCCGAGTGCCGAGTGCCGCTTTTTTACCTTTGATTGGGGGGTATACTAGTGTTTTTGTGCATAAAAACTAATTTTATTAACAATGTAAGCCACATTTTTGCTAATACACCTTACAATAGTGTATTTTTAATATGTAAATTGATATCTGTAATTTCCGTTTCTTTGTTGTGATTGATTTAAATGAAGTTAGGTTATGTAACATAGACCTGAGTTTGTAGGTAGGTCCCTACCTAGGTATCTACCTACTACACCTAGGTTAGGTGGCTAGGATGATAGTTATAGAACCTACCTAGACCTAGGTAGGTAGGTACTACAGGTTCTACTTAGGTGGGTAGTACAGTCATGGAAATATATTCGGTGAACGCTCCTTCTCCCTTTCCATGCATTTACGTTAGTTTCTGTTCTTCTCCTCGACCCAGTACACTGGCAAAGTTGTTTGAATGTGTTGGGAGAAGGGGGGGGGGGGGGGGGGGGGGGTTGAAAGGAGCGTTACCGAACATATTTCCATGACTGTACCCTAACTGTGGAGATGTCAGTTGAACACAATTACTAGCGACGTAGAGTAAATAGGCCTTATTAACTATTCACGGTAATGTATTTATTTATTTTCCTTACAGGCACTCCATGATGACAACTTCAGTTGGCGACAGAACAGTGCCTCAGGATCCGGCTCGGTTCCATGCAGAATCCTTGGAGCTGGCATGGCGAATGGTGGAGAAACACATTTGTGCAGATGGCACTTTCCCGTCTCTTATGGCATTGACGCAGATCTCTGTGCAAGGCAATCCATCAGTGAGCGGCCGAATGGAGTATGATTATAATTCCTTGAATGGCGCTGGGGCCCGACCTGGGCTCTCAAATATTAAGCAGCTTTCAACAATTGCCAAATCACCTCTACCACCAGAAATTGTGGAGGGTTTTAGACGTATCCTTAAAAATAATGCTGACAATAATCTAGTCAATAGGTAGGGTGCCGGTACCAGTGTGCGGGCGGGCACCAGTGCGCGAACACTCTAATTTTAAATGCTTAGAATTAGGAAATAAGATGTAGGTAGGTATTTTTATTGTTTCAAGGTTTCCTGTAGAGTAGTTAGGCTGAGAAAAACCTTCAAACAATGAAAGAGCATCTTATTTCTTTTCCAAGCATTTGAAATTATACTCTCCGCCCACTGGTACCGGCAACCTACTCATCTCTTCGTCTTTTATAAGTAGGTTTCTACTTTTTACATTGATATTTCAAACGAAGTATTTCCTTAACAGTTGCTACAGATATGCAATGCCATTGGATGATGGGGCTGTTTCCTGAAATAGATCGAGCATGGGTTACCATCGACAGTGACATTTATATGTGGTCGTACGAAGGAGTGTAAGTTAATAGGTTTTAACTCGTAGTTTATGAGGGACAACTATTTGATTGGAAATGCTATATTCTTCAGATTCCCTTCTTAGACAACAAAGCCTTCTTAGGCTTCATTTTTGCTGTGACATACCAGTGGTTAATTTGTAAAATAATATGTTGGTGTACATATTTTCTTATGAAAACAATGGGGGTTTGGGGGGAGGGCCCAAATACAATGCGGCCCCCCCCCCCCCCCCTCTGTGCGCACGCCTATGATTCAAGCCCTAATTTAAAATTATTTTGAGATATTTGTTGACATTAGATCAAATGCTAGGTCACCGCCAATAAGAGATAATCCAATGGGATCCATGCTCCATGCTCAACAGTTATCAATTATCATCAATAGGTAGTTGACTCGGACTCTACTTGCCTTACTTTCAAGGACTTTTTCCGTATTTAAACTAGGTACCTACCCAGTTATAAGGTGAAATTCCAGCTTGGTACATTATCTAAATATAATTGTTTTCTGTTTTAGGAGTGATGTAGCTTTTTTCGAAGGAATGAGTGAAGTAATTGTGAGTGTGGGACTCGTGAAGCCGAAGCCGGGAGTCTTTCACAATTTTGTCCAATACCTGTTGATATTAACTTCAACTGTTGAAATCCTCGTACTTGGGTTGACATTTTCAAATTCCACTATAGGTAAATCAATCGGTTAACTAACTCGGAATGTTTCTTATATCCACAGACCCAATAAATATGATTTTTCCCATGAGGGTCTATCTTATGAGTGATATGCATATTTTTGTGGCTGTGTGAGTGAGCAACTCTTCCAACCTAGTGTTCCTACCTTTAGATTGAGATATTAATGATATTGCTTCCTAAATATGAACGTAAATTGTATTTCCAGGGCCTTTAGGCAAAATGGAAGTAATGAATCTACTACCAGACCCTGTGTTTGTAATTCCTACGGATGGAATCACTGTAAACACAATTGCCTGTGCCAACAACGGACGGATTTTCCTTGGAGGACGGGAGGGAAGTCTCCTTGAAGTGGTGTACCAAGCCGAGAGTGGCTGGTTTGGAAAACGTTGCAAGAAAGTCAACCATTCAACAAGCTCATTTTCATTTCTCGTACCTTCGTTCTTGAATGTTGCATTCAGCGATGAAGATGCGATTACTAATATCGTCATTGATGACACTCGGCACATCTTGTATACATTGTCTGACAAAGGAACTATAACAGTTTATTTCTTGGGGGATGATGGCAACTCGATGAGCAAAGTAATGAGCATGTCCCAGTCAACAATAGTGCAAACTGCTGCCAGAATTACCAAGTAAGTTGTAGGAAATTGTGTATGAATTAAATCAATTAGGTACCTACACCAATAAAAATTGTTACTCGAAAAGAAAAGGATTGGCTGCTGGTAAGGTTCCTTGAAAATGAATCCTTGTTATTATCAATGAAATAAGAGCTCACCTACTAGAGGTAGATGATGCGTTAACACAGCCTCCATGGGATAATGCCATCAAACCTTAATCAATCCCCAATCCCTTTCTTTTCGAAAGGGATTGGACCAATTTTTATTGGTTTGAGTGAATTTTTGTAAAGATATGGAATCTTTCAATTATTACCAACCTGCTTGACTGTTGCATTGTTGAGCAACATTCTTTAATTTTAGCTAGATTTTTCCGTTGCTTTCCTCAGTTGAATGGCAGTGTGCAAAGAAATCGTACTCACAAGTATCGGTTCCATCTCATCCCTTCATCATTGTTCATCACACAATCATCCTTCCTTATTTAACCCTCGAGTATTTAACCATTGATGACTTAGATGTCCAAAGTTGTCTAGATATAATAGATGTACACTCCCCCAAATAATAAACGGTACTCGAAAGAAAATGAATTGACTGACTAAGGTTTTATGGCATCATCCCATGAAGTCAGTGCTAACGCATTATCTAACTCTTTTAGGTGAGCTCTGATTTCATTGATAATAACAAGAATTGATTGTCAAGGAACCGGCCCAGCAGCCAATACGTTTTGTACCAAGTACCGTTTATTATTTGGGGGAGTGTACCTAGGTAGGTTAATAACTTTCAAGAAATAAAATATCCCTTCTGTAAGGGCTTTGCGAGATTGAAATATTCAAGTCGAGCGAATTCGAGATTAATTTGAAAAAGTGAGCAAGATCAAGTTCGAGAATGTTCGGTAGATATCATATCACACCTTATTTGTACAGATTTTTGTGGGGAAAAATAAAACAATGAATAGAAAACAAATAGAACATTGTAAATCTCAACATAGTTAGTCGATATCTTGAAACTGTAAAATTCAAGATGAAAATTTGAACAAACAATTGAGATGAGTTTAATCTTGATCTTGTCTTGAATTTTTCAGACTTGCACAGCCCTACCCTTCTTTATTCATTATGGAATATGTCTAATGAGTAATGAGTGTGTACAGTGTGACCGGTACGTAACGCTCTTGGAAACTACTTATAATCATCTGTACGTTAGTTCCTTAGACAACACTATGTTCCGGCCAGTGAAGAGCATCGGCGTCATCGAACTGAAAGAGTCGCCGCAGTTGAATCTAGTAGCGGTGTCCGAGTCCGGTGTCCGCCTCTACTTCACCACGAGCTCGGTGGTGAGCCCGCGCTCCAAGCCGTACACCTTGCAACTGATGCACGTGAGATTGCCACCGGGATATGCGGGCGGCGATCCACCGTCGCAGAGACCCGTCAACGTACACATGGCACACTACAGGAGAGGTGAGAACACATAGGAATGTAATACTTTGTCAGTACTTAGTATGCAGTATGTACACTCAAACCATTTAAAAATGGTACTTTGCACAAAACGGATTGCCTGCTGGTCAGGTTCCTTAACAATGAATCCTTGTTATTATCAATGAAATCAGAGCTCACCTACTAGAGTTAGATAATGCTTTAGCTCAGACTTCATGGGATGATGCCTTCAAACCTTTATCAGACAATTGTTTTCTTTTGAGGTACCGCTTATTATTTGTTCGGGTGTACCTACTACATAATTTAATGTACCTATAGTAGTAGATAGATCTACTAAATTATATAGGTCTCCAGTGCTCGAAGTGGGCTGGTATGGGACGGTATGGCATACCGGCACTTCTTTACACATTTAATTTCATACCGTTACTTCTCAGAAAAAACGGAATGCTTATAATCAGATATTCTTGGAAATGTACTTCCAAGCATAACTATGAACTATGAAAATCCACTACCTGCATCCGCTGCAATCCATGCATTGAATTGCATTGAATTGCAATCCGCTGCATTGCATGACGTAACCACAACAAGAGCTGGTGCTGACGAAGCTGCTGACCAAGCGCACACACACACCCACACATGTCTGCTCTGCTATCACGCCTGTGCGGCTGCTATTCTATGTGCGGTGCGGTGTTATTTGTTTTCTGAGTTTTCAAGAGCTTACAGTTACAGAGCGGACAAAAGTGTGTTGTGTGTTTCACGCAATTTCGTTTGTGTTACTGAACTCTGTGAACTCTTAAGTGTGTTGAATTAAATTTTGTGATAATTAACCTCCGTGTACTGTGACGGTCAAGTCATGTCTAAAAACTCTAGGCCAAAGCCTCTCTCAACGATTTTCCTCAACGATCAACGATTTTCCTTCTTGGTTAATCCATTCAAAACGTGTGAAAACAACTAATGAGCTACCAGCAGACGTTATCGCGACGCCCGGTGGTGCAAATGACATCGGTGACGACTGTGACATAGACTGTGGTAACACGGTTGATTCAGTCACGACGCCTGTCACTGTAGATACAGAAGTAAGTGACAAGATTGAATTAAATGCTGACGATACAGCCATATTAAAAGCCAATTACCCTGGATACTGGTCTTGAGATCAATGGATTAATAAAATGGGAGAATACAAGTGGCTAAGACTTATCTAACTAATGACGAGACAATCGTTGTCAGTGTAATTCTGTATCCTCACCTCATATCGTACTCCCCCCCCCCCCAAAAAAAAAACACGTGGTATTCTTATGTTACCATACCACCACTATTTAATTCCCACTTCGAGCACTGTAGGTCTCTAGGTGATATGATCAAAATACAGGTAACTACAAGCTACATGCAATATTGTCCAAAGTAACTTATTATGAGATACTGGGTTTTATGGAAAGCTTCCAGTTGAGTCACTGTCAGGATGATGAAAAGGGATGTGCAAAGTGAAAAAAATCCCGATTTCTCGCCCAGCAAGTAATAGTGCAGGTTCAAGTGTAGAAAAAATGCTTTACGCTCGATTGGAGTGCCGAAATTGATTTTTTCATAATTATCGATTGTTTACATCATTCTTAATATTACCTGACGGGCCTTCAATTTTTTTGGTGGCCATCTTGGAAAATATAGCGTAAAACGTAAATTTTACAAATTATTAATTGCTGGTAGAGAAAAGGTTGAAAAATTATGAAATAATAATTCACTAAAACTAACTCAAATATGGGGACTTCAAAAAAAAAAAAACTCCGTGAACGAATTTTATTTTTTCATTGTTGGAATTGACCAATCACGTTTCTGTGTTTTTTTGCTCTCAATTTATTATGAAACGCGTGGACTTAGACTAAAATATGTGGAATGAAAATTTGTAGACAATTTCATTTTGAACAAAATGCGTTTAAAAAAAAAAAAAATCAAGAAAAATTACATTTTTCTCAATTTTTTTTTTAAATTTTTGTTTACCGCGTAATTTTTTTTCAAGTCACTATATTTGAGTTAGTTTTAGTGAATTATTTCATAATTTTTTAATCTTTCCTCTACCAAGAATTAAATAATTTGTAAAATTTACGTTTTTCGCTCGTGTTCCGCCATATTTTCCAAGATGGCCACCAAAAAAATTGAAGGCAAGTCAGGTAATATTAAGAATGATGTGAACAATCGATAATTATGAAAAAATCAATTTCGGCACTCCAATCGAGCGGAATTACATTTGCTCCCCTACTATAAGAGGTCCGGGGTTCTAGCCTTCGAGTTCCACCGGATATTTTTCACTTTGCACATCCCTTCCTAATTTATAAGGCTCCTATCCTACAAATATCTATCTTGTGTTTTATTTTGTTGTAGCTCTGTTATTGCATAATACTACTAACACCCAAGTGTAGGAAAGTATGTAGACCTTATGCTATGATTGTCAGTCATTGCATTGGTCTCTCTCTTCCTTCAAGGCACACTCTTACTGGCTACTGCGCCCACACCCGAGTGCAACATGCTGTGGTGCCTGAGTGGGGACTCGTACCCGTTCTACCCGTACCTCTTCGAGGAACCGACCGTCGTGCCCTTGACCGGCATCGTGTGGTCCATCGTTGAGGCACGACCTTCACGCGACACGGTCAAGAGCCATGAGGAGGCACTCACACCACTCGTCGTCAGGCAGCACTACGAGGAACCCTGCAAGTACATCGTGCTCACGCCTCAGGTATTCACATATGATGCATAGTGTTGAAAATAAGTGGATGTAGTACAGTTCGTGTCACATTTAGCTGTCTTGTCAGATATTTTGAATACCCCTTGTCTGAGAGAGAGGGATGGTCTCGGAAGACCGCGTACCGCACACAGCGACTGAGGGATGGACAAAAAACCTGTTAAAGTTCTATAAAAACAATTATTTTCAATAAAATCATATTTTTATACCTCAACTCTGTGAGCAGTCAGATAATTTATAACCTTTATTTAAACAACTATTGAGACTAAAAGTCTGAATTGACGGTTCTCTTGTCTGGGCTTTGAGTTAATGAATAGAAATAGGTTGATCGTTATATATTGAAGGTCATCACTCATCATTCAATCTTAAACCAATGCTCAATGTCCTCAAATCCTTCAGAGGGCTAATATAGGAACAAATTAGCTAGATAAAATTATATTATTAGATAAAAGTAGTTTTTGGTGTTGTTAGGGAGCTGAGATCTTCATGAAGCTTCGACCCGTCGACCTGCTGCGGCAGTTGCTCTTCGACAACCGCGGGCCGGAGAGCGAGGTCATCAAGACGTACTTCGCCGTACAGAAGGACGAGCAAGCATGTGCGACGAGTCTGATCATCGCATGCAACGAGAGCGCGCAGAACATGCAGCTGGCCGAGTGGGCGACACGCGCCTTCTTCCTCTACGGCGGAGAGCCAAAGATGGCTCTAGCTCCACAACCACTTGCTAATCCAGGTGAGAAGGACCTTTGACAGTTCACGAGGCAGGTGAGCCAAAACAAAACAACATATACATATTCTGCTCTTACTCTGCAATCCTGTTTTTCCTTCGCAATGGGAGAGGAAACTGCACTTGTAAGTTGTAACACACCTTGCCCGGGCCTATTTCTTGTACTAAATTAAATTTTCCCACAAAATTTTAATCTGAAATATCTTGCTAAGAGTTACTCATACATCAGTGAGGATATTTTGTGAACGAAATGAAATGACAATTGTACCTCCAAGTAGATCGACCTGAAGTCAGAATGAAAATGAGTGAGAGTCCAGTACACTTTTATGAGTACAGCATACATAACCTGGATCACATTGGTAAATCTTTCTTTCTATACCTTTTTACAGGAATGACGTCACCTATTGGGTCTCCCAGCATAATGTCCTTCAATCCCGGTACGATGTCTACCCCTAACCAGGCTAATAATCAACCCATGACATCCCCCATTGACCATCGTGCATCGTTCATCAACTTCTCTGCCAAACACAATGGCCTGTACCTCTACTTGGGTCGCATTCTTCGTCCGTTGTGGTGTCTACGCCTGGTGTACTGCACGACAGTCGAGAACAACCACGAGTTCCTGAGCAACAGTGCTTCTCGTGAGGACTGCATTCAGATTCTGAGCCACCTTCATTCTCTCCGAGCCTTCCTTGAGAAGAATACGCAGTTCTCGTCGGCAGGTGCCAGTGGGAGGTCGTTCCACAACACCACCAACATAAACAACCATTTGGAGGCGCAAATGGAGGAGAAGAAGTCGCTGGATGCGCTGAAGGTGTTTGTCAGTCACACGTGTGAGGTTCTCGGACTCTGGCGGATCCTGTGCGAACATCAGTTCCACATCATCGCTGACCTTCTCAGCAGAGACCACAAGAAGCAGCTGATCGACATGGCCTTCCGTAACCTGATCCTGGCAGGCAACGAGATGTGTTCAGTGCTGATTCAAAGCCTCATCAACCGATATCTCAACGACAATGCACCAGTGGATTCCATATGCTCCAAGATGCGGGAAATCTGTCCCACTCTGTACCGCAATGAAGATGCTGCTTGCTCCAAAGCCAATGAAATGTTGCTTCTCGCTAGAAAGACGCAGAACAAAGATGAACGGAATGAGCATCTTCAGGCGGCACTTGCGAACTGTAAATCGGTGGCGCCTCTGATCAACCTTCCAGTGATCTGTCAGTTGTTCATCGGCAGCCAGTTCTACGAGGGAGTGCTGGAGTTGAGTGCGACTTGTGCAAAGCGATTAGATCCCAAGGACGTGGCCGTACATTATTACATGAATAATGAGCCCCCGGAAGATGCCGAAGGAATACAGGCTTATAATCGCAGGTTAGACCATTATATCCGATCATTTCTATTTTAACGGTCTAACCCCCGTGATGATATCTATTAAGGTGAATAATTGGCCTTCTGAGTCTGTTACTTTATACAGTGATACACAACTACCCTAAGTAATGACTAATCTACAGCATAGGTTCCTCTCATTTCTATGACAATGTATAATTTTAGCCATGTAAACATAGACATACAAATTAAAAACCATCATTGACAATTTAATTTATTTCATCAATAAACGAACATTCAAATGGCAACTAACAAATATTATGTTTCTTTACCTACAGGATGGATTGCTACAAAGAAGTGACAAACATACTCGATCATCTGTTCGGTCAGAGTCAAAGCAGTCCTTACACTTCCCTCATTCCGATGGCACCAGGTGGACCAACCCAACCAATGAGCAATCCAATGGTTAGTGTACCACCACACTTTCAGACACTGTAGAAAATTGAGCTGTATCTTACTGATGTTTTAACTCCAGCCTAAACTGTTGTCTTATTAATGATTTGAAGAATTTTGTTCAGGCGAATTTGTACTGGACTGAATCAAAGAAAATCTCTTGTTTAGAATTAGGACTCTGCAACCATATTCAAAGCAGAACTCAAAATGTGATAAAATGAAAAATAAGATACCAGGATAGGAATGATCAGAATGTCAGAACTCAGAAGTACTCAGTACTCGTTTGTTTATTTTATTTATCCTATTTTGTTTCCTATTTTGTATCCATGTAATTTTCAATGGATGTGTCCATTGTATCTGTTAATGACAGAAAATGTAGGTAATTATACTAATTGTAATGCTTTAGGCCGCAAGCCTAGTTGAATTAGGTACCTACTATCATTAAATTACAGGCTAGAAAATATAGCAGCAGGTAACGGCATGTATCGTAGTTGACTATGTAGTATGTAATGGTTTCATGACACTCAACACCATAGTTATTAAATATTAATGTTATTGAATTTTATTATATTTATTATTTAACTTGTAACACTGGTAAAGTTATGTGAATGTGGTGGTGGTTGAATGGAGGGTTTACCGAATATATTTCCATGACTGTACTACATGGTAGCTACTTGACGACTCTGTTTTCTTCAGCTTCATGTGGACACGGGTGCGGCCGCACGACACCTGCTGAAGTCGGCGCTGGAATTGGACGACCAACTGCTCCACATCTCCATATACAACTGGATGATGAGTAAGGGTCTGAATGCGGATCTGATCTCCATCAACAAGCCGTCTCTGGGCACCTACCTGAAGAAGGCAGTCCGACAGTGTGCCAACAACGTGCCAGTGTACGACTTGCTGTGGAAGTACCACGAGAAGAACCAAGACCACCGAGCGGCAGCCGAGATTTTGTACAAGCTGGCGGTGGAAGAGGGGTGAGTCAGAAATAAACCAAGAGTCTAGAACTTATAGTAGTGAACTGGTTAAAAATATTAGCTAAAGAGGAATTGGATTTTTGTTTGTTTTGAGAACTGGTAAAAGTGCCATCCCTACATTCAAACAACTTTGTTGTTGGTCAAGGAGGGGGGGGGGGGGGGGGCTAAACTAACATACCTTAATGCATGGAAAGAAGGAAGGAGGGTTTACCTTTTACTTTGAGTCAGGTGTACTATGTACAGTGACATTCAGAAGAAAGCGATCGTAGTGCCCCTGTGCCAGGCAGTGTGCACAGGGCACTCCGACCGCTTTCTTCTGAATGTCACTCTACATGTCCATAGTTGTAAATCTGTAATACAAATGATATAGTATGGATAAATACTAAAAAGTAGGACCGTTTGATTGATTTGTTGCAATATTTAATATGTATACCACCGTACCACGTTAAAGGTGTGTTGATTGTGTGTCAGGAACCTGGAGTTGGTGCAACGTGTGGACTACTTGGCTCGAGCCGTCATGTGCATGAGGAGCGAGAAGATCGGAGCCGCGCCGCACCTCGGAGTGTTCTTGCGTGAGCTGGAGGATCAGCTGCAAGTAGCCAAGCTCCAGCAGCAAGTGTACGAGGCCATCTTGAAGTTGGGCAACCGGGAGGACGCCAAGCAAGCTGTACAGAAGCTCAACTCCGGTATGTGGATTAGGAACACACTTCTAAATTATTCAAGATTCTACAATGCCAAATGGCATTGTGGCAAAATAAAATTCTTTCCTTAACAAACCAGTTGTATGTTTACTTTAAATATAAGGGGCTAGGCTCGTTGTAATGTTTTTTGAATAGCCACTCAATTAAGGTAGTGGTACTATTTACTTACGTGATATCAAGTATGTACATAGCAGTGTCAAATATATTAGTCAATAGATACAGCTATTGGAGACAGAACGTGTTAAAACTTCATCAGTAAGATAATCTTTCAATTTCATGTGTTTTGAGCAGTGTTTGTGTTCCTTAAAGTTTTCTAACCATGACTATTTGAACAAGTGACTAAGTAAGGATGAGTCAGAGAAACATGATATAACGGATGTGTGTAATGTTGTTTTCCGCCAGGACTTGTCGAGATCACCGTCCTCTACGAGTCGTACGCCGAGCCGTTCAACCTGTGGGCTGCAAAGCTGGCTATCATCCACGTGTCGGGCCACGCCGACCAGACACTCGTGGAGAACATCTGGCTCAACATGATCGAGGCCGAGGTGCGTGACTGCTCCGCAATCCATCCCGTCGACAAGATGTCTATTGTGCTCACCAAGGTCAAGAGTCTCGGCCAGGAGTACAAGCTCACCACCAGGTGCTTCCCAATCCGTGAGTATTCTAGCCACTCTTATGGCTATTTCCTCATTCGATATAGATTCAACTGAATGTTAAATCTCAGTGCTTTGTAGTAATTTAACCACATAATTTTATTTTAGTATTTTATCATTTTTCCTTTTAATTTTTTTTTGCTTACTGATTTTTTGAGGTGTCTGATTACTTGATTGCAGACTTGATATCCACTGCCATTTATGGTGTTTCTTATCATTATTCATTTCTGAATCATTTCAAGACCAAATTAACTATATGAAGAAAATATATGAAGAAAATTACTGATTTTGAAGTTATGCAGATGTTCAGTAGTAGCAATAAAAGCCTTTTAACAAGTACCTACTGCTGTCAAGAGGTCTGTCTGTTTACCCTGCCAAAAGCTACAGCAAACTGCCACAAGCTACAGTGGAACGATCTGATTAGATGATGTGTGCTTGTGGCAGTGTGCTGTAGCTTTTGGCAGGGTAAACGAACATACCTAAAGTGTTATATGTGTTATTACTACTAGGAAAACGCTCTGTGTAACGCGTTGATGAGCGAGCATGGACAGGCGCAACACCTCGAACCGAAATAATGTCTATCGAAAATATCATTAAAAGCCAATAATTCTTGAATTTCGTCAGACTCAAGTATAAAAATCTCAAAATTGTCTTAAAACATTAGTCCCAATAACCATGCAAAGCTTGAACCTTTTGAACCTTTCTGATTGAACTGTTCCTAGTTAATATTCAAAAATCACAGGATCTCTTTAAAAAAATAGACCTGGGACCACTCATGATAAAAGTGTGTATACTTACACAATATTAGATCGATCTGTTGAATGGTCATACTAGGAAAACGCTCAGTGTAACGCGTTGATGAGCGAGCACAGAACAACGATGCCATAGTAACGTAGTAACCCATAGGCATAGTCCCATAGTAACGATGCACGACACGGCACAAGACGATTTTCTCTGCAATTTTTCAATCTCCATAATAGGTACTCTGAATGAATAACAGATCCATTGTGTCGTGAAGTCTTACCTACATACCTTCTCCAGAAATCTCTTGTAACATCCCATACTAAACTCGTAAATTTACAATTAATACTTGACTGATTGGGCTTACAATATGTAAAATTTAATATTAAGTTGGTCTTGATCACCATGCAAAATTTGAACTTAATGTGAACATTTTTATTGTCGACCAATCAGAAGACATTATTTAAACTTAAACCAATTAGAGGATTTGGCCTTCGTACTGCAACCGATTTTATGCGCTAGCTCAAAAATGCTTTCATTTTACTGTACATTGTGGATAGCTTGGCTGCTCTAGAGGCCTTGTCTTAGAACAGAAGCTTAAAGAAGGCAGGGATGACAATTTAGTATACATTTTTCAAGATTTTGGAATGAAATGACCTTAAAATGACAAAACTTTTGAAAATAACGTCAGATTAGACTGAAAAGTGGCAAAAATATCTAAAATGTTAGTACCAATGACCACGCGAAGTTTCAAGTTGATCGGTCAATCTGTTCTAGTTTAAATGTCAAAAATCACATGAAAAATGGTTTTAAATTTGAACCAATAGGAGGATTTGGCTGAAACTTTTTATGATTGGGTGCAATGTTGGTTGCAATGTTTTTGCTAAATTTCAAATTGATCAAAGCAACCAATCGAAAGATAATTTTTTTTAAATTTGAACCAATCACGGGAGCCCGTTCAAAAACGATCCCAGGGACCGCATAGAGTACGTTAGTATGTGTACAAAATTTCAGATCGATTGCTTGAGCGGTTAGACCTGGGCTGTGACCACAAAAAAAAACAAAAAACAAACAAACAAACAAACACACAGAGAAAGTGCCATAAGAGTACCGTGGTGACGCTCGCTACGCTCGCTCAATCAGTTCCATACGATTGAAAGTTTCTACTCTAACTACCTTGGAACTATAAAGAGTCGAAGTAGCCGTGGTCAACATTTTCGAGAAATTTGACAGCCAACACGCAAAATGTCCGTAAAACGTCAATAACTTTTGGATTTAAACATAGATTAGTCTGAAAATTGTCAAAAATGCAGATAATGTTAGTCCCAATGACCATGCAAAGTTTAAAGTTGATCAGTCATACGGTTCAAGTTTAAGTTTAAAAAATGACATAAAAGACTTTTTTTAAATTTTAACCAATGGGAGCATTTGGCTGAAACTTTGTATGATTGGGTACAATGTTGGTCGCCATGACTTGTCAAAATTTCAAATTGATCGGAACTACCAATCGAAAGATATTTTTTTAAAAATTTGAACCAATCACATGAGCCCGTTCAAAAACGATCCCAGGGACCGCATAGATTACGTTAGTATATGTGCAAAATTTCAGATCGATTGGTTGTGCCGTTTAACCTGGGCAGTGAACACAAAAACACACAGAGAAAGTGCCGTAAGAGTACCGTGGTGACGCTCGCTACGCTCGCTCTATTAATAACACTTAGGGTTGGGATTCGATTTGCTTTTCTAAATCGATGTCAAAGTGAAAATTTCGACATCAAATCGAAACAATTTCGACATCGAAATAATTTCGACATCGTAAAAATAGGCAACAAAAATAGGCACTCGACATCGAAATTACGGCGAAACATGGCAACATTGCAGTTTGCGCCTGGCCAAAGCCAAGGCCATGCGTCCAGCGCAAGAGAAATCCCTTTCCCACCCCCTTGCGGCAACAAAAGGACTAGGAAATGATTGAAGTAGTATTTTTTAGTTTATAATATCCTGCAAGCATTTATTTATGTAAAATTTAACAAATAATGTCATATTTCATCTCAAATTCATTTGCAAATTCGTGGCTTTAGAACACTTTTTGTCGTAATATATTCCGCGAAGCAAAACATTGTCTGCTTTACCGTTAGTGTTAACACCTAAAAACAAACACTTTCCACACTTCACTTTGTCTGGTAGGTAGAGTAATTATTTTTTGAAAGCCAACATAATTTCATATGAGAATAAAAACAGCACACACCCTGAAAGGCACAACTGACCATAGTGTCAGTGACCTTCCCTCCCCTGGCCCAAAATACACTGGCTGTATGCAGGAAGGGCAGAAGTAGGCCAGCTGATCTTGTTGCACTGTTGCCAGATCTCCTTTTGGGCGCGAAATTTCAAACATTTAGGATACAAAAACGATGTCAATCGATTTTTCGATTTAGATATTCAAATCGATGTCAAATCGAAAGTTAAAATCCATTCGACATCAATGTCAAATCGAAATATCGATGTCAAGTCCCAACCCTAATAACACTATAAGTCCCACTAAACACACTAAAACTACACAGTGACTAGTAGAAGAAATTGACTAAACTTATTCATAATTTTCTCCACAGCCTTCTTGATCCGGTTCCTGGAGATCCAGTCATGCCGACTTGAAGCGGGCTACAAGCAGGTTTTCACTGCCATGCTGGAACTGGACGTGTCTTACGGCAAGTTGATGGAAGTCTACGAGAAGCTGGTGGCATCGAGCGAGCGGTGTTGGGCCAATGAAGGTGACGAGTTTCACCTGGTACACGTCATCGTGGATCTCGTTGACAGTTTCGCTCAGACAGCTAAACGCATGAACGCCAAAGACAGGTAAGAAGAACTAAGAGTCGAAAATTAAGATGTGATTTAAGAAATGTTATTTAGAAACGTTATTTTTACGTCGTCATTAGCCTCGCTGCAGAACAGTGCGACGTTAAGCCCCAGGAAAAAAATGTAATTTAAATATGGCGATACATTTTATAAATAATTAATATTTATCGGATATTGATAAAATATTGATTACAAAATCAACACCGTCGAAGGTTGTAAAACATAAATGTTTCAATTGATGTCACCATCAAAATTTTTGGCATAAAATCGAAATAATTTTGACATCATAATAATTTTGAAATTAGAATATATGAAAATAAAATGTGGTGACTCCCCAGTCAGTGACTCGAGATTAAATTCAGTACCTATTGCTTTTAAGTTTTAAGGATGCTTCCTTCAAGCACAAACAAATACGTAATACATTATTTTTTAATCTCCGAGTTCCTAACTCTGGTTATGTTTTGATTCAGGCGAGCCACCGTGGCGCAAGCAGCCGATGTGCAGTTGAGCTGCTTGAAGGCTCTGTACAGCAAGCCGGGGACTGTCGACCTCGTCACCAAGGTCAAAGCAATGCAATCCAAGCTGGACAGAATGATCACGTGAACCATTTCGTCAAGTAATATCCAAGGTATGAGTAATGTACACAGAGTGCATTGTTCACTTGCCATAAATATGGATTACAGTTTAACACATTTTATACTGTTTATATTACCGAGAGTCTGCTTCATTTAACCTGCACTTGATGTCCAACTTGCAACTGGAACTTGACACAAGATTCAAGTTGCTCAGATGAATCTTGCTTCTAAAATGTCATGAGTACTTGTGAGTTTATAAGAGCTCTACATCACTCCGTGACATTGCTGTGCTGCTAACGCTGAACTCTCGCCCTCTCGATGAGCGGTCTCAACTCAATCTCAATCTAACCTCAAACAGGAAGCACTAAACTCTCATCTGCAAGTAGTAAATGAATTTACAGCATTCTGAGGACAAGATGGGAATGTGCCTAGCAACTGTCGAGTGCCTGGGAAATGAAGCTAGACCCTATCTGTAAGACTGGGTAGTAATTTATTATAAAACCATGAAGAGATTCAATAATACCTCAATTGTTGTCGTTAGGATTGATTTATACTTTTAATTAATCTAAGTAAATTTTGAAAATTTTATACTATGTACTTGGTTACTTTAAGGTTTCATAATCTATTACTTTCCCATTATTTATTAGTTATTTTGTTTGCTTCAAGACAGACAGTAAGCTCTAGGTGAACACAGAGTGGCAAGTGCCCAAGGTCAACCACTCGCCATTATTTGACCTTGAGCACTCGGCACTCTCTGCCTTCATATTGAACTTATACCTAGTGTGGCCACTCTTTTAATAAGTGGTCTCAGTCAGTCAACAACTTCATACTAGAATGTACTATTTCGTTGTACTTGTCTTTTTATTTTTAATATGCATAAGTGAAACAAACTTCTTAGTTATACATTTATAATGAGTGCCTAGTTATTATTTTTATGGTAACTTCAATATGAATGAGATGTAAATTAATTTCTGAATGAGTAAAAAGAGAAACTCATCACATAATGTTTGTAAACAAATTTGCTTGAACCCTCTTCATCATATCACCACAAGTTCAAACAAAACTAAAAGTAAAATTCCATTTTCATGAAATCAAAAAGTTTTGTTTTCAACATAAATTTGAAAAATCATAGTTTGCATAGGTTAAGTATCTTTTTATTGGTCGATTTAGTCCAAAATACAAGGTTCTTGATACAGATTTCAAAGGTTGACAATGACTGCACCAACTCTCAGGTAAATTGGGAAAACAATAAAACATGCAAAATGCAACGTGTCTGTGAAAGAATGCACATAGATGCATAACTGCATTTTACATTATCATCATAGTGAAGTGAATCATGCATCAGCGTCAGTTGACAAGGCCGCTAATGTCCGGTTTATTTCTTCCAGCCTTCTGTTCACATTAAAACTCGATGCAGATTTGCCCTTGATTAAGGAATGATTTGATGAGTCAGTGCTCAAGGTGTTCTCGAGTCTCAATTCCTATGAAAAAAGATGATTGCACAATATATTAATTTGATGAAAAGTGGTTGTTAGGAGTGTGTGTTAGGAGTGTTGATTTAGTCAGTGATGCAATATTTATTTACACTTGGTCTGCAATTAATCGAGTTGATTTACCGAAAGAAAGTAAAGTACCGGAATAAGTACATGCAATAATATAGGCACCAAGAATTAGGAACCGCAGCTGATTTTGAATAGAAAACATTTCATTTCATTACATTTAAAAAAATAATAAAAATAAAAATAATTTCAGTGGTGCAGCATTAGGCTTACTTCGAGTTTACGGTCAATGATGTTGATCATCTCGATGGACACTGGACTTATGGAGTAACCACAGTGTTGTACTATTGTTTCTTGGTTTGATGGTCCAGGTTGCACAATTTGTTTATCATTATGGCCACTGGTCTGGTCTATATCTTTAAGTAATTCATCTAATTTGTCCTTTTCATGTTTAGTGATAGCTAACATTCCCACTCCACAGCCGTCTGTAACTAACTGAAATGAAAGTTGTGTTTGTATGTCCATCCTACATACATACATACATACATACATACATGCATACATACTACAAACTGCTACATCACAAAAAGCAAGAAGGGAGAAATTACCCAGATCCGGGGGTCTATTCTCGAAATAGTTATCAACTCTCAAGTTATGAATCATAAGGAGGTTTGACCTATCTCTCACCATGTTAATATTATGACTTTTCGTCATATCATAACTTATGACATGATAACTGTTTCGAGAATAGGAGCCCTGAACAAATATTAAATGATAGCTTGATACGATTTTTTTTTAAATTTCGTTTTCTAACTCTGTAATGAAGGAATGAAATTCAATATTCCATATTTGGAAGTCTTGAAATTTGTTTCTCTTGTTCTGCTCTTGGAATTTAGAGTAATTTTTAAATAAGAAAACAAGGCACCGTTTCCATTGCCATATAGTACACTCAACTAAGGTACCTATTACTTACTTCAATGTTTCGTAATGTGTGCGACCTCTTCTTTGTTGGCTGAACTTGGTTTAAACAGCTGAAAAGAGCATCTGTTGCACTGTCGTTACCTGTATTGAGATTAGTTTTGAAAGAATCGTCAAGTCCTTTGTCATATTCGGTCTTGTTAATACTCGTTTCACTGAGACATTTCATCAGTGCATTGTGAGGTTCAGCCATTTTCTTACTTGCCTTTAAGGTGGTACTATCTTTATTCCCTTTCTCTGTAAATGTCAAAGGTTTGTATGGATTTTTATTGTGATAGGCCAAAAATTAATAACTTTTTAGAATTCTGCAAAGATTTTTAATAGGAAATTGTAGTATACAATGATATGACCTAGGCTACTTAATAAATAATAAATATTCATTGAAGAGAACAATATGTAGGTAAACACAAAAAACCATCAACAAATACAA
The DNA here is from genome assembly GCA_934045905.1 of Leuctra nigra. Classification (NCBI taxonomy): domain Eukaryota; kingdom Metazoa; phylum Arthropoda; class Insecta; order Plecoptera; family Leuctridae; genus Leuctra; species Leuctra nigra. Next base: position 37,391,601 of record OW203762.1, read on the forward strand.
ATCTTTCAAACCAAAAAATATGAGAAATGTAGACACTAATCAATCATTATTCAACTAATAGAAAGTCGTGCATTTGACTTGACAGTTCCATTGGGAAAGTGTGTAGTGTATATCAAGAATATAAGATTTATTATCTCAGTCATAAATTATTTTCTAGGTATATTTATTACCTGGTTGAGTTACTTTATTCCATTGGGCAATTTTAATTTATGTCAAAAAATAAAATCACTTGATGACTGGTTCACTTAAATTATAAACAAGGCAACAAACATACTACAAGTTCTAATTCTTATTTTATGGACCTGATCAGTTATATAAGTTTGAACAACATACCAGCTGTTTTCCTTGGTCCACTCATTTCTTTAACTCGTATAATTTTCATGATTTTCTCATTTGATGCTGCACGCGCCTCCTGCATTTATAGCAAAAGTTCAACTAAACAAGTGGATGCCATAATCAGAATATTAAATCAATAACATCAAGCCTTACTATGGGGTCATGGTAACTTGATCAAAATGTCTTAACCAAACCTTTTCTGAGCACACTGAATTCCGAATCCTTATAAATATTATCTAGAGAGACATTATAATAATATGTAAATAGCTACATTATTATATTAATAAATTGACATACCATTTCTTTTTTCGTGCATTTTTGTAAAATAGTATCCAATTCATTAGTCTTTTGTAGGGCATTTGATATGACAGCAATTCTGCTTTTAAGTACTTCTGCTTCCAGTGGATCCACAATTTGTGTTGCTTTTGATGGATTAGTCATTTGGCAAGAATTAATTTGACATAATCCTGTTTTAAATGTTGAAAACTGTGTCTTTATATCTTCACTTGAAATCAGATAAGACTGCAAGTCGTCCATTGGGTCTAAACACATGGTTTTAAGTTGAGATTAGAGATAACACATCATTTACTCATTTACTCTTGTGTTATGTTAGCACAGTTTACTAACAACTTACAATGACAAGCAAATGGCAATATAAAGTATGCTATGTATTTCCTATTACAAAAGCTACAAAAGAATATTTCCTGGAGAGAAAACTTAAATACCAACACCGTAACGACAACGAGTATGACAATGCATGCTATGTGATGAAGTCATCATTACCCTAGTCATTCTTTGAGTCATATAAATTCTGCACTTTTATAACATATTATGTAGGGCTGTGCGAGATTGAAATTTTTCATGACGAGCGAGATCGAGATTATTTCATAAAAGTCGAGCGAGATATTTTACCTTCGAGATCGAGAATATTGAAGCAAGATTATACTTTTATAAAAAGATTTTTTTTTGGTGGAAGAAAAACACAATGCAAATTGTCCAGCCACACAAGAATAACATTTGATAAGTATGCAGAACTGTCTACTTTATCAAGCGAGCGTAGCGAGCGACTCCACTTGAAACTTATGGCTCGAATCTCTGTTTTTTTTTTTATCTGTCTGTCTGTGTATTTCGCATTACATTTTAAACGAAGTCATGGATCTGGCCAATTTTTTTCACAAAAGATTCATTACTATCCACTGCAGAAACCTAATGATTTTCAGCAAAATCGATCCATTAATTTCATCGGAAACTTGATTTGTAGTTAGTAGTAAGTACTTGGCTTGGCAATATGAAAGAAACGTCAACTCTGTGTGCCAATAAAACTGGAATTGGTTGACCGATCATCACCAAATTTTGCAATGCCATTGGCACCAGCATTATAAGTGTATTTTGACAAACCTTTAATGAACTTTAAGAGTAATATACATTTTACTGATATTTGTATGCTTAATTTGTAATTGCCTGTAGCTATACACGACCGTTTGACCAAACAAATAGTCTTCTGTAAATCTGATTAAACTCATATTTTGCATGATCATTAAGACCAACATTATCTCTTATTTTACAAATTTTCAGCCCAATCAGTCAAGAACACAATGCACTTATTGACATTTTTGATAACTGTCAGAAATGACATATCAAATGAATGTTTCCACTGCCAAATGGATCTGATTTGCTTTATGTAGGAAACAAAGTGTATAGATTGCTGTTCTAAAGTTTCAATATTTCAATATTTCAATAGGCCATTTAAAGCCCCATTTACACGGTGCAATTTCTTGAACAACTTCTGTGCCACAGTGGTTCTGCTCGTGCGCAGTGTCACTTTTGAGATGAAAAAGTGACTCTGCACATGTGCAGAACTTTTGTGGCACAGAAGTTGTTAACGCATGCGCAGATCCCTATTTTTGGTGTCGTGACGTCACTCCACCCACAGCATTCTCGAAAACACGTTCATTTTTAACATACACACCAAATAGACACTACACACTAGACGGCTGTGGACCTGTCAGTTTTTTAATCATGCGCACTGACTTTCTTAAATGACCTATTCAATGTGGATGTATATATGTTTCTGTGGGTTTGGTACGGAATACCTGTTGAAGAATTTACACGTACGTATACCAGTGCTCGCTCATCAACGCGTTACACTGAGCGTTTTCCTAGTATATAAACAATACAAATCAAATTTATGGACGATACAAAGAAAGTTAGCGTGCGTAGTTCTGTAAAAATAACAAAAAATTGGGAATCTTGATGGCTCTTAGTTGATATGCTCGAGACTTGAAAATTCGAGATGGTAATTTGAACAAACGATCGAGATGGAGTTTCATATTCTAGATTCGAGAACTTTCGAGACTTGCACAGCCCTAATATTATGTATAGGCACCGAGTTTGGCCGGTGAGGGCATGACAGTGCATGACGCGCAAGCAAGAGATTCATAACTCCCAGAGAATGTTTTTCAGTTTCACTGTACAATGTCCAAATTGAAAAAAGTAAGAGGAGATGAGTTAACAAGATGATTTCACATACATTATTATTTATTTCCTTTGTGCATCTAACGTTAATAATGAAAAATAAATACTCGTAATCAAACTGTCTTACATACATTGCCACCATTACTGTCAAAACATTACATAGTTTCATCAGTACAGTTAAGCCCAGTACGCAGGACACATCCACCTCGAACATTGGATGTGACCTTGGATTTTAGAACCCATCTCTATTGTGTTGTAATGCACGTGGCCCGAGAGCAATTTAACATTAAAAACCACGCATCGAATTCGATTGAATGTGTCGCTGTCGTGTGTACGGGGCATTAGTAGGGCTACATGTACCAAACTCCAAAGCTCAATGTTTATAAGCATGCCTATTTGTTAAATACTAGCAGTGTACTTTACGATACAAGAGTAAATAAATTATAGCAGAAAATAGGCATTTAATAGAAGTACGTAAGTACTTGGTACTTAGACATTATCTACATTTAGTTGATCAAGTGCATTAATTATTACCTATGTTTTCCTTTCATAGGTAGGTACCTACTGTTCACATTTTTTTAAGATCATTCAAAAATTAATCATAACTAACCAAGTTGCTTTTCTCTAAAAGGTGCTTGAACAAAAATTTAAGAAACTTTAGATTCCAAAAATGAAATTGATAATCGAGATTATTTGTTCAGCGATGGAGGTGTTCTAATGCAATGGTTCAACTTTCGATACTTTTATGAACATCGTAGCCTGATTTAAATGCACGTTACAAGAAAAAACATAAATAATACAAGCTACCCTTCTAAAAAATGAATTGAGATCCTACTAGCTCCCTTGATCAGACCAAAGATTCTATCAGACAATAGGTAGGTGATGAGTTTAGAGTTTCACTTGTTCAAGAGACACTGATAGTCGATGGCTTAGATACCTATCCTAGAATCTAGCATGATTACAGCATTAAATCTGTGCTTTTTGTAAAAGATCTATAAGATTACCTTCTGCATTTAGATTAGGCAATTTAATGCTTCCGCGTTTTGGTCTCCAAGATATTTCTTCGAGTTCGTCGTCAATGATTTCTAAGCTGTTTGAACATGATGGTCCATCTTTATACAGCACAGACTTCTCCATGGGCTTACATTCATTCCTCGCTGGTGATAAAACTCCCCCGGATGTTGGATCTGGGACAATGGCAATCGTCGGTGGTCCACGTTTCACATTTCCTCTTTTCATTGCCGCGCTTGACGGAGTTTTAAACTTGCTTCGATTATTTGACTTTCTTTCAGATCTCTTTCCTGAACTCTCCTCGTCACTGCTGCCATCTGTGTTGAGTTCTTCACCAGAAATCCACTGATCTTCATCTTCCTAACATCAAAACAAACAAAATTGGCACACTTTTTTTTTAAGAATCTGCTTTTTTACCCAGACAACATTATCAATTAGATAATTTGCAATTACTTTTTTATTATTTTCGTGTGTAGTACCTATTTATATATTAAAATCATTATCTGTACTACCTACCTCTAGATAAAGGTAGGTAGTTACTTACTAGGTATCTATTAAAATGCAAAAATCAGCAGTGAATAAGACAAAATATTAGCTGGTTTGCAACACACCAATGCTCATTAGGCACTTTTATTTTTAAATTTATGACATAATCTCAAAAAATTGAAATGTGATAATAATATTGGTTGGTCGAAGACATTACATTGGTTGGAAAATGAGCTCTTTAAAATTAGTATTGCATAAAACCCTAATGAGCACCTCAAACATTCATTTAAAACAATTTGAACTTGTTTTCAATTTTGTAAAATGATGGATTTATTCTTTAAAAAAAATTATTTAAGTACTAACAAGTACAGTAACTGACAGGTAACAAGTAATAAATTCTTACCTCTTTTCGCAATCTATTTACTTGTGAAGTTGCAAGTTTTTCACTTTTTTTTATCAGTTGGTGATTGGCATCTACATGATCCATGGTTTGAAATTTATACAGTTACTGAGGTAAAATACTCTGAGAAATAATGTCAGCATAACATTCTGGAAAATATTATTTGCAATAAAAGATTACGAATTGCGTAAAACTGTTTAGAAAAACAATTACAACAGCTGCTGCGGCACTAATGAGAAAGTGATTGTTGAATCCAGTGCCTGCGGCGTGGGCGGGAACATGTTTGTTTTGACCGTTGGCGCCTTGCCAGAGGGGCCCAGCAGCCCAGCTTACCTCGATTTGTTGTTGTTGCTGGGAGTTGCGTTGGTTTAGGTTATGATAAAGTAAACAATCTTAATCATCTTCAAACATGCTGTTTAAAAGAAGGCAAAAATGCATAACTGTAAGGTAAATACACTTAAAATGAATTAACATTTTATTCAAGCAGATAATTATGATGATTTATAAGAAGACAACATTTAAAATCGTATTATACTTACCTAGCCTATTTGATTGTCATTGCAGGTGACTGACAGCTAGGTAGGCTACAGGCTAAAACTTCTTTAGCCAAATAATGGTTCACAAGAAATCGGAATACTCTTTACAGTATCACATTTTAGCTCAAGATTTACGGACACAGATATGGCAAGAAAACTTAAAAGTCAGGTAAGATCATGCATCAAATACTAGGTAGGTAGGTAGTACCTACTATTGTACCTACTCCCTGTACAATAGTCTCTGTTCAGTGAGGCTACCTACTCAAGGCCCATTCATAATTGACAGCAGCCTGGACGTACGTACGTGGATGTTAAATTAAGTTTGAGCCCGTGTAGGACGGCCGGCGACATAACGATGGGGCACCGTTGAATTCGTATCAGCATTCCCACGTCCTTTCACTATGTGAATTGTGCATCGGACCCACCAAGAAAGCCAGGAGGAATTATGTGTTGAAACTTTTGATTCAGGGAACTATTTCGATCATCAAACCAAGCAGACCATTACTGGACGTACCAACTCTCTGCCGAGGATCCTTGTGATTGCGAGAGCGTGGCGGAAGAAGATGATGGATTGCTCCCTCCACACAGGTTGAACATAATTTATTTATCATCAGTTCCACATAACTAACAAAACAACTAACATATGTTACAAAGTTGTTTCACAAAGTTGTCCAACCCAGAATTATCCCACTGATCTTACCTAAACTTTGAAAAGTGACAATACTAATCGATATTTGTGATTTGCAGTTGTCACTGTTTTTAGTTTTACAATAATTTACAACTAGCTACTTATTTGCAATAAAATTGTCCATAGTCCAATTGGCATCACAAATATTCTGTCGAATTCGGAGTTTAGAGATGACCACGTCGAGCGAAACGAACATATTTTCGGCCCACGGGACATGGTTTATGTTTTATTTTATCAAAGACACTAACAAATTCACAATAATGAATTTATAGTTAATTTCATAATTATCTTCAATTCATAATCTATTGTCGATTGTATGGGTTCACACAAGAACCACACAGGATATAATATTGTACGTAATATCATATCAATGGAGAAAACCGTACAGACTGTTGAGTGTATGAATATTCACAGCAACAGCATTGGGTACTAGGTATTGACTATTTTTTTCTCATTTAGACGCAAGCATAAAGCTCTGTTGGCTGCGTACAAACTAGGAAAACCAGAAAGACCGGCAGGATTAACTTGGTCAAGTGATCTGCTGGATAAACCAGTAAATATCCCACAACCAAAAGAGTGCCAACCTAGAGAAGAGGTTGGAACGCAAACAAGAAAAGAAGACTGGAATGAATACGATGATTCCAGCCAAGAATTACGTGACCTAGACAAGAATCTAAGTTTGATGTCAGTATCTGGTGGTGGAGAACCCTTTGATGACAGAGATAAGGTAACTTCTGCTCGTCCATTAACACCACTTCCAATACCTTCTCCTACTCGACCTCTGACGGTTCACGACGTAGTGCAAAACTTTGGCACACCATTGAATCCAAGACGATCGGTTAGTGCATCTGACCACAAGTCAGCTCGACGCAGTCTCTCAAGAACAAGTAGGAGAGCGTATTTTGAAGAGAAACCATCGCCGTTCGTAGCTTATGGATGGAATGACGTCGAAAGGGTTATAGGTGATAAGAAGACACACAATGTCCAGGCAACTCCAAGTGAAGTACACTCACATGCACTCAACACATTCAAGCGGAGACAAGCCGACATCGAGCGATATTTGGAGAGAGAAGCCGAGAGTCGTCGAAGTCAAACAGGTGTGAGTATTTATTCTCCGCCTGTAAATCACAGCAGTATCTGGAGAACAGAATATCAGGAGAACTTTACACCCCGTCAGTGTCAAGTGACCTCTGCAAGGAGTAACGTATCATCGCATAGGCTCGGGTCTGCGCCTGTTGCTCGAACGTTTTGTAGAAGGAAGTGATCCTTGGCGACTCAGATTCATCAATTGCAGTATCGCATGAGGAAGATGACCGAAAGAGTCGGTGAAACATAGCGTATAATTAGAATACCAGAGTTTTATCCTAGATTAGTGTTCATTTAACTAATTATTGGTAATAATTGTAAACAGTGACAGTGCGATGGGGGTGGGGGGGGCATAGAGGGCAACTACCCCTCCAGTCAAAATGCATTGGTCTGTTATGTACCCTTGAGTATAACTTATGTGTGTTTATACATTTTGCCCTCTCAGCTTTTGACCTTGCCACTGTTCTGCCACCCTACTCATTTTTTTCTGGTGCCAACCTACTGATTTTATAATATTTAGGTACTTGCTATTTATATTCTAGAAATAATTTAAATTTTTATTTTCCAAAGGTAAGAGTTGAGCTCTATATAGGATCAGGAGGAAAATAATTAAATATGCTGTGTAGCCTTGTAGTTATTTCAACATAGAATAGAATCTCGCTGTGTGTATTTTTCATTAAGGTTTTATTACCCAGCAAGTTTTACTATCTAGATCCTGCATTTTCGGTTATTTTTTAATTATTTTTATGAGCGTCCTAGAGCAATTCCGATGGCAGATTTTGTTCACCCGACTGCTAATACCCCAAAACGGCTATAAAAACGGTAAAAAAAAATTTGTGAAAATTTGAAAAAATACTTTGCGTCCCACTTTTTTCAAAATTTTTACCCAATTGCTCTAGGACGCTCAGGAGCCGAGATAATTGAAAAAAAGTTGAAAAAACGCGATTATCTCGGCTCCTGAGCGTCCTAGAGCAATTCCGACGGCAGATTTGGCTTCACCAGACTGCTGCCGCCCAGGGTGGCTCTGGTCACCTGTATTGATATTGATTATTGATGCTGATCTCCGTTTGAAAAGTGAAAATTTATCATAAATGTCTGATTAAGTATAAATTTGCAAGGACATGAAGACCAATATCTTATATTTTACAAATTTTCAGCAAACTTGGTCAAGATCTAAAACACCCAATATCGTTGTTTTTCACGCTAATGCGACATAGGTACCTAATTTTTTTTATTTTGATTGAATCTTGCGTAAGGGTGAGTATTTAAGTTACAGAAACTGGTGCTCTCTTATCAACGAATTAAGCCCGTCTTCCATGGACGCGGTTTTTCGTCACAACATGATAATTTTTCGCTGCCATGTTAAGAGCTCGAATCGCGGCAAACTCACATCACACAAATCGCAGCTAAAAATAGAGCCAACTGTAATAAAATCGCAACGAATTTTCGCTGCGCTTTTTGTGCGCATGCGCTGTTCTACTATAATAACCAATTGGCTCGTCTGAAATACCTTGACGTGTCAGCAAAACATCGCACTCATGGAAGAGGAAGACAGTGACTGAGAAATCATGCCGCAAAGTCAAATCATGTCGAAAACATTGCGTCCATGGAAGAAGGGCTTAACACTGAGCATAGGAAGTGTTGTGCTTTAATCATTTTTGCCGAAACATAATAGGTATTGGTAATTATTATTGCCTACTAATCTAGTAAACATCATGAAATTACTTTCTGACTTGCCTATCGTAGAGAATTGTGGGTAGTGCACCAAAACTAGTTGTTAATACACATTGCTGTTCTCTTATTCTATTTCCTTGACACCTCAAAAAAATAATACGTTACATTGTAGAATCTATCACTAGGTACTTTAACATCGCTCAAATGAAATGCTGCGCACTTACTGCATGGATACGAAAATACGAAACGTCCGTCCAGTGTAGTAAAAATGATTGAATTAGGTACAAATTTAGATATTATCTGTCAAAAGTCTCTTTATAAATATTTAAAAAATTGAGTACTGTATGCAATGATTTTGAAGTGATTACAACTTGAAGCCAAAGCACTAAAACATTACATCCACAAAAAATCTTTCATTGTGGTAGCTTGTAGGAAATGCAAAGTATTTTTATTCAGTGAAAAATCACATCCAATGATGTTAATCAATACATATTTGCATTTTATACATGTTATGAAAAAAAATCACTAGGAACACAGGTGTATTATAGAATACCTACAGAAATTATATTATGTATATGTACACTTTTATTAATGGTTGTGAATACAATGTGCCTTGTATTACTCTAAAATTAGATTACATAAAAATATGTAGAATTGTTTTAAAAATAAAATGAGATCACTTTTCTCTCAAAGCATTTATCACTTGTACTACAGATAGTAACAATAACATTTCAACTCTTACCTCACAATTTCTATTGCAACTGAAGTTTCGGTTTAATAATAGCTGGATTCATAAGAGTAATGTGTGATGGGAAATCATCACCAATGATAAACTTCTTTTCACTGTATGCATGAATTGACTCGACAAAGCCAAACCAGTAGATTACTAACCCAGGACCAAACCTAAAATATTCAAATTACATACATTAATATCAAACTACATTCATTGGATTTCCTTTCTGATATTGGACCATTAGATAACATGTGTTGAGGGTGTCCCAGTAAACGTAGGGATTACCTAGATCTTACCTGTTCCAATAGCAAGAGTATTGGTCTCTTAGATAAGTCTTGTGGGAATCTTCATCTCCAAACAGTGCTTTACTCTCAATCCAATTGATGACAAATCCATTGACAGCAACTGGGACCTCCAACTTCACATCGGGTGTCTTGTCAAAACCCCGAGAGCGTAATTCCTCTTCGTTCCTAAACGTTAGGCCAGCAGCTCGTGACAATCTCTGTAGCTTCATTTCATACTCCTGCCCAATGCAACTGTGAAAAAAACACTCTTTATAATATATGGCAACTTTACCATAATATCAACTCAATATCAATTGAACTTACTGTTTAATGCAGTCAGGGATTGGACCATATTGATCATCGTGTAACATGCATAAGTAAACTTCATATGCCAAGTCTGCATTTAATATCAGTGTAGAATCTTTCATCATTTTTGTTAGATTGGTTCTAGATACTTGAATGTTGCAGTCATTGGGATGTTTTTCAAAATGCTGCTCCATTATTATCCTAGCAAGTAACGCTGGAGAGACTTCAACTTCATCAGACATTCGAAGTAGCACACCTTTTATTGGACTCTCTTTTATGAGTTTTGTGTACCTGTAAATGTTTTCAGTTTTAAGAATAGACATAATTCAACAGTGATCAGTAGGTAGTAGGTACCTATTGATTTGTCTTAATTTTCTCAAAATACTCACTTATTGTACAACTCTTTAGCTCCCCTATGAGCTCTTCCATGAATCCTCTTCATTTTTCTTGTATATTCATTAGAATATATGCTAGCAAGAGTGCTATGCGAAACACTGAAATTTAAATGAAACATGATGTTAGAGGTCATAGACTAGACCCTACAAGACCCCAGACTTATTCCAACAGGAGCATAATATTACGATGTTAGGGTGCCTAGTCAATTAGATTGCTCAATTAATCAAGTAACTAATAGAATAGTATGTGATGCATCACAACATAGGTATAGATACATACATAGGTTAAATACGTATACATTTCCATATAACCTGCCCTGACACAAGAGCATACGTTCTACTCAAGGCCCAAGGGTCCTGATTAGGGTTGCCAACTTCCCAAGAATCCAATTCCGGACATTGCAGCTCTAAAATTATCGGAGTAAAAGTCTCACAAATATTGAATTTTGGGAAAACCTTTATGAGTACGAAAAGGCGATCTCGCACCAAAACAATGGGGGAGACTGGGGAGAGGACCCCTCAGCACCATTGCGGGTCCGGGCCGCAGAGGCATGAGGAAATTTTGAATGTTGTGAATGCATTTGGGCCATTTTTATGCATTCTGGGCTACAATCTTCGACTATTTGATACTTTTATTTACTGAGTATTGAATTATACACAGTGTAAGTTTCATATTTTCCATAATTCCGGATATTATGCTGTCCGGAATGAGGTAATTCCGGCATATTGTCCATTTCCGGTGTGTACGGATAAAATCCGGACAGGGCAACCCTAGTCCTGATTTTATGTAGGTAGGTAAGTATAATATCTGGAAATAATAGCCGATGCGTGCAATGACGCACAGAGTTGAACATGAATCAACTAGTTTTGCGGTGCTAGTTTCATTGACCTTAAAAGGTGGCGCGATCATTCGAGGCATAGTCGCAGATCTTCATACATTTTTGTGTACTTATTGATAATCATCATGCATTACACAATCCCTGAAAAAATTAAACACTTCTCGTGTCTAGTTTCTGAGATAATTTGAGTTTTCTCCTTCTCCCCCAAGTTATCTTATGGCAGTCAAGTAAATTCGTTTCATTATTAAGCCAAAATGAAGTTCTGATTTTTTTGTACTGTTAGATTTTAACAAAAACTTTTTTTCTGGTAGACCTACGGACATACTATCGGGAAAAAAATTAAAAACAGCTATTTTAAAAGTTATACACAAAATTCGAAATGATTTTCCTATACCTCCCATGTTAAAGTTTTGTTCAACGGGGTTGTTCACGCAAAACTATTGTAGATGGCGCTGCTGTTCTAATCGTCTGGGAGAGAGCCAATCAAAATGCATCTAGCGGAATGGAAGGTTTTTAAACCTTGGCGGGAGTTTGATTTATAGATCTTGGATTCAGAGACCAACCAATCAGAGAGAGATACCTCCATTGCCGCTAGCGCTGCGAGTGAGAGCAAATGGCAGTGAACAACCCCATTCTCAAAAGACATAAAATTGAAAACTCATTATTGGGCAGGGGTAATTACAGGACATTAAATGAGTCTTTTATACTTAATATAGTTGAACTGTTTTAAAAAGTTTTTTGAAATGGAAATTTCAAAAATAAATAAAAATGTGCTAGTACTGTAGCGAGTGATTGCGCCACGTTAAACTGAACAGAACTGAAGTTTTGATATCTTTGGACTTTGAAACATTCTTGAGCTTGAGGGTCATTGTGGCTTGGAGATTTGCCTATCACTGTAATTTATGACAATTATGTACAACGAATTGATATGAAGTGTTGTTTGCCACCAAATGTAAATTTAAAGCAGACCAATAAATTGAATTGAATTGAAATTGAAAAAACATCCAGTGGCGGAACTATGGGACCGCAGTCGAGGGGGTGCCCCGAACATTAGGGGGCCCAAAAATTATTTCACTTGACGCGATTTTATGAAAAGTAATAGGTAGGTAGGTAATTTGGCATATATCTTGGCATATAATATGGGGTCATATATTATACTGTACTGTACCTGATCACATTTTCTTGGGGGCTTTGCCCTTAAACCCCATATAAAATCAATTTTTGGTGAACTAAAGGCCCACCAGACACTTTACTGAGACAATGAAATACCTATCGAGAGAAAAGTTAACAAATAATTGAATTGTTTTTTTGTTGTGTGTGTGAGTGGGAGGAGGGGGGGGGACTGAAATCATAATAGGGAACTCTCTCTAGTTGTAGAATGGATTGACAACAACGTGAAATATTGAAAAATGCATCGAGACCAGAAACAAGCAAAATAAGTTAGCAACATGCATTATATTAGTTAGGTTAAAAACTTGGCCTTACTTCGGGAACTCATTTTTCAGCATCATATCACACTCTCTGTATGGATATATATGTGAGCCTTTATAAGATCTAATTATGTCGATTATCCTGTCATAATCATCAGTCTTCATATTTATTATTACAGTTCTTAAAATATTTTATAAAATTTCTGCGAGATTTCCACTTTGCCCAAATCCAACAAGTCACCGCCAACTTGATTTGTAAATCAAGAGTTTCACAACAAGCACAACATGGCTGTGGTTTGGATTCAAGGCGATTTTACCGCGTTTGAAAATTTGGTTTGGACTGTTGATTCTGCGTTAAGTGATGTCTATGTAATTTATTTTCCTGCTTTTTTATGAAGATAAAAATGTCAACTCGGAAGAAAGCAATAAAATCTGAGCCAATTTCTCAAGGTACGTAGTACAATAACTCATCCCTTGGCCTTTTGACATGTGAAAGGCCGAGCTACTGATTCTAGGTTATGTGCCCCTTTTTAAGGTAAAAATAACCTACCTAACCTACCTACCTACCTATTTGTAGATTTCTAGTTATAGTACCTACTTACCTACCTAGCACTACTGCATATTGCTACTTTTTAATTGACGGGACTCTTTTGGGCACTTTACTATCATAAGCCGATGCCACTCGATTATCTGCAGACGAAGAGAAATTTGTGCCGCCATAGCAAGTGGCATCGGCATAATTAGGTAGGTACCTACCTAGGTCCTAGGTACGATAGGGCAACCTACGCATGTAGACTTTAACTGGCACACAAACTTTTTGCCTACTTTTAATACCTACCTGTCTCTCAACAACTTTAAAAGTTTGTTCCAAAATCTGCCATGTCTGCTGGTGCTGAGTGATGATGTCAAAGTGATGTCATACCTACCTACCCAATAAAATATCAGGGGGCATATTTTATCTAGTTTTTGAGGTCATCTATAGGTACTTTGTAGGTTGGTATTGTAGGTCGATTTTTGCTATAGGTACCTACCTATTTACCAGGTTTCCATTGATTTCCACTCATAATTTGCACAATGGAGCTTGACAATCAGCTGTGTCTGTGTTGGCAGGCTGTAAATTTAGAGATGAGCCAGGTATCAAGCTGGAAGGGCAATTTTTGCTTAGCTGTGCATTGATGCCAAAGGGTTAAGATCTACAGAAACACGGCCGGGAACTTGTTAGTAAATTGCTTGAGCTTGAGCCATTGACAATGGATGAATGAATGGCAATTGTCACTGGATACGGCATTTTGCTGATATAGGTATAGCGAAAATCGACCCACTGTACCTACAAGCAAAGAAGTGTAGCCAACCTAATACCACTTTCTCATGAACTTCAAACAAATAACTAGGCACAATAGTGTTAGAATTTATGTACCTAACCTACCTGTTGTAAAGGCACTGACCATTTGATTGCTTAGCCTAGTAGTGTGTTTTAAATATATGAATCACGGCAGAGAGATAGATACCTACACTAACACTCTAAAGTACATCTTCCATGACGGCGGCATGTCGGCGGCATCTGCGAAATCCGCCATGTTTTTTTCATTAAGCCAATCACAGCTCAGATTCAGGTGCCGCCGCCGATGCCGCTGCGAAATCGCAACAGAAGTTGGCTCAACTTCAATAATTTCGCAATGCGATGCGTCAACGCAGGAAGTACAATTCATCCGCACATGCGCTGTAATTTGCTAGTTCGACGTGAGCGCTTTGGCTGGCCCTTTTGGTACCAACTAACAACAACCAACTTCCGTTCATCAGTCATCACGCGGTTATTACATTTTTATTTAGTGGGTACCTACCTATTTTAAGTTAATACTATGTTTCGGACGAAAAAATAAATAAAAACACAATTAATTTAAACTCATGAAACTGATGCCGTCTGACAGCAAAAACGCGCGAAACGTTTGACACGGACAGTACAATAAATATTATTATTACTTATTAATTAAAAATAAACATTATTAGAGGTTGATATTCGTTTGATGTAAAACAATTTTTAATTATTATTAATAATAATAGAATTTTCCACATTACAATTATATTGTTTATTATTAATAAAGACACATTACTAAAAGATATCAGCTATGTAGTTGCTTCAAGTTCCGCTAGGGTCGTCTCTAAATATTGTGACGCACTGCGCAGTAACGCACTCATGGAAGACGGGGAGTGAAACTCACTGCGAAATCGCAGCGATGCCGCCGACATGTCGCAGTCATGGAAGACGTACTTAAGTATGACAGAGGTAAAATCACTATACCAATAAAAATGAAGCCTTTTCAATTGGCAGCCCGCAGCCGCCATCAGCGCTAGTGATCAACTTTATTGGTAAAAATGCAATTACAGTTAGGTGATCAAGTAAGTTCACTCTTCACGCTATAGACGTCGTTCAAATCGACAACACCCTTCAGAACCCTGGAAACCCTCGAATCACAGGGTCTGTTTAGGCTTCACTTCGGTTAATGTTATCGGTATTGGAGTGAGAGAACTGTTCGTACTAGTATGAATAGTAATGAAGACCATGAATCTTGGATGAATATGTTGGACAACAATGCAAATGAAAAATGTAGAAAGATAGTAGACCTACCTACTCAGAAAATATTAAACTTGTAAAAGTTAGAACAAGTTTTTACAGACAATAAAATATGTTTTTTTAAACAATAAAATTATTAATTTATGAAGTATTTTAAGGTCAGGATAATATTATCCCCCAAAATATAAGTTCTGAGGAAATTTTTGGCCAGATAATAGCGTCCAGACACTAAACGGTTGACATTTTGAAAAAATCAAAATCAGGGGAAAATTATCTTTAATGTGACAGCATATAATTTTAGGATTTTTTTTGAATTTTTGGTCTCATGTCCCACTAGTGTGAGTTAGGGAATATTGTGATGAAAGATTTAGGTAAGCATTGAGACAACAGTATTGTGTTTGTATTTAAAGGTTACCTTAATTTTTTACCCTAGATTGTACGCCAGTAAAGACTACTAGGGTCCGCAAGATTGACACAAGGAGAGAAAGCCCTTTGATTAGAAATATCGTTGAGAGTAAAGATACAAGCCCAGATGTTCCATACAGCCCTGTAATAAAAGCACAAAGTGATATTGGTTGGGCTTGGAAATCACCAATTGGAAGGCTGCCTGATTCGGGCTCAGGTTAGTAATTTAGCCAAAACATAAGTATTTCTGGTGTTAAAATTTTTCAAAGTGTTGACATTTTTTCAAAAACTGCATCTAAATATATTAAAGTTTTTATTTATTTATAATAAGGCCTAGTTTCTCAATGCTCTGCTAAATTTTAAACAGTTGATTAGGACTAGTATATTGCCATGGCAACAACCAATGACATTCTTTGAGTGACCCCTTGGCGCTTAAGCTTGGCAACTGACTAGGTTTTAACAGCGCATTGAAAAACCGGCCCTTAATGTTAACGTAACTTTCCTACATCTTTGTTCCACACCATTCATTCAGTGTATTTCAGATTATTGTCTAATATTATCCTCTTGTGCTTTATCATAGCCATGCCTAAGGTCCATTTTAGAAATAAAATCAAATGAATTAGGTACCAACTACCAACTATCTAATATTTAATTTTTAACTTTTAAATATTTTAGACAGAAATTATATAATAAGAAAACAATTTACAAGGACCATTGAAAATTTGATTTTTTTTTTATTATTGTTTGTCTCAACATTACTGTTGCAGTCACAGTAACATCATAGAATGGAATACCTATTTGCTATTGGTTTCAAAGTAAGCATTTTTTCTAGGAGCAGTAACTAAAAGAAGATTATTGAATAAAACACCAGTTCAGAAAACAAAGCAACGTAGTAAATCCAACTCTCCTCTTAATAACATTCAATTAAAACGTAAACTCATTAAAATTGACAAGAAGGACGAGGATTCTTTAACATCTCTTACATCAGAGTTTCAAGCTTTAACGGAACAGAAAGAGGACACATCATTTGAGAAGAATGTTCTGATTGAGGAAGATCGTCTCGCAAATGACATGGGAATGGCAATAGTCAAGGATACTAAAGCGGATAGTTTTTCCGCGCTGATGGATGACGATGACGATTGTTTCGCTCTGCTCTGTTGCAGTCAAGTAGTCGAGGCAAAACTGATTGAAAATCCCAACAAGTTAGTCTTCTCTCCAGTACTTCTCAACTCTTCAATGAAACTTGCTATGAACGAAGTACTTACTTCAACTCCTGTGTTGTGCCCGACACCATCTGCCTCACCCGAGATGAAAGACATGAGCAATATTTGCAAAGAAACTGAAAAATCTCCAGATCCATTACACAATCCCCATGCCACAAGTACGGAGGTTGCTAATAGTTCTTTAACAAGCTCAACAAATAATAACAATCATTCAGTCTTACCTTCTTCAAAATTCAAACTGAACATCCCAAAAATTCTTGATAAAAATCCTAATTGTCCTGTTAAATCCCCTCCTACAAGTATATCAATTAACAAACAAACCCCTCCAAATAAGCTTGACGAGGATAAATCTAATATACCTAATGACTCATTCGATAATGTTCTATTATCATTTTGCGATGAAAATGTAGATCTTCTTAGTCACATAGTTAGACTACCTGCCAAGAATGTGCATTCCCCTTCAAGAAATAAGGACAAGATGAGTCTGGGTACAAGATCTAATGTACAGAACTTAGCAGCCAACGTGAATGATGTGCCAAGAGTAGCAGCGGCAGAGATATCGGCCAAGGCAGCTACGAAATCGAAGATCTTACCTGCTCCTGTCACATCTAATGTCACAGAAGATGATTTCATTCAACCTGATCTTCTAAACATACTAGATAAGATTGATTGTAAGTAAATGGTTTCATTATCTATTGTGGTGAAAGATATTATTGAGATTTTTTTTTTTTTTTTACATAAAAAAAGTATTATCAAGTGACAAATTTTACAACATTGGATTCTTTTGTTGTTCAAGGCAACACAAAAATATTTAAAATAGGTACCTACATCTAATTGTTCATATTTGAAATCTCATGCTAAAGAGATTAGCATGCGACTGTGAGATAATATGGTTGGAATATTCTCAAATTTTGGCTTTAAGGGATAGAACCAAACTTTTATAAAATTTGGATCTAACACCAATTATTTGCACCTAATTTTAGCTACATCTGCACCAAGAGCCCCTTCTCCGCCTTTTCGCTGCACTCCAGATGAAATTGAAAAGAAGAGAAGACTAGCTAAGGTTAGGTTGGAACAGAAGAAATTAGCAAGACAGAAGGATATCAATCGACTGCCTAATCCGTTTCTCAAAAAGAGTAATTCATCGTGAACTTTAATCTGTAGGTCATAATTGTGGTTAGTGATTTGTCATAATTATTATGTTAGTGTATTTCTTCTTTTTCAATCTGTTAATGCAAAATAGGAATCTGTTAAAGTTATTAGTTCATTTTGACAATGAATGAAATTTTGCATAGAACATATCGGTGACACTTATCATTTTGCAATTTGTACTTTCATGAACGAACAAATCAAAGTGGATAAATATTTATTATTTTTTAATTTTTATACTATTATTGTATAGTTATTAGTTAGACATAATGCTGAAGATAAAATGATACATATATTATTTTTGCTGTACTAAGTAAATATTTGAATAAAAACATGTATTAAAAAGTAGACAAATATGTTATGTGTTTATAATTTGGTTCGTGCTCATAAAGATTAATGCTGAACTCATTTTGTAATTGATCGATTTTATAATTAACTACAAATTAAATTATGTACTACTTCTTTGCAATAATAAATTATTAATATTACATTATCGTCTTGACAGTCTACACTGATTCAAAAACATTATTTGGCATTACAAACTAAACTCCCAATATTTTTTTCAATACAGCATAATGCTTATTTGCAGCAAGTTAATTGACTATTATGAAAAAGAAAATGTAATGCAAACATTTTCCCCAAATTCTCAGGTTGTATTTTATTTGCTTTCTTTTCTTTTATGAATAAATTAAATTTCTCACATTATTGATCAACGTTATCATAAAATCTTCTCCAGTAGCATTAAGATTACCTAGCCAATGATTTAAATTATCCGATTTAAATAAAATTAAAACTGATTTTGCGCACTCTTCCACCAATGAAATCGCATCGAGTTTTATACAATCATCAAAATAAACATTTATCCAGTCGAAACTATTCCTAAACCTTCATCAACGGTTATGATGACCAAACTCGAAACCAATAAATCTCTACCCATCTATAATATCCAATCCATATCTCATCCTATAGCAAGTATCTGAGCACGAAATCGATGCTATCTGGCGATTTTCTCGGGCAATGTTTCTCTGTTGGCGCGATGCAATGTCTTGTGGGTCTCGCATGGATCAATGATGCTGACGTCACTGTTGTAGTGGAGCTATACCCGATGCGTCGCGAGCGTGACGCTTGTTAGAGTTGAGCCATGGTGGCATCATGTGTACTGGTGCTCTTCCTTGTCATATGCCAATACTCTAACAATGTGGTGGTCGACGGGGCGAAAGGTGATGTCTTCACCAACTCATTCTTGGTGAAACTTCACGGCGAGCCAGGAAATGAAGCTGCTGAGAAAGTGGCGCAGAGGACGGGGTTCGACAATCTTGGCCCGGTAAGTTGTGATTATTTTTTTGGTAGATAATTTTTAACCGTTTGATTTTCATACTGGTAATATTGACAATATTGCAAGGTTTTATTTAATTAATTTTTATATTATTTGAATTCTTTGCAAAGCGTAGATTTTAACCATTCTCGTTCATTGAGCAGGTCTGTCAATGCGTCAACAACGAATCACATGGCATGCAATCATTCAGTTTCTCCAGTCAACGTCTCAAATATTGACCCATTGCTAAAGTTTATTTCGATATTCCAGAAACATCTATGATGAAAGTCGATACTTTTTCATGGATGTATGTATTTTATTTTCCCTCGACACGTAACAAATTTACATAAACGCGCTGCGCGCTTGTTTGTTCATGAATATTTGAAAATAAAAGTAGAATTTGAATTTGGCGTTGTAAAATCGTCATGAGGCTGCATTTCCTCATAAAATTACAGAATATAGTGATATCTATCTTCATAGTTACTGGGACGAAATTAACAAAGCAATTTGCAGTTCATTGTGAATTAAAACACAATTAAAAGATTGTCATTCGCTAAAAGCTGAACATATGTCAAAGCTTCTTTAAAACGACATTCACTCTTCTATCTAAAATTTGGTCAAAAGTAACCTGCTATTTGTAGGTAACTATATCACGGTCGAGTGTTTGGTGGAGGTGCCGGGTCGAGTTGAAATAAGTTATTGAAGATAGTCAATGTTGCGATAACTAATGTAACGGCATGTATTTCTGTTGTTATACAAAACTGTCTGAATTGTTGTAATTAGACTCTGTTTCGTCCTGATATTTGCCGTCGGAACGTCCTTGCCACTGAATAGGACAAGACTTGGTGCGATCCTCCTGAACAATATGGCAACGAACACGTTGCAATTTGATACAGACATGAATGGTACTTGACAGTCCTCGTTTTAAAAAGAGAGTACGTATAAAAACTGAATCTTGGAGTATTTATTCTTGCCTTGCGTTGTTGAAAGTTTCCCTTTTTTGCAAGTTTGTCTAGGTTCCAAAAATGGGCTGAGATCAACAAACTCATATTTTTATACTAATCTAGAGTTTGTGAGCTAAATAAGGTTTTATCGAAATATCGAAATTTTCCCAAGTTAAAAATAATATGTAACCAAAAAAAATTGTATATTCATTATACACTTTATTATCAATATTATCATACCTCTATTACGATTTGCTCGCCGTATGTTAAAATATTTTGCAACTGAATTAATGTCGAAATACGAATTTGGACCCCGTTGAAATAATATTATCTCCGGAAATCACTTTGTTTTGATGAATATTTGTTTTTGGGCTACTTCCGATCGAAGATGTTTACATGAACTACGCCCACACACTCTCACTCTCGTGGAACAAGTCCATTAGAACTTCGAACCAATGGGCTCGACCACATTTAAATACACCCCCGCAAAGTTCCAAACAAAACACAGGATAGAAGTCGATCTGAAACGGTTTGCATTCTTAGATCAAAAGGGATTTTGAACGTAGCTGGTGTTCTGATCAGTACATCTCTGACCATTATAATGCTGTGTATTAATCTAGGCAATCGTGTTGAGATATCTTTAGAATGTAAGACTTTGACGTTTCAAGTTCTGGGATAAATTGAATGAAAAATCAATTGTCTCCCCACGGTATCTTATGGCGACAAAGTAAAATTACTGCATTTTTAGACTTTTAATGAGCATCATTTTTGGTGTCGACAGATTTGTGCAATCAACAGATTTTCTATTAGATGAAAGTTAAGGGAGAGATAAACAATACAAATATGTAGCTCATCTGTTAACATTTTCTGCGCTCTGAAGACATGACATTTATACTAATTAGGTACCTAAATGTCCACATATATTTTTTTATATAAAATGTTTTATTCACAATAATAATGTTTGTAAATAAAGGAATACATAGAGAAAAAAAGCTCTTTAACTTCCAGTCATAAAAATGATAAATTAACATGAATATTTCTATCAATTAATGAAGTTATGTAATCAAATACATTTTCGGAAAAAGTGACAAGAAAACCGAAATATCACATATAGGTAATTTACAGGACATTATACGGGGATGCCATTTATTATAAGTTACAGAAAATTAAAAAAATAATGCTGAATTCGAGAAGAAAACAATTTTTTAGTCCTTCATTAGTAATTACCTATAGTAGAAGGGTTTTGATAGACAGGTGGGCGGCACTCGCATGCCAGACGACAGATATGCGGGTGGATAAATATTCGTCGGGAGTCTTTCATCTTTTTCACAATCATGCGATAACGACTGTTATCTAAACTAGATCTCGAAATGCTAATCGACCTTTCAGCTTAGTTCTTGTTAGGAGAATAAAAATCGTTTCGAGTTCCTGATGGAAAAAAGTGATTTTTGTACGAATCCAATCGACGATCGCATTACCACCTTGCACGGAGAAAAGCTTTTACTTTTAGGAAAAGAAACCTGGTATTTCAACAAGGGAAAATGTGATTGGCGATAAATTGACTCGCGCCACCTCTGTGTGGGGGTGGAAATATCCATCTTGCGGCTTCCTAAAATCACGATTGTAAAACTGTCTGATTATCATGCAATCTAACGGAGCTAGTTGACTGAGACTTGCAGTCCGACGGTCCCAAGCTCGATTCCCGCGGCCGTCCTTCCTGCATCAGGACTATTCATGCAAATGATGGAAAGGTTACCTCTTAATACCTCCTTCACACATTGGCATTTCCCTACCACAATCATTCGTCTGTCGCCATTAGCCTGGATGCAGAACAGTGCGACGTTAAACACCAATAAAATAAAAATCTATCGATATCCATCGATATGAGCATTTCATATTTTAGCCATAAGCGTAATAGTCCGCCTTTCACCTTGCTTATCACCTTGCCTTTCCTTGCCATTGGCTCATCTAGCGGCTAGATGCAAAATGTTCCGGCATATCTCAAAATGAAAGATACACATTCGAGCTGCAGAGTCACGATTATTATAAAATGATTGCGTACAATGTGATAATCATATTAATAATTAATACATGTTGAATGAACGCATTTTTCTCGGCACAAACCAATTTGGTTTCAAAAAGGAAAAAGCTCGCTTGTTACTTAATTACAGATATTGACAAAGTGTAACGAAAAACACATTTGTTTGCTATTTACACAGATATCTATCAAGACTAAAAGAAGACTTTTAAATATTTCTAAAGATTGTACAATGATAAGTAAAATAACAAAGTGTAGTGTTATTAACATCTGAAATAAAACACAGGTAACAATAGTTTATTTCAAACTTATGTTCTGCAAAAATCTAAAAAGTAGATTCATTTAGCTAGAACCAATTATACGATTCAACCGCACATTTTGGAAATTGTACTATCACAATATGTGTGCTATGTACAGGAGGAGTAGACAAGTATACAACCATACGGACCAGTGTTTTGAGTCAAGATCAAGAAACAAATGAAGCACAGCAAGTGGACAACTATGTAAAAGCGGCATCATTCGGAAGAATTTCGGTTGAAACTTGTCTATTAGTTTTGATATTTGTCATATTTGAGTTATGCGAGGACCACCATATTTCCCATTTCCTAAGAAACGCTCAAATTCTACATATAAAAATAATTTAATTCTGCACCATAATATGTCAAGAAAAAGTATGCAAGCTGAACTAATATTCGAGATTCAAAGTAAGTTTTGCTCTGAATTTAACATTGCGACCATGCAGAAAAAGACATTCTGATATTTTCAAAAGTGCTTTCCCACCCATAGATTTCCTTGAAAAAATTCTATATCGTTTACCAGTATCTTCCAATATCTTATTTTAACAGTTTCATATATTCTTTGATGATTTACTGAGCTATGAGGGAATACTGCTTTATTCCTACGTCAGGAGGCCTATTCTAGAATGTTTTCCCAATTCCATTCATGATGGAATCCGGTCACGGCCATAAGGATTAACATTGCAAGAAGTCGAATTCCATCAGAATTGGGAATGTATAAGTTTTACATTATCTTCGGTTCTAAAATAGGGCCCCAGGAGGTCTATTCTAGAAGAACTATTTTCCAATTCCATTCTGATGGAATTCGGTTACGGCCATAAGGATTAACATGGTATGGAATCGAATTCTAGTGGAATTGGGAATTTAAAGCAAAATTGTGTTGCTATGGTGAAACCGTCTTCTAGCCGTATATCTTTGCAAATATGTGGAAATTTGAAGAAGACCGTGTTGTCCGTACAGAATGACCACTTACACTGCGGTCGGCAGAGAATTGATAGCGGCGCGTGGGTAGATTCGGAACTGGTGGTTGAGTGACAAATTGCCTGATTGACATGCGTGTAGTGATGTGAACAAGATTGGTCCATAAGTCAAACACTCGACAACAGAACACACAGTTCAAGTCAACTCTATTGATCAATCTTATCAGGCCGGAATATTGCCAATAGCAGACAGTGTGTGGGAGATGGAGGTGATAAATGAAGAGACGAAGAGGATTGAATGAATAGAATGAGAGAGAAGGAATGACATGTAGAACTTGACGCAACAACAAGATAGAGTCTCATTCATTGTCTGCGTTTTACAATGAAAAATCGTTTCAAGTACACATGTATGCGAACGACTTGTGATTCCAATTAACTTTTTTGTAGCCTCCGTCACTTTTTGTAGAATCGTGTTGAATGACGAAGCCAGAAGATCTATTTGAGGCTATATAATAAAATATGTTCAAAGTCTTATGTACAGCATTTTATATGATACGAAAGCAAAACAAATATTATTTTATGACGTGTTATTACTTTTATTGGCTATTAAATTCTTCAAAATAATATCCCACCTCTGCCACCATTTGTAATATCAAACATTAAAACCGGCATGGAATCCAGAAATGGGCGCCATTGTATATTTCAATAGTCCAAAAATATTTCAGACGATATAGCACTGGTTTTAGAAAATGTATTTAAATCCGCACTTTCCAGTTCGGAACAAATTTACTACCTATTGATTTCTTCCAACAGAAAAACTGATTGCTTCTCTCAGGGGCCACGAAATCCTTCAATTCTCATTAAAAACTTCGCAATATTCTATACCTTGACACCAAATCTGTTCGCCCCCAGCTTTATGTGGGTGTTTGAATTCACTTCTACCTACCAGGTAATTATATTGTTACATTTCCACCCAACTGTTCAACTCCAACAAAACATGCGGCGACCAATTTAAATTATAAATACTTCTAAGTCTCCAGTAAATGAAAGCGATATTTCGAACGAATGTATTAAAGAAAGGAGAGATTAGTTAGAAATCCTTTATGCACTGTAAATGTTTCTTCATTCTTCAATAAGAAGGTGGATTGTTAATTTATAGGCAAGGTACCTACGTTTTTTACATAACACATTCTAATGCATTAATTTTTAATATGAATTGACGAAACTGATGCTCGAAGTTGTTAATGATGTCGGAACTATCGCACTGTGTAGGTCATTATAGTGTCAATACTAGTTGAAAACATCGTTACCCATTGTTTTAACAACAAATGATGTTTGCACTAATTAGTTTGTCGAGATTGAGGTCGAATTTCCTGATTACAACTGTGTGTGTGGACCGACGTAATCCCCTGGACTTTGCCACATGCTCCAGACTATTCCAGGAGCTCCAGGCCGACAGTCCTGGAAAACCCGTGTTTACCTAAGGACGAGCAAAAACAGACTATCTAAGCTGATAAACAGGTTTTAATTAGTTGTTTTGATTGATTGAGATGGAAGCTCATTAACGTCAAATGAATGAGAGAGATAACGCCAGAAGCTCATGATTGTATTGATCTGTATCGAGGGAGAGAGAGATAACAGCGTCAACTTCTTGTTGCATGAAGTTGGAGACGCAATCTGTTGGTAAACAGTTGAACTATCTGAACTGTGAATGCAATTAGTATGCAAGAGAGCTGAGAGTAAATTGGTTGGAGTAAAGGTAGCTTTAAATGTTGGGAGAAAATGCCGCTGAATACTTTGATGAACAAACACACCAAATAGCTTTTACTCTGCTCTGGGTTAAGATATATAGAGTCATATGCAAATTCTACGAGTAGACTAATAAACCATTAACTTCTCACAATGGAAGTGCTGCATGAAAACAGCTTAAAATGTCATCATAAAGATTCAAAGTTACATAAGCTTTCAGTTTCATACTTCCAGATTACCTGTCGCGTTAATTTCTAAACTTTTCATGTGCACATTACATTGATGGACAATAAAACACATACACATAAAATAATAATTAATATCACAGTTATTAATTAGTGGAATGTAATGCAGAGATGCATTGCTGAAACTAAGATGAACGTTATCTACTTGAATATGCATGCCATACTAAGTTCACTCCGCTATAATCTTCTAATTATTTATGAAGAAGGTACTCATATTCTACAGACACTCAACGGCGCTACCACAGAATATGAAAGAGAATACATCTGCTCTGTGCGACTAAAGTCTATGCAAGATTCAATAATTATTTAGATTCAGTTTCAACAAGTGAACTCGTGCACATTTTTGTTTTCACAGTCCCTTCTCTTTTTTATTTGCTATTCCCACAAATAAGTGATACGTGATGGAGCCACTTCTGGCAAGATGGCTACTATTAGGTCCACATATTAATTTGTTTGTTTTTACATTTCGTGTTTCATAAAGCAGTGAAAAAACAAAAAACAAATGAAATTGATATTTAGCAATAAATTTACTTTTTTGGCCATAACAAACAACTATATCAACTATTTGTATTTATATTTATGCAAATGCACCCTTGATAGCCGCCATTTACCTAGTACCACAAAATCCACCAGGGGTCAGTTGTGTTCCTTATTTTCTCGAATAAAGCAATGTTCCTTATATTTTTCAATTTCTTGCTGAATGAGATTGAAATGAACATGTCTTCATTTTGTTTTCATAAATCGTCTATTGTACAGCACTACGAAATCAATAACACAGGCAACAATAACATTATTTGGCCTGGTTTTGTAGAGTGGCTGCCAAACGCCATGCAGTCGACACTTGTAAGTCTCGGCGTCGTTTTTTCCGACGCCTAGGCGTCTCTTTTAGGTCAACTTTTCTCCTCCCTGTGGTGCATTCATAGAGTAGAAAAGAAGCTCGGTAGAGTTGAAATAGTGTCAAGCCCTACCAAGTCATACACTGCTTATAGGTAATAAAGTCTGTTGGAAATGTCGAACATATTATATTTCCACAACATTAAGGCTAACATACTCTGTTTGATTCACAAAGACATGGAATGGAATAAAGAGATAGGTATCACACAGAGTATTCTATAACGAATAGCAAATCGTATTTTCCCGAGTACAGACAAATAGATTCTGTGTGTGCTTTCTCTCTGTGACTCCAGTTTCCAACAGTCAGGTAAACTGTTTTACTGTTCTTAGTATTATAAAACCTTTGTTACGTAATTTACTTTGACTGCTAATAGAATGCAGTCAAAAAACATTACAGGTATAAAAACATTATGATTAAAAAAGACAAACAAATCACAATCGTAGGCGGCTACGATGGAGGTATTGAGAAGAGAAGGAATCAAGACAATAAGCCAACCGAGCTACGAGTTCAACGTCATTTGGACAAGAACAGTTAAAGACCAGATAATGAGAAGATAACAAAGTGTGAAAAGTAGTTAAGTGAAGAATAGTAAAGCCTGATGCACAATTATATTAAGGTTTATGTTTTAGTGTTTAGTGTTTAGTGTTTAGTGTTTAAGAGAAATGAAAGGTGCTGTTATAACGTTACCATGCACAACTGTCATAAGCGTTATAAGGTTTAGTGTTTAAGGTTTAAGCTGAAATAAGAAATCAACAAAATCCATTTCTTATTGCAAAACACTATTTCACCTTATGACGAACCAATCAGAAGAGAGCAGAGTAAATGTCAATGTCAAATTCGTACGGGAAAATGAAAAGTCGTCTGAATTAATGTCATTGGAAGCATTTTAATTTGATATTTGTGCCTAATCTTGCTCATATATTTGTTTCCGTATCATTTTTCGATCAATTTTTTAATTTTATCACGTGGTGAAATAACCTCGTGAAATAAGCAATTGTGCACTGGACTCTGTTATAACATCTTAAACACTAATCACTAAACATTAAACCATAAACCTTAATTCAATTGTGCATCAGCCTTAATAGAACAAACAAAATTTTGATGTCAATTTTTAGAACGTATTAGTTTAGGATTAGAAATGTCAACCTATTTATTGGTTTATCTTTTGTTTGAAGTCTTTGGTTTTTGATAAGCCTAATGGATTGTGATTTGTTTGTCTTTTTTAATCATAATGTTTTTATACCTGTCAATTTTTCAATAATTGTTTACATTCACTTGAAGAAGGCCGCAGACAGTGGCCGAAATATTGTGCAATTTATAATAAAAAATAAAGTTTGTGTCCTGTCCAAAGGAAAGTAATTCATTTAATATAACACCAAACTTATCAGGAAGAGAAAATTTAATCTATTTATTATTTATTCAAACTTTCCCAACAATTATTCCTGGTAAAGATTTTACAAATTGATGAGCGAGCCGTCGTACTGCACCCGATTTAAAATGCGTTTGTAAGTCTCTGCTCTACTGGCCTTGGAACTAAGCACCAAGAAGGCAGTGATGCAAATTAAGGTGGAAGGTGGGTTAGGTGGAAGGTGGGTTAGGTGGAAGGTGGGTTAGGTGGAAGGTGGGTTAGGTGGAAGAAAGGCGTCAGTGCTTAATCTCTCCGTAACAAATAAAGACGTTTTTTTCAGTATTATTTTCAAATATTTCAAGATTAGGTATAGAATAAAATGTCCTTAAAATGGCAATAACTTTTGAATAACTACATATTAGTATTCAAATTGTCAAAAATACCTAAAATGTTGCTTCCAATGACCATGCGAAGTTTTAAGTTTGTCGGTAATTGGGTTATTTTAAATTTAAAAAATAAGAGGAAAGATGGTTTTAAATTTTAACCAATGGGGGGATTTTGCTGAAACTTTGTAAGAATGGGGACAATGTTGGTTGCAATGACTTTTCAAAATTTCAAATTGATCGGACCAACCAATCGAAAAGTTTTTTTTTTAATTTTAACCAATCAGGATCCCGTTCAAAAACGATTCAAGAGACCGCCTAGATTACATCGTATGAGTGCAAAATGTCAGTGCCATAAGAGTACTACCGTATTAACGCTCGCTCAATTACAAAACTAGCTATTTGAACATATTTTGATTTGTAAACATTTCAAGAGATTTTTAATCAGCGCCTGTTTGCCAACTCGATTAATTTATCTTCCAATATAAATCAATTTGTTGAAGGTTTCAGTACTTTCTATTGAACTATTATTTCTTAAAGCTTCCGTTGAGTTTTGCCAGCATCAGAATGTATTCGTAATCTAGTGGAGCGGTCGCTCCACCCAGCCAAGTCGTACCGTACACTCACACTCACTCAACATACCGTAAATGCCTAATAAACTGAGGAGCAGACCAACCACTTTTACTGTAAGCAACAACATGGCATTTTCGGCCTACTGGATCTTAAAATTGGAAAATCTCACATTGTTGCAAAATATCTTAATTTCGAGCTATGGCCCACCCCACCCCATATACCGAATTTGGGAACAATAGGGTATGTCATTTTCGTGCTAGAGGGCCGTGAAATATGTAAAATTACACCACTTTCTGATTCTGAAGATGATGATTCTGATGATATCAGGAAACACTGTTGACAGCGCCACAGCCTAAACGGCTGAGCCGATCGATCTGAAATTTTTACCATATATGCACTTTTGGCGTCTGATGATACCTTGTCCTTACGAATTTTTTGTGCCACCATTTTGAAACCGGAAGTGACGTCATATCTTAAAAACTGATGGACCAATTGGGACGAAACTAGCGCCAAACGATTCGGATGGTCTTCTCAATGAAATATCAACAGTCAAAATAGAAATGTACTTTTACCGAAACCGGAAATGACGTCATAAAAATGCCAAATTTGAATGAAATCATCTCTTATAACAATAACTACATATTCAGAAGGCTTATAATGTTACATAGCATTTAAAGACACAAATTTTAGGTGGCAGTGAAGTCAGCCGCCATTTTGAAAACCGGAAGTGATGCCATAACTCGAGAACGGCTGGACCAATTGGAACGAAACTTCCGCTATACTTTATAGCATATTATTTATAGCATATACATAGTAACAAGCACAACTTTTCTTAGCAACCAAATCAAAAAGGCGTATTTTTTTAAAGGAATTATAGTCTTTGGTTCCACAATATATGCTACAAATTGTAAGAATAAACTGAAAAAAGGAATGATATCCCATAAAAAACACTCCGTGTAAAAATACCAGCCAAGTCTCTTCAACTAAAAAAAAAATAGAAGAAATCTAAAAATTCAGCACTGAAAAGTAGTGATATCAAAAAAAGGCCAAGTCAAAACTTTTAAAAATTACTTGGCGCATCGTTTTTCTATGGGATTATAGATATATTTTATGTATAGATGAGTATATTTGATTACCGACCTACTTCTATACTATTTATATGCACGATGCGCCAAGTAATTTTTAAAAGTTTTGACTTGGCCTTTTTTTGATATCACTACTTTTCAGTGCTGAATTTTTAGATTTCTTCTATTTTTTTTTTAGTTGAAGAGACTTGGCTGGTATTTTTACACGGAGTGTTTTTTATGGGTATTATTTACAGTACGAAACAACAAGATCTCGTACTTCTGCTATAATTTTGTCTCTGGTTTTCATCATCTCGTACTTCTGCTGAAGACGGTAGATTTCCCCGGGGTATTTTGTCCGGTGTTTACCACTAGAAATTGCTTTCTCCAACGGGGATTTTAAGAAGACTCCGTGCGATTATCTATATTCAACGAATGAATACCTCTACTGATGACATTTTATTTAAATTCTATCTCATCTCAAGAAAGAATTCTCTGCGGAATGCCGTGAGCTTTTGCAATTAGTACATCAAGTAATTACTTTCGAAGCCGCTGACTGTTCGTTATTAATTACTTTTTTGACGACATTTCGTTTGTTAGCGATAGAACACACCTAGTCGATGGCAACGCCGAGTTTATTTCAATGTTTAATTATGAAAAGCAGGCAAGGTACGTAATATTATTGTAAAGGTAGTAATTATTTCGGCGAAATTTGATACAAAAGCACAACTCAAGTATCCAGCAAAATTGAACATTTTGCCAGCAAATTAAATTAGTATCGAAATTTCCTTTAATTTTCGTCTCTTTCTTCTTCGTTCCAAACTCTCTGTAATAATCTCATTAATTGTGAAACTCGTGTATTCACTATTAGCATGGTTTTAGATTACCCTGATTGGTCTATAGATGAATTACGCCTACATTCCGCTCAACATCATGTATTTGCAACACGCATTCTTGTGCCTCCAATCAGTACATTGTTAACAATTACACTTGATAACACAAACAGACACGTGTGCCCGCTGCAAAATGTCCGAGCGGAATATGTGAATTATCGGCCGGTAAATGTCTGCGGTGAAAACCGGACTCGGGTGTATCGATTCAACTCCCGGGCACATGGACTTTTATAGGCTCCTACTGTCTAGATAAGATGGTTGTTGTGCGATGGACCTCTCATCCAAGGTTTGTTCAGTTTGAAGTTTCGGTGCCTATCTGCGTAAACATTTACTTCATGTGTACTACATCAGTCTTTCATGTTGCGAAGAGAGTCTCTATCCCAAGGGGATAACTTACCACCGAAGATGGAGCGATGTGAACGTATTCACTTTCTCATGTAGCAAAGACAAGCGAAGTCCTCAATATCAATAATAGTTGAAAATAACATTTCTCATTCATGTCTCTGGAACTTTGTCTGGAGATTTAATGCATACAAAACAGACTATACTTGAGCTTCTCTCTCTCAACAACTTGCTCTCAAAGCTGAACTTCCACTGTCTTATTGAAATACCATGTCATGCATTTTCCATTAAGTTTCACGGCGAGTTTTTACCCAACAACGTCAAGTCAGAATCATCTCTCGTCAAACTGAAATTGAATCTCGCAGCTTTGGTTCGTTTCGCTCATCAACAGCATGATTTCAATCACGACAGAGTGTGGCGCCTCTCCTCTTACAGGCGCCGGGCCTGGCATTGTGACGCAGTCAAGCAATTAAACTCCATCGTTCATGGTAGACTTTTACAGGCTGGAATATGGAAGCTGTAACTAAAGTGTGTGGCGTTAACTTAACACGGACATTTTTTATAATTTATTCTTGATTTTGAAAGATTTTGGAAGGAATATTGAACAACACTTTATGCTCATTGTAGAGCACCGGGCATCGAATAGTTAGCTTAATACGTCCTTGTAAAAGCTAAAAAAGCAGTTTTTGGAATTGACTTTCTTCATAAAAGCTACTAGATTGATTTTTGTTATATTGAAATGTATTAATTATCATGGGCTATACATGTCCGCAGTGATAAATATTGTTTGCATAACAGAAACAGATTAATTATTAACGCACGTTTCACTATTAATTACCGACAATGTACAATACTTCCCACATAAAAATGTATATAATTCATTACTGTGTTAATTAAAAGTAGAAATAGAAAAGAAAAATCCACATATGCAATTTACTCTGATTATGTGCTCATCAATAATGTAACTGCACAGTCTTCTACACTTGAACGCTGATGAATAAATCAGAACTCAAGAATATTTAAACAAGAACCGTATATAATAATATATTTATATATTTTGTTCCGTCACTCGATGAAACTCCACAAAATTGAAAGCATAGCCATTATGTTATTCTCTGGGGAAAATGTTAAAACCACTCAGTGGAAAAATCAGTGAAAAAGTTCCATTGATGTTGTGGAAATTGCAAACAAGGCAGTACGGATGTTTTCCTTCCAATGCTGTAAGATAGAAAGAAGTTGATTGTACGTCTTCTGAATCGCAGTCAGTCATCACGAGCCAGATGAGCTGATAGATTCTTCCTGGCATTGAAGCATGACCTCAAATCGAATTCAGGAAGGAAACAGAAAGGACGGAGAAGAATTGAACTCCGAAACACTAAATTGAATGAGCCTTTCGTATTCGGAAACATATAAGCCGGTTCAAGTTATAAACCTAGTTGCCAATTCCATGTTTATTGCGTTTTTGAAAAGACAGAATACTTGTGTAGGCGCGCATGAAACGACTTGTAAGTATCATCATACATTTTGTATTACATTTATGGCATTTCTTTTATGAGGTAAGAGTATATTAACTTTTCCATATTTTGTCGCAGCAGAGGAAGCCAATAATATGAATACGACATAAAGTAATGAACAGTACTGCTAAAGACGAAAACGTAGTTTTAAATTTTATAAATGGATATAATTTGAAGTTGTTTATTTCGATCGCTAAGCATATTTATATTCACCAACAATAATACAAATTATCCTGTATGTTTGATATAATGTATCAGAAACTATGCATGGACGGGCAGCTGTGAAAGAAAACAATTCAGTTGAAACCAGAAAACCAGAAATAAATATTACAATGAAAATGTTCTCATCTGTAATCGCCTGTCATCTACATGAAGAAGTAACACGAATTCAAAATCCCTACAGAAATAGATGTGATACTATTATGATTTCGATCAATGCCATGTTTTGTTTAGGACTATAACTTCATTGCTGTCAAACCAGCAGTTATGTCAGTGTCAAACAAAATAAGAGTCGTATTCAAAACAGCTGAATTGAATGGAACATTTCTAAAATAAAACATTCAAATCCAGATGTTCCTGTTGAGTCAATGATCTACAGTTTTCAATAGATGTGAAAATTTAGGATTAAATAGGTTGGACTCGAAAAAACTGAAATCGTCCTACACCTGCCACCAAGTTTTTTTTTCAATTATCGGGGGAATTTTTCGTAAGGATTTGGTAGTCTATGAGTAGCATCGAATCGTACTCTTTCAATTTTCGTAACGTTACTTACTAGTCCGGTTTAGGTCAGAATGTACTTACTTTTGACTTTTGACTGAACTAGTGACTTTTATTGGTTTTTGTTGTCAATGTCTCTCGGAATGCAATGTGCAGAGATATTAGTGTTCGGTTGGCGTTGTCATGACAGCCCGACACAACATTGCCACGTCACATGATTATGCACTTTAATATCCAGGTGTTCGTCCCGGCTGATATGTTGTGACGCGCCATGATGCATAATCATACACCATGTGAATATGACGTCACATTACCTGCACTCGCCAGATGTCATGTGACATTACAGGCAGAATAAAGCATCGAAATCTTATTACAAATCCAATTTAGCGAGTTGTATTCTCTCTGGTAGATACAAAAATCTCCACTGACGTAATTAAATAGGCTTAACGTAGAACAAAGCAAATTTTAGGGTGATCGTAATCTCTGTACAATGGTAGAGTTTGAAACAAAGAAGGTATTGTCTTGATATTCTGTTGGTTCTAGTTTTTGAAATCCTCATCGTGCCTTCATCAAGTCTGCGTTTTTTTGAAAGGACCTCAACATCTCTCGGCGTAAAAATTTCATGCAGTGAGATCGAATCACTATGTTATATTGTATTACTTCGCAGATGTCAAATTAATCACCACAATAATGCACATTTTGGTCACTGCACTAAATCTATGCCTCTGAATTGAGGACGCTTCAAACAATTTCGTTCATCAAACGCAGAATTGTGTTGCAGATTTTGTCTGTAATTCGTGCAACATGTTCTACATTTATATAATTAATTTGTGACTGTTTATCTACGTTATTGGCTTCCGTTTTAATCTGGGACGCGTTAATAAAACAACTGATTGCTGTGGTTTGGAAATTGGAATGTTATACACTATTTTAAATATAGACAAAGTGTATAATCACGAAGGGATAATAAATTGTAGGTATAGCAAAGATTCTTATATCAATGAAAAATCGTTAGAGTACGCACATAGGTACCTACTACGTTTTCATCAATTGAAATGAATTCAGTAATATAGGTACCTACTAATACAATTTATAGCATCTTCTGTTTCCTTTTTAAATAATTTTCCACAGAAATGTGGAGGCTGATTTCAAAAGATGAAGGCTGGGTAATAATAAAATGTATTTTCTTTCTTGCAAAAGACAATTTAAACAGAAACTGGAAAACCCATTAAAAACTTTGTTAAAAAGAGTATTGTACGTATAAACTTATACAAACTTGCTTTGGGATATTCTCTTAATACCTACAAGAAACTGTTTAAACCCACTCTCGTTGCTCTCATTAAATGAATTGCTACTTGCAACATTTATTAAAATACTAACTTACTAAGGCCAGGTAGGACCAACTCTGGAGGATTAAGGCCGGGTAATACCAACTCTGGATTAAGTTAACTATCGATGGTTAACCAATGAATCAAGTTGGCGCGAATTCCACGCAGCCAATAAGATTCACTAATTTCACGAACCATCGATAATTAACTTAATCCAGAATTGGTCCTACCCGGCCTAATCGCAACATTATATCCAAAAATCCATATCACCTCAAATCTATATTGGTTCATGTTGTAGAAGAACTTTTCAAAGAGATTATTCCATTGAAGTATAACTGAATCTCTCGCTCGTCTAGGTGTGCGGTATTTTTCTCTCTGTTATATATTCAGGATTTTCTCGCAGCTGTGACGCTGTGGCATTTAAAACTGTCTCTGGAGCACTGCTGGCCGATGGAATTTATTAGCAATGACTGCCACGAAATGGAATGACGATAAATTGCAGAGTTGGACTGAGTGCATTAAATCTATTTCGCGTTCCACCTGCAACTTCAATCCCATGAAATCGAACTTCGATGTCGCGGAGTTGAAATATTGCTGATTGAAAGTTGTGCGTTAATCTAATTAGATTTACTAAGTCGGAAAAGCTGCTTCGCTTTACAGCAATGTTTAAGAGGCTTAAAAATTCCCATGAGAAAAGTCGTTAGTTTCAAAATATTGCAGTGCTTATAGCTAATATAATATTTCGGACTTTGCAAACACGTTTATGAGTGAAATATGATTCATTGAAAGCTTGCAGGAAAATTCTTGCCAGAAAAATCATCGGCACGTTTATCGTGATTTAAAGCGAACTACACAATGTTAAATCTGTAAAAATCGTTTATGTTCGTTGCTAAACATCTTATCCCTGGAACATCACATATTGCACTCTATGGAAAGCTACGTGACATTTCCCCGTAAACATCATGTTAATAATACCATTAATATCATGTTCATAGGTTTACATCAAGGAGCTTTGGCTTACATATATATAATTATAGGTAGGTATAATGTTGCAATTTGAAGCAGCACGCGCTAATATTACCAAGATTATCTTAGACTGAAGGAAGGAAGCATTACAGCGAAATGAAGGAAATTTAACACGAATACATTATTATAAACAAGTTAATACAATTACAAATAAATATTATATTAATGTTTATAATAACAATACTAGAACATTATAATAATTCTGGAACGTCAGTCACATTTTGAATATTATTCCAAAGATTTAAAAAATGTCATGCATTAACACATTTTGATTTTGACCTGTAGATCATTAATTATCTGTAACATCTGCTTCATAACAATGCAACAGCATCTGTTATTTATAATTTATATTATTTCTAAAAGCAGATGATTAGGAACATCCGATTGACGATGATTGATAAGTCATCTTGCAATTGATTCCGTACATTTCTGATTGTCACGAATAATGTAACATGGTCAAGTTAGGAAATGCCGATATTTACAGGATTTTCCATATGCTTTCTTAATTTAAATACCTGAATTTCAAATGCTTAATTTTAAATTCAAATAAGATGTACATTGTTAAAATATTGGTCGGAACATACACACACGAACCCACTGATTTTACTGACCATCACTTTGAATGACGACTTGTCACGATCTCTTAAGCTCGCTGCATGGCATCTGATTGGTTGGACAATTAAGCCTCTCAGAGACGCGGGAAATAAGCTGACTTGAGCTTTTCAGTTACCATTCAGCTTGGACGTATTCTGAGCTTCACAGATGTCGCCCGGGCGTTAAGATATCATTTGGTTCCACTCGGAATTCCACATTTCGAATTTACATTTTCTCACATTTGAAACAAAACACTTATCTTGTGAGTGTACTTCAAATGTAAGTCCAAAGAAGGGACAACCGAACTTTGCTTGTCCTTCCAAATACACTTAGATTAATACACTTTGTTTTGGCTATAGCAGATCTTCATAAATATTGTCGGATGTCAGTTAAGTGACTTTCGTTGCTTACTTTTAATTTTAATAACTTTAATACAACTATATCGTAAATTCCAATCAAATCGTCAGGAAATGTTATAAAAATGGAAATTGTACTAGAAGAGATCTCATTTTAAATGAAACTGAGTACCGAGCAAATTTTCCATTTATATACAGAAAATTATGCTCTTTCCCCAGCGACGGCAACTTGAGATATCTTTATTACATTTTTGTCCTCTCGGCTTATGCAGTCAGTCAATCAACTGTAGATTTTATTTCCTTTACTTTTGGCGGCAAGACGTACCAGAAAACAATCTTGAAATTACATATTATCATAATTCGCATGAATGCGTTCATTTGTGCGTTTATGTGCATTCATTATTCGTTCATCAAATAACTAATTTTTCAAACAAATAGATCTCGGAACTTCTCTTATATTTTCCACGCAACTTGGAGTGGATTCAAAACAATCACAAGTCACAAGTTTGGATTTAGTAAGGATATAGATTTACTACGATGTCTTCTAGATACATGTTGTAACTCCTTAGATATTCAATACAACTTGAAAACACAAGATTTTATATCACTCTCAAGTAGCATACATCCCCATAAAAAACACTCCGTGTAAAAAAACAGCCAAGTCTCTTCAACTAAAAAAAAAAATTATGAAATCTAAAAATTCTGCACTGAAACGTAGTGATATCAAAAAATGAGCCAAGTCAAAACTTTATTTGAAAAGTAAAAAATACTTGGCGCATCGTGTATATAAATAGCTTAGAAGTATAGGCTAGATATAAATACATATACTTAGGCCCGGTTGCACCATGTCCCGATAAGCAAGATAAAGTTCAATTTAGCCTAAAGTGAACTTTAGCGGTCTAGATGGCTGTGTTTCATTGGCTGTTGCCATGGTTTCAGCCGATAAATCCTACCGCTAACTTTATCGGGACATGGTGCAACCGGGCCTTATAGTACCTATACCTACAATGCCCTAAAAAAACGATGCGCCAAGTATTTTTTAATTTTCAAATAAAGTTTTGACTTGGCTCATTTTTTGATATCACTACGTTTCAGTGCAGAATTTTTAGATTTCATAATTTTTTTTTTTAGTTGAAGAGACTTGGCTGTTTTTTTACACGGAGTGTTTTTTATGGGGATATCACTTATTTTTTTAGTTTATTTACACAACTTGTAAAACTTATTAGGGCAACAATGGCTAATTCCTTTAAAAAAATACGCCATTTCCGAATTAGTTACTAAAAAAATATTGTTTGGAGCTAAATATAAACTTAAAGTGATATGCCATGAAGAATTGCGAAAGCATCGTTCCAATAGGTCCAGCCGTTTTCGAGATATGGCATCACTTCCGGTTTTCAAAATGGCGGCTGAAAGCTCTTACACATTGTAGGTATTAATATGTATATAAATACTAATATTTCATTATAAGCCTTCTGAATATATAGTTGGTTTTTATATAAAGGGAAGTGAATTTAAGCAGATTTCGCTAAACTATGACGTCATTTCCGGTTTCAGTAATTAGAAAACTTTAATTTAACTATTGTTATTTCATAAAGAGGACCGTCTGAATCGATTGGCGCAAATTTCGTTCCGATCGGTTAAGCCGTTTTTGAGATATGACGTCACTTCCGGTTTCAAAATGGCGACTACCGGTTTGATTTATAAAAAGGCACCTCAGACGCCAAAAGTGCACATGTGGTAAAAATTTCAGATCGATCGGCTAAGCCGTTTAGGCTGTGGCGGTGATAGCGGTGTTTCCTGATATCATTATCATCATCATCAGATAGGTTTTAAAAGGGGTGTAATTTCACTGTTTTCACGGCCCTCTAGCACGCAAATGGCATAACCTATTGTTCCCAAATTTAGTATATGGAGTGGGGTGGGCCATAGCTCGAAATTAAGATATTTCACAACAATGTGAGATTTTCCAATTTTATGATCCAGTAGGCCGAAAATGCCATGTTGTTGCTTACAGTAAAAGTGGTTGGTCTGCTCCTCAGTTATTAGGCATTTACGGTATGTTGAGTGCGTGTGAGTGTACGGTACGACTTGGCTGGGTGGAGCGACCGCTCCACTAGATCTTCCCTCGTTGATGCAATCTAAGTTTATAGCCAGTTTGACGCCCAGGTGGCGCCGTCGAAGACGCTGTTCGTAGCGTCGGAAGGCGTCGGAAGGCGTCTCGACGACAATAGATAGGTGCCATATGATTCCAACCTCCCAAGTACGACCAATATGCAACATTCATTCTCAGCATTTTTTTTTGAAAATAAAATGAAGGTCAGGAAGTCAAGTGTTTTATTGTCAGGATTTATTGCGGTCGGGAAATTCGACGCAGGTGGAAAGTGTAAAGTGGATATTATATTGGATTGCTGAAAACAATATGTTACAGCAGTAAAACTGAATGTCGGTGACCAAATAGCCTACACTCAGTGGGCGTACAAATACAGTATATTATAGATTATTTCGCTGTTTCAGAAATAATTGAAAATGCATTTGATATTGATTTTAGAGTGTAGTTCAGTGCAGTCATTCACTCCTTACATTCCATTGGTCTACTTTTTCAACATTTTTTATATTTTTCTAAGTATTCGACTTAGTTTGGTAATATAACTTGTTAAATTTTAACCTCTTACTAACTGCATAGTTAAGAGTATATTATTTAGTCAGAGGCATAGAGATATTATTTAGTTACGTTGTAACTAATGTTTATCTTTCTTAAGTATTATTTCCTTTATTGCTTTCAGCTGAAACTGTGTATTAATTAAAGCAAAGCTGAAAACCAGGTTCATGAATACTTTAGATATTTTCTTGTGTTTTGATGTAATATGTCCGAACGTTTCTCTCTCTCTCTCTCTCTCTCCCTCTTCTCTTCTCTGAATACATTGTCTAGAAATACCGCCCATCAATAATTCATCCCCGTTACAAATGAATGATTAATCAACCACTGACACCACCCCTTCACGTCAACATTGTATAATTACTCACCCTCGGGTGCTCTGTGTTTGTACAGGTCCTGGGTTCGAGCACCGAGTTCCACTTCAAGCATAGAGCGCTGCCTCACGCCAGAAGTAAGCGCAGCATTGTTCACACGCGCCGTCTTAAAGTCGACCCCATGGTAAGTTTTCAGTATACTGTTGATTCAACTTTGTGTTGTGTGAAGTGGACGTGTCTTCCTAATTTACATTCATTCTAAGCCAAGATTGCTGTAATTAAAATATTTAATGAATCCACTGCAACTTCCTCAAAGCACGTTCCTTTCTGACATCTCAAGGAAAAAGACAGTCTTGTTTTAAAAAGAAACGAGTATCTTTTGAAGAGTAAACTACAAAAATACATTGCTGATATTAAACACAGCTGATTTGACACTAAAAAATACATTGCTGCGTCGTACCTACTTGTGAACAAAGTAGTTACATTCTAAGTAGAGCAGTATAAAGAACAAGTATCCACTCAAACCACGCATGGATTTTTTTTTAAGTAGTATTTCTACCTTTACTAGATTTCAATCCAATATAGTTCTGACCAAAGAATCTTTGGTTCAGACTGTAGAAGTTGCATAATTTCTAACAACGTTCTTTCCTACATAATTTTATCTATTTGTCGGATTGGTCAGATATGAACAAATCTGTTGTAGTTTCAAAACAAACGGATCTTTCACAGCCAAAACCACATGAACCTTAAATCCCCCTCGTTCCTTCGAATTTTCACTAAGTAGCGCTCGACTGAACTTAACCTCCACTCGGCTCAGCACGTGTGACCTGACGTCGCCGTCAACGTCAGAGCGTCGGAACTATGGTAGGCGTCACGACGTCAATTATAATCACGCAGCGTCTTGTAGAATTGCTTCACTTCGACGTCGACTCAATTAAACAAGCTCAATCTGCGTCATGAGCATCGACTAAGTCCCGACGGCTACTCGGAGTTATTCATTCTTGACTAATTTCAGAGAAGTAACACTTAATTTCAGACGACTGAATAATTTCGGAATTAATACACATTTAATCATCGCAATTGTAAAAGCCGTATGTTGAGATCTTATGAAGCAGACAAAGTTAAAAAATGTTAGACTTTCCATAAAATGTGTTGATATGGGTCCTTATATAATATTCTTCATTTATTTGTATTCTCTAACTTGCTGGAATTTAGACATGTTAGATAGACGCAGGTTTTCCTGATGTTCCATTTTTTATTCTATAAGGCTGTATACATCCGCCTCACATGTATCCATAATGATGAAATTATTAGTTTTTAAAACTACTTAAAAGCAATGTTTTGTTTCCTTTAACATCTTTTCATCACATCTTCCACAACATTCCTCCTACTCATTGATGAACTCAGGATAAGGAATCATACAAGTTGAAAGCCGATATAAAAAGTTTCTCCTGGGCAACAACAGGCAGTCGAACATGGATTGGTTATCTGGAATGATTATTTTCTAGCGGGAGGTTCAAATGTTCTGAATTCATCTTTCTACTGCTTGGAACTTAAAACTTCGTAGCTTCTGAAAGTTTGGAACGGAATTCTTAAACAGAACGAAGAAAATGTAAGAACCGGGGATTTTCATTTCACTTTGTTCCATGCAGAATGAATTATCCAACTTTCAGAACTTTTAATGATAAAAATCTCGTCTGTTTTGCCAGTATTCCCTTCTGGAACAAAAAGTAATATTAAAATAATATAAAATGGTCGTTTAACCTGTTGAGAAAGTTTATATTGAAGGATATCAGTAAGTAAATGATTTGTGAATATCATTTGACATTTTGTCTTGATCACTGAAGCGTTATTACTGACGTCTCTTTCTTGTTATAAATCTGTTGTTTAGGAAATGATTAGTTTTGCAAATCTCATATTGTGTAAGTGATGGTTTTGTAATGAAACGTGTACTTATCTGCTGTAATTGTTTGACGCAGTTTAATTAGTAAAGTGGAAGCTGCGTGTTCCAAGTGTGAAATATGAATAATTCCCCACATAACAATCATGAGTGCTGTTTAGCATCAACAATCATAATCTATCTAACATCATTGGAGACATATTATTTTTGTGACTGACAGTTATAAAATGAAATCTATAAGGAAGATAAGAATTGCTTGAATTCCTAGTTTCAATCAGTATCAATCAATTTCATTTGTTCGTCATAAATCCCGAATCCGTCCAACCAAAATCTCCCACCCCACATCTCCCACGGTAATAATACCCGAGGCGTGAATTATGTGTGTTGGTGGATACATGTTCAAATGCTTGGCAATGACAGCGAATCCTTCCACTCAGATTAATTGTTCGTTCTCCGTTCTTGCTCGCATCGCTGCCTCGTGTGAGACCGTCAATGTCTGGAACATATAGCCGTTTCTTGCTCAGTAAGAGCGACGAGACGTTAGAAAATAAGATAATCACGGGAATTATTTTGTAAAACGTTCTTGTTTGCCTATTCAATGCGTGACAATTTCCATTATGTAAAATAATGAAGTGAACAGTTTTGAGCCCAAGTTTTAATCTCTTCTTAAAGGTAAACGTGAAGATAGTGTCATATGCGTGACGATAATATCTGATTGAGAACATCCTTTAAAGTGACATCACTCAACTGAATTTCAAATTAATTTTTTTCATGAAACTTTCAGAAACCATAGTATTAAAATGGCAGATAATTGCGGTTAGACACAAGTTCTTGACAGATTTGTTTGAAAATTGTCAAAACACCTAAAATGTTGGTCCAAATGACAATACAAAATTTGAAGCTGATCGGTTAAACGGTTCCATTTTTAATTTTCAACCAATCACCGGATATCGTTCATAAACTACCTATACCTGGGACTGCTCTGACATTAACTTTTTTCAAATACAAAATAATGTATCATATCTACAAAAAAACTAACAAACCAACAAAACAGATAAAGTGCCTTAAGAGTAACACGTAGTATATTCTTTATCGAAGTATTTAATTAAGGACTCTTGTTAATTGGTTCCATTATTAACTGGCGCTGAGTCACCAAGGCCGGCGGAACAATTACGTTGTGCGTCGACGAACACCACCCCAGTAGACGAGCACATTCTTGTGGGCGGAAAATATCACGTTGCAAGGGAAGTTAGAGAACAAATAGCAGCTAATAGGGGCAAAAAGGTGGTGATCGTGTCAGAGCAGACCCCAACGTAACCCAATCGTGACTTCATTCACGCA
The DNA here is from genome assembly GCA_934045905.1 of Leuctra nigra. Classification (NCBI taxonomy): domain Eukaryota; kingdom Metazoa; phylum Arthropoda; class Insecta; order Plecoptera; family Leuctridae; genus Leuctra; species Leuctra nigra. The sequence continues at coordinate 37,434,380 of OW203762.1, forward strand.
GTTTTTGCTCAGGACAGTTTAATTTGAACCGCTGTTGAATGAAAGCTGCTGACAAGAAAAGTGTTGGTTGAAAGCTGCTGACAAGGCAGAAAGCTCGCTGACGCGACCCACAATGCCTCACGTCTTATTAGAAAGTCATGGTCAATTTCCCTGAACTCGGGGGTTTTCTTTTCATGCATCTTCCATTCATGCTGCATTCTAATAATAGCCACGTAACCCCTCCTACACACCACTCTCGCTATAAATAGATAATCTTTAGAGTGACGTGTAGCTCCAAAGGTACCAGGCAATGTACGTGTTTCACTTAAAAATATTTCTCTGCACCAATATGTTCGACATGAAGAGTTTAAGTTTTAATGATTTAGGGCGTGTTTTTCAATGCTGTTAAAACAAATACTCAAGTTTAAACGGTAATTCAAGGAATGTCATTGGTTGTTGCCATAGAATACAGTACATATGGTATGTGACATATAACAGTTTAAATTTAGGAGTCAAAACATTAGGTAGCATGCGATATTTTTGAATTATTTTATGTCATACGTTTTGGAGTTATCGACACTAAACACAGCCAAACCATAATACAGTCTTGTTCTTTCCTATAACCGAAAGCGACCAGTTGATTACTATATCGGTTTTTCATCCCTTCGGTCTTTCGTCAAAGAATATACTTATCTTTGAGTTTTATGTCCTGCAAAAAGAAGCGAGTACCTCTCTACATAAAAAGCAATGTTAAATTTGCTCGGTAAGATTGGAGCAAATAAACTCTGGTTCTAAATGACTAGCGAGATAATGTGCAATCTTGTTTTACATTATTATTTCTCATTTATTTTTCCTCTCTCCGATTTATGTTCACATAAAACTTGTCTCGTCTATAAACCGCGAGTCAGCTGTTTTTAGATACAGCATGGAAAAAGTTAGTACCTACGTATCAAAATGTCCAATTGCAATAAATATTGGGACACGTTTACATGCATAACGATAGATATTTAAATAAAATGCATCCATTTTCTCCGCAAACTGCAGTTCTAAACAAGTAGGTAGCATGCCAGGCAATGTGTAACCTCATAAATGCAAACTATAATCACTATAAATATTCGCTAATGGTACTTTTACAGCATCTGGTTACTATAAGTTGTTACCAACATCATAGACATCTCACTGAAGGGCAGGGAGATCACAGCACGGGAGGCATTGCCCTTCATTGAGTTGATACGTCACATGAAACTACCCACATCCTCAGTCGTGACACATTTTCACTCCATCTAAGTAATATTTATTAGTCAGCATCCAAGATGGCGTTCCTCTCCTCCTAAGAGCTTGAGAAATGGATTACGTCCCCACCGAAGTGGTTTCTCATTGGCAATGCAGTTTGCATCGAGGCATGCTATGTGACCTATTCAATCTCACCCTCATCATCGGGGCGCGAGTTCAGATCCCACTGGTCACGAGCGTCGCAAAGTAAATAGAAAAGCCTCACATGGAACTGGCGCTCGTGTCATAAACCAAACACCACGGGGATGTTGACTCGGAGAATATCACGGTCTGGCGATATACATTATGCCTATAAAGTTATGATTAATTCGTTATTATCATTCTTAGATTGAAATATGATGTGATTTTAGGATATTAAAGTTTTCGCATTAAGTTGTTGCAAGATGGATACTTTGCGTAAGTTATTCATAGATTCAACGGAGCGATAATATTTTGAACAGAACTTCGAAGAAAGGCACACAATCTGCACACATAATATTTTTCAGTACATTCTGGAGTTTATGGAAAACATGACTATAAAATAAAATAGACAGCAAACTTGATGAAAAGCATTGACATCAAACAGCCATTTTGTTATGAATAAAATCATGTTTTTTATTTTCTTCCAGGTGATGCACGCGTTTCAACAGAGCGGTTTCAAGCGCGTAAAGCGAGGTTATAAACCTCTTCGGGTCGAGAATCTCGTACCTCAGGACACGATCCGACCTCAGCGAGATCCCACCGACCCGTACTTCCCGTTCCAGTGGTATCTGAAGAACACGGGGCAGAATGGCGGCAAGGCGAAGCTCGATCTCAACGTCGAGGCGGCGTGGGCGCAGGGAATCACTGGGAAGAATGTGACGACAGCCATCATGGACGATGGTGAGATACTCATCCAAATCACTTAGAATGTTCGAACAAATCAAGACGAGCAAATCACTCACGTATGTCAAGAGTATCTGAATACATCATCTCCTTTGTTATGGATATAAAGATTATTTGCATTACGAAAATATTGCGTTTGTTCTAAGGAGGAGTTTTGGGGTAAAAATAGTTACCATATTGCAGACATTTTGTTGAGCTAAATCCTCACTAAATCGAGATATCATGGAGTATACCTTACCTATAAAACCTAGTATATCGGAATACTTATAGCTTAAAAATTATTGGAACAAAAAATATTTTTTTAGAAACACCGATAATATATTGGTTCTATATTTATACAAAATTATTAGTCACTAATTGATTATTGATTTAACTTTGATGGAGCCAATTGAGCGTGTTTTTTTAATAAAGTTGAGCTGTGAGCCAACATATTTCAACAGGCGTGGGCTAAAACTCAATATCGTCTGTCTGCTGGGTTGATTTATGTAATGCTATTGTCACTCCACGCTAATTTACTGCCGATGGGCTCTGAAAGTGTGACCGTGTCAAGGGAAATGAGAGCGAAAAACCGCTGCCTGGTTGAAATGAAAATTACGCAGGTTATATTGGATTATGGGTTCTGAAAAGTAATGACATTACATTTTCCAAAAACTTCATTGACTTCATTGAAGTCAATTAAGTCAATTTAACCGGTACTGCAAGTTGAAGATGACGTCGCAAGGGGTACTGCAAATGGGGCGCCGATTTTACAATAAGATTCCTGAGTTTATTAAGAGCTCACCGACAAGAGAAGATTTTAAAAGACAATTAAAGATAATGCTACTAAAGCATTTGTTTTATTCTACTGACGATTTCTTGAACTGCATGTTTTAGCTTATTATGTACGTGTTTTTTTAATTGGTTATGTTCTTTCAGCTGACTTCTTAAGTACAACTAATATGTATGTTTTACTTGACAACTTTTATACATTCGTAAATTTTGTATAATTTTTATTGTAATGTGGAAAAAAGGCTTACGAAATAAAAATAAATAAAAATGAATTGTTTTTGAAGGTATTCTCTCTGTATTTTTCTCGACGTGTCGCGTGGAAAGCTATTGAAAAGTGTGTGGGCGTAATGTTGGTCAAGTTGAAGCTGGTCCACTGAAGAGTTTCCAGGAAGCTCTGGTTTCTCTTGAGTGTGTTTGAGCCATGACGTCATCACAGATTACGTTGACAGCTCCGAAGGGTTGGCGACCCCGCCGGCTGCTATGAAATCCGCTAAGCTTGGCCATTTGTTCTGTTCTATGAGTGAACGTTACGTCAAATGTTATGTCCATTATTGCCAGGCAAATGGATAATGGAGTGACGTAATTACATTTCGTCACATTCTGCTGTTGGCTGAGGGATTGAGTTCGGTGATTGTAGCGGTCGGTCGGGATTCTCTCATTCTCCTGGATTCCCTTTGATTACTCTCGCGCTATACACAACACAATGAACTAGTTGGTAGTTCGTCGACTATCTTTATCAGGGATTTCAAACCGTTCACTACACTCTAAGAAATCGTCTTCAAAAATGTGTTAATATATGACGACACAAATTATTTTGTGTTGATTTTACTACAAAAAATTTGTATTGATTCTTGCAAAATCAACACATCAACATTTGTGTTGACAGAATCAAAAAAAAATTGTGTTAAAATCAACACAAAATTTGTGTAGTCATAAATTAACAAATTTTTGAAGACGATTTCTTAGAGCTATAGCTCTAGGCTTATATCATTAAAAATCGAATTTCATGCTAAATCTGTAGAGCAATTAGTACATGTATTTTGGTAATTATCAAAATGAAACTCTATTTAGTTAAGCCCAGAAATATTTAACGTGAAAATTATTTGGCAATCAATTTTCACTTTGGCGTGATGCATTTGTTTGGGGTGATAAGAGAAAGATAATATCTCGTTTAAATCCTCATTTGTCATCACGTTGTTATCAAGGATTATGGCAGGCTCAAGCAGTTGAGTGACGAGCTATTGCAGCAGCTGAACCAAGACACAATCTGATCTCAAACTCTATCTCCTCAATCAATTTCACCTCAATTGTCAAGATATTGGAATGTGAAATTGGAGCTTATTTGGATCTTAGGTCTAAACAGTTTCGTAGTAAATCTCATCTCCAAAGAGAGTAGAAGAAACCAATTTGTTCATGTGGAAAAGCGTAGGCAAAATATTTATCAGGAAAAGAAATGGTTGACAAAATATAGCCAACGGCTGGTGTGTTGGATACCTCGGTTCTCGTTAGATCACCGAGGTTAAGCAACATTGAGCGCAGTCAGTAGTTGGATGGGTGACCATTCAACTCTGCCTTGCCAGGTTGCTGCCGTTGGGTCAGAGAGACTGGGGTGTTTGGGGGTCAGTGTGACGACCTCCCTCCACCTGTTATCAGTCTCTCGACGGCGCGGGTTGTGGAGGCCCGTGCTGTGAATGTTACACCGTCCTTCGGAAGGGACGTTAAGCCGTTGGTCCCCTTGGTATCTTTCGTCAGGAGTAGGCTACATGCCGGTACCGGGTTTCCTCTCCTCCCTTCTCATATATTACATTCTCACTAGTGGAGCCTGGCTCTGTTGAGAATATAGACTTAATAATAATAATAATAATAATAATAAGCTGCAAATTGAGCAAATAATAATTCACATTCTCATTTTACACGGATCAACGTACTTTTGATCACGCATTGAGCTCGAGTCTTCAACCACACATTGCAAATTTAATTTGATTGTGTTTTACCCGATATAGTGGAAATTTAATGTTGTTTCTTAAAATATTATTTTTGATTCATTTCGACTTACGTATTATACTTGCCTGTATTGTATTGTATAATTACCTGCTAATAGTGGAAAGTTAAACAATAAATATGTTATTATTATTATTATTCATTTGTGAGATCATTACTCGAGGAAAAGCCATCAAGCGATCGCCGATGCGTTCAACTCAACACATGCTTTTCATTGTCATCTTGTAATGGGATCGATTTAAATATTCAACTTATGAGAAGGCATTTTGAATTTTTTATCATAGGCTGTAACTTATAGCGGCTAGCATGATATATTATAGCCAACGATTATGATCAACTGGTCTAAAAGACATTGCGCAAAATTTCAAATCGAATCATTTTGGAATTTCAACCAATGAGACGCATTTTTTTTAAATTTAGACAATCGGACGATTCTGTAAAATTTTCATCTGCATATTTTTTTGTTCAAAAAATGCCCGTGCCAAAGGAGCCACAAGGAGTCGCTCGCTGCGTTCGCTCAATAAATCTGCAAATATCGTTTCACGAAGAGACTCAAAAGGCCAAGAGACTACACATACCAGACCTCAATCTCCGTGCATTCTGTAGTTCTTGGCACTTCAGCCCGTCATGTTGTGAAGTGCTTTGCTTGCTGTCCAAGTTTCACGACAATCTCATTCACTTGCAAAGACAAGAAGTTGCAAGTGGGAATGTTGGAACTAAAATCCCTTAACAGCTGAACTCTTGCTCAGATATGGGAGTCTCATTAAACTTAAGCGATACGGGGCGCTTTAGGTCAGCATCTAGATGATGAGGAAGTCCAACATAAAAGCTATTGTCCTTGTTTCTGGAACTTCCGCTCAGGTGCCATAAAGTTCATAACATTACACGAGTACAAAGTGTGAACACACAAAGCTTGTGAAGTGTGCTTTGCATTAGTTGCACTTCAGTTGTCGATAATAGCCGAGGAATCGCATTATGTTTTGTAGCCTGGAGCCTGACCACGGAGACCACGGAAAGCTGTGAGCAAGTTATCAAAGCTCAGTTCTGCTGTAATCAAGACAACCAATCTCATAACCTTAGGATACAACATGAAGTTGTAGATCTATTCATTGATTCCATTCTTAAAATATTTGATATTTTGGGCTTAGATGACAAGCATTGACCTTCCAAATGTCAAAATGCACATTTGATCTTTCTGGAAAAAAAAACACTAAGAGATTAACTGAGTAAATAAAATTCGTGTTAGAGTTTTATGAAAATGCTTCTCTGAAAAATGGCGCTTGGTATAGAAACCGTTGTTTTAAGTATGTACGTCATTGGAAAGTCTACTAATAATAATACTATTCCTTCCGATATTACGATGGGTTAGGGGTAGTGTTTCACCGTAAGCTGCTCCTCTGTCCACCCACTAGTCCCACAGGGCCCACTATGATGTAATAACATAAAATACTGAATACATGCGGGGCTCGAAATTTATAAAATTGATCACTCGTTCTCCGACTCACACTCAATGGAAAAGTGTATGGAAATGCTTTTCATGGAGACGTTAATCTGAACTGAGAAATTACAAATTAAGTCGTGATCAGAAAATGGAATTCTTGGTAATATACTATTTTAAGTTACAATTACAAGCTAATCAAATCATTGATTACTTAACTGTTATGCAACTAGGTTATGGCAACGGATGAATGATGATGATGATGATGATGATGATGATGATGATGATGATGATGATGATGATGATGATGATGATGATGATGATGATGATGATGATGATGATGATGATGATGATGATGATGATGATGATGATGATGATGATGATGATGATGATGATGATGATGATGATGATGATGATGATGATGATGATGATGATGATGATGATGATGATGATGATGATGATGATGATGATGATGATGATGATGATGATGATGATGATGATGATGATGATGATGATGATTATGATGATGATAGGGAGCTGGAGACTAGAATGGGAAGGATCGAAGGTGGAAGGAGGCAGTCGTGACGTATTAATAGGGAACCTACCCAGAGTTTGCCTCTCGACTAAGGGATGTCACGAAAACACGGCAGTCAGTAATTACGACCGCGGGATCGAACCCGAGACATCCGGAATGAATTCTCGAATGTCATTTTAATGAGATATCACTTTCCAGGAACAACATAAGAGTTAAATGAAATGAATGTTTTTCGTTTTTCGCTCACGTGTTTGCATCCAAGCAGAGATAATTGGAAACAGATATCGTTATTGTTGTCTCAAACAACGAGACGCCTGCAAACGACACAATATTAATGGAGTTGCTCGTATTGTGCGGCAGACAGACCGCAAAGAGCGCAAAGATACAGATATTTGAAAAACAAATAATAACTCAAATGTGAACCACCCTCTAAATGTCGTAATCACGCCATGAAAATAACGAAAGCATATTGATGCATCGGTTTTCGATCATCAATATTTGGTATATATACGAGGTATATACTCGAGTCCATTCGGTCCCTACTCGACGTGTCTATCCAAATTTTAGGAATCTGATATGAATATAATCATGTTATAATCAATATTTAATTTATTATCCTTAAACTTTTTTCCAAGGGTGATATGAAATTATATATATTTCAGTATTGAACGACTTGGAAGTGCTCATCTGAAATTGTCGCAAATTTTCAAGTTGCGCAAACTCCGACTAAGAAAGTATGGCGTCATCAATTAAGCCAAATTACCTGCTCCCAAATGAATGTACAGCGTTTAATTAAATCTTAATTATTCGATTTTCTACGCTCGTGGAGTTTTAATTCTGAGTTCGTTGCAAATTGCAACTATAAAGAAAGAACTTCCAACTTCCTACAACACTTCGAACAACCCAAACTAACATTGATTCTACTCGATATTAGAAGAAAGTTTGTAAATAAATGGATTGTATGCGCGTTGTATTCAAATGGATTGTATGCGCGTTGTATGCAAATGAATTGTAAATGGAACCCTGTATGTTCACTGGGCCGAGCAACACCGGTTATCATATTGACAGCCAAATGTCGGAATAATTGTATAAATTATTCGATCACCTAGTAAAGACCGATCAAGATAATTGCCCGTCTCTTATCTGCCACGGCTGGTAATATGAACCGGTATTGACCGGCTGATCTATTAACCGCAATCATTCATATATCTGAATACTGTATCTGAGTGTTCAAATTGCATACATTACTCTTATTATCTCTCAGCCCGCTTTGGCACGCGGCCACTTAATCGGCTGACGCAATTGTTAGCAGAACATTTACTTATAGAACTTTCACGGTCAACAATAACCACTGTGAAAGTCATCATTTGAAATTCTCTTCTAAAAGTTGTGAAAGCGATTTAACGTACGGATGTATGTTTTTAAGCTATTAATAGAGTTATTACCGTGTTTTATCACTGATAATTAACTAAATTTCATGTTAATGACATTTTATTTTGATTTGCTTTCAGGTGTCGACTACATGCATCCCGATCTGAAATTCAATTATGTAAGTACAACAATTATTAATTAAAAAGCTTTCATGAACGGTCATATTTCTCCACTGCTCGCACCATATTGTAATACATACATCAGAAGCTCAGGTACTATTATTAACCACACCACGTTTTTAATAGAGAATACGTGGTGGTAGTGAATTTATGTGCATTATTAACTTGCAAATTATATAACGTAGCTGTAAAAAAGAGCACATCAATCTTGATATAAAGTATATAATGATACAATGTGAAGAAGAAGATTCGAGTGGGTTTGCAAACAGATATCCAATTAATGTTTTCTGTGTTTCTTCTTAGAATGCTCGAGCAAGTTACGACTTCAGCAGCAACGATCCCTTCCCCTACCCCCGCTACACAGACGACTGGTTCAATAGGTAAGTGAAACATGCAAGAACTTGTTCAACCAGATGTTGAGACATACAGACACTTGAAAATAGATCATTTCTGTATGCAGATGGCGAGATAATACCGTGATAACATATTCATGAAGAAATTGAGTGACAATATTGACATGATTTCATTGATTTCTCTTTAAAACCAGGTGTCCTGTGAGACAAGTTTTGGACTCTTAATATTCACCCAAATTACAGATTTTCACTAGATATGATTTTTTTATGCCAAGTTGCAAGTGACTATACCATTTATCAATTTTTGAGTAGCACTTATCGCAATTTCAAACATATTTCCACATCTCCTTAGGTATCGTCTCGCAAATTGAGACAAATTTTCAATGTCAATTCGGGTGCATTAAATGTTCCGAATTTCAATGAAAATATTGTCTTAGGCCAGTCAGTGACTCTAAAGAATTGGCGACATTCTTAATTAAGAATCCGTGTAGTTTAGGTATTTATGAGTCTCCGGGCTGAAAATTCAATTCACTTAATTATTCAATTATAAAGAAGGGTGACGGCAAACACCCAAATTCCCAGCTCTAATTTAAAATCAAAATGAACCGGGGAACTTTACGACAAACCGTTTTTAGAGAGCTCGCCGGATGTCATTAAATATTTGCTAGCGGTGAAATTTTTTACAGTTTACAGCTTTCCGGAAATTAGAAGGAATTCAGTTTATAAAAGTTCAATTTAGATGTCATTATATACCGATTAAATTAAGCAGCAAAACGTAATTTTTCCTCATTTTACAGCATTTCGTATTCGCGAGTGTTCAAGTGACTCGCTCTATTGAATTTTTAAACAGTTCTTTTAACTACGTTTCGCTTATTTTTCTCACAGAACTTTGAGATATATCACATCTACTTTTACTCGTCGTCCGACTCTCATTCTTCATTGCACTGAAACTTAAAAGTTGTAACTACCCATTGAATCATGTTACCTACTGTATTTAAAATAGCTAAAATAAAGCACTTATTAATATCACAAAGAAAAATCACAAAATAATATTAATGTTCATCCTAAACTTCATTTGACATTTCTTGTTGGAGGAGCCAAGTCAACTCCTGAACGCAACTCGCAACACCTACGTGTGTTGCGGGATGCATCATAACCCGGCTCCACCACTGGCATTGACGAAATATGTTTTCTATATCCTAAGACAATTTTATCTTTCGAAATAAAACCATATAGAAAATGTGGAATAGTACAAAGATTTAATAAGATACGAAAAACAGTACAGGCATTTTCGTTGGGTACAACCCAACGGCTGGTGTGTTGAATACCTCGGTTCTCGTTAGATCACCGAGGTTAAGCAACATTGAGCGCGGTCAGCGGTTTGATGGGTGACCATTCAACTCTGCCTTGCCAGGCTGCTGCCGTTGGGCCAGAGAGACTGGGGTGTTTGGGGGTTAGTGTGACGACCTCCCTCCACCTGTTATCAGTCTCTCGACGGCGCGAGTTGTGGAGGCTCGTGCTGTGAATGTCACACCGTCCTTCGGATGGGACCCCCCTTGGTATCTTTCGTCAGGAGTAGGCTACATGTCGGTACCGGGTTTCCTCTCCTCCATTCTCTATATTACATTCTCACTAGTGGAGACTAGGCTCTGTTGAGAACAATATAATACTAATTATAAAATAATTTCATCATTCATGGAATTACTTCGTGTTTCCCAATATCGTCAAATCATCCAATGAAGCTTTGATGGCCCTTCTCTTCATCTCTTTTTACGAGAAACCATTCAAAATCCGTTCAATAGTTTTCTAACAAACCAGACTTCAATCGTTTCCCTATTGATTTCTAACAATTCATTCCACAACTTTCGCGCTGCTTGCTTTCAATCGACTTTCTCTCCATTTTCAATTTTCTACTCTAAAAAGTAGTAAAGAGTTCAACTACTCGTTCAAATCATAAATACGTTCTACACAAAGGATTTGAACCCTTTTATCGCTGAAACCACAATAAAACGGTTGACAATTTATCCGAAAATGTTGCTAATACTTATGGTCGCTGATAGTCAAAGGTCAACTTGTTATCAAGTTGAGTGTGACAAATTGCTCACATATCAGATGTAGAACTGCGATATTAACCGAGATAAAATAATTTCACTCCCTCGCATTTTATTGATTGCAGTGAAAATGAGCGATAGAAACGGTTATTTGATAACGCAAGAAGTCGAGATTCGCATTTTACTGATAATAAACAGATTTTTATAACTAATAAAATCTGATCATTCAAGATATCCCTCACACGTTTTGTCTTACATTTTACGGCTTTTGTGTTAAATTAATTTTTTCATTATTCAATTCATTTTATTCCAGTTTATAAATTACATAATTAGTATTCCTTTGTATTTTACAGACTGAGTTCACAAGTACTGTAGAAAAATCTATTAAATACTTAATTTCTCGGAAATTAGATTTTCAATCAGTCTTTAAACAATCAAGAATTATTTCCCGCGGAAATGAATGCAATAAACTTGAATGCCATTACGATAATTAAATACATTACCTACGGGAAATTAAATCTAGTTTCATTATGTATCCACCCGTAACTAATAAAAGACGATAATTGCATTTGTACTGCCAGATTATTGTGATTGTCGCCGTTACGATCCAATTATATTCGAAAAGTTGAAAATGCTGCCACGTCTAGCGAGATGTAACGTGTCTTTAACCTTCATGTCTCTTCCCTATCATTTTGCTATACTGCCATTGCAATTAGTTCGAAAGCAGAGTCGAGTGTTGCTCGCAGACGGATATGTAATTACTAGATGAAAAACTGTCGCCAACACTTCAGAAGCTGTGTAAACTAACGGCAGTAATCTCTAAACGAGGACATTTCGCCTCGCACTGAGCTGGTTGGACTTGAAATCCACAAACAACTTAGTTTTAATATACAATTATTTCGAACTCTCAAGAGAATTTAAAATATAATTTCAACAGAACTCATGTAATCTAATTTAAATATATCCTATTTACTTAATCTACTTAATGTTATCAACAAAAATTCTGGCTTTTTCAATACAAGCTATAAAAATGCAAAGTCGGATTTATCTAAAGTTTCATCGACGCTAAAAGCTTTTCACAAAACATTATTTTAATTATAGCCAAATGAAAATTTATAAAATATCTATACTTATTCATGCGATATTTGAAAATGGTGTCACAGGCTTCTGAATACGTTGACTTTACAGTCGCGCTGACACTTAGCTTGAGTGGAATTGGAAAGGGCAGGCGCTATTCCAGCCGACTCTTGATTCCAGAAGCTGTGGGAGTGGGGAGCGCCCCCCCCCTTCCCCCATAACCCCCTGCACTTTGGGCAGTGTACTCTGTGTGGTTCGTTAATCCTTCATCCTTTGAAGCGGAGTTATCGCCAAAAGCGTGACTCACAGTGTAATACCAGTACTGATAAAAATGCCATTGGCAATGCGTTTAAAGCAGTACAGGGAGGTAAAGGCATTTCGCATCAAAGTGAAGTAACAATGAGATATTTGATGAAAAGTAGAAAACAAAAGAATTTGGAACATGGAGGGCAAAAGTATTATCAAAGAATCTTTGGTATTATGATGTGAAGACGATTTTACTTTTATTTTCAGAGCATACTTTATTTACATATGGAGTAGTAAAACGATATTAAAATGATATCAATAAATAATTCTTGCTAGTGCACAGAAACAACTGGCGTGCAGCAGGACTCCCGGATAAAATAGAATAGTAAATTAAGTAACATCATAAGTATTTATCTGGCTCTTATAATGCGGAAACTAAAGATTAGAAAATGAAGTCACGTGCTTTCTGAAGCGGCTACTCGGGAAATGAAGTCATGTAGTAGATGGAAGTTGACATCAAAGCATGTGGGCTGGTTGTTATAATCATGTTACAAGAGAACTCTAAGTAATTAAACAGTGTCAAGTTTTCACGAGTTCAGCGTCTCCTCCCACGCAATACGCTGAAATAAGCTCGAGCTATTTCTGGAGTGTGTGAAGATGCTTTTTATTTTACACACTTGATATTTTCAGCTCGGATGAGATTTCTACGAAACGAAGTAATGACTTGCTTGTTAATATGATATCCTTCCGTGGTGGAGAAGGGAGTCCTTGAATGGTATCAAATCATACTATGATGGTATAAACAAGGTTCATTAGTATTGAAAATGACGTTATTATAAATTCTTAAAACGAAGTTAATTAATTTTTCTAAAAATGTCTTATTCGTTAAAAAAGATGGTAGATTTTGTAATAATGTCAAGATCAACACTTCTTACCAGGGACTGCGATAGAGGTGGAATATATACGCCTAAATGCAGCCCGCAACTCATATATGTGCAGACGGTTGCATCTCGGCACCTCCACGCACAGTTTTTCACTGCTATTTCTCAAGAAACATTTTTTTACATATTAAAGTTGTACAATCTGTAAAAATAGTTCCTTGAGTTTCTTGCTTCTAACTTATTTCTAATATATAGCGACCACAAAGACTCGTAACTAAGATACAGCTTCTTCACTTGTCGTGTTCCTTTTGAAATGATGTTCAAAGTTCCGCATGACTTGAAACACAATTCCTATTCAGCTTTATTCTTGCTTCGTTTATTACGCGAAACCTTTCTATTTTAATTTCTATATCTATTTTAATCCCTTTTGATGAGTGCAGAATATTGGATTGTATGAGACTGATGTGCTCGTTGATTTGAGTGTTCAGTCATTTGCGCGGTTTTTATATGAACATGGTAGTTTATGATTTTATTTGAGCTAGAATCAAAACAAATGCGAGTAGTATGGTTCACAGTTTAGAAAAAATATTCTGAATTAAATAAGGTAGCAATATTTGTCCATACGCAATTTTGTTTTCATAATTTTCCAAGAATAATATCCGAGAAAAAAAGTGTCAATCACGCCTCCAAGAGCCTAAAATTCAAAACTATGTTTGAGTGGTTTGAGGATAGATTCGTGGGTGTGCCTCAGTCAACTGTCAACTAACTATTAACAAAGTTCAGTGTAAATAAATTCTTTCCATGAAATAAACTAGGAAAACGCTCTGTGTAACGCGTTGATGAGCGAGCACGGACACGCGCAACACCTCGAACCGAAATTATGTCTATCGAAACTATCATTAAAAGCCAATAATTCTTGAAATTCGTCAGACTTGTAGCTATACAAATCTCCAAATATTCCAGAAGTATTAGTCCCAATAACCATGCAAAGGTTTAAGTTGATCGATTGAACCTTTATGATTAAAATGTTCCTTGTTAATATTAAAAAATAATAGGATCTATATAAAAAAATATACCTGGGACGACTCATATGATAAAAGTGTGTGTACTTACACAATATTAGATCGATCTGTTGAACGGTCATATCAGTTTCAGACGTTTGAAAGTTGCTCTAACTACCTTGGAACTATAAAGAGTCGAAGTAGCCGTGATCAACATTTTTGAGTAATTTGACAGCCAACACGCAAAATGTCCGTAAAATGTCAATAACGTTTGGATTTAAACACAGATAAGTCTGCAAATTTTCAAATATACAGATAATGTTGGTACCAATGACCACGTGAAGTTTTAAGTTGATCGCTCAATCGGTTCTAGTTTAAATTTCAAAAATCATATGAAAGATTTTTTTAAATTTTAACCAATGGGAGGATTTGGCTGAAATTTTTTATGATTGGGTACAATGTTGGTTGCAATGACTGTGCTAAATTTCAAATTGATCGGAGCAACCAATCGAAAGATAATTTTTTTTAAACTTGAACCAATCACAGGAGCCCGTTCAAAAACGATCCCAGGGACCGCATAGATTACGTTAGCATATGTGCAAAGTTTCAGATCGATTGAATGTGCGGTTTAACTTGGGCTGTGCGGACAAAAAAAAAATACACAGAGAAAGTGCCATAAGAGTACCGTGGTGACGCTCGCTACGCTGGCTCAATTACGCGAATGACATTCATCTAAATATCGTCGTATATGCTCCAACAAAACATTTCCATTCCTTTTCTTGTGCGAAAACTGGAACCTTCTTCACCATGAGCTATGCAGTCATTTTTAACACTGAGAATATTTTGTTTTAATATTAGCCTCAAACTGCCAGACACCTTGTTTCTTACTAGCTTATTCTATAATTGATTTTAGTGTCGAATATCCATATATTTTTATATCCGTGTTTTATTAACTTTGGTGAAATATCACAGTGTTTACTATATTACTTGATGTGATATTTTAGCGTCGGCAGTAAAACGGGATTGATACTTTGGATTAAACGATTAAAGAAGTGTGCCTCTTGGCTAGAGTGCTCGCTTTTGCGAATAAACCGAGATAATGACTGCCATAACTAGACGTGATAATTGAACGACGTCAAGCGTCGCTCCGATGGCGTCGTTTTTGCGACGCGGTGCCTTCTCTCGAACAATGAGATGACATTTCGTTCAATGATATTTGGGTGACTTCTTCAGTGCCACAATCAATTTATAGAATGTAAAGTAAATACGAATTATTAAAAATAGACTGCGTTCTGCAAAAATAATGAAAGTCTGTTGTCTGGATGTTCTCAGGAATGTGCGCAATCCACTTGAAAAGTTCCGCTTGCTGAATTCAGTCGTATAATACACAAATTATATTACGATATAGCAATGCAATTTAATTTATTTTCCAAAAGAGAAATGCTTGTTCTTCTCACTCTGAATGTTTGAGAAAGCTCTCTCTGTCACTCACTAAAGCTCTTTCATTTGACTTTTGTACATAAACCGGAGAAATTCCTCAAGAATCGGTATTTCAAAATAAATAATTTCTTGTTAAATTATTTACATAAGATTCATTGTACAGAACCGACTCAACTAAGTATAATGAGCTTAAGCTAAAGCAAACAATTCTATAAGAATAAAGAAAACATTCCGTCTTGAGAGTCGCTGTTTACATTACGCTACTTAAAACCTTTGAAATATAAAGGAAACAATATTTAGGATGTAATATTAACAAGTGCATGCTTAGTTCATCTAAAAACAACGCTGTTGCTAATGAGAAGTTATATGGGTTGTAAATAAAGGATGTAAAAAATCCTCTCCAAAATCTACTTTTATCACACCATTGTTAATGGCATTACCACAAGAACAACGACGCCTACCTTGTCATAACTCCTGTGCTCAAGCCTGTACATAAAATAATGTACGGCGTCGTAAAGCGTCAATATTTGTTACAGCCACGGTACGCGGTACGTCGGCGAGGTGTCAGCATCTAGATAAAATGACGGTGTTAATTGTTGATATTTGTTACAGCCACGGTACGCGTTGTGCCGGGGAAGTGTCAGCAGCCAGAGATAATGGCGTCTGCGGCGTTGGCGTCGCTTATGACTCCAAGATTGCAGGTTGGTGACATCATTATGTCCAACAAAGTAATTACGTGTTTACTTTATTTGATTAGTATTATCTGCGTATCAAAGATCCGCTTGCAGATTGATTTATTTAAAATCAGATAATTTACGTTTGCGTTTCATGTCTGCGTTTGTTTAATATCTAACCACTGAAATATCATATTTCGAAATTATCGTATGATTTTTACTGGGAACTCTGATGAAGTAGTACTAAGTGTTGGCCGTGGTTCGAGCCACTGGAGCACGAGAGACGGCGTGACCTTTGAGCTTGTTATGTTAACGACAGAAACAATTATAAGGAACTCAGCCAATTACGCTAATCAACTGTGCCATTAGATACGGAGCGAGTCAATTACCAAGTTATTTTAAAGAACATTCTTTTCGTAAATGGAAAATGTTTTGTTTCCTTTTCTTTTCATGTTGAAATGAAAATAAATTAAAAACTGTGTGCTCAGACATTTCATGGAATACATCTTTTACGTCGAACAATTCATCAGTGCTTTTATTCTTGGGAACAATTTCAACTGTCATTTACAGTCTTCAATGAACTCTCAGTACAACTAAAATGTACGATTCAAACATTAGTTTAAATTGCTCTTGGATTGAAAAAGTGTGTTTCGTCGCCTAGACGCCGACTTCGTGGGCGTCGAATCTCTGACAAGCGTCGTTTTCATCTACGTCAAGAACATTTTGTGTGAAGACTAAGCTGGACCAACGTCGTCTACGAGCATTACTGTGTCGTCAACATGTGCTAAAAGGTTCCAGAAGTTTTAGCCTTACTTGCTGCCACTTCATGTTGTTTATTGAAAGCTTGACAGCCATGTCATGTCGCATCGTCTGTCAATGATCATGAAAGGATAGTCTGGAGATGGTGAAGAAGAAAGGAAAGGGATGGAAGGTGGGCAGGAGGTTGGTCTAGCCGTGTCCTTAACAAAGCACGTCCCAGCATTTACATCTAGACTGGCAGAAACCACAAACAAACCCACGTGCAACGCCTCAGTTAACTTGTAGCTCCTGAAATACGCGTTATAAGCATATTAGATGAAACAGCGTACATTTATTTGCATAGGAATCTGTTGGTTTTTGTCCGCCCTTGTAAATTGTACCTGTACTTTTGAAGTTGAGCAAAGGAAAATGAAGCTCAAAATAGAACCCTAAAAGTCCACAAACGCGATATACCAATGTATTTAATTTGAAAAAAAAGCATACCTTCATTTTATTACTGACTTTTACGTAAATATTGAGATTCTTCAATGTACCTAAGCATTTATAAATACAGCAAACTCACAATCAGCCAATAACATTTTCTCTGTCTGTTCGAAAATATACCATCAGAAAAATAGCGTTTTTGGTTGCGATTATTTACACTTCACATTCTATCGCATATCTTAAGAATAATTGAGTAAAAAATAAGTGTATATCATATCGGATATTCTGTTTGATAACGAAATTCCAGATTTACTTATTGTGCACTTAATAATTAAATATGTTTGGCTGCAATTTGTTCAAAACTGTACAAAATTCCAATGTAAATTGTAATATGAATCTTTCTAAAGAAATTTGCACCTCGGAAAATGTAAGATCAAGTTATGTAACATTATTAGTCATTCTTTCATATGAAGTGAGGTCCATTTTGCAGTTTTACTCTAAGAATGCTTATTTTTATCTATTTTTGACGTTTTCCGCTTGGACAGGGTGTGTATGAAAAAATTAATTATCTGCTTCGCTCACTCTATCTCTATCTCTCTCTCCCTCTCTCTCTTTGTGTGAAATTCATACATTTCAGTACTCTTTTTAGCTAAATTAAGCTCTAATATAGGTCAGAGCTTTAAGCATCAAAGTTGTGCTCTAAATAAAGTTATGGTAAAAAGTTTGTCTCGTGTTCTATGCATCAAAGCTCACGAGCGAGACGTGAACAAGTATAAAGCTCGGGTTAAATCTCTTGAATGCTGAATATGTTCTCCTGCTTCAAGGTATACGGATGCTGGATCAACCCTACATGACTGATCTAATAGAGGCGAACTCCATGGGTCATGAACCGAACATGATTGACATCTACTCGGCGTCTTGGGGGCCCACAGACGACGGCAAGACGGTCGATGGTCCGAGGAACGCCACGATGAGGGCAATCGTGCGCGGCGTCAACGAGGTGAGAACAATTTGTTACGTCTATCCTCGACGATGAGAATTCATTCACGTTATAATTTTCAGTGTCGTTATAGATTTTGTTGAATATAAAATCGTCAGCGACGCGACAAAACTACAGATAATTATTTTGTGTGAAAATATTCTGTTTAATGCTTTCAATAGTTTAAAAATAGGTAAGCGTACCTTTCAAAAACTAATACAGTAATTGTATGGTTTGTTTTTGATCATCCTGAACAATTAGTAAAATGTCAAATATGGTTTTACCGCGTGACCAAAGAAGTTTGGGGTATTTCAGGGCCAGTGAAATTCACATGTGATGCAGGTTAATAAATGAAAATCATTTCAATTCTCAAAGTTTAGCTTGATTTAAAAATCATTCAGTATAATGATAACTTTTCATTGCAAAACTACTTGGTGTTTTCCCGGATACGCTCTTATATCGTACATTTTTCATACAGTACTTTTAGCTTTACTTGGAAAGGGGTAGGTGCTTGGACATTTCAATATAAATTAAGAGGGTAATCCAGTTTTAATTAACTTATAATAAGATATGTGATTGAAGTGTAGACGATGGTTTTAATTATAATGCTTGGATTAAAATCAATGCAATCTCAAGAAAAGGGTCGGGAGGGATCAAGTGCTGCTTTAGTTTTCTTGAGAAGCATGAAAGCTCTCACGTAACATAGAGGCAAACCGCAACCCAGCGGTGTAGCTTGGAACCCCACCACAAGGTTTCAGAGGTGTATTTGACTAACCTAAGCTAACATTTTGATAAAGTTCAAATTTGTAAGCTGAACAAGACTTTCCGTGTGGTTGTTAGCTTTGACAAGTTCAAGTTGTCCCGGTAAATGTGGTTTGACAATTACTCTTGGGTTTGTCAAAAAGTGAGTAGAAAACTAGCTGGAGTGTTCTTACATGTGTAAGACAAAGTTGTAACCGCATTAAGACCTTAGTTGGATTCCTTAATTAGATTTCCTCGCAAGATGTCTCATTACATTTACCAGCTAGAACGAAGAGGGTACAGTTGCAGTCTGCGGAATAGAATACAAGGGACTTGATTGATTTGCAGTTTCACAACACTTTTTTAAATACAACGGAGGATTTTATAGTTACAAAACAAACATGGAGTATTTACTACTTGTCTCGAATATTTTTCTTTATATTGTTCTATCTCTTTGGCAGTCGTCCTGTATGCAAATAAAATCGAACTCTATATAAATTTCAATGGCTCGTATTCAAACTAATTGCTTGTCTCTCCTAGCACGAAAAAAAATGTTTACGGTTGAATATTACAAATGGTGGCAGAAGTGGGATTTCTCTTCAGATATTTTCAAATCGAGCTCTTCATAACCACGGTAATGGGTACGGACTTTGCATACGATAAAAATTAAAGTGACACAGTATCTTTTTAAAATTTGGATTCGAATAAAAATCGTAACCTTTTCCTCTTGCATGTATTGTAAATGGTGGAGGAGTAGGATTGGCCTTTATTTTTAATTCAATTATTTTGAATTGTCCAACTTTCAAATATTAACAGGTTGGTACATATTGAAGATAAGTACTTTAGCTAATTCCATGTTCAAAATAATGAAACCAAATTAACGTAATATACGGTCCCTTCATTTGTACAATTGTATGCAAACTGGCGTAGGCTGTTGGAGTTTAATATAATTAGTTTATTACTAAATTTGGAATGTCGCTTTATTAGAAATAATAAAATCTTCTTGACATTAAATTCAGTTAAATTGGTTGGCAATTGCTTCAACATTTGATTTGTAGGAAACAAACTAAAATCAACCATCGCCTCGTTCTTGTCAACAAGTTCCTACTTGTCAATAAGTAGAGTAAGCGGCATAAAGATATCTAACCAAAGATGTTACATTTGCGTTGCTCAAGGTCACACAAGGTTACGTACACCTTGCAAAGACAGCAGCCCTTTAACTCAGCGATAATCTTTAGTTCCATTGCGCTGTCACGATGCGCGCTACCACGTGTCTAGACCGGGCTTCGATAAGACGTGTATTAGTGAACATTTACCGCCTGATAAGTGCCTCATTACAGTCCTTGCTACGGCGAACCATCCCGGGAATAGTAATTGGTTCAAGTCGATCAAAATACTGACCTGAATAAGAAGTTTGACCTATTTCAGCGTGAGATTTCTTGCACCACTTGAAAACACTTATGTTCCGTTTAACTGATATTATTTGTTTAATTTATGTATGAAACACGCACAGATAGTTTGAAACATTTTACAATTGGTGTACTTTCAAAACATCTATCTCAAAAACTAAATTCCAGTTCCAGTTTGTTTTGCGTTCGTTTTGCTTGCTCTGTATTATTGTAAGAGTATTATTTCAAGGGTATTATTATAATATCATTCTTGTTCCATTCCATTACAACATTGGGTCTTATTATCAAGTATTAATTTAAAATACAACAGGTATGCGATCGCAACGTAACATCTTTATGATCTTGACTTCATATCGAGTAACTTCAACTCAACCGACTTCTATCTTCCCTCTTCAAAGGCCTCTTCCGCTACTGAAGACTAACATGGCTAAGCTGCTAATGAGAATGTAGGGTTAGGGCTGCTAATAGCGTGCGAGTCTCATCATGCTGTAATTGGGTATCAGACAAGGATTCAAACCCAAGGTGCAGTCCAGAGGCAATGATACATACTCAGCTGAATTGAGGCGATGTTCTGACAATACGGACTTTGTTGAGCTCAAGTTGTTGAGAGTAAATCCAAGAGGAAAACATAATCTCGCGACCATTGATATTGTAGAAAAACAACTTGTAAACAATATAAAGTAGCCATCTCCGGGGAAATTGTCTTCTAAGTACTGTGAAACGACGTCGGTTTGATCGGGGAGGAGGGGGGGGGGGGGTACAACAAGAGCTGCATGATAATATTGTGGTTTTGTATGAAATGGATAAGAGGATTTGCACTAGGAAAACGCTCTGTGTAACGCGTTGATAAGCCAGCCTTTGTGTTTGCATGCGAATTCATATGCTGTTTGAAAGTTGCTGCTCTATCGACATTAGCATCAGTCAAGACAAACGTAATGATTTGCAAGTGATCAAGATGCGGTGCACAATATTTTGTCGATAAATAAATTTAAAAAATAGTTCTTCACCGATTTAGCTAAGCATTTGTAAAATATGATAAAATGTTGGTCTCCTACCCAATAATAATATATCTTTATTTTCTTTTTCCAATTAAAACAATCAGGTAAAGATTACATAAATTACCCAATAACTTTACAAAATTTGAATAGAACAGTAAAACGATTCACATTACTTTTCAACTAATCGGAGATGTTTGCTCAACAAATATAATTGTGATAGTGGTACTGGTATGACCACAATTATTATGAAGCATTGGTGTGTGGCAACATTTCAGGTTGATGGGTGGATCGGTGTGCAGTCCAAAATACAGAAAACAAACGACAAACAAACCGTATGAGTAACGCAGTAGAAATCAATATCTATATTCAAGCAGAAAATATTTGAGCATTTCCAAACGTATTTGTCTTGTACAATATACTCTAGATACTTTAAATGTATAGATTATTGGATCAAATTGCCTTAAATTGCTACCAACCAACCTCTACATTTATAGTCTAGGGTCTAAAGAATACGCTTAGTGTATTGGAAAATAATTATGAAGCTATATGCTCGAACACTGGTGTCACTCAATCTATATTTTCAATTTCTTCATGTAAATCAGAACCAAGCTTCCGCTTTTATCTCTGCAACGTCCCGTTCAAAACCAACCACGTTTAATACGTTTTGTGTTTGAGATTTCTCTGGAGCTAGAATGTAAAGTAAAACCCCTGAGGAAATAGAAGATGCGGGAAAAGCGACATATTGTTACGTACCTTCAGATGAAACATGAGACGAATTTTATATTCCTTTGTAAGATGTGCATAGAGTCGCAAAGAGTACGATCAGGTTATTCCCAATATGCTTTTGTCTCTTTTTCTTGACATGATTAAATAATATCTCCATATTATTGAACATATTGTCCTGTGACGTTCCTTGTCAATGTGTGTCTTCAACCAGCGGTTTATTTTATTTTATTTGAAATTTTATTTAGCTAGAAGTTTGCTAGAAGTTATTAGAATGAAGCTAGAATTTAAGTGATCGTAATTATGAATGTTGCTTTGTTATTCTCATTAGTATTTCTATTAGTATTCCTGAATTGAATAAAAATAAGTAAATTATATTCGTATGGAAATACGAATGGTAGAAATGATATTGCCATCTGAATTGAATTGAATATCTGAATTGAATAAATACATTCAATTAGTATGGAAACGAATTCTTGTATTTTCTTGTATCTTTTGTAAAATACGGATATTAGGAGATGAGGAAATTCATAGTGATATTAGGAGTTGAAGAGAGACACAGATTTCTTACACATTGATCGTCCGAGCGGCTTGTCTGAATGTACAGAATCTCTCAGATATTCGTATTGAAACAGAGTTCTAACATAGGGATTTGAGCATTTTCTTGGACTAACAACACAAAGTGTCGTCGAAATATTTTCGAATACCTCGTAAAATGTGTGGGTGGATCATTTGTAAAGGCTCAAGAGTAACGAAGGAAGAAAAGAAATTCATGAACACAGAGCAGGGTTTCTTAATGAAGGCACGACGCTCCCTTTAATCATCAGCGGAGGCGTCGTTTTTTGCTTCGTAAGAAAACCGACGCCTGTGACGCCTCTGACGACGACTTGGTTTTCTCAGGGCCGCAACGGTCTCGGCAACATCTACGTGTGGGCGTCGGGCGACGGCGGCGAGGACGACGACTGCAACTGCGACGGCTACGCGGCGTCCATGTGGACGATCTCCATCAACTCGGCCATCAACGACGGACAGAACGCCCACTACGACGAGAGCTGTTCGTCAACACTCGCGTCGACGTTCAGCAACGGCGCAAAGGATCCCAATACTGGAGTGGTTAGTCAAATCATCGGTTAATTATGTATTTGGAAAAATGTTTTTATACATTTTGTTACTGAACACTTTACATTTGAAAATATTGTTGACTGAAAATTATCTGGAAAACATTTAAAAATTGCCATGAAATATTGCTTAGATATTTAAAATGTTAATATTTTTGTCAGATTTGCTTTTGCCAGAAGAAATTATCTTCTTGAATCAAATCAATGTTTAACGCTTGTAAGTTATGTTTTATGGAGAGCAGAATTCCAAACTCGATGTACTTCAATGGTTAATGGGCAAACCCCCAAACTTCAAGAAGGATAAACTTCAATGAAACATTTCTAATTACACGGTAAACTGCTAATTAGGAATGATAGACCGTATCCGAACTTAGAATTAACATTCTTAAATTATTGACGACGTTGTATTTGAATATAAAGTTCGAAATTAACAAAATATTTAGAAATTCGATTCCGAATGCTAATAATTTATTTTGCTTTAGTATTTTTCCAATCTACGACAAGCACATAACTAAGAAAATTCTGCCACTTTTAATGAAAAATAAGTACATATTATAGGAAACCTATATATTTCATTACATTCCATTTTAGAGGAATGTTAAATGTCAGCAGTCAGAACTTGTGAAATGTACATATTTCCTTGGGCTAAAAGCTTTCCTTCAGTAAGTAGAGCCAATTTTCTTGTCGTCAAGTCTTTGATCCACCGTTGGATTTTCTTCTAGTCTTCTTCACAGTCACAAAGTAATATCAAAACAATGGCGTTGAACAAAGACTCTGTGAAAGTTCGATACTCTTGCAGTTAAGACGCTCTCAGAAACAAAAGACGCCGCGTAAATTGTGTAACAAAAGCTGATATGTATTTCTCTCGGAGATATTCTTACTCTTAGTATTCTTAAACAAAAGAAAAGTCTTCACCCATTTTGTCTGGATCCATCAAACCAATTTAATATTTGTAAATATGAACATTTGCATTGGCATGCTTTCAAGCATTGAAAATTGTTCACTCAAAGTAATGTTTTGCGTGGAAAATTGACATTGCATTACGACACTCCAAATGTTCAAATAATTATTTTTATTCTTCTCTTCGATCCCTACAAGGTTTGTTTCGTTTTGGCGAAGAGTTCGTAGCCTTCTGTTGACGAGATCAAACTTCAAAAACTCAGTTAAAGAGTAATCTTGCTTGCTCTTACTTTAGATCGACTTATACAAAAACTTTCCTCAAACTAAATTTATCACTAAGCACAGTTTGAATAGTTTGAGAAACCCGCATGGAGTGGCAAAGTACTAATTGCCTCGTCCTTTAACACGTGATGTAATATCCAAACTCCAGACAAGCCGCGTAATTGACGTGTAATTGGAGTACATTTCAATCTCATCTCGCAGGCGACTACAGATCTGTACGGCAAATGTACGACGACGCATTCGGGGACGTCGGCGGCGGCGCCGGAGGCAGCCGGCGTCTTCGCATTGGCCCTGGAGGCGAAGTAAGTTCCCAATCGCATATTCATTGAGATTCAATCTCCTTAGATGAGAGACAGGAATCTGTTGCGGGAATATCAATTTGAAGTTTACTTACTTGAAACCGCTTCATTATTGTTTGAAGGGAGATTCAATATTTAGCTTATTTCCCGTAATGAGACGTTGTGCAAATGAAATGTGGTTTTCAAACGCCTACGGTTGTGTCGTGAGCAGAACAGAACTCGGCATTACTGCCATGTAGTTGCAGGATTGTCTGGTTCAATTACACAGCAGCCAATCAGGAAAGAGAGCAGCGATGCGTGGGTACAGAATCAACACTCGTTCAGTTCATTCTCTCGTAATTATCAATTTATAAACAAAGTTTGTGCTGCGGTATTTAGACTAAAATAGCATTTGGATGGACGCTTGCTAGGAAAAACATTTCCTGTCGAAAGACGGTTTGATCATTCAACAATAGTTCAACAAACAATACTCCTCCAGGCGAATGAAACTTTAATCTATTTTTTCAACACACGTACCGAACCTTTTTTTTCCTACATTGAAGAACAAACCCATTCATACAATCAACAAAAAGGTTAGGTTTCAGCAAATGTAACTTAGTTTTGTGATCCGAGTATGGAAACTCGTTGAAAAACAAATTGATAAACCACAGCTTATACCTACAAAACGAATACAGCTCATGTATAAGTTTCGCGATATGATACTCTCAACGTCATAAGCAAACTCTTGATATACAGCGTTGGGAATTCAGAGGGGATTTAAAATTGAATCGCTTTTATTGCTCAAGCTGTCTGTCTAGGTGTCGAGAATACACATGCATATTCAGTTATGTCGTAGGTTTGTGATCCTCGATTCAGCTGAAATATTTCCTTTATCAAGTGAAAATGAATGTTGTTAATTATTGGGAAGTTTGTTTTCCTTGTTGTTATTAGTAGGTTCATTGCCAGTTTAGTTGTTATTAGTTTAGGTTTGTTTATAATTTGGGTTATTACTTCAAAATTTAGCATTTAACTCCCCAACGCACGTTTTTCATAAATAATACAGTATATTTTCATTCAATTCCTATGACGTGTAAATAAAGAATTTTAATTTTAATTCGAAATCAACAATCCAATGAATAGGTATGTTTTTTTCCCTTTTACCTTTTAAGCTACATTTGAAATTGCTGCATGTATATTATTTTCCAACAAAATAAAAATCAATTGTGACTGAGTGAAAATGACGATTTCGGAGAATAAAGAAACAATCATTATAATTTATTTTGTAAAATATTCGAATACGCTTGCCTACTCTGGGACAAGCTTTAGTTTTAGTGATGTCGACTCAATAGCCAACATGTTGGACTTGTATCTAACTGCCCCTGGATTCCCGCAGCCCGCAACTGTCGTGGCGCGACATCCAGCACCTGACGGTTCTGACGTCTAAACGCAACTCGCTGTTCGACGCCAAGGGACGCTTCCACTGGACGATGAATGGCGTCGGCCTGGAGTTCAACCACTTGTTCGGCTTCGGCGTCCTGGACGCGGGGGCGATGGTGGCGCTAGCCAAGCAGTGGCGGACGGTGCCGGCAAGATATCACTGCGAGGGTGGCTCGGTCATGGAGACACAGTGAGTATGATAGGTTTCGTTCATGGCAGACAAGATCAGAAGCAATCCACACTAAAATTAAGTAATGAAGTTACCCAGGTAATTTGCAAATATCGGAGTTTCTACCCATTTTGACTCATCCTCACCCAAGGGTTCTTTTCACGCGCTCTATTGTCAAGAATGATCCGTCCATTCATATGCTTCATTAGTCGTTAATGATTCTTAAGATGTTTAGGGAAATACGATTTTGATACTTTTGACATCAAAATTAAATTTAAAATTGAAAATCTATAAAAGTCATTTTTTATTTTTTAAATTCTGTGCATATTTGGCATGTACCTATATAGAAATTGATTTCTAAAACTGTTCGCATGCATAAACTTTTATATACAAATTATTTCAGCCAAAAATGCACCGATTTTCAAAAATAAAAAATTACTTTTATCGATTTTCAAATTGACATTCATTTTTGACATCAAAAGTATCAAAATCTCATTTCCCTTAACATTTTAAGAATCATTAACGAGCGTATGAATGGCCTTTGGTAAGGATGGGTCAACTTTTGGTTAGCAACTTTTGGTTGATCAACATGGTTCTGCTCGTGCGAGTGACTTTGGGTGACGATAATATACTATCTGCACATGTGCAGAACCAAGTGGATCAAACAAAAGTTGCTAGTGTGGATTGGGCTATAGAGATAAAGCATTTGGGTTTCACAAACAATAAATATGTAGAAACATGAGTGCAAAATATAAAAAAACAATCCGAATGAAAATCAAGGCCACATCAGTGCAAATCATAATGCTTTGGACCGCAAAACATGGACACAATACGAGGTTTTAGGCCTCAGACATTTATTTGCTGATATTTGCAATACGTCATTATATTTATTTAATCCATCAAAAATACAAATTACAAAATAGCAATAATTATCAGCGGCACACTTATCGGCGACTGCTTGACTGAAACGCTTCCTATTACCTCCGTTTTTCTGTTCCTCTTTCTCCCTCTACTATATACTCTCCATCTTCTAAACATTTCCCTTTCTCTTATAATTTGCACATTTCTCTTCTTTCTCTTCTGCATTCCTTTTCATTTGATCTTTACACTCTCTCTGGGTCGTCCTACTCTTCTTGCAGTATTTTCTGTTACATCAAACGCTCTTCTGGGACTCTTGTTTATCATACAATGTCATCCTCTTTCATCCATTCTATAAGATTCTTTTCGATGCCTCTTGTTGCACATTGAAACGAATTGATGTACACACAAGTCTGACAGCAGCAACAATGTCCAATGTTTTTTGATAGATTTAGTTGCGCAAGAAAGATATTTAAATGGATCCATACGATACATTCTCGAGTTACATGCTCATATGAGGAGAATTATTTATATAGGAACACCTTCTGTGTAACGTATTGATAAGCGAACCTTCTTATTGCATGCGAATTCATATACGTTTGCAAGTCTCTGCTCTACAGACCTTGGAAGGATCTGAAAAGGAATGCGTCGAAGTAGCAGTGATAAAATAACTGAAATTTCCCTCAAGAAATTTCACAAATATTTCCGACGCATAAAATGTACGAAAAATGTCAATTTCTTTTGGATTTAATGACAAATTAATATGAAAATTGTCAAAAATACGTAGAATGTTGGTCCCAATGTCCATGCAAAGTTCAAGTTGATCGGTCAAACGGTTCCATATTTAATTTTCAAAAATATCAAAGAAATCACAGAATCTCGTTCAAAAACTATACACGAGACCACTCAGATGACATTTGTGGGCATTGCGTACAAAAAAATACACAAAGAAACACAGAGAGCCCTAAGAGTACCGTGGTGACGGTCGCTACGCTCGCTTAATTATTTTAGTCTGTTAGTCAGTTCAGATTTTGACGTCATACGAAACAGCCCTTATGTTCTATTGACTAGGAAAACGCTCTGAGTAACGCGTTGATGAGCGAGCACGGATACGCGCAACACCTCGAACCGAAATCTTGTATGAAAATCTCAAAAAATTCCAAAAATATTGGTCCCAATAAACATACAAAGTTTTAAGTCGATCGATTGAACCTTTACGATTGAATTTTTCAAAAATCAAAGGATCTTGTTCCAAAAACATACCTGGGACCACTCATATGATATAAGTGTATGTACACAATATCAGATGCGTTTGAAAGTTTCTGTTCTAACTACCTTGGAACATTGGAACTGAGGCGTCAATGTTGCTGTGATCCACAGCAACTAGCAAAATGTCCGTAAAATGTCAATATTTTGGATTTAAACACAGATGTGTCTGAAAATTGTCAAAAACACAGATAATGTTGGTCCCAATGACCATGCAAAGTTTTAAGTTGATCGGTTAAACGGTTCTAGTTTAAATTTCAAAAATCACAGTAAAGATGGTTTTAAATTTTAACCAATGGGAGGATTTGGCTGAAACTTTGTATGATTGGGTAAAATGTTAGTGGTAATGACTTGTCAAAATTTCAATTTGATCAAACTAACCAATCGAAAGATAATTTTTTTAACATTTGAACCAATCAGGGGATTTCAAAAAAATTAGGGTATGCAACGCCCAGAAATGGTCAGTACATGTGTGCAAAATTTCAGCTTGATCAAAGAAAAACTGTGACTTGTATATCGTCAGTAACAGAAAAAAAACACAAAAAAACAAAAAAAACAAACAAAAAACAAACAAAAAAAAACACAGAGGTCCGTGCCAAAAGAGCCAAAAGGAGACGCTCGCTTCGCTCGCTCAATTACTTATAATTTTATCAATTTTTGTTTAGTCTGATACTGACTTAATAAACTCATTTCTACCGCTGGCATTTGACTTGCCATACAAATCACTCGTGTCGAAAGGTACGGTTTACCTAACTGTTTTTCGTAAAGGTGATATGCAGCTTATCACTGAATCTCCTTTACGGAAAACTATTAGGTTGTTACACAAAATAAGGAACCAAACTCATATGTAATCGGTCATAGAGTACAGTTTTATTCTAATAATTCATTTTTTTGACTTAGCCAAATATTACTTCTCGCGAGTTGCCCATTCCCCCTTTTTATAGTAAGATCAAAGATAATTAAAGGTACGTTCCACTAAATTCTCTAATGTATTTTGAATCCCCATAAAAAAACACTCCGTGTAAAAATACCAGCCAAGTCTCTTCAACTATAAAAAAATAGAATAAATCTAAAAATTCAGCACTGAAAAGATGTGATATCAAAAAATGAGCCAAGTCAAAACTTAATTTTAAAAACCAAAATATACTTGGCACATCGTGTATATAAATAGTATAGAAGCATATGCCAAAAATCAAATGTACCTACCTAATTATATATAATATACCTATAATGCCCTTAAAAACGATGCGCCAAGTATATTTTGGTTTTTAAAATTAAGTTTTGACTTGGCTCATTTTTTGATATCACTACTTTTCAGTGCTGAATTTTTAGATTTATTCTATTTTTTTTATAGTTGAAGAGACTTGGCTGGTATTTTTACACGGAGTGTTTTTTTATGGGGATATCACTTATTTTTTTAGTTTATTTACACAACTTGTAACACACATCGGAGCAACAATGACTAAATACTTTAAAAAAATACGCCATTTCCGAATTGGTTAATACGAAAAATTGTGTTTGGTGCTCAATATACCTAAGCTTAAAGTGATATTCCATGAAGAATTGCGAAAGCTTCGTTCCAATCAGTCCAGCCGTTTTCGAGATATGGTATCACTTCCGGTTTTCAAAATGGCGACTGAAATAACTGCCACCTAGAATTTATTTCTATAAATGTTATGTAAATACTTCTGAATATGTAGTTATTGTAGTAAGAGGTCATTAAAATCTAGATCTTCATTTTCATGACGTCATTTCCGGTTTCGGTAATAGTACATCTCTACTTTAACTACTGATATTCCATATAGACGACCGTCTGAATCATTTGGCGCTAGTTTCATTCCGATCGGTTTAGCCGTTTTCGAGATATGACGTCACTTCCGGTTTCAAAATGGCGACTACCGGTTAGTTTTATAAAAAGGCACCTCAGACGCCAAAAGTGCACATGTGGTAAAAATTTCAGATCGATCGGCTAAGCCGTTTAGGCTGTGGCGGTGATAGCGGTGTTTCCTGATATCTGAATCATCATCTAAAGATCAAAGTGGTGTAATTTCACTGTTTTCTCGGCCCTCTAGCTCGCAAATGGTATAGCCTATTGTTCCCAAATTTGGTATATGTGGTGGGGTGGGCCATAGCTCAAAATTAAGATATTTTACAACAATGTGAGATTTTCCAATTTTATGATCCAGTAGGCCGAAAATGCCATGTTGTTGCTTACAGTAAAAGTCGTTGGTCTGGCTCCTCATTTTATTAGGCATTTACGGTATGTTGAGTGAGTGTGAGTGTACAGTACGACTTGGCTGGGTGGAGCGACCGCTCCACTAGATAAGTGAGATTTATTGTAGAGAAACTGAGAAAGAAAGAAAGAAAGAAAGAAAGAAAGAAAGAACGTGGCAAACAGAAAACATTTACCTACTTAATATGTATACCAAACTGATATATTTCTAAAAAAATAAAAAACAGAATGGAACACCTTTGAACATTAGAAGATTTAATAGTGAATAGCAACACAACTAGGTACACTGTGTTTTATTCTTTACTTAGAAAATTCTAAATTCTATATAAAATTTTTTTATTATGCAATCTTGTTTAGTCCTACATTAGCCATCCTGCCAGGTAAATCAACAATAAATAACAATACTAAAATAATAATTTGAGTTGCCTCCGAAACCTCAGGTAATTGTGTTCTTGATTCCGAAAGAATTCAAAGTTCAAACTTTTACCATAGTTAAAGGTACTCAGGTATAATTAGAGAACATGTAATGCCGAAATCCTTAAGGGTACAAGTTGGGTTCCTGGGATACAAATTATCATCCTCAATGACTTTAAACTTGAATATGGAACACTCCCTCCTTTAGTGGACCTTCAATTATTAACGTTAAATTCGTCGTCCAATTAGCGTCCAATTAGGTATTAATTAGCATGTTGCCATCCCTTTTAAAGCCGCTTTTTGGTTGTAGAAGAGGCTTAATACATCACAAGTTTGTCGGACCTCTACTTAAATTCACTTTGGTAAATTTTTCTTTACTTTCGTACTTTTTTAAAATGGGTTAAAATTGTCCGAGCTCGAACAAACAGTCGTTCTCTTATAAAGTGTCACTAAGTCCGAGGTAACCCCCCGTCCTCTCTCTCGCTCAAACACTCACTATATCACTCTCTCACTCATACATGAAGGATTGACTATCCTTCAATTAAGCTCTGAATCAATAATTCACGCATTATCCCTCCCAAGGGTCGAACCCGAAGCAGTGCGTGCGAAAGCCAACGTGAAGACGCAAATACAGCCCACGCTCGGCCCTCCACTGTCCACCGAAATGTCAGAGTTTGTCCAGGAACCTGAGATGGAATAATTGACCGAGAGTGATTCGGATGATAAACGCGTAATTAGTGACGTTATTGATGAGCTTGTTTGCATGTTGAGGGGGGGGGGGGGGAGGGGGGACTAACCCTCGCCCACATGAAAGTAGGAATTAAATTGCGCGAGATAGAAACGTGATGACTGGTGCCGCATGGGAAACAACTGACACCATTGTTTTAAAAGCTTAACTTTAAAGGTCAGAAGCATTTATAGGGTG
This sequence comes from Leuctra nigra, assembly GCA_934045905.1. Lineage (NCBI taxonomy): Eukaryota > Metazoa > Arthropoda > Insecta > Plecoptera > Leuctridae > Leuctra > Leuctra nigra. The sequence goes on from OW203762.1 coordinate 37,466,443, forward strand.
CAAAGAAGAATGTTTTCAAAATATTTTTGCTTGTTTTGTGTGCTTTTGTTGTGTGCATGTGGAACATAATCCTGCAACTTGTATACAAAATAAACAATCTTCTTATAAAGTTTTAATCTGTTGTTTTTCTATCTGAAGGGAACATTGTTACAGGAGCCAGATGTATAAAAGACTTTAAGCCTTATTATGGCAAAACTTCATACAAGTAAGGTATTATAATTACCAATATATATATATTACTATGTTATTACCATGATTAAACTTATATCAACTTGTATTTATAATTGGGGTTTGTGCAAAAGCTCAATCAAATTATTATCGAGAGCGCAAGAATAGACAGCTGACGTCAAAGTAGGATATATGACGCTAATATACACAATATATCATCATAATCGCTCTAGTTGCTGATAACAAACACGTCATTCCACACAGATGTCGTCACTCGCAGCTTTTCCCGCCTCCGTTTTTAGCAGGCGATTTAATGCGAGATTTGCCATTGAAAATGAGGACCAAATGTCGTTCTATAATTGAGTATTTTGCTTCAATTTTTATTAAAATTAAATATAATTTATTGAGACTTCATTATTAAAATAATTAATAATCAACTTTGTGATAGTATTAAATCATTGCCTCCTATATCATTAAGTTAAACTTATTTGTAAATCTACCCTAAATATTAGCTTTCATTTTCAATTTCAACTTATTTGATTCTCAGAAAATACATACACATACAATTTAAAGAACAACTAAATTGAAAACAGCCTTGAGTGATTTAATGCAAGTCCCAGGACTTCCTAGAAGTCTTGAGAAAGTAAGAAAAGTTTTCTTTAGGAACCGATTAAATTTAAATCTTCATTATTTCAAAGTTTCCACTAAAATTGACGAGTACGAGTTTTAATTAAATTGGACAATATGTTTGAAATTTTTTGTAATATCCATAAAAATATTACCTGACCGTCCAACGAACCCAATAAGAACCGAAATAACCCAATAAATTCAGCATTTACATACATCTCAGAGCCAGGGAAATGGAATTATTCCGTCAGCATTCAAGTCACAGGAGTCGCTTATCAACGCGTCATGTCGAGGGTTTTCAGTGATTGTTTGCGCTGTTTGGAACGTGCGATCGAACCTTGCGTCATCACCCATCTCATCTGCCTCCATAGCGCCTGCTCTTGACAGTTCTTTTCCAATCATCTCGGATTTACTTTACATCTCAATTATTTTATATCTCGAATAAAATAATATCCACTTAGAGGGCCAGTTTTTCAATACCCTACTAAAACCAGTAGTTAAGTTCAAACGGTCATTCAAGGAATGGCAATACAGTCCTAATCAACTGTTTAAAGTTTAGCAGAGTATTGAAAAACTGGCCCTAAATCAACTATAATCAAATTAGTTATGACTGGTTCTTACTCAGAATCTTCACGAAAGGAAATAAAGTAATGAACTTAGCAAGTTTTTGGTTTGTTGACGACTTTGTTGAAAGACCGAAGTCCCTAGAATCCAATTGCATTCAGCAACAGACAATGCACTTATACTACAGAGATCAGGTCAAAAGTTCGCGTAATGGAAGGGTGTCGATGTGAGTTTCGTCTCACTCATAGCTCGATTGTGTCACTTCTTTAATCGCGTCATTACTTTTCAGATATCGCCGAATAAGCAAGTCAACCTCGAAGAAAATTTCAATTGTCAAAATGGAGTGTCTTGCCTTCATCTAGTTCCATTAAAACGTTAAATCTGTTCCAAAATGGTTTCAGATTAATGTATTTGATTTTTAAGGAACTTGATCAAGACGCGATACTCAATTTAGTTCACTCTACTTTTCTTCAAGGTGGATTAAGCAGAAGTCACATAATCGAACAAGTAATATGTATACTCTCACACCCCCGACAACCCTTCTATTTCGCAAACTTTTCGACCTCTTATCGTATGATATTATTTATCTGCAAAAAATAATAACATATGTGTACCTATCAATGTATTATAAGTATTTGGCGTCCCTCGATCCCCATGTTGGTATAATATGGAAAACCGACTTATAACTTATGAAAGTCAAGCTTACAATCACTTCAATATGTCCTGATATAACTACGTGAACCACTCTAGTAGAAATCACCCTTAAATATCCAAATATTTAGGAACATGGTGTATGATCTTAAGCTATGTAACTTAAACACTATTGTAATACTAGCGGATACCCGTATAGTTTTTGCACAAAATTCTCTGATTGGTTGAATAGTGAAAATGAACCGATTTGCCCGATCAAGATTAAATTGGTCTAGCCTGATGTCATAGTATTTTCATAAATTACTACATAAAGTTAGAACATAATTTTACTGTTATTTTAAGCGAGTTCAAAATTGATGGAAAAGTAAATGAACCGCAACACTCTATTACTTATAATTTATAAAAGATTGGGGAGTGTTTAAATGGCTTCACTACATGCAATAAAATGCAGAAAAATAATAACTTAGAATGATTATAAAATATTTCAGAACTTAATTTTCAGAACTTAACATAGTTTGTTGATATTTTCACTACGAGTTTATCTCATTCTCTTATTCGGCAATTCAATTCTCATCTTGTTTTATAAAAGGGGTAACATGAACCTTTTTCCCTCGAGGATCCTCGACTCTTCGTACAAACTCGATTACTATTTAATCAAGGATCACCTTCCGAATTAATTTTCTTATAACATGAGAGTGGGCTCTTGTCTTTCCTCATTACTGCTAGCCATTCAACACCAAGTTTGACAATATTTGTTTTGAAGCCACCTTCGACATTGCACTCGGTGTCAGGTGTTGGTGATGGCGCCATAATGAGACACCACTTAGACTTTCTAATTAGTTGTAGTGGTCACGTGATGATGAATCACGTGGCTGAGCCGTCTTCGACCCCGAGGAAGAGGATTAAATTATGTTATCTCATCAGTCATCTTATACAAGACTAGAATCACTAACTTCAAGAAACTATGCTATGTTTCAATTACATTTTGGAAGGTGCTACAACGTTTTCCATCATTCGCATTTGGCGTTAATTTGAATTAAGTTCCTGTAACACAAAAAAAATGTGTTATATCATTCAGCATAATGTGTGCCTGAGGTTTCTAGATACTAATTGGGCATTGTATTATTTGTCTTCAAAGTTTACATGGAATATATCTGCAAATATTATTCTTTTAAACTGTACTAGATTCAACTGTAGGGATAGATTCACAAAAAGTATTTTATGCTAAATATTATCTTTATTGATTTCAAGATTTTCGAATCATCAAGATATTTTGTGTATACACTGAGATAATCTAGTGGAGGTCCAAATCTATTTGCTGCATAGTCTTTCATCTTTATAGATCAGCTAATACATTACAGCTACTACAGCAACGAAGCAAGCTCATAGCGTGTCATTTAACGTGACAGCTCAATCTGACTGTAGATTATAACACAACAAAGCATGAACTGCAATGCTTGGATTAAAACGGTCGCCATTGTTGCATCCAGGCGAAGCAACTCATTTCATTGCAGTAATTCTTCTCAACTACTTGCAATGAAACATACGTGATATACATTCTCTGGGACGATTTTTATCCGAGCATTTTATCGTAATAAATGAATGTGACATCAATCCGAGTAACTATTTCCATAGCTATTGACTGAACAAAAGAAGTTAATTAGTCATTGTGTACAACAGTGCAATCAGCTCGTTGCTAATGCACGAGACAATACTCGTTCATGTTGCTCGGACAATAACCAGATGAATTGCACAATGTAACTTGTCCAGTCAGGAAACAAAGCCTGGCATCGAGATGCCTGAAGCGTTGTCCTTAACAATGAGATTGATAGAACAAAACGACTTCTGCCGAAGCAGGTTACGTGTTTTTTTTACTATAGGCTTTGTGTAACGCGTTGATAAGCGAGCCTTCCTTTTGCGTATGAAAGTTTCTGCTCTCTAAAGCCGGATCCACATAGACCGTTTTTGCGTTTTGCGTTTTCCGTTTTTTATAACAATAACAAGTCCAGAAAACACTCACGGCAGACTTGTGGTTGTACCGGCAATACCTAGGAAATAGAGGAAGATAATCTGATTGAATGCGTCAAAGCAGTGATAATTTTGTATTTGAAATTATTTTAATACATTTGACAAATATTTCAAGACATGCATGAAATGTCGGTAATGTCAATATATTTTGAATTTCTCGATATATTTGTCTGAAAATTGTCACGTTGGTCCCAATGGCATGCAAAGTTGTAAGTTGATCGGTTGACGGTTCTATTTTCATTTTTTAATGATCACATTCAAAAATTTTACACGAGACCGCTCCTTTGACATTAGTGTGTGTACAAACTTTCAGATCGATGGTTGAACCCATGGGCTTTGCAGACAAAAACACAAAAAAGAGAGAAAGTGGCATGAAAGTCCCATATATAGTAACTAACGCTCTCTACGCTCGCTCAAAAAACGTATACTCTTTTTTTATACAATCTAATACATCTGAAAATACATTTTCAAATGTATTAGATTTTACCATTACGTTATATATTCTTTGCTGTCTTTGAAGAGTTGCCAACGGGAAAAATATTATTTTGATTGATGTTGAAAGGTTTCGAACATTTCAATTTCAGATAGAACGAGATTACTTTCCTCAAACTTTGTTTAGCTTTTGTTTCAACTGATTTTGCATGAAATTGAACCTACACTGTTATGTGTTTACAGGATTAGAGTAAAGGGTAGGATCCATTGTGTTTTAATATACGTGGACTTTATTTGCGACTTCTATGTCTCCAACACATTGCGTGAGCTTGTGTGTCTCTAGGGCATACCTTTCATTTTAAAAGCAGTTTTATTTAAATGTGAGATTGAAAGTGGAATATACATTTTCACGTCATTTTAAAACTGTACTAAACGTGTTTGTTGGAAACAAATTACTAAATTTTTCAGGAAGAATAGTTATTTTCAGTCGGTTTAACAGCAGATACTTTTTTAATAAATAAATTCCAAGTCATATGTATCTTGTACTAGTAATAAAGAATTTTCGTGTTGGTTTAAGAATGTAAAATTATTTTGGAATGGTATGCTTACAGGAAATAATTTATACACTAATATCCGAATGGCACTGATAACCAATGCATTTGCCAATAGAGTACTAGAGTGCCACGCCCACTAGGCACTTCCGGAGTCTTTTTCAAAATCCTCTTATGGAAAATAACATGGGGACTTACTTTGATTGCTGGTCATTTATAAACAAAACAGAGTTAAGAAAATCCCAATACACCACCATTAACTTCAATCTTTCATTTATAATATTATGTCGACACATCTCTTCAAATATATACCAAATGTAAACTGTTACAAGTTAAACAACACACTACACAGGGTATGACGTCACGAAAGTGTACACCGGTGCAAGATGTAAATTCAATGAACTGTCAGTCTACATTTCAACAGCTCATTACATCTCGTTTTATGGTATCCTGAAATTAAAATAACTATATTATGAACTTGATTCAGTGTATAAACTCGAGGAACACAGAAATACTTCAGTTTTGTTTACTTTTCGTCAACAATCGAAAATTGACGTGCAAGGTCTGGCATCATTGTTGAAAATTGTTTCATTTGTTTTTCATTTTTGTAAAGTCGCAGTTGCCAACTTGCTTCCCAGGACATCGCGCTGCGCCGTGTTACAATTTATTATTGATGTAGATTGCAACGTCGCACTTTGGAGCTGTTTAATAACTTAAAGAGATTAACTATGGTATATATTTAAAGAGATGTGTCGACATAATATTATAAATGAAAGATTGAAGTTAATGGTGGTGTATTGGGATTTTCTTAACTCTGTTTTGTTTACAAATGACCAGCAATCAAAGTAAGTCCCCATGTTATTTTCCATAAGAGGATTTTGAAAAAGACTCCGGAAGTACCTAGTGGGCGTGGCACTCTAGTACTCTAATGTTCAACGCTACGAAAAATACGGGAAAAAAGTTTCCTCCGTTCCAGTCCACATACTCAAACTACTTGCTCTCTATAAGAATAACTATGATTTAGCTGTCATATCGACTCTGGTAAAATCACAACCTTTCCCTCCTCTGACATGTTCAGACCAAATGATTGGCCGATGCTATCAGAAAACTACTCCTGGACATCTGGAAATAGTCCTACTAGTTCTCGATAAGTCCATGTTGCGTCATCGCCAAGTGAAATATGTCGACTCTCGAAGTACAGTTCAATCTCCGGTGTTTCCCTCTCAGTCTTGTACGCGTCACGTGACTCGGGATCACGTGACCGCGCCACGTCTGACGCTCACTTCACGTACATCTTGTCTAGCATTGTGTTAGCCAATGTTAGCCACGGGCGATCATTCCTGTACAGGCAAATGTTGCAAGGAGTTTGTATTGAAACATATTGCACTTTGCTGTGCTATAACTACGTAACATGGCAACTGTTTTGAGTAAATCTCCAAAACGTGTTTCAATCCATACTTTGCCATTGCTAAAAGTCACAACTTACACCTAAGTTTATCTTACTAAATGGGCACTTAGGGCATTTTTAACGAGCACAATAAAAAGAAACTGATCTGCTGATTACAACGATACCAATACCAATAATTTCAATATTATGTCCCTTGTGTGCTGTATGGTTGTTACGGCAGAATTGTAAACAAACACACTTTTAATCTGGATAATGTATGTAATTAGTGTATATTTCAAGTCGCTTACACATGTGGTTGACCAACACATTATCATCCAATGCGCTGCAATGCGTTGTATTTAACGAGCTGAAACGCCGTAGTTTTGCTCTAAACTGAGACTCCTTTACACTCTACCAAAATTATCTAACATTGATACTTACATTTTCAAGAAAAACCGTTTTCTTTATCCATTAGATCGAAATAAAAGTTTTTTCATATTGCAGCATATTTATTTAATAATGCACTTGTGATCGTAATTAGAATTCTATTGATAAAATAATTGAGAGGATTAATGTACTTCGTATCTTTTCCATGTCTTAGAGCAGGAAAAAGACAATTTTTACGAACAATGACAACGTGCAAGATTCAAGAACCTAAGCAAGCTTTTAGCTCGTACTGTACTCGGTATCCTATGTCCAGTTTAATCTCTCCATAAAAGCGAGACATGATATTTTAATCCCTTTGATGTACGGCCACGAATTATGCTTCTATATGTATAAATGCTAAATACCAATACAAACATTATAATCGCCTGCCTGCCTTCCTTCCTTACGCGAAGTAATTCTGGATTTATGACGGTTTAAACCCACTGTCATTGCTCTGTCCAGAAACTGGGCCCGTCAAAACGGATGTTTGGAATTATTCAAAACGGATGGCCACAGTGGCGGTTGTTAAATAACTGTTAAATAACAACAGTGCACACATTTTAATTGTTAGACTTAAAACGTTTAAAAAAGATTTATATGCAAATTGTAACTTTTGCTATAGCTTCACGAATTGTTAACTTTACGTGGTTTTCGTGAACTGCTCTTGAGAATGATGTTATAATAGTGGTGGAGTTGGAGTTTGTATTTATGAGAGAGGCAATGAATAAACTTTACCGTGCGGACTTCTCACTGTCTCGGTTTAATTAGGGGCTGTTTCAACTGTTAGAGCAAGGGTGCAGATACTGCAAACAAATGCATGCAACAATAGGAAAGCTATGCGAAGTCTCTTAAAGCTGTTTGATAGTAAATATTTCAAATAGTCTCCAAGACATTAAGCTAGAGCTTAAAATGTAAACTTAATCCCAAACTATTAAAATTCCGTGCAATACACATACAATTTTGATAGACAATAAACATTTAAATACTTGGATTAATTAAATACAATCAGTTCTTGAGATTATGTTACCCTGAATTATTTTGTACTTTAATTTTGTACTTCGAATTTCAATAATAAATTGTTATTTCGATGCTTCAGTTTTACGAACATCATATTGAAACTGGCTACACTTTTATCTAAGTCTGTGGTCGTGCTGTGTTCGTGAGTCCTGACTGAAATTTGTTTATTCAAAAATGGTTAAAATTACTTTCTAAATTTTAACATTTCCCCGGCCTATACTGCCCGGACCCGCATATCGCTGCCCCCCCCCCCCCCCCCCTGTATTCGAGGGCAAAAGAGGTTGCACCAAATAAACGTTTTTGGGCCCAATTTGTCGCGAAACTCCAGGTTTCTTTTGATCTCGAGTCTTCAAAGTGGCAATTACTCACACTTAACTTCTGACATGGGGCGCCGAGAACCAAACAGTTTGGAAACCACTGATCCAAGCAATGAGATAGCTGGAAAGTTGACTTATTCGACGAATAATATTTATTCCAAGTTCATTAAACCGGCCTTCAGACCCGGGCTTTGGGTATGTCTTGATCAAGTTATTATTACGGAAGATTAAGTGGAAACCGGTCACGCCCTGACCCTATGAAAACTATAAATTAATTGTTTGAACTCAATATGGAATCAGATATGGATTAAATAAATAATACGTTGCTACTTTGCTTATCGTAGTTACATACATAAAGTTTTCACAGCTTCTAATTCTTGCATCGTGAAGTTAGCAGGGAGCTATATAGTCACTTGGGGAGTACTCATTATAATAATTAAAATGAAATTGTACTCGTGGTTGTGGTCTTTTCAGTATACTTTTCATTATCTAATTCTTCTATCTTCTTCCTCGTTACCCTGTGTTTAAATTATTAACACCCTCCGTTTTCTTTATTATGCACGTTTTATATCCCAAGTTTTCTTATAAAAAGAATGTTAATTGTCTTCTTTTCTTCGCAACTTGAGCACGCGCAAGATGTTCGAATCGCATGTCTGACGAACGCTTATGCTTTTCTTTGTTCATCTCCATCGAAGAGTCTATTAATTATGTCTCTCTGTTGGAATGAAATCCCTTTTATTTAACTGTCTGGGCGTTCATTGAAGCTTAATTTAATGCATTTTTATCTCGTGGAGTCGTAGAAGACATGGAAGAGAGTTAAGGTGGAAATAAGATGGATATTGGAATACTTGGAGATTCGTCCAGGAATTACATGAGTCTTCATTCGTTTCTATTATTGAATTTTAAATGATTGCATGTAAAGGTTTGCAGAACGATAACGTTGTTAAAACTAATTGTGAACAAAGTTATATAAATACGTATTAGAAAAGCACAATTAGTTCTTCTAAAATATTATAAATATCTAAAATCAATATAATAATGATGTCTTCCCATTTCTTTGAAATAATATCTTCGAATACAGAGCGCAGTTTGTGAGTGATGAGAGGGTTTTGATCGGTCATAAATTACAACTAGTTTATCCGTCATTTTGCATCGCGTGTTTTGACAGCAAACAGAGTACGTGATTTAAAGGCAATCATCATCATTTCAGTCTCAGAAGAGATTGTGCTTCGAGCTTCCATAAACACCAAGATAATGAGTGACATGAGCTGTTTGTCAAATATTGATGCAACCAATTTAACAAATGTTCGAAGACGACTCAAAGGTTGATTGACGATTTTCCTAGTATGTATTTTCGTTTTGTTGGCATTTTGTAATTTTGAATTCTGAGTTTATTTTGTAAAGTTGCATTCTTCCCTGAACTGGTACAACCTCTAAGAGAAAAATAGAACAGTGACCATAAAAATGACTGCATAGAAATATACACTTAGAAATAACATTCCGGTAAAACTAACATCTTGCATTTAGACTATTCATAATTCATTGAGTCCACATATGTGACCAAGTTTAGTGATTTTATTTTCTACATGTCTCCTGTGTTTTCCTCTTAGTCGTGATGCACTTACTATTCTCTTTTGAAGTCGATATTAAATGTGCTAATTTATTATCTAACCGACTCAACAGTAACCGTGCTCAGTAATCAGCGTAATAACAAAGGCGTCTCTGTTTATTTAAATTATTCAGTAGTTCTTGAGATTCTAATGAAATCATGAAAGCTCTCACGAATCCCACGTCATCTTGAACTCGACTGTTTGTCTTCCGCAGAGAGATCCCCGGTGCGCGTTCAGTCCTCCTGAAGATCAACACCAACGCATGCCAAGGCAGCGACACGGCCGTGTCCTATCTGGAGCACGTCCAGGCGGTGATCACGCTGAACGCGTCGCGGCGCGGGGACGTCGAACTGTTCCTCACGTCGCCGATGGGGACGCGCTCCATGATCCTCAGTCGACGCGTCAACGACGACGACCATCGGGACGGGTTCACCAAGTGGCCCTTCATGACGACACACACTTGGGGAGAATATCCACAAGGGACGTGGCTACTAGAGGTAAAGGGAAAACACTCAAGAAATAGATTGTTTTTTTTTAGATTGTTTTTCTTTTTATTTGGGAATGAAATATAGCGTTTTATTGCGTCTGCGGTTGGAGCACGTTCCGTGTGGTCACTCTCTTCTCTATTTCCTTGGGGAAGTTTTGGAAGTCAGTTGGGCACGTAGCAGCTGGTGTGTTATGTTCGTGTCGAGAGGTTGGATATCCATGACTTCAACACAAAGGTCGTAATTAAAGATAGCGCCAAGTTACACACCACTTTTAGAGAGATATTTTTTACAACAGTGTCTTCGTTTTGAGAGTCGGAACGTGGATAGCAGATAATTAATTTAGGGCTACATTCGAGTTATTCAATTATTAAGTTCTTTATGAAATTAAATGTATTATATTGTCTGTCAATAAAAAATATATAAAAAATAGGATAATCCCATAGCGGACACCATTTTGTAAAATCTTGTAAATAAATAGAGAAATCTTTTGAAACATTAAACTCAAGGCTATTAGTTGTTGAAGACGTGTGGGAAATCGATTTGTGCAAGTACACGAACTTGTCATTGAAATTATAAATATATTCATCACTATAGATTTATACAATCTGTTACAACCCGCTCATGTGTTTCAACTTCTTTGTTGCGTCTTATATGCAGTATGCTGGTAAATGTGTACCAGCAACCGTCGAGCTGTGTTTTATGAGCAAACATTTATTTCCTCCCATACTCGTGTTTCAGTAGCGAAATACAGTTTAGAGAACACATATATCAAAGGCAGCGGTTATCTTTCCCATACGTACGCCAATAAATTTATTACGAACTCCACAGTTTGTAGATCTATGAGATACAATCGCAGTTAGTTGCTTGTACGACGTGTTGAGATAATTTAGGATTATTGGTTTTGTTTAAAACCTTTCGTAAATATATGCTTAACGGAAGATATAATGCCGACTCTAAAATCACAGCTTCCACTTCTCATGCTCAGCTTCTTGGTAGCAGAGCTGTGGTTCAGTAACGCAGAGTACAGGCTCAAGTTAGATTAAGTTATCAGATGAAAACTCAAACAATGTAATTTTCTCATTCAAAATTAGAATAACATTATTCTTGAATGGGCGATTGCATGGAAAGATATATTGTTAGTTTTAATTAAAATCCAAGCCATGCATAGAAAGCTGGTATAAGTTGAACAATGCTAAGTTGCAAGGAGGAGTTGAAGCAAAAGACGTTGTCATCAAACATAAGCCTTTGCGTGAATATTAAGTAGAGATCGAGGCGGTTCCTAATTGAGAAGCTTTTGAATAAAGCGTTCCAATTGCGTTCAAGTCATCAGTAAACGTTCAAGTTTTCAACTAGACTTTACATAATTTTATTATATTGAAAACACTTTTGAAAAATATATTTAATTATAAGGTGGTTTATATGATTGGCTTTCTTGGACTAGGAACCTGAATCACATCTATGTACAGAGCATAAACAAATTGAATTCTTATTCTCCGTCAGATTTTTGTAACCTGTTTTGTATTAAATACTCGCTGCAAGAGCCAGATGTAGTACGACAAAATCGATAACACAATCTTAATATTACTGTTTTTGTTTTTGTGATTTCCATAAATTTTGTTCATAATTAATAGCAATTAATAGTATCAAAATTTTAATTATACCGAACGGTCTCATCAATTTTATATTCACGTATTTATAAAAATCGCTGAACTTGCCAATCGATAAACTTAGTTTGCAGACAGACATTGGGTCAGGTGATGATGCATTGGAAAGATATTTGTTTCAGAAGTCCTGTTTTTAGGCACTAATCTCAAATGATCTTTAAGACTTAGGTTCTAAGGTAAAGATTAGAACTTCGCCGTATCAATTGATACGAGACGGCAAGAGAATTTAGAATAACCACCCTGGCAAGATCTTCAATTAGAGACACAGCTAGAAGCTATGGGATGAATGTAGTGATGATTAGGAGAGTTGAATGTAAAGCTGTAACTCTTTGTTCAGGTGAGCTTCAACTCCCAAGCGCCCCAGTCCGGCTTCATCAAGGAATGGACGTTGATGCTCCACGGAACAAGAGACGCTCCCTACACTGGTCTCAATGCTCCCGATCCACACTCCAAACTTGCGATAGTCAAGAAGGCGCACGAAGACAGAAACAAGATCTAAACACGCAAGCAACATGACATGAAGCAAACCAAGTTTTATTCTTCAAAATCTATTCCTATCTTTTCTTTGAACCAATTTGATAATAATCAATAAAGTCTGATTATTCTTTTCTTCAAGATCATTGGCAACAAACGAGAACGAAGTATTTCTTATCACATGTAAATCTGGACTATTAATTAATATCACAATTTAATTCTTCTATCTGATCTTTTCAATGCTTCACCTCAAGTCATCCGTTCACATTGGGAAAGAAGGTATGGTTTGTTCTTTTGTTTCATTTCACAAAGAGACCATTCGGTTGGGAGCTCTCCCACAGACAGATATTTCACTCTGAGAGAGCTTTCACGTAAAACAAAAGTTAGACAGGTCGAGAAGTTGACAAGGGCTGGACGCAAAGTGGTAATATATAAATTAGAAAGTTGCATTTCGAGCTCCGCGTTCGCCAACCCACATGTTATTGTGGGATCTGGAATATAATCTGGCCAGAAAACGCAATGCGTTTCACAACTTGTAAGAATCTTTCGAGTAAATGTTTGCATCACGCCACTGATCTTTTATCAATCACGAAAGAATTTGCATCTTTTATAGCAAGTCTGCATTACATGCAGTTACGAACTTTATCTCGGGACTAAACTTTTCAAACTCCAAGCATGTTGCAAACGTGATTTTTGTTAGTTTTTATAGAATTGAAAAGAAATTTTTACCAACATGAACGCCGACTTTCATTAAATTTGTCTTGATGGCTGCACTGGTATGCAGGCCAAACAATTTCTCTACAACTACTTGATACAAGAATCGCTGAAGACAGTGAGACGTAACTACTACAATAGATTCTGTGTCGCGATAGAACTTTGCTTAGTAGATGCTACAGTACACACTACACTAGTCACCTAATTCTCATGGACACATAATTAAAGTTTAGAAACTTCTTAACTTGAGTCAAACATTGTAAACAAAACTTCATAGCTTATAATTACATTAGTTTTATTTACTTTTAAAGTTTAAATATATTGATGTATATATGAGGCTTCAACATTCTTGTCTACAAATCATAATACAATATAATATAGATTCAACAGAATAAAGTGCAAAAAATATTCAACACCTAAAGTTGATAGTGGATTATAAATTATAATATAAACTATAATATCTAATAAGTTGAATATAATAGTATTTATCTAAATCTAGGATTTTTCGTCGTGGATGTTCCCCAAGTCGTTAGAACGATAATATATTTTTTTTGAAATGACTTATCGACAATTATTCTAGACAAATGATTTTTGTAAGGCACACCATTTTCATTTAGAAGCACACTCTATAGGTGATAGATGTGGGTTAGAAAAAAAATGTGTCGAATGAGAGAAAGAATCTTGCAAACTAACTATCTGTATAATAGGTATAAAGCTCCAGTATTGGTTAATAATAACAATTACTTATATTTAAATGTTTTTCTCCAAAAGATATATATAATTTATTGTAAAGTTGCCATTTATGCTGGACGTAAACAAGCAAACTCTACATTTTTAACTAGAGAGGGGGCCAACATTACAAACCAAAATCTACTGTTATATTTGTTTATGGATTTTTCATAGTGCAGAGTTCCTTGTGTTTTTTAAAGCAAGTCAATGTAAGGCTGGTTTGGCGAGTATTTCAGCTCAGGTAGTATTTTTGCTGGGAGTATATTATACGTGTACAAAAAAAATAACAAAATTGGCCGATAAAGTCGAAATTTTGACTTGAAAGATGGAAAATAGGCTACATAGTTTGGATGATGTAATATTTAAGGTGAAACTGGGAATTGTATTAGACAATTGTAAAAATAAATATCACAAGTATTCTGGTATATCATGGATGATGAAATAACTTTACTGCAGGCTCCTTGTTTACCCAACTCCTTGCGGTGTTCTGGCATGTGTCCTCACTGTTTTGCAGTCACAGATTGTTTCCAAGTTTCTTGCTACGTGCTTCGGTTACTAAATCGCGTGCTATTTGGCACTGCCATCGAACCTCGGTGGATACTCCTTCATGAAATCTGATGAAGAACGACAGGAAAAGGAGAAGACGATCAGTGGAAGAGACAAGCTGTCTGCACACTTCGGACGATGTTTCCTTTTCCGCTACTGGCAACAATTCAAATAACATGTTCAATGCGCAGAACAAAGATTGTAGGAAAGAAGAACTTGAATCCCCAACTTTCTGTATATTTTATTTGTATAAGCATTGCCACTATCAATATCTCTATTTTATTTACATGTGTTTGGTGTTTTTATTCCAATTAGGGCGTTGTTCATTTGATACACCTGAGGATATAAATTATTAATAACGACATTGTTTCTGAACAGTGTTTTTGTATTCAGTCGACAACAAATAAAACGCGACATGTTTTCACGCTCACAATTGGGATCAGGTTCTACAGGGGGAAATAAACTAGCAGTATAATTGATTGATATAACTATGTCAAACGTCAAGTGGGAGTTAGTCAATCAGACACAGGACGTCGTCGAGCAGATGTGTGGCTCATCTTCCACGAGTGTCTGAGCGACGTCGCGACGCCCCGACGCATGCGCAGAGCCGGATCAATGCTCTCGTGGCCGTGTTTTGTTTCCTCGAGCGTTACTCGTGGTTGACGACGCCGTGGATGAGGATGGATCACGGAGACGTCGCGACGACTTCTCACGCCGTCGTCGTCCCGACGCCCGCCGACGCTGCCGACGTGCACCACGTCGACCACGGCGTCGTGCCCAATGCTGGCTCGTGGCTGTGTTGCGTGCCGTGCCACTGGCTTAGGACCAACACAGGAGTGCACAAGGCGTCGTTGACCATCGCGACGCTGCTTGTTATGTCTCTTCTAGTGGCGTCGCCGGTGTTGTTCTTAATTAGTAGCGTTCCTGGGACGGGAATTCGATCCAAAGAATGCTTCAGAAAGGTAAGACAAATTTTTAATATATTTTTTCTTCTTTTCTTGATTCAATCCAATGTATTACACTGGTTAGCGTGCTATTGTAGGATAACAGAGTCTATTTCTGGTGTGATCTACAATTCCTTTTGATCAATATCAACAGGGAAATTAATATTGATGAGCTGAATAATCATCTCGAACATTTTCCACGACCCAGTTAAATCAATTACAGTTATAATTTAAAAATAATTTAATGACTGAAAATAAAGTTGAAATGTTTTTCATGTATTATACAGTTACATTAAATCTCCACTCTTTATGATTATAAATCTTCTCGAAATCTCGAAGTCCTCAAACAATTTTTTCAATGGAATTGATAAATCTACCGTCTCAGATTTTCTCATAAGAAGTGACACTCAAATCTTCTTTTAAACTACAGCGATTTATAATGTAGTTTTTGTGTTCCTTTGGATAAGCAAACGGCGTAAGCTTCAGCTAAAAAATGAATCACTTGACGTGGAAGAAATGCGAGGGAAAAATGTGATTGTCATTCATGGCAGATTTATTATTTTTATAAAAACCACACTCCAAACACTTTATTTCTATGAGCTTCGAAAAATATATACCAGCTTATGGTTCTAGATCCCTTTATTCATTTTATTTCAGTGGAGGTTCTTGATTACTTTATATAAGCCACTTCGTTGATTAGAAATTAAACGGGATTTCCATTCAATTCAGGAGTCGGTATTCTGTCATAAAAAATCCTTTTCAATAAACCTCAATACCACTCTATCCCTTTGAATAAGTCTCCAAACTTGGCTCTTCGTGTGGTGTATGGATTTTGAACCGTGTCCAAGAAAGGGAAGATAACTACCCCGGAAATAGAACTAGGGCTTTTGTGGTGCCATTAAAAGATGTAGCATTGTTGTAACGTGCGGTCTTTAAGTCCACCCCGGGGAGATGGCTCTCTAAGTTGTTGATAAGAGCTCCTGTCACTCAAAGAGGCCATCAGTGGGCGTTCAGGGGGTGAGTGGGAGGATAAGTCCACTGCAGCCAGAAGAAGCACAATCAAATTAAAAAAAACAGACGCAATAAAGTAGCTTTGATGAAAATGTTATCACATAATCAACTTGAGTATGATGGATAAATGTAATTACTGACAGTGGCTTGGAAGAATCTGTTTTCTCTCTTTGATGAGGGCCACTAATTCAATACCTTTTAAAAAGAGAAAAACACAAACAATGGCTTTACCGTTGAGATTAAGTACTATTAAAACCCACTAGGAAGAAGTAATCCAATCATACGTTACGAGAAAAACGTTGAGATTTTTGTTAGTTTTCTGTTCTGACCAATAGGTTTTAGTTTTAACGTAATAGTAGACTAAATTTACTTTTTTTATTACTAATATACAATCGTTCTTTTTCATAAGGATGTAAAACGCGCTTAAAATATTGCCGAAAAGTTGATAATAGATTATTTCGTTATATTTTGTGTTGAATGATACAATGTTGAGGCAAGGCAATGTAAAGACACTAATTCAATTGACAAGTCGTACTCGGTATTTTTCCCGTTGAAATGGACTCGAAATAGAGTTAGGATCGAAGTATATTCAGTTATACAATTAGCAACCCTCGGTTCTACGTCAGTGGACGCCTTTGAATTTGCGAGCGACGGCGGCGGTTTTTATTCCGTTTTATTTCACGTTGTCCGGTTTTTGTCGGCCGTCAGGACACTGTCAGATGAGCCGCTCCGAGGGTGGAATACTGAACTACTTCACTTGAATAAACCAAGTGGATCCATTCGCAAAATAGCCGAGTCGACACAGACGCGCGACAAAACATCGCCAAAAGCATAAACAATCTTATTAAAGTAACGATCTTTTTGTACTCTCGTCTATGGACTTTTTTAAAACACATTCTACTACAAATGGGTTATGTCATTACTTTTAACTCTGGTTCAACGAGCATTATCTCCAGAGTTTTTATTGTGCTAATGTGCAACCTGCAGTCCCCAGGGAACAGATTTAAACACAAATAAAACAATCTTGTTTTAACGTTTCCAAATGACACTTCGAGGCTTTTTTACTGTGGTGAAATAATATAAAGCGCAGCGTTATGACATCCAATGGGCATGCTTGCTTAGTAAACTGAACGCAGTTCTAATTATTAATTAAAATTTAATTACCTTCAAATTATTATGAAATGTAAACATGTTAGCTTTTGCAAACCAATAAAGTAATGAATACTAGTGAAAACCAATGCAGTCATTTGCAGATCCATTAAACGTGATAAATACGTAAATATCGACTAAATACCATGTTTTTACTTCACGTTAATTGATTTTTGTCCTTCAATTCGTGCATGCCCAGATTATTTTTAAATCAATATTTATCTAAAAACACATATAAAAATAATATATCTTTATGAAACTCTGCTTAAATTGTCAGTTATAAACGAACTTCCACGTGAGATATGGATGTCAACAGAGTAGAATTGACATGCTAACGCAATTACTTAGTGTCGTGTGATCCCTCTTGCATTCATTATTTTATCAGAACGCAATTTCGTAAAAATGAAGCATTGAACAATTACAGTAAGCTTCATCACGTAGAGTGCAAATAAAATATAATTATGAATATATGCATGGTGAAGTGTATTGAAGAAAATCAATAGCTGTGCACATGAATTCTAATTCCGAAATATGTTGAACTGGATCATTTTTAATTGGGTCACTTCACAATGAAAAGAGTTTTGGATCCTTATTTTTAAAACAAAATTAATTTTTATCACACTCGGACGAAATAGACAGAAATTTAATTTAAAAATTAATGTGTGAATGCCAACATATACATTTTGATGTAAAATATGTGTACAATACAAAAGAAGCTCGAAAAACTGTATGCACACATAATAAGCAATAACATTGATTCTTTTCTATTGTTCATGAAAACACGTGGTTTACAAAGTATAAAATCAAATCTTTGTTTTATAAAATGTGACACTCCAACAATCCCATTTCAAATGTAGCATTTTCCTCTAAGTTGCAGTACTTGTATCTGGTGTGTAACTTTGCATCATGGACTGATGATTACATCTGGATCTCAGAATCTCGACCACATCCATGACACTAAAGATCGATGCAATATGCCAGTCTTGATGCGTATTCAATGTCTGAATGAAGGAAAGCCATTAGCCGCAATGGGTCGTTACCAAGATATGACTTTCTGTATGGTACTGGAAATCCAGCCACTGAACACACAAAATTTTACGATACGTTGTTTCTATACGTACTTATCGATGAAATTAGACAATAACCAAAGTTTGTGGTTTTTAGTATTCCAGCGTGGTATTTCGTTTATTAGATATGAAAACCACGGGATGAAAATACGATATATCTCAACAAACATGATGTAACCGTGATGCAAACATTGTGAAAAGCTGAACGCCAACATAATCCATCAATTACTGTTATGTACGAGTCTTCGAATGTCGCGAAAAACAGACGACATAACGATAATCAATCGCAACAAAATGCTGTGTTTTTTGGAATGTTTTCAGTGTTCACACAAAATTCACATCGTCACGATCGATTTCTCTGTCGCTACGACAAGAAACATCTAAACGATGTTTTTTTCTGGGAAAACGATGAAAAAGCGTTTGTTGTTATAAAAATGTCTCAGGCGTCTTATTTCTTAGCTGTTTAATGTATAATAAGCGCTGTAATTATTTACTCTAAGCCAATTAATCCCCAGAGGCCGCTTTCACTCTCACTTAATCCCTCTTATTTACGTTACAGACCATTAATTTGTCGCCTTCTCATTCCATGAGCACTATCAGAACCACTATCATCATAATATTGTCGCACATCGAGCCTTGTATAGATTCAATCACACCATCAATCTCTATCAAAGCACCATTAAGAGTTGGCGGTGAGCAGACGTGGCGTCGGTGAGAATGATGAGAACATGTCAGTCTCGATCGAAGAGATGTGTCAGAGTGTAATCTATTAGATGATTGTGAAATAGCATCACCTCCGGTGAGACTGAAGTTTCACAATCAATATGTTCGTGTGTGTGGAGCACTCGGACTAATAGCTCAGCACAAAAGCTTTTCCCCAAAGCTGCATGCAAGCTCGAATTCCTTAAATAAAAGGACACATTCTCTAGGTTTACTTATTGTATTATATAACCTTGCGAAGCGTTCACCTAATAACAAGAATTTGGGGGTTTAGAGTCAATACGTAGGAGCGCCGACGTTCGTAACATCCAAAGGGTGCCTGAAAAATAGCGCTGCAAGGAATGTAACGTGGTGTTTAAATTTCAACATTTAACAACCCAAAGATAAAAATATACCGAATTTTAATTCAATTATCACAATAAAGGATTTTGTAGTGTAAAGGATTGGAGAATTAATATTGTGGATTTTAAAGGGTTTTTAATCGAATCATTGGAATTTGGAAATGTTATGTATGGAAGTAAAACCTAAATCGTTTAGCCTCACGTTAAGTTTTCAACTTGATTCACTTGTCTCTTCATCCTCCATCTTCTTCATTTATCCATTCCCGATGTTCCCGATGTTCCCGATGATTCCCGATGTTGTCATTCTTCCATCACCGTTCCTCTTCAACTAAATGCGATCTTCCTCTCAAGCACACACAATATCTTCAATCAAATTATTAAATTAAATTATTTCGGTGATATATTTCAGCGATATGCCACACTATCATATTATTATTAAGTCTATATTCTCAACAGAGCCAGGCTCCACTAGTGAGAATGTAATATAGAGAAGGGAGGAGAGGAAACCCGGTACCGGCATGTAGCCTACTCCTGACGAAAGATACCAAGGGGACCAACGGCTTAACGTCCCTTCCGAAGGACGGTGTAACATTCACAGCACGAGCCTCCACAACCCGCGCCGTCGAGAGACTGATAACAGGTGGAGGGAGGTCGTCACACTAACCCCCAAACACCCCAGTCTCTCTGGCCCAACGGCAGCAACCTGGCAAGGCAGAGTTGAATGGTCACCCATCCAATCGCTGACTGCGCTCAATGTTGCTTAACCTCGGTGATCTAACGAGAACCGAGGTATCCAACACACCAGCCGTTGGACATACAATTCCAATGGGACCTTAAGCCCCAGGGGCCAGATTCACAAAAAGTATTATCTCCTAATACGTACTATCTTTGGTATTATTCACCATTTAACATGGTGTTTTTGGTATTAAATCAAAAGATAATACGTATTAGCAGATAGTACCATTCGCGAATCCAGCCCCAGGAGACAAATTCTGGAGCTTCACGTTTTGAAACCGTTGTACGTTTGCATTGTATAAAACTTGAAAAAGTTGACAACTATTGCTTAGCCTTCAACCTTTATACGTTTTAAACGATGAAAACGAACATGGTTTCAAAACGTGAATCTCAATAATTGTCCCTTGAGCACCCATGTAGTCGGCGCCCCGTGGACTTCGAAACATTTACCTGCATCTCAATGATATGGACCCCGCTAATATAACACCCCTACGGTATAAACCACGAGGTTATAATTTATTATTGCGGACTTATACCAAGTTTCAAAGCTTAATTCCATATTTAAAAAGAATTACCCACTTCTGCCACCATTTGTAATTTTCAAATATACGTAATATATCGAGAGTGCAACTGTATGCCATTATATATGTTCAGGGATGGTTTCAATCATTAAGATTTGTTATTTAGATTAAATAGATTACTTTATACAACCACAAGTCACATATAGAACGTTGACAAAGTTTTATTCTCGCGTTTTTAGAAAGGGTCTTTCTAGAATTGAGAGAAATGGTCCCACTAGGGATCGTTCGCTTTATGATGGCGCGATGGAACCGTAAAGAGTAATTGTGACATAGTTTTGAGGATTGGGATGCTTTTAACACGTCCGTATTTTCAAATCACACCTGAGCCGGCGAGGATGTGTTTTACATCTCCTCGTAAATACGCTCTCGTTGAGTTAAAGTACGCCATTAAACAAATACTCAAGTTCCCGAAGCGCGGCGTTTATAATTCATTGCGGTGATCACGGGAGATAAAACACGTAGTAATTGGAGATATGGATCGAAGTGAAAGGATTAATTAATTGGTTTAATCAGAGCCTCCGAATAACTCTTATTAATCAATTTAATTAAAATGTACCCGATTTTAATCACAGTTTCTTAAGTAAAACTTCTCGACAAACTTTCGTGTAATATCTCCACGGGTCTTAAAATCTTATCTTAAATCAGATTAATGGCACTTCTACCATTTTCATTTTTTTATTGCACCCCCGGAGGTCTGTTTTTCATCGTTCGTGTTTTGAAAGTTTGCGACAACATTACTCAGTGCTCAGATGCTTGGCGAATTATAATTTAAAAGTATTTTTTTTCTCTCTCTTGGATTGGTACTTGAGGCGTGAATTCTGCTTTTTGGGTTTTGCAATCAATTTCACGCAACACTTTACGATGGTTGTTCTACTATCGGCATAAGTTCTCAAGTGAATGAAGAATGGCGATCGATTCAGCAATGTTGTGAAAAGTCTCTCGGAGGCGTTGAGTAGAGAAAGTTGTGAAGTCGCTAAAGTTGAAAGTTGTTGACACCCTCTACCACTTCGCTGTTATAAAAATAGAAGAGAGATTGAGTGCTCGAACAGACTGATTATCCGACAATTTGCATAATTATATGTTCTCGATCATTTCCTATCAAACTTCGAGTTAGATGATAAACGACCGAACACTCTTCCAAGTGAACTCTTTTTTGAAATTTCATCTTATAAAACGAGATTAATGTTATCGGTTTCCAATGACACCAATCAGATTTTTTCCTCGTGAACTTTTATTTGAAGTGGCAATCTTATTCACAAATCCCCATACTTACAACTTCATTGATTTGTATAAAATACCTTCATTATTGAGCAGCCTATCACGCACAATTCCTGCCCAGTGTTCCTACTAACTGCCTCAATTATACGTAGTCCTTCGCAGGACAAATAAGCATATCGGATGTGAATGATTTATTATGTTTACACGTTCCGCGATCATCCAATACAAATAGATCGGATTAAAAAACAAAGCCAATGGATTGCTTTCTATAGGGAACAGTGCTTTGCTCTTTGTGATTTTTCTCTCTGACGTCACGATGTGGAAATTGATGCCGTCGGAAGAACATTCTTTACAACTCAGTTGTTATGATCGCTTTTGCTAGGCGTGAGTGATTGAGCATAAAAGCTTACATTAGCAACTCTACCGAGAAAAATGTAATCCCGTTCGAGCGTGCCCATAGCGCCCACCATTTTCATCTCTCCGCGCTTTGAAATCTCGCATATAACGCCATCAGCTAATGGATCCAAGGTTATCAATGCTCTTGTCGCCGGCGTCTAGGAGGACAAGGGTTGCGTGACTGACGAGCCCCGTCCCGACGCCACGTGCGAAGAGCGAGCATGCGTCGCGGCGGCGTCGCGAGCTCTGGCGTCCATGTCACGACGCTCGGATCCCTGTCGAGACTTCTACCACTTCGCCTGCGGCAATTGGGGCGTCGGAACTCGTGCCCATGTAACGACCAAGGGTCGAACTCTGGACTCTGCCATCAGTTTCAACACACTGCAAGATCACGTGGATCAACAGCTCCAGGGTAAAGATCGATTCGTCGATAATTAAACCCATTGCCGATCTAAGTAATTAGTCTCCTCTTAATTAAAAAATCCTACCAATTAAATAAAGTAGATACCAGAATCCTGGTCTGAACAAATTTCCTTTGCCTACTTTATCAAGATCTCATTCAGTTTGACCACTTTTTAATCATCTCTTCTTTCTATTTGCTTACGTGAAAATATACGCTTCCTTCGCCAACGGAGATAAATAATATATCAAGTAATCTTCCCCATTAGACCCGGAAAGTGAAATCGCTCCGTTGTTTTAATCAAAGTTCAAGCAATGTGTTCATTATGTAAGGGCATTGGTGGTAATGACAAACCGAGAATGAGGAGTCATTTGGCGAGGCAATATTATCAGTAACAGCCACGCGCTCTCTCTCTATTTGCCTTCTTGGAGGCAAGTGCTAAGTAGCGCGCTCTGTCAGTTCGCAAGTCAAGTAATAGAGGCAATCGAGAGTGGGCAATATCTTCTTTAGATCGGAAGAGAAAGCCTTGGCTTCATTAGGCTTGACTTCAACTGAGGGAGCTATTTCATTAAAGTTAGAGATGGCATTCGTTCTACAAACCGAAAGGCTACATTTTACTGGACTCCTGCCCAATTACTTTTCCAAGCCGAGGAGCAATAATACGACATGTCGAGTCACGCTTTCGGGAAATCTTGCCCCTTTTTCTTTTTGCAGAACTTTTGGCTGCGTCGTTCAGCTCCAAACAGTTCCAGAAATTGGGTCACTTTTACAACAGTTGCTTGCAGATGAGGGAGAGGCGTACGAACACAGATCCAAGTAAGTTTAATAACGGTGATAATAATTGTAAATCATGTTGGTTTGCCACTGTGTTCACTGTCTTATCTAGTTTCTCTTCGAGCACAAACCGCCGGCAGGACTTTGAGAAGGGTAGGAGTCAATAGCTAACATTTATAGCGGAAACAAATAGATGGAAGCTACAACTCAACCAAACAGACCGCCAGGAAAAAGCTCATTTATAATGGAATAGGTCTTCATTCTTCTCTGACCAGTTTATATACTTAATTTGTTTACTTCAGACTCAAGAAATCAATTTCATGATAACATTTATTTATGTAGAAATTCGATGATTCGATTAATTCAATTGCGATTCTACGAAATTTTTGTTTTCGTTGCCAACGCCTATTTCGAATCAACAAAACGGACATGACAACATTCAATTACCTAAAAGTCACTTGAGGTTCAAGTTTAGTGATGGGCGAGTGTTCGTATCTCAACAAGAGTTTTGATCAATGTTGATGGTTTCGTTCCCAGTAATATTACTCTTGAAAATTGATCGACTATTATCCTTGTTAAATGTTATGGTAGCACATCGCTACAAAAAATATCAAACTGGCATTGAAACATATTTGGCCATCTCTTCAACAGTGCTGAGAGAAATGACCTACACTTTAAGGTTAAACCTGTATTTTTCAACGGATTCCTCTGTCACAGTATTCGCACTTCTGAACGAGTTGGGGGGTTACTTAAATCCCGACGCTCAAGAACCTCCCGATCTGACCCCTCTGCTCGGCGACCTTCTGGCAGTGAACGGCGCCATCTTCTTCGACGTCTACCTTGATCGCGATCTCTACAACGCATCGAAGCTGGCCGTCTACATCGACTTGCCCCACCGCTACGGCCACACCACGCGACTTCTTCATCGCCCACCCTCAGAGGTAAAAGTTAAGTGCCGGGTTGACGCGGCAATCAAGATGTGTGGAAGTGCCAAATTCCGAAACTTTATCCGTGATTGAAAGAGTTCCAAGAAATTGAAATAGATAATTGAGTAATGGTTACAAGGTTTTCGGAGATATGTGAACGAAAATGTCAAAGAATTAATCGATTTTCTCAATCAATCAGTTACCTGTTTCCCAGGAACGTCATACACGTATCTTTCTTTCTAATTCATTTAAAATTGATGAAACATCTCGTTCTTCTTTAACAATTTTTCACAAAGCTTTACTCAATCATTCTAAACTTAAATATAATGCCTTTTCAACATTTTCAACGGTAGTTTGCAGCTATCACTATTGGAGGGTTAAACGTAATGATGGTAAATCTTCAAAATGCGAATAAAAATCCGCTAGGCCAACGATAAGAATGAAACCACCGCCACTTTCGTTTCTTTTGTAAAAGAAAACACCATTCTTGCATTTTATCCCGATCCCTTTCCAAAATTCAAATAACCCCGTCATTGATAACATCTATGATTTATACTCGTTGTCAGCGGCTTGCGTCCCCTTTTATCGAACTATCGCAGACAAAAACTTTTATTTAAGTCTATTTTTCATCTAAACTGAGATAAAAAAAAATCACTGTGAACTTGTAAGATTTAAAATAATAAAAATAGAAAGCATATATTATTTCTCATATAAAAAAGATACCATGGATTATGGTATTTTTTGTGCAGCTCGAATGTTTGTTATCAGGTCATGGCTGGGTTGTCAAAGTGGTTCGATACGTCGTCTTCTCCGACTCCTACTCCAGGGAGTCAACGCTGGAAGCGGAGTCCTTCCAAGGAGAGCAGAGCATACACTTATCTGAAAGTCAGTACCTACATCAAACAAAATACACACAATACGTGGCAATGTATGCCGAGCTACTCCATGTCTGAGTAAACGTATCTCATTCCAGTTCGCCTTACTTTGTCAGACATTTCCTTAGATATAAGCGTTTTAATCATTTTTTACGTCTATCACCTTCATTAGTACTATACACTACTATATAGCTCTCTTTCGTATTCCATTAAAGTGAATATAATGTGTTGTAGGATAGAGCGGAAGAGCAGAGGTTGATGAGTTTGGAAAAGCTACTACACGAATTCTTCCCCGAGAATTTGTCGGCTGAACAAAGGATGAAGGAAGCGCATAGCATCCTACTTTTCGCCTCCATGCTCAATAAGGTACATAACTTGTGGGAGAAACGGGTCGGGTTGGGCTGGCGTAACGAAGTGGGTTGTTTCATTCCACGAGAATAATACCAGGGGAAATATTAGTTTAAATTTTATAAAACACAAAATAACTGTTATGTATATACAAGGAGCGACGACAATGCCATTTATTGTAATTCTTGTTTCCTCCTTTTGCTATTTTACTCTGGAGAGCATGCATTTGATCCTAGTTAATCTTTTAAAGCGCACTCGGGGTTACACACATGTTCCCGCTTTATAGTTCAGATCGTCGCCGAATTGCATAAAATATTTCTGATAAAAAACGTGTCCAGGTCAATACGACTTTATCACCCCCTAGACAAATATTCAAATTTTAAAATGTGTGTAACATTTTCCCTTTCAGCTTTTTCCTCTCGAGAAAGATATCATCAATAAGGCCCAACAAAAGGATTCGTTTCAGATGTACAACATGTCTCAACTGCAAGAGAACTACGAGTTTGTAAGTAATGTCCCGACGAAGATTACACTCTATTGTCAATGAAGATATCGATAACACATTCTAACATATTCACACGTGACATTTTCTTTTGAAATTCGAAGGTCCAATGGAAAAAACTTATGGAGAAAGTTTTTACTTCAAACTTTTCCGACACCGAGAGGTTTTACATAGTCGCTCCGAGCTACATGACGAGCTTGAAGAAAATGCTGGGCCACTTTCAGAACAGGTATTATTACTCCCCCTGTCCTTATTGTGCCCTAAAGACGTAGAAGGAACTCTTTCCCGACGTGCTTCGGCTCGGTCACTAAACCGAGATTGGTTGCTATGGCGCCGACGGGAGCAAGCGTGCCCAGAACACTACTTCTTAATTTTCTTGTTTTTTGGGAAGAGATTTTACGACCCATTGTTTTATCTTGAGTGTAATGGCGTCGTGGAATGATTAGGATGATTGGAAGAAACGTTGAAACTGTGGGAAGATGGAACATGTTATTTCACTGGAACTATCTTGAGTGGTTGTTTAAATCAAAGAGAATCACAATCACCATCAAATCTTTGTCTTTGACGTAGCAGCGTAGAAACATGAGGACACATTTCGAAACGCTGTTTAAAGGAGCACTCTCGACTGGTGACATGTTTGTTTTAAGAGACGCTTAAGCAAACGCGAATGTCACGTGACTGTGCCAGGTGTATCAGTTCCTGGGCTCAGGTCGAGCGTCTCAGTGCAAGATGACGAATGTTGTTAATGCAAGATAAAACAACTCGCGAGTCAAAAGGGCTTGAGAGCGCCAATTTAGTTCAAAACTCCTAGAAAACTAGAGATCATGGATTAAAAACGTATTTTTCACATTTTTATATTCACTCCAAATATAAATTAAGAAAACTTTGGACGCAACACAATATTCCGTGTTATCTGTACCAAGGAGTTTGTTACATCTTTGATCTGCAGTTAAATCAGCTCTACGGCTGCTTATAAATTTAGTAGAAAGTCCCCAAACTGAGATTTAATGAAGTGATTTTCACTTGGGGCAATCGCTCATCGTCGAACTCCCAGCAGAGTAGGTACCAACTGTTGAGCATAAAAACCGCTCGTTTCATTGATCATTTTTACGACTTCTAAATGCTTCTCTGGCGAATGTTTCTGAACAAACTCTTCTAATGTTTCTGTTACGATATTTAAGAATAAAGTAGTCAACTTGATGTATAGAAGAGAAAGGTTACTTAAATCTTTTGTTTGACTTCCGTTGTCTTTTTAACGCCCCGTGGTTCCATTCTGTAAGATGACATTTTTCGAAAAGCAAATGGATGGATTTTTCTAGCCTTTCAGCAAATTATATAACTTGTTTTCATTATTCATATTTCAGTATTGATATCTGGTGAAATGTTTCACTGTCAACTCCACTGTGTCAGGTCCGTCAAAACAGAAATGTAATTATTCATCATAATATTGCAAGGAACGTCACTCAATACTGGTCAAATGTCAATCTCGCTGCTTTTTATTTATCGTTGTCTGGCCTTATTTACTTATTGCACTCTCTCATCTAAAAATCTCTTTCGATGGTTGAGAAATAACAAAGCCTTTTATGTAACTTTTTTGTTGTAAATAATTAATTAATTATGCTTTATTAAAATTGCAGTCTACCTGCACGAGAACAAGATGGTCGATTATACACGCTCTCTTGTTTCACAATCAGAACATATAGTTTTATGTTCTGTTTTTATTCACATTCACTAGCACATTATTTTATGTACATTTGAGAAATTCATTCCCTTTTCTTCTTTGAATATTATTTTCTATCAAGAATTTCTTTCCGTACAGCGTCCTTTGTCCCCTTCCCACTAGACTCTTCCCAAACAGTGAGGGGAACATGAAATACAGAAACGGAAGGAAATATCTGGGAACATGAATTCGGGATAATTCCATTGATTTATTAACGAGACATAAAAAGAGACAAAGGATCTCCTTCTCTGTTTTTAAGAGTGGTCCACAACGCCGTCTTACTGGTCTACGGTCGCGACATTCTCCTGGAGCTAGTCAATGTGACATCGTCGTCCACATGGCCGGCGTTCTGTACCAGAGTCACGGTCAACCTCTTTTCCAAGGCAGTCAGCGCCCTCTACCTTCAGCAGTTCGCACCAGAGTACCTCGAAGACCTCAGAAAACAGGTAATTATTTCTTGTACGCATGCTTTGATATTGATATTAAGTTCATAATTGAAACTTTGCACTGTGGTGACTTCATCTATTGCAATGTTACTCTTGGGAAAATCGGATTACAGACTTTGGGATTAGAAGAGCCACTAATTATCCCCATGGCACTCACACATTACCGCAGTTACATGTTGCGTAATAGAGTCGTAATAGTTAAAATCATTAGTTTAAAAGCTAAGTGCTTTAAAATGCAAGTGGAATAGTAAAAGTTTAATATAGTATTTAGTGTTTTGTCGTGGAGAAATTTTCATGCATATAAAGGTCACGAACTTTATTACAAGCGAGAGGAAAATATTCCTATGATAACATGTATAATATTTCCCTATCGGCTTGAATATCTGAATGTTTTCTACAGTATGAAAATAATTATTTCGTCAATGCAAAATGACATAGCTGTCGACGCGCCTCTAAATCCCAACATACATTCATTCAGTCATTCATTCATTCATTCAGTCATTCATTCATTCACTCATTCATTATTTATGTGCAGTTGATGGATGATGGAATGATGTCCACAAATGTTTCATGTTTTCTTTTGAAGATGTATATCATGTTTATGATTAACCAGAGTAAACGATGACTAGAATCGAAGCCTCCCCCAGTGTACCCCATTTAGGCAATCTACTTTTTTTCTGTTTTGAAGAATGATAAAATATTGAGAATCATTGACTACTGATGTCGTGTTGAAAAGTTGGAGTTGAAAGCTTTGTAAACAGCTTTTATCTAAGAATGTATTATGATTTTAGAATAGTAAGATCCTTGTTCGAAATGTTAGATGAACAGATTGATAAGAATTGATTGATTTTGAATATCATTTGATCCAACACGGCATAAGTCGATTATCTGAACATTTTACCGTGGCCGAAATATATTTCTCATGATGACGTCTGAATTTGTCCCATTGTTAACCTACTTAAAATTCAATCACCAATTACCAATTCCTAG
Source organism: Leuctra nigra (assembly GCA_934045905.1). NCBI lineage: Eukaryota > Metazoa > Arthropoda > Insecta > Plecoptera > Leuctridae > Leuctra > Leuctra nigra. The sequence goes on from OW203762.1 coordinate 37,495,979, forward strand.
CGAGTGCACATTTTTTTATTTCTGTTTAGAAGAATCATTAAAATGCTGATTTTTCTAAAATTTCTTCACGTCGAGAATTCATTTGCAGAATTTAAAACTCTTTGGCACTTGGAGAGTAATTATTTAAATATATTCACGTCTTCGTAAATCGAACGGGGGAAGCTGGTTACATATCAGAATACATTTTCATCTTAGTTGAAGAAAAACTTCTCTAAATGCAGATTAATCAGGATACTCTACAGGAGTTGATTCGTAAAAAACTTGATTTAAAAGATTGGTTTGGAAAAGCCAATTGAAAATTCTCAAAAATAAAATAGCACCAGTTCCTCGCAAATGTATTTGTATAAACTTGTGCTTTGAATTCACAATGACGTTCGCCAAACCCATCTTTTCAAAATACCTACGCTTCTGTAAAATGCTTTAACTTGTCATACTTTTAAATGTATGAAAGCTGAAACAGTAATAATTTTGGAGTAAAATTGTTGGTGGCGCCTGAAACAGAATACTTTAGGCAGAGTGTTCATTATCTCATATTGTGGTCATATTCATGAAATTACTTTTGACATTGAAAATTAAGCACAATTAGTATTAGCACAGGAATTAAATAATCAAATTACAAGGAAAACAAGTTAAAAATTTCACGACTTAAAAAACCTTCACAACATTTTGGTACCTGTGAATATAGAGAGAGGTTATATTTTTAGGTTTTTGGTAAAATTAAGCTTTTTGTTTATTTAACATCATTGTAATTAAAAATTGATATTTATTCACATATTTTATTGTATTATTTTGTGCAAATTAAGAGGTTTTGTTAATTAAAGACTTTCTCTAAAGATCGCTATCTTTTGTGTAGGTAAATGGCATCTTTGATATGTGAAATAAAACCTATATAACCAAAATCATATCGTATGATATTCTATCGGATCGTTTAAATCCAATAATCTTCTATTAAAGGTGACTGCTTTGTTCGATCGCCTGAAGAGCACAATAGCGTCGCGTATACGAGGTTTGTCTTGGCTCGACGAAACGACGCGCGTCGCGGCGCTCAAGAAACTGGCGTCGCTTCGAGGGCAGTTTTTCACGTGGCCGAGTTTGTGGAATCACACTTACGTGTCGGCGATTCTTCAGGAAGTGAGTGAGTGACAAAAATGATAGATCGGCGAACGGTGAAAACGTCTCGTGCTTTAGAAAACCTATCGGCTAGAATTTTCTACGAAGAAATAACCTTCGTTCAGGCAAACTGATATTAAAATCTTTTCACTGAGCATAAAACGAAGTCTTCATAAAACCATATTGCTATTACGCAAAATAGTGAACAAGCTATTTCATTTCTTTTCTCACGGCTCAAGTGAATTAACCACTAGAACGCTCCGCCTCCTGATACGTCACGAGTCACGTGACTTAGTGGCGGGAACATGGTTGTGGGCCAGCTCGTCGCCGCGCGCCATTAGAACACATAGGGAAGTCAGTTCGGCTGATTCAAAAATCGTATTTCAGTGGCGAAAATGGTACCGAAATGTGTTGTGTCGGGGTGTAACATCAGCACAAAAGTTCCCTGAATAACATTTCTTAGATTTTCTAGTAACATTGCTGTGAGAAAAGAGAGAATTATAAGAATTCGATTGAACGAACGGCTGTTTGCTGTGTTGGCAAAGCGACCGTGTTTTATTTGCTTGTTTAATTCCCTATACATGTACATAATTCCCTAACTTGACTCATTTGATCATCCTGCTATATAGGTGATTACCAAGTGCAATGCCTTCATACCTTCATACCTAGACGAAAATATTTACTTACTTCTAGTTTAGACCTACAAGAGTAAAAAATACCACCAACAAACTGTGTGTAGGTAAGTGGGTGGGTATAGGTAGGTATGTAGAAATAATCAACAAACCGTCAATAAATCCGTGAATAATAAACATTTTTAATAAAAATAACGTTCACCAGTGAATTATTCCTATTTAGTATAGGTACCTATAGATTGCTTACATAAATGTAGAGAGTAAGAAATATTCAGCTTCCCGCGCTAGCAAAAGCCAGGAATCAACACATTTGTCTGAAGTCCATATCTCGGTATAATATCCACTCACCAACAAACTATAACATTCTTTGAGTAGCCAATGGCCTTCCTACTTGCCTACATACTTCATAAAATAACTTTGATTAAAACAATATAACTTTTTTAACGATTTTATCCACGTAAGTTGCTGCAGGAATCTTACGGCATCCTTGTTGGCCGGCAGAACTTGGGCCACGACAAAGCTGCCCCCTAGCGGCTGAGACGCGAACAAAAGTTAACTCCGCCCCGTTCTAGTGGTCAATTTAGATGTACGCTTTAGGAGCATATTATCCACCTACATTATAGGGATTACTTTCTTTCCCTTAGGAAATATTAATAAAAAGAGTAGATTGAATTGAAAGAGAGCTTGCGTTTTAAACAAAAAAAATATGGAATAATGTAGGTATTTTGTTCATATACGAATATCTACAAAAATAAATAGTCAATTTGTACGATATTTACCCAGCATTTTTCAGTCATCAGCATAATCATAAAACACAACATGTCACTATGCTAGTTCAAGCGAGGAGATAGATGTACTCATTGTAAACTACGAATTTTCTATTATTATTTCCACTTTATGCTTCCAACGTAAGATAAATCCTCTGCTCAATTTCAGGTAAAAATCGATGAGAAAGACTTCTTTGGGAACGTGATACGAAGATACCGGCAGCTCAGGACAATGCCTCACGACTTTAGAAATCGAACAACTACAGATCGCAAGTAAGAATATACAACTCCAAACTCACATAGAAATCAATCGTAATACATTTGTCCCTGCTATACCTTCTATAATTGACAGCCACCAAATGTTACGCAATCAACAAAATTAATTAATTCTGTTCAATTATTTAAATTATTTCGATGCAATAACCAGAGTGCATTCAATCGTGTGTTTGATTACAACAATTATTTCAATAACTCTCATTGGGCAACACAGGCAGATTAAAATGTATCCCTCACAGAACATAAAATCTGCAATTGACACATTTGTCCATGAAAGAAAAATATTGAGTATTGTAGTTTATACTTGTACTCACACAACACTTTGTCACGATTTCAATAAACAACCGTTGTAGACCTTGAAGTGCCGTCAATTCCCTGTGACTGCTAGAACATATTTCAATTACTTTGACTCCATGAAAAAGTATACATGAAAACATATTACTTCTAAGTTCAAGATTTCCAGCTCCGTGAACTTGACATCTCCCTTGCCAAGCGAAACTGGACATATACTTCTCAAAGTACTATTCAGCTGAGATAGTCGAAACTAAACTAAAACAAGATTGTTCGCAAGTAATTATGAGACAGATACCACGTGATGTAGCTCGACACAATGCCACGAAGATGACGACAACGTCAGAATGAATCAAGTTGAAATGCGAACTATTTCCAGCGTCGTTCGGTCGATAATCGAGATAAGATCTTCGAGCTCGAGCAATTCTTCGCGATCGCGACACAGAATCATTGAGCTTCAGTTCATCGCCATTATCATGATCTTTCAACTCGACAGATTGCGATAAGAAATTGTACACATCATTAATAGATGTTTGGTAGAGCATTGGTTTGACTTCAGACGTGTTAGTTGGAGGATTACAATAATCCAGAGATAGTTCATGAGGCACTAAAGTAATTGCAATCTGTCAAAATACTATTTTAAGTTAGAATTGAATATAACTTATCTCTCGTCATTCAGACATGAGTATAAAATGAAATGTCGTAGGTCTCTAAAAAGTGTCTCCATAACTCGAAATCGTCTTATTAAATCTCGGCTGTTTCTAGTTGAAAGTATTAAAAGTTGGAAAATCAAGTAACAATGGCATTCATTGTACTGATCGCCTCACAGAAGTGAAGTATTTTCAGTTGCTAGCGCATTGTCAACCAAACATGTGCAAACAGCAAGTATAATATATTATCGTTCATTTAATTTTGTTCACAAATGGTGGCAGATGTAGGATTTCCCCTCTTTTGGTGTAAATATTATAAAATAACGAATCTGCTTATTTACCACTATAGAAACATTGAAATATCGCTTTTCATATCGCCAAAATACAGAGACTAGCTCCCAATAAATTAAGGATAATTTCTCATGCAAGGGCACATGCTGATTCCAAACACCAACATATTTCAAGCTGCAATGTCACGAAAAGTTGATAATGCCATATAGATGTATATAATCCTTATTAACTTAGTAGCTTAATTGTTAACGGCAGTACATAGCAACTATTCTAAAACCTACATTGTCTATTCCTCCTTATCAGATGGGCGTATCCTTTCGTTGTGAACGCCTTCTACGAGATGACAAGCAACAGCATCGTCGTGCCTCTCGCCGTGTTGACTCAACCCTACTTCCGCCCCGACGTGCCGCGGTATGTGCGCTACGCCACTGTGGGTGTCGTGCTGGCCCACGAGATCTTGCACGCGTTCGACTTGGCGGGCGTCGCGCATGGCACCAGTGGCGAGCAGCAAGAGTGGTTCACACCAGAGGCCCGACTCCGGCTAGAGGCACGCATTGACTGCATCGTCAAGCAGTACTCGACGACTTTCAAGAAGCAGGTCAACTTCCTGGGGACAAATATCAATGTGCAGGTCAGTGAGGATTCTTGTGAAGAGAAAGTAACACATTTTATCATGAAGGAAGTCTTAGAAAACTAACAGAGTTTTCAAAGTCTTAAATTACATTATATATTACGAAAACATATTTAAAAAAGTTCAATATAGACAGTAATTCCATCTATTTAATTTAAAACGTAACAAATGTTTGATTATACTTGTGAAATATAAATTGAGGGGTCAATACAAAGATATAGCATAATTATTAGAGTACATATCTCTGTTATTGCATAATTTTTAAAGCTGTTTTTCAACGTAATGTTTGTGTTAGTTTGACTGGAACTTAACGCGCAACGAGGACATGGCGGACTTGAGTGGACTTCAAGTGGCGTTTGAGGCGTGGAATATACTAAATCAGGACACAGCGCCAGACTCCAGACTGCCCGGGATAAATCTGGACCAAAAGCAACTCTTCTTCCTCAGTACAGCGCAAGTAAGATGGATAATAATGTCAAGGTTTATGGTGTAGACTTTTTACTTATAAATTAATTGGAGACAAGTTGGATCTGTCCAATTCAGAGATTCGTCTGTTTTACAATTTGTCGAGTCCCACACAGCTGTTGTAAAACAAGCAGCAAAAAGAGATACTTCGACAACAATTTCTTTAACACTCAATACAAGTTGTCTAAGTTTGAACATTCTCGCCTTTCACAAAAAAAATAACAGTTAAGCCCAAGTATTGTGGGTTAAAGTAAACCCCATTAAACTGTGAAACTGTGTTTCTTCCATCATGAAGAAAGTATGTTATTTTATTTTCAGACATATTGCTCCAATCTCTCCCCAGAAGATTACGTCCTCCTGGTAGAAATGGACTTTCACACACCCTATCCAGAGAGGTAAAAACTTTACAAGTACTTCTTCAACTTCATATCGAAATGCTGACACTTTATAAATGAGTTTCTCTGGTCAAGTTTCGTTGTATGGTCCGAGTAAAATCGATACTTTTTGTCTCGTGTTTCAGAGTAAATGGCATCATGATGAACTCGCCAGCGTTTGCCGAAGCTTACAGCTGTCCAGTCAGTACTCCCATGAATCCGTCCAAAAAGTGTTCCACTTGGTGATCGAAAAAGTGACAGAGATTAATTCAAAAAAACACTCGTGATTTTAACGATAAAACAGCAATAAGTGTTTTAATAAATCGCCGAAAGAGCCTTAAGTCAAATGGAGTGTATTCTAAGTTATCTGTACGAAATCTTTTGATTTGAGTTCCATTGACTACCATTTTGTTATACTTAACTTATTGTTGTTATTTTCCGAAGACGATTCAATTGGTTTTGTAATATGTCAAAGCTTGTAAGGACTTGGTAATGTGAACAATAGAACTAGATGGAATTAAAGTGAACTGCGCGTGTTACGGTTGTCGAACAATTATTTTAATTTTGATCTGCGTTTAGATCAAAGTTTTAAACGCTGTGGCTCCAAGCACCGCTATCATACAAACTAAGAACCAAGGGAAACAAATGCTGAACCAAAACCGTCACATATACTACGCAACGAGAATGTGCCAAAAACGTGTATTTTGAAATGCAAATGTTGGAAGTAGCACAAAGACATTTATTTTCTAAACATAAGAAAACAAAAATTTTATCAATTAGATTTAGGTGAAGTCAAGAAAAAACAATGGTCATTCCAGTTATGTACTATTTATCTTATGTACAGAGTAGGTCACAAAACAGTTTATAATTTAATTAGTCATATGTTTAGACAATTATAACTTAGAAGACGCGTGTAACCGAACCACAGTGATAAGTGAAAAGTAAAATATTTATCAATTTTAAAGAACGAAGAAGGATTAGTGAAGATTTGTACAAGGCGATAATAGACGTTTCATTATGATTGTGTAATTTTTGTAAATATTTAAATGCTAAAAACCATTGTGAAATAAATGTATTTGAATAAAACAAATCATGATCCTGACATCACCCTAGACTTGCGTTCCCAGAAGTATGTATCCACGATTTTAAATGTATTTCATTCTTGTAAATATTTCTATGAGAATTTAAAAAAAGAAACTAGAAGAGTATTATTAAAATAGCGTGACACATACAAATATTAAACACTTGTTACACAGAAAATGGGCGTTTTTCACTTCCAGGTCTTGGTATGTACTTTCTGTCTGCGGAATATAAATTCTTCATATCCTTGTCCAATCAAAGTATCAATATCAAATGTGAGTTTTTATGTCAATTTCAGAGTGTGTATTTGCATGAAAAAATGAACAGTTCGTGCAACGCTACAACTTAGATATCATTTTTTCCATCATGTATTTTAGTTGTACCTTTCAGAAAGCAATACAGGTACCTAGATGTGTTTCAGTGTTTCACTGCGCCTCATCATTATGGAAATTCTTATAATTAATTACCACTGATTTGGACAAAAGCATATTGTACTCAACGCCATTAGTTAAATAATTAAATGAATTCAAACAACGTATTGTGTACACTGGCTGACCATGAGGTCACGGGGTCAAATCGTATCGATCTATGACAAAATTTTAATGAAAATGAGCGACGAAAAATAGTTATAAAGGTACCTAATGGGAAATTTGATAAATATAAAACATACAAATAATTTTTTACATACTTACCTAATGCAATATACTTTTAATAATATATTAATATTTAAGGTGGCTGTGCTGATTAAATTTGTGGAGATTGGAGAGCTGTCACTAATTTATTAGGTGTAATTAATAACGTTTTTAAATTCCATTGCATATTATAATATAAATAGGAAAGCGCTCTGTGTAACGCGTTGATGAGCGAGCACCGAAACGCGCAAATCGCTAATCGAGCACGATCCATTCAGTCAATGATAACTAACTAATACCTCATTACTTATTTTCATCGCAACTTTCCATTAACGTTCTGGAAAAATTTAATAACAGATCAATGTACCATGAATTGTAAATGGTACTAGATATTCAAAACACCTAAAATAGAAATAAGTCTGAAAATTCTTGCCCGATTGGGCTGAAATGTGTAAAATATGATATGTAACATATTGTGTGATCTATTCGAAACGTTGCTTCTAACATAGCTGTGAAACACGTCCATATTCAAACAAAAACTTCAATCATAGCAATTTTTTTAAATCAGCATAAGATAACATGGAGAAAATACTTATTATCTAATCGTCTATCTCGAAAATAGAGTGCGTTGTCATTAAAAATAATTGTCTACCCATATTGAAAGTCATACAAAAAAAATCATAACTTCATAGTTATATTGAAATATATAAAACATTTATTTTCGAAATGTCTCTGCCTTGCAACAAGGTATACAAATAATCAGAATAATAATCAACAATAATGAATTAAATTGATAAATTAATAATTATACTACATAGTGTAAATGAAATAAACATAACAATTTTAGATTATATAAGTGGTTCCTAAAAATTCTAATTGAACCTTTTAAAGCTAATAACACAATGTCATCAATAAAGAACCTAACAGAAATAAAAAATCGTTTACAAACGATTATTGTAAATCGATATATGTAACTATATGTGTATATATATGTGTTTATATGTGATATGTGTATATGTATCGATATATGTATGTATGTGTAACGATTTATGTAATGATATAAATCGATTTGCAATTATTGAGCTTGGTTGCTCAATTCCATGTGTGCAATCTAAAATCGAGAAAATGGACGTCGGGCCTTCTGCTTTTAGGTAGGTATTTTTTTTATTGGCCAATGTAGAAAATCAAGATAACTTTTGTGTTTTATATGTTCCACCGCCTTCTTGAGAATGAATAATTATCAAAGCATTGATTGACTCTGACATCCTAGACTTCATGATTCAAGAAGCTCTGGCACGAAAAACCGTTAGAAACAATCAGTTTTCTTGCCCAAAAGATTTCTAAGTATATTAGAAATGTTTTAGGGACCATTGCCGTGTCATACAATGTCAGAAAAATGAAACGTTTAGTGAATGATCTATTTTACGATGAATATTGTTCCCTGTCACATATTTAGCATCGTTTTTATGGTATTAATACGTGAAATTACTTGCTCGAACGATAAGAGGGGTGTCGAGGAGAACCTACTACCTCCCTGCACTATGGGTAAGATGCCTGGAGAAGAATGTGGCGATCCCAGTTTTCTTCAAACCATCGAGGTGAGGGCGGTGTTAGTCCGCTGTCACCAGGACAAGGAGGTGAACGAGGTGTTTCACAGCAATCCACGATCTGTAACCAACATCTCCGCAGCGAGGATGGAAGCAATCCTTCAGTTTCCAGGATATGACAATGACGAAGCGATTCAGAGGTCAAACGTCGTCAACTGTCGCAAGAAGATTATTTTCAGTCTCAGTATGAGCAATATGGGCAAGGTTTGTTGCATACTTCATTTACCTTCAATAATGCATTGTGACATTACACAGTGTTGTTACATAACTGTAGGTACACCCACCTCCAAGTGTTCCTACCGTTTTATTCATTGTGCTCTTGTGAGAAAGACAGTACGAACACATGGAGGTGGGTGTACCTGCTCTGCTTGATGCAAAATAAAGTATAGGTAGGACCTACCTACCCATAGAAAAAGTACCTCCCTATTCCTAATGTCACTATGACGTTATGCACGTATCTACTTGTCGCAAACCAAACCATCAGCGCTAGGTATCACTTTGCTTTGAAACAATGACTTGTCATTAAATTGATAATTTTGAAATTCTACCAAATCAAGTTGCTATCAATGACAATTATTTACCTACCATGGTAGACATTTGTTGGTGATCTTGTGTTTGATAAATACTCTTAAAACCGGTCTTTCAATAGTCTGCTAAACCAGTACCTAGTCAAGTTTTAATCGGTCATTCGAGGATTGTCACTGGTTGTTGCCATGGCAATTTAGTCCTAATTGACTGTTTAAAAGTAAGCAATTCATTGAAAGACCGGCCCTTAGGGCCAGTCTTTCAATACACTGCTAACTTTTAAGTGGCCCATACACGGTCAATCTTGCATGACAAACTTACTTGACAAGCCCGGCATGACGGCATGACAAACCTGAACAACGCCCACACACGTTCAATTTAGGTTTGACAGTTCAGACCTTTGGGGTCATGCGCACTTTATTGCGCAACTTCCAAACAACTACAAAACAGCAAAACAGCTGAGTGAGCTGAAAGGTCACGTGCTCCGGCTCTGCATGCTGATTGGCTATTTATGTTCAAGCAAGATTGATGACTCCACACACGTCAAACTTGCTTGTCGTCTTGCATGAGCATGAAGCTCGATTTCAGTTTCTGTTGGAACTCCTTCAAGCCAAATTCCAGGCTTGACAAGCCATCAAATCTGCTCCACACACGATCAAATTAGCATGTCATGCCGGGCTTGTCATGCAAGTCGTCAAGTAAGATTGACCGTGTGTGGGGCACTTTAAGCGGTTGATTAGGACTGTATTGTCATGGCAACAACCAATTTAAAGGCAGAGTTTTGTACTAACTAACTGATTAAGCGAGCGGAGCGAGCGTCTCCACTTGAAACTTATGGCTCGAATCTCTGTTTTTTTTTGTGTGTGTTTATTTGTGCATTTGGCATCTCCTGCCAAACGAAGTAATGGATCAGGCCAATTTTTTCAAACAACTTAAATTACTATTATCGTTATGGTCAAAATGATTTTCAGCAAGTTCGCTCCATTGGTTGCATCGGAAACTTGATGTATAGTTATAGTTAGCTTGGCAATGGGGATGAAGGAAACTCTGTGTATATAACTGCAATAGTTTGACCGATCATCACCAAATTTTGCAAGGTCATGTGTACCAGCATTATAAGTTATTTTTTACAAATCTGTAATGAGCTTCAAGAGTAATAGAGATTTTACTGACATTTGTATACTTAATTTAAAACGGCCTATAGCCACACCACCATTTGACCTATTAAATGGTCTTCGATTAATCTGATCAATCAAACTCATATTTTGCATGGTCGTTCAGACCAACATTGTCTCTTATTTTACAAATTTTCAGCCCTACCAGTCAAGAACACAGATGCACTTATTGACAGTTTTAATAACTGTCAGAAATGACATTTCAAAACAGAAATTCCACTGCATTCTGGGTTGCTCTATGTAGCAAAGCAAAGTTTATAGATGGCTATTCTCAATATCAATGTAAGATAGATTCTTTTCGTAGTGGATCATATTGCAATACATAATGTAGTCAAAATGTAATGTAGGTATTTCATATACATAGGTATAGGTATACCTTATCTAAAATAATTTATTTTACGATATGGATTGTGTTTCACAGTTATGAAAACAACGTTTTGACTAGATAGCATCATATTTTACACATTTCCAGCCCAATCGGTCAAGAATTTACAGACTTATTGCTGTTTTAAGTGTTTGAATATCTGTCCAAAGAGATTGATGGAAAATATCAGTACAATAATCTGTTATTTAATTGATCCAGAGTGTTTATGAAAAGTTGCAAGGAAAATTGGTAATAAATAATGTATAGTTAGTTATCTTTGATTGAATGGATCGTGCTATGATTGGCGATGTCGTGCGTGTCGGTGCTCGCTCATCAACGCGTTACACCGAGCGTTTTCCTAGTAACAGCTAATTGAGCCTTTAGCAAAGTATTGAAAGACCGGCCCTTAGTAGGTTGTGTGGACTTAACAATGGAGTCATATAAAAACGGAGGAATATGTGTAATTTTTTCTCTGTTGATACATTTACTAACGTAGGATATTATTTACGCAGCTCGTATTTTGTTTATCTCCACGACTGTAGGAAGGTACTCTTGTGAATATTGACTGCCTGCAAGCTGTTGAGTCACTATAAACATAAGCAAGCTCTCTGCGCAACTGATTTGAAATTAATTATTTATTAGATGTAGCCTATGTAATTACGATCTGCTCATGTTGATGCTGGTTTCAGACGAACACTGAAGACCAGTTCGTCGTAGTTGACCACGTGATCGACTCCGTCAGTGGCAAGAAAGTTCGACTTGTCAACCCGTACGTTCTAAAAGTTCGTCAAGAGGCGAGCTTGCAACTTTATAATCTCAAATTCATAAACGTAAGACTCTGCCATTTTTTGTCATTGTACCTAAATGTTGTGTAACTTCCTCATAGTAAGACTAGTTTTAGGAATTATGCCGGTCGTCAAGAAAATCTCACAAAGCCACGAATGTTTTACTTTACGAATATCAATGGACGATGAAGCATGATACAATTATGATACAATTTGCAATTATTTAAGCATAAATTTGTGATTGTTTTGTAGAGTTGTGCCCTTGTAATTTTAGTTTAAATCATACGAGGTAGTGCATTTAGGTTCTGTAGAACAATGTCCCGATAAAGTTAACGGTAGAATTTATCGGTGGAAACCTTGGCAACAGCCAATGAAATACAACCATCGATACCTCTAAAGTCGACTAGTGAACTTTATCTTACTTATCGGGACAATGTACAACGGGGCACATTTAGAAACTACGAATATCAAATTGCTGGTATACCACACCTCTATAATTCGCATTTTGTTAGACGATATTTCTGATCGATAATTATTTTAAGCGCTGTTCTACTTCTAGGTGGTGAACGGAGAGGTGAGAGAAGAAGTGATCAATAAAAAGAACGCCAATTTCACGGGTTGTGACGACTCCTCGGATAATCCTACGTGCGGATTTGCTTATTACAAGGACAAGAAAGTTCCATTCAGTGAGGTAACGTGGCTTTCTTTTAATTTAGGATAGCTTAAAATATAATTTTTGGTATTCATTGTAGGTAATAGGTACCTACCTACATGTTGCAGGTATTGTAGGTATTGTAGGTACCTACCTAAAATTATCATAATTTTATGATCGAAGCACGTATCTATATTATTTGTTTTAATAATTGATTAAAACATACCTAAAGAATGATCTGCCATAAAAAATTCAATAATATTTAAGTTTTCGGTTTTCAACTCAAGGAAATAAGCCATAATCTATTCAAATACTTCTCAAGGTATCAATAAGTAATGTTAATCAATAATACTAACAATATAAAGAGATTTTCGGTGTACAGACTCATCAAGATTGAAGAATTGTACAATCCAAAATCCAGATAATTTTTGGGGAGTCCAAAAATGAATATTTTTTAACGTAACATAGAGATTGTAGGTACTATTTATAGCTCATAGCTTATTAATGTACTATATGTAACACATACCTACTTATGTCTGTAATCTATGAGGTCTCTGGGATCGTTTTTGGAGAGGATCCTGTGATTGGTTAATCAATTAAATTGGCCTGTAGCTCACACCATTTGACTTATCAAACAGAAATTGTTCCCAGTTGTTGAGGTCGTCGTATTGTTTAAGGGTTATACATTTCATGGAAATCCGTTGATTGGTTAAAATTAAAATACATTTATTATGTGATTATTGACATTACCGTTTGGCCGATCAACTTAAAACTTGCATTGCATGGTCATTGGGTCATTGGGTAGTCATTGCATGGTAACGACAGACTAATCTGTCGTTATTTTCAGAAGTTTTTCTCATTTTTAGAACATTTTGTTCGATGATCTTGAAATATTTTCAAATGTATGCAAAGATTTTTCAATTATTTTAGCAGTGCCATCTTGATGCTTCAGTTCCAAGGCCTGAGCAGAGATTTGCAGACGCATATCAAATCGCATGTAGTAACTAAGGCTCGCTCAACAACGCGTTTCACAGAGCGTTTTCCTAGTATTATACTATATTGATAGCGTGATAACGTGCACGATGGATTTGCGGTGTGTTTCCAGGGATTCTGTTGCTCCTGTGACGCGACTGTGAATGCCCAAAGACAACCTCCTACGCCTCATCGCCCTTCCACGCAAGCACCCAGTAACAAGGGAGGCTCGTGCCAAGTAAGCAACAAGGGTTACGAGAAATCTCAAACTATTTCACCGCAAACCACACTTCAACCGATTGCAGAAAACAAACCAGTTATAATTAGTGACCGAAAGGAAGAAAACACAACATGTCTGACAAGTGTCAAACCAACTACTACCACTACAGAACAAACAGTCATCTCAACCGAGTGTACAACACAACAGCCTTGTACGAAAGCGACAAAAGTAATTCCAGTAAAAGCGGAAAAATCTTCTTGCAAATCGAAAGCGCAGAAAGAAGAAAAACCACCTCGAGTTCAGAAACCAGTAGAAGTTTGTGAAATATCTTCTACTTGTGCAGAAAACCCTTCTACGCAGGAAACAAACAACGAGAAATCCATTTCAACTAGAAAACATTGTACTACAAAAAAACCGACTACGAAACTGCATAAGTTGAAGCCATGTCCAACTACCAAACGACCAAAGCCTCATGACCTGCATTCTTCTAAGAAGACATGCAAATCAAATAAGGGTCAAATCAGTGATACTGTGCCTCCAACTGAGCAGCCTCAAACGACTACCCCCTACCCTCCCACTTGCACGACGAGTTGTCCCACGACCACCGAGGGCGTCACCAGCTGTCCAACAGCCAATAATAATAAAGCTCCTAAGACCTCAGACAAGCTCAGCGCAGTAGATGCATCAAATGGAGATTCTGATTCGGTAAAATTAATCCCAGAGGAGCAAACGTTGGATCAAGTCAAATTAAATTCCAAACCTTCCAAACGAAAGCTGGAACACTTGAAGACGACTTGCAGCATTCCTAACATTACTGCTGAAGTAAACGCAGTGACGGAATTACCCGAAGACACTGCGAAAGAAGACGATATGACCGAAGAGGGAGTCTCATCTACGACTTGTACAGATGATAATATCACGTCTGTAGAAGATGCCATTGAAACAACAACCACCATCTTCGTGAAGGAAGACAGCAATAACATAGAAGATTACTTATCTTCAACTCCCTGCGATACCGATGCTGATTTGTCAACAACTGAGCTGTCCGTTACACTCGCTGAAGTGGAGGATAGTGATGAAGATAAATCTGAAGACGGTGAAGAGTCACATTCAGACGCGCAGGAAAGCGAAAAGAAAGAGTATTTCGAGGAAGGCGAGGCAAGATCCCTCTGCAAGGACCTAGATGAGACCAAGGACGAAGTTTGTTTGGTGCCGAGTCAGAAAATGGCCAATATACAGTGTGATCCAGCGAGCTATTTCTCTCCAAAGCCAGTTGGAAAATGCAGTGAAAAGACCGCAGCAGAAGTTAAGAAATTAAAGAAGGACGACGCCAAGCAATTGAAAGAAGAAAACGAGAAATTACAGAAAATTGAAAAAATCCAAAGTGACCCTTCCTGTTATTTTTCTAAATGTCCAGGTGTTAAAAATAAACAGAAAGCTGCGTTAAAGAAGTCACATTGTCCTAAAGCTAAGATAGAACCAATGAAATTTCAGCATGCTCAAGGTAAGTCGAAAAATAATTGTGCAAATGCTAAGAAGACTTCTCATCGCGGCGAAGAAGCGGTCCCCAGTAGAAAAAGCGGCGAAGATTCTGTTGAAATCGATGAGACTTCTTCTGATTTAGAAGCGGAAAATCTGATGAAAATGGAGAATCTAGGAAAATTCAATGGAAAATCCCGCACTTACAGAACAGATGCCAACTCTGGGAATGATTCTAAAACTGACGAAATGAAAGAGATTATCAAGTGGGAGGAAACTGTAAACAATAAACTACTAGACATTGCCAACGATCGAATAATCCCTTGGGACGAAATAGGAGGCAAAACACATAGTGACGTTGAAAAAGTTGTCCAATCAAAACCATCTAAAAATATTACAGAAAAGAAGACAATTGAAAAATCTAAAGATTCTGCAATATTATCAAAGAAACCCCCCATCGATGGAAAAACAATTTCTCTGGCAGGTATTGACTTAGCAGATATATTAAAAGGTAATACTAGGCCCGTGGTGTCTCAGATTCTTGATAGCATGTCCCACAACGATCAATTTGGCGATTTAAATTTACCAGCTCAATGTATAAAAGATACAACCGTATCCCCAAAGGAGACCACTTCGACGGTCTGTTCCACGACAAAATCATGCCCGACTAAGTGTACTACAAGAAGTCGTGTCACTTCAACAACACCACTATGTACTACTGAAGTAAAAGCAGAAAACGACAACGAAGATAATGAGGACGAAAGTGAGGTCACAGTATCGTCCACATGTATTCAATCTTCAACTACTTCTGAACCAACCGTCTGTTGTGATCTGGAGAGCGTATCTGTCGATCTACCCGTGCTGGATGAATCCATTGAAGATGCTGAAACAGAGGACGACGAGCAAAGCAGCACGTGTACGACGCCGAACCCTACTAGAGACGACGACGACGACGATGACGTGGATTTAGTTGACACAAAACCAATTCAATCTGAGTCAAAAGATGTATCATCAAACGAAAACTTTGATTATGAACATCCCGAATCAAGTCGATATCAACATAGTAAGCCGCGAAAAAGGATTCCTAAGTCTCCAGTTGAACATAGCTGTACCAACAAGAACAAACCTTGCGGTCAACCGCATTCGGGGTGCATGAGACATGAAGGTCCAGTGTATCAATACATGCCTACGACGAAGTGCACATCATTGAATGGTCCGAAAAATCAGACGACGAATAAAACCAGCTCGCATTCCTGTCATTTCTTCAGATGTAAAACAAAGCCCGTGTCAACCCATTCGCCGATAGCTCAAGGTCCTTGCTACCAAGTGGAGGAGACATATTCGAGTACGATAACTACTTTTATTACAGAACCAAACTCAGACGACTTAGAGGATAATATTGTAAGAAATATGAGTGTGCCTTGTAAATATGTAAATGGTGATCTCTATCCAATAGACAAGCCGAAAGTTCCAGAGACTAAGGCACCGTACACGTACAAGAAAGCGAAGACGGCAACAAATGACGGGAGTTCGAAGTCTATAGTAGAAGACTCTGTAAATCCAATCGAAATCTCTGAAACTGTCCAATCAGATAACATCAAGAGTCCAATTGACGCATTCTATATCCATGCCAAAGATCCTATTTTACCGAATGAAATGAAGCCAGAAAAGCGTCACAGAAACAGTGATGAAACTGCTGAGTTCGTTCCTCATTACATCCTCGACAGCGTGCCGGCGTGGCAACCAAGAATATTTGCCGCCATGGCTCCCAACAAAACTGATGCCAGAGGAACTAGCAACGAGACATGTAGTCAGCAATTAACACGTACTGCTGATAACAAGGGAATAGGCCAGGAAAACATATCAGTCGCAGGAACTCCATGCACGTCATCAACGCCTTCCACTCCTAGTGTCAATCAGACCCTCTTATCATCAACCACTGGCGTCAAGGGGACGGTGACAGCGAGCCCCAATGCAACTACGCCTACTGTTCCATGCACCAATGCAATCACGTCTACTGTTCCATGCACCAATGCAACCACGGCTACTGTTCCATGCTCCACTTCAACCATGACAACTGTTCCATGCTCCACTTCAACCATGACAACTGTTCCATGCACCACTGTTAAACTGTGTACCAAAACTAAGTCTGTTAAACCAGGTAAAACCACTCTTAAAAAATGTGCCAAAACTACCACTGCCAAAGCGAGTAAAACTAAGCCTTGTGTCACAACTACCACTTGTAAAGCGACGACCAAGGAGTGCGTCAAACCGACTACTTGTGCCAGCAGGGTAACTGTGGAGCCAACTACTAATTCTACAACTGTAACTACAAAACTACCTATCACTTCGACCACGGTAACTGCGATACCAATGATCACGCCTACGACGGTAACTGTGAAACCGAATACTACTAGTACTACGGTAACTGTGAAACCGAATTCTACTTTTACTACGGTAACTGTGAAACCGAATTCTACTTGTACTACGGTAACTGTGAAACCGAATTCTACTTGTACTACGGTTAATGTGAAATGTACTACGGTTAATGTGAAACCGAATTCTACTTGTACTACGGTAACGAAACCGAACACTACTCGTACTACAGTAACTGTGAAACCGACCAACTCCACTGTCATACAATCAGCGAAACCGGCAAATACTACAAACACCGCGACTGTGAATCCGATGACAACATGCAGCACGCCGGTAACTGTAAATCCGACCACCCTTGGCTCGTCAGGAGCTGTAAACACAAGCACAGCTTCGGTCACGGAGGCTGTAAAATCAAGCTCAATATCCACGACAACGTCTGCAGCACCAAATATGACACTTCCCGTCACTAACAATGTCAACGTGACTCCGAGACCGTGTGCCATGCGCCTTCCCCAAAAAAAGAAAACAAGCACATTGCGTACAGTGAAGCCGTGTCACATCCGCACAACAAGAGAGCACACTCGTCGCACCCCAAAGTCAACTACTTGTACTACACCAAAACCACCGAGAACAACGAGATCGCCTAAAACTACATTAGCAAAATTGAAACCATGCAATGTAACAGCAACAACAGCAGGAAAACCCATTCCTCCTCGAACAACTACAACTACAACACCTTGTCCTCGGACCAAAGTAACTGTGCAACCCTCAACCAGTTCCACCACAGTAACTGTGAAACCTTCCACCACTTGTACCACGTCCACCACTCGTAAAACTGAAAAATTAATTGGAAACCAGAAGTCGAAACTTTCTGATAATTATGCAGCAACGTGTAAAAATGATTATGGCTTTGAGTCTTTAAGCGACGAAGCTCTGGAGAGCACGTTCGAAGATCCTGAAGGAGAAGACGTCGAACTAGAGCCGAACGGTGAAACGAATAATGAAGTTGATCGTTCTGCCAAGATGAAAGAGCTAATAAATATAAACAATAAGTTTTACAAAACAGAACCCGACGCACCACAAATTTATGACTTTCAAGAAGATGTTTTCATGAACGACTACGCCTCTTTGGTTGACGACAGCTATGATGAGATAGTTCCAATTGAGGGGATTCACCCTGGGAGAAAGACGAAGAGGAGTCCCCACGGAGGTGCTGCTGCTCGAAAGTACCACTTGAAGGGTCCGATCTCAGATGCTCATAGAGACAAGAAAGACAAGAAGGAGACCGACCAAGATGCAGAGAATGGCGATTCAAAAATATCTCACCGGAGGAAAAGACTCTCTGGACACAGAAAACCGGAGATGGTACTTAAAACAAGCGTCGACGACGACAACTTCCAAGTCGAGGACGATGGAACCGGATGGACAGGAAGAGGGAAGCGTCAGGTGTTGTCAAGTGGCCAACAAGTTCGTGGAGGTCAAGACTGTGCTGACCGCACCTCTCCGGCTGGCGTAGATGCAGAGAAGTATCAAGAGAGTGCGCACTGTCTCCGTTTCAGCGATCTTTGGTGAGCTCTCCCTATAAATCAAACGTCGTAGCCATAAGGGTCGTCCATTAATTATGTCACAATTGTTTAGGCCTTCCTCGACCCCCCCCCCCCCCCCTCCCACAACTTGTCTCAAAATAGATGACCCCCCCCCCCCCCACCCCGCCACAATAATTACGTCGCATATTAACAAACCAAATAATAATAATTGATTTAATATTTTGGTTTTACTGTATAGTAATTAATCACTAGTAACTTTATATGTCATAAATGGTAATACATATTTGGTTTTTTCAATACGGAAATATGATATCAAAGTAGCAATAACTTGTTTCAAATCACTTCAACAGAGGAAATTAAAATTCAGTATCTGTGTGAGTGTGACAACTTACGAACTTGAATGTCACTTATTTTATTTTTAAATTATACAATATTTCAGACATTTTAATTTCAAAGAAGTGTATTTATACATACGTGTCACACATCTTAACCCCCCCCCCCCCCCCCCCCCTAATCGTGTATGTAATTTATGGACGCTCCCTAAGACAGCCACAGAGCATAGAAATTAGTACGTCTCGGTTAGCATCTTCATTCTTATTCGAATGTCGTTTGCTCTGTGAACTCACACATACTTGTCGCTAGGTACACGGTGTACCGCGTTGGCGATCCTCTCGTTGTCCAAACCATCTCCATCCAACTGTTCGAAAAGAGCACGTTGCCCGACGGTCGCTCGCAGTGGAAGGACATCACGAACGGCAACGTAGTCAAGTAAGACAACCATGCAAGAGAAGTGCTCAATGAAATTACATCTTGTCAAGGTGTGACTCGGGACGGGGACTCTTTGCTTGTGCACAGGTTAAGTACTTTCAACCCGAAGGCACGTGATCCCGAACCTACGATGTCGTTCGAGTTCGTCTCGATGGAGGAGAGTAAACAGACTTTCGCCCTCGACGAGAGTCGAGCTCGGGTCCTGATTCCGCAGCCCGTGGCGAGAGACAAGGCGTGCCAATATCCACAGCTACAAGGTATGATTGTGGGGCGCCATCTTATGAGTTGTCCATGTGTTTGATATTTTAACAGGGCGCCTATTGCCGAGTTGAATCCGGCAACGAACGAGTTCAGCTTTGTGAAATCTATTGCCATCTTTATATTATTCAGTGTTAATTTAGCTGAAGCCAATGTGAAGTGGCGAGATTTCGCCTAGTCAACATTTAAAAGAAACTTGAGAAAAGGCTCCCGATTTAAAACGTGAGCATCAAAGAGACAAGAGGTGGGATCATATCTACACAAGTGTGTAATCTCTTGTTATTCAGTCCTGGGGAGCGATCGTGTAAAAATACAACTTCCTTGTCGAAGCGAGAAGGCCGTGAATAATCGATTCGACAAGGGAGTTGTCATTTTACACGATCGCAGCCCAGGTTCAGGTTGTGGCGCAGTCACCTGGGGTTCTATTCTCAAAACAGTTATCACGTCATAACTTTAAGTTATGATATCATAAAGAGGTTTGTCCTATCTCACACCATGTTAATATTATGACTTTTCGTCATATCATAACTTATGACGTGATAACTGTTTCGAGAATAGGGGCCCAGGGCTGCGATCGTGTAAAATGACAACTTCCTTGTCACGGTGACAAGTCCCTAGAAGGCCGTGAATAACATTGAGATGAGAAGCTTGTCGCTTCGTCAAGGGAGTTGTCATTGTACACGATCGCAGCCCTGGAGGGCTATTTTAAATTCCCTTGTCGTCTCGTTTCACGTGATACGGGCTCACTGCACACTGGAGTGCTATCTTTTTAACATGGAAGTGACGCCGTATCAATTGATACGAGACGACAAGGAAATTTAGAATAACCCCCCAGATGGTGGTCTTGTCTTCGTGAGCTGCGGCGTTTTATATGGTTTTCTATTGGCCACAACCGATTGTTATAACATTTCATATAGGACCGGGTTTTCAATGATAATTCTAGGAATGCCATTGTTTTTGTTTTTTTTGCCATTGCCATCGAGTCCTAATTATACTCAGAGCATTATTAGAACTATATTGCCATGGCAACAACCAATGACAGTCCAAGAATGATCATTTAAAAAACCGTTAAACATACATAACTAAATAGTACGTATGGCAGATTGAAAGAAAAAGCTACCCTTAGGAAAAAATAATGTGTTTTCGTGTTCCAATTTAAAACATTATTCAAAAATATTATTTCGTTTATTATTGTGACCCAGTTTGAATATTTAATTGCACTATGTAAATGTCGTGTAGTTACTTTGCTGAGTGGTGCTAGCGCTCACTAGATAAAAATAAACCCCCAGGTGGTCCGCGGGAGTACTTGGTCGTGGACAGCAGCCAAGTCGGCATGGACGGCCTCGAGTGCGACGTCGCCGGCGTCGGTTTCGAGGGGTTCTCGAAGCAGCCGGAGCGGTGCGGCCGACCGCGCGGCTCTTGCCTCCACAACCAGCCCATCGACTTCTGGCGCGAGGACATGAAGGCGAGGATCGACGGCAAGAAGGGACGCTACTTCCTCGAGAACTTCGGCACCGTCCCTCGAGAACCGATCAAGACCGACAGTCGAGACTCCGAGTTCATAGCGCTCGAGTACAGGGGGCGCCACGACAGCGCCGTCGCCGTCGAGGTCAAGGCCGACTTCAACACCGTCGTCAGGACAGGGTACGCAAAGATACTGTTAATGTCGATTTATATATGTAGATTGTAGATGTAGGTAGAGCCTAATGCCCTTTATCTCAAATTAACAGGTATGGCTCAGAATAACGCTCTGAACTTGTATTCCGGAGGCCCGGGTTCGATTCCCGCGGCCGTCCTTTCTGACTGGGGTTTTTCGTGGTATTCCCTCAGTCGACAGGCAAATGCTGGGAAGGTACCCTACTAAAAGGCCACGACCGCCTCCTTCCCACCTTCCATCCTTACCTACTCTTAACATCATCTCCCAATCATCATCATAGTCATTCATCCGTCGCCATTAGCCTCGCTGCAGAACAATGCGACGTTTAGCCCCAGGGAAAAAAATATACAGGTAACTCAAAACATCAAATAAAATTATCAAGTTTAGTTTATAATGTTTGACAATTCGTGGGTCTAAAAAAGAATCAAAATGATGCTCCAAAATTGAACAATATCAAATGTCATTGATAATTTATTTCCTCAGTACTTGTAACTATGGCCGCCGCCCTCCCCCTCATGTTCCAGAACGACCGCGCAAATCACCGAGGTGTACTCCGACAGCACGTGCGCGTTGAACCACAAGGTGACCCTCCTGCTGACGAACACGGGGATGGCGACGAGCCTCTACCAGGCCCGCATCACCGACTGTCCCCCGGAGACCCCGGCCGAGTGGTCGAAGACTGTGGGCCCGCTCATCCCCATCGACCCGCAAGAGGCCGTCGTCACAGAGCTCGTTCTAGAAGGCGAACTGACCGTCGAGTCCGTGCATTGCTCAGGTCAGCGATGACTCTTGCATGTTGGAAGGATTCAATATAGCAATCTCATCTGACGTCACAGATTACCAAAATTTAACTGCGGGACAGTTGTTTTAAGTAAATAAGTAATAATTAATCACTATCTTTCTTGATTTAATCTGCTTATTTTATGTAATTCTAACTACTTCTGTATTTATTTAATATCTTTCTTTAAAACAACTGTATTTAAAATACGTATAACTACTGAAAAATTACTTGTCCTCCAACAAAATAAACAATATTGAAGTAAGTATGTTGCCATAGCAACCATGGTGATGCAACTACCCTATCAACACAGTCCACGATAAGGTATTTGTTATTTTCTCCCCTCGTAAGCTTAGTCTGATTATAGAACACCGAACGAGAGATCTAATTACCAGGCGAGAAACCATGCTCTAAGGCGTTTATTTCCTCTATGAGTATACACCATGCCATAACCTCCAGAGTTCGTGGCTTAAGTGTCTCCTAACATGTCATTTTGGACTTGTCTTTAAAATTAAATTGGGGCGCACATAAAATAACACACGGCAAAAAAATGACGCACGGCAATATTATATGATTTTTTTAACATGGACTTTTCGTTTGAATCCAGTGGAGGTTCTGAACGTGGACAAAGAGCTGGTGGCCACGAGGAGGTTCCGGCTGCAGATGAACGACCGCTGCCTCTGCGTCTGGTTCTGCCTCTGTGCCTGCATCGGCAGCGTCGACGGGCTCTACTGCAAGCCGATGTCGTCCGAGCACCATTACGCCGCCAACTTCGAGGGCTCTCTGCCCATCGTCACCGGCGGCAACAAGAGCATCTTCGACGACCCCGTCATGTCGGCGCTCGTCATTATCTTCGCCGTCATCGCCATCCTCTTGCTGTTAGGTGAGCTGATGACGAGTTGAACAACTCGACAACAACTCAACTTTTAGGAGGTCAATTCTTGGGATTCTCGTTTTGAAACCGTTTGAAATATTAAAAGTTTAAAAAATTTAAGGAAATGATGCATTTCAAAATATATTTCAAAATAAATTATATTAGATTACGGTAGGTACTGGAGGCCAATTCTTGATATTTCACGTTTTGAAACCGTTCACATTTTCTATGTTTAAAACTTGAAAAAGTTGACAACCAGGTCTTCAACTTTTTCAAGTTTTAAATAACTAAAATATGAACGGTTTCAAAGCGTGAAATATCAAGAATTGGTATGTTTCTATGTTCTATGTGTTTTTTGTTTTCTATGTTTAAAACTTGAAAAAGTTGACAACTAGGTCTTCAACTTTTTCAAGTTTTAAATAACTAAAATATGAACGGTTTCAAAGCGTGAAATATCAAGAATTGGCCTCCAGCGTACTCTACCGTACTCTAATAATTTCTACATTTCTGAACCTCTTTTTGTTCACCAACTTACTTTTTTGGCATACAAATTGTAAATCGATTGAGAAGTTGTCCGTCCCAGCTATCACCAACAGAAGAACCATGATTCTCAGGCTTGACGAAGGCCATCCTGGGGCTCTGCTGTTGCCCCGTGGTCGGCGTGTGGGGTCTGCACATCCTGGCGTTCTACCCCTTCCCGCTGCGGCAGTACTACGAGCGCGAGATCGACGAGTGCGACGTGGTGTACGACGAGTACGGCTATCCCGTACATCCGAAGAGTGGCTGGCATAGTGTACGAGCCATGGGTCATGCCAAGCAGTTCTTCTTGAACGTCATCTTCTTCCTCGCGCTGCCGATGGCGATACTCTTCAAGTGTTGTCGGTATTGCTGCTGGTGGTGCTGCGAGAAGGGGGCGGAGGACGACTACTGCCAGCTTCATGGATGTGGGGCGAAAGGATTCGGAAAGGTGAGGAAAGCAATGGTAGTTACATGATCAGAGTTTATGTGAAGTCATAAGGAGCGGATTACCAAAGTTAAATTGGGCCGGATTAACTAACTTTTGGAAATTGACTTCCGACATTATCTCTAACTCTGTGGTAAATACAGAATGTAACTCATAATAAATTCAACTGTTTCAATCATTTTGAGGTATCCGATTGGCTGTGCCACCAATTTAGTCCAATATTTAGTTAATCCGGCATAAGTTTGCCCTAACACAGTCCTAACACAATGTTGAATCCTCCTAACGAAGGATCGAATCACAATAATCTACTAAAATGTTCGTCTAAATACCCACGTGACGAACATCTAGATACAATTCGCATTCGGTCCAGTTCACTTCCCAAAGTGAGCTGGAAGTTACAAATCACATTGCAATGACTTGACATTAAGTTCAAATCGCATTGAAGATGAGCGCGCGCATTCGTTCCTACGAAGAGACATCGACATATCGTCAAACAGACTTTGGGTCAGGGTAGCTGACGTATTTTGGGTGTTATTTGTTAAGTTTTACATTTTATTGTAAAATAATCGTTTAAAATGAATTATGTGTTTCATGTGAGTTCCCTTTTGGAGCTACCAGAAAGTATTGATTTAAATCCAATTTTGTTAACCACATAATTAAAGTTTTGGACTGAAAGCGATTCTATTACGATTCTATTTACTTCTTGGCGGGAAATTTGATTTCACCCGATTGCACTCTTCGAGCTTGCGTGGACGACCATGTTTAAAACCGATTTGAGTCAATGCGATCTGACTAAAGCAGTTTCAATGCGGATTGAAATACGTGGTATACGTAGTAAATGCTCGATAAAAAAGCTATAAAAGTAAAAAGAGAAGTACCTATGTACCTATACAATCTCCTTCATCCAAAGTCAATACTGTGAACCAAGGTCAAAGTAATACATTGTGTAAGCTTTTGACAATGTGTAAGCTAATGTTCGTAACAAATGGTGTCAGCAGAGGGACAGGACATATTAATGTGGACCACCATGGCATGAATGTCTGCAGGTGCCCCAGTGTAACGACATGTTTTGACAATGTGTAAGCTGGTGTTCATAACAAATGGTGTCAGCAGAGGGACAGGACATATTAATGTGGACCATGGCATGAATGTCTGCAGGTGCCCCAGTGTAACGACATGTTTTGACAATGTGTAAGCTGATGTTCATAACAAATGGTGTCAGCAGAGAGACAGGACATATTAATGTGGACCACTTTGGCATGAATGTCTACAGGTGCCCCAGTGTTACGACATGTTTTGAGAATGTGTAAGCTGATGTTCATAACAAATGGTGTCAGCAGAGGGACAGGACATATTAATGTGGACCACCATGGCATGAATGTCTACAGGTGCCCCAGTGTTACGACATGTTTTGACAATGTGTAAGCTGATGTTCATAACAAATGGTGTCAGCAGAGAGACAGGACATATTAATGTGGACCACTTTGGCATGAATGTCTACAGGTGCCCCAGTGTTACGACATGTTTTGAGAATGTGTAAGCTGATGTTCATAACAAATGGTATCAGCAGAGGGACAGGACATATTAATGTGGACCATGGCATGAATGTCTGCAGGTGCCCCAGTGTAACGACGACATCTGTTTTGACACCTATCAAGACGACGCAGATCGAGAGCAGGAAGCTAATCGTTACGTTCGGAATGAAATGCAACGCAGCAAGGAAATGCTCAAGGTGAGTAAGCGTTCAGATATAGAGCGTCGCTTTGTACACTTTCTCTGTTTGTGTTTGTTTATTTTACTGACGCCACAGATCGCATTGTGTTTCCGATCGAGCTGATATTTTGCACACATTCTAATAATATTATTATCATTCTTGTCATCATTCTAGTTTTTAGTTTTTGAGAGTTGAAAAATGAAAATGGTATGTTTGGTATGGTATGGTATGCACCGTTTGGCCAACCAAATCGAAACTTTTGAGAGTTTTTCAAGCCGTCTTATAATTTTAGGGTGATGAATTTCATGGAAATCTGTTGATTGCTTAAAATTAAAATTAATTTCTCCCGATTGGCAGAAAAATTCAAATGCTTCGATAAGTTCAAATTTGCATGGCCATTAGGATTATAATTTTTTCTTATTTTTAAAATGTTCAGCCTGAAAACAGCCTGAATGAAAAACAGTTAATTTTATGTCGATTGAGGGGATCGTATTTTAATTCAATATTAGTTACCCTATTAATGTTTTCTGTGCGGTACGAAATTCCATTTTGAGATTTTGCACACATCGGTGCTCGCTCATCAACGCGTCAAACCAAACGTCTTACTTCTAAATACAAAGTTAATAATTAATGAAGGAATAATTGCACAATTGTTTGTAACTGAAACCAATAGTCAACGAGATAAACTTTGTAAAATAAAACTCCTAAAATGTCGTTCTGTTCGTAACACACTTTCAAATAAACAAATCCCTTATCTACCTTGAAAACAATAAAAGAAATACAAAAGAAGAACACGAAAATGATATTAAATAAAAGATTACTTCCGTTCCAAAATGAGGGTTACCTATAAGAATCAATTCTTCCGTATGATTAAGTCGTATTATAGAAACACAACATAAATCCATGACTAGGATTGTAAAAGTCGGGGAACGAAGCAACATTGTTTTATCTGTCACATCTAGGACGATAACATTTTCTGCACTGCATCTAGACACACGAAACGCATATTTTGCGTGTCCCGCGTTGTTATAATATTATATTGTCGTGTTATATTACGAGCGTCCCCGTGTGGTGGCAGCACTCTTGCCAAGCGTCTAATCCGACTTTAGGCCGAGATGGGTAACAAAATGACGTCATTTCCGGCTTTGATTTACGGTGCAAATAATTACAGCACAGAGTGTTTACATTATTAAAAATGACCCAAAAATTAACAAAAAAACAAAAAACCCCAAAAATTTACATAGTATAAAGATGTAGCTTGAAGTCGTCTCTTGTTTTCATGTGAAAACTATTTACTGGGCAGAGATTAGAACGCGGCAAGATGACGAAAATTTGAAAATTGGAAACTATGTTGGGTCAATGATGACATTTCGTTTTACAATGATATTATGCACCTAGGACACTGTAATTTACATTTTTAAATGTATTTGAGATTACAACAGACTACCAAAGGATATTAATACATAAATTGGTCATCAAAACTCATTTTAGTTACTACCAAAGATGTTACCCAACCGCTGGCGCCATCCCACGGACATTTTGGTTACTAAAAATAAATGTTACCCATCTCGGCCCAACGAAGTTGCCCCAAATAATGATGTCGTCAGTGTGATAGAGTTGAAAGTATCTCCGCGAGATGCCAGCACTTGTTCAACACGCCTGTTCACCATAAGTTGCGAGCGTCACCGTTTAGATGGCGGCACTTGTGTTAGGCGGGAAAATGTTGTAACGAATGAACAACACAGTGGATTGCGTCTGAGAAAGAACACTTTTCCTAGCCGATTCGACTCATGAGACAGAAATATACAGAAGAGAGAATATACCCTTTTTTAATCCGATACGTAAAACCATATTAATTATAGCATAGACATTCCGAAGGCTATACAATGTCTATGATTATAGCCAGTAGATACAGTGTTGCAGAGAACGATGGGGATCAGATTTCAGCCCTTGCTAGTCAGTCGTCACTGCCTCCGACTCTCTGTTCAAGCGTCTGACTCTCTTTCTTCTTCCCAGAGCTATGACGAGCAATCTCCTCTGCTGAAGGACGACAAGAACGAGAGCGGCGGCGACAGATCTCAGCCCTTGCTAGTCAGTCGTCACTGCCTCCGACTCTGTTCAAGCGTCTGA
Source organism: Leuctra nigra (assembly GCA_934045905.1). Classification (NCBI taxonomy): domain Eukaryota; kingdom Metazoa; phylum Arthropoda; class Insecta; order Plecoptera; family Leuctridae; genus Leuctra; species Leuctra nigra. The sequence goes on from OW203762.1 coordinate 37,524,023, forward strand.
CTCTCTTCTTTCCAGAACTATGACGAGCAATCTCCTCTACTGAAGGACGACAAGAACGAGAAGAGCGGCGGCGACAGATCGCAGCCCGCGCTGAACGTCACCGACTCCTACGCCGAGCAAGCCGTCGACCAACTTCTCAAGAAGAGGTTGGTCTTCCAGAACTCGACGTGTCCCCAGAACGGCGTCGAGATGCCAGACGACACGGCCTATTGCATCCGAGGCATTTTCTTGAAGCATGGCGGCGGGTACAAGTGGGTGGCTCAGGCGCCTCTGTTGCAGGTAAGTCCGAGGGGAAGGGGGGGGGGGGTTCACCCAACCACCTCGTTTCCCATGATGTTTGATAATAATTGATCACTCTCATTGATACCAGCACGACGCCGAGAGTTGGTACACACTGAACTCTTGTTCCGGGTTCGATTCCCGCGCCTGAAATTCCATTCTGTGGATTTTCTTATACATTTCCTCAACTGGGAGACAAAAGCTTGAAATGAACCAGGGGTGCGATCATATAAAATGACAACTTTGTTTTCGCGAGACAATTTTCTCATCTCAAATGTTATTCACGGCCTTCCGGTGAGATTAGAAGCTTGTCAAGCGACAACATTTTATATGATCGCAGCCCAGACCAATCCAAATATAATTTCCAATTGTTTCTCACATTCTTTCCTTCATCGATGTTATCCAAATCTTCCTAAAAATCATTTACAAGACGCAATTTGATCTAGACATAATCAAAATATGTGATTATTCAAACAGACACACACCGCACATCGTGTGCTAGAAGGTAGCGCATGATCTGCAAGTGAGCGTGATTGTTCCAGAACTGGGTGTTCGAGTACGGCGAGTAGAGTCTTCAAACAGACACACACCGCACATCGTGTGCTAGAATGTAGCGCATGATCTGCAAGTGAGCGTGATTGTTCCAGTACTGGGTGTTCGAGTACGGCGAGTAGAGTCTTCAAACAGACACACACCGCACATCGTGTGCTAGAATGTAGCGCATGATCTGCAAGTGAGCGTGATTGTTCCAGTACTGGGTGTTCGAGTACGGCGAGTAGAGTCTTCAAACAGACACACACCGCACATCGTGTGCTAGAATGTAGCGCATGATCTGCAAGTGAGCGTGAATGTTCCAGTACTGGGTGTTCGAGTACGGGGAGTTGAGTCTTCAAACAGACACACACCGCACATCGTGTGCTAGAATGTAGCGCATGATCTGCAAGTGAGCGTGATTGTTCCAGTACTGGGTGTTCGAGTACGGCGAGTAGAGTCTTCAAACAGACACACACCGCACATCGTGTGCTAGAATGTAGCGCATGATCTGCAGTGAGCGTGATTGTTCCAGAACTGGGTGTTCGAGTACGGCGAGTAGAGTCTTCAAACAGACACACACCGCACATCGTGTGCTAGAATGTAGCGCATGATCTGCAAGTGAGCGTGATTGTTCCAGAACTGGGTGTTCGAGTACGGCGAGTAGAGTCTTCAAACAGACACACACCGCACATCGTGTGCTAGAATGTAGCGCATGATCTGCAAGTGAGCGTGATTGTTCCAGAACTGGGTGTTCGAGTACGGCGAGTAGAGTCTTCAAACAGACACACACCGCACATCGTGTGCTAGAATGTAGCGCATGATCTGCAAGTGAGCGTGATTGTTCCAGTACTGGGTGTTCGAGTACGGCGAGTAGAGTCTTCAAACAGACACACACCGCACATCGTGTGCTAGAATGTAGCGCATGATCTGCAAGTGAGCGTGAATGTTCCAGTACTGGGTGTTCGAGTACGGCGAGTTGAGTCTTCAAACAGACACACACCGCACATCGTGTGCTAGAATGTAGCGCATGATCTGCAAGTGAGCGTGATTGTTCCAGTACTGGGTGTTCGAGTACGGGGAGTTGAGTCTTCAAACAGACACACACCGCACATCGTGTGCTAGAATGTAGCGCATGATCTGCAAGTGAGCGTGATTGTTCCAGTACTGGGTGTTCGAGTACGGCGAGTAGAGTCTTCAAACAGACACACACCGCACATCGTGTGCTAGAAGGTAGCGCATGATCTGCAAGTGAGCGTGAATGTTCCAGTACTGGGTGTTCGAGTATGGGGAGTTGAGTCTTCAAACAGACACACACCGCACATCGTGTGCTAGAATGTAGCGCATGATCTGCAAGTGAGCGTGATTGTTCCAGTACTGGGTGTTCGAGTATGGGGAGTTGAGTCTACGCAAGCAGCCCAAGCAACTGGACGCGAATGCGTTTGAACTGAACTTCCGAACTGCGCGGGAAGTGATCGAGAGTCGACAGCTCACAACTCTGCCCAAAGGATTCTGCATCAATCTCAAGTATCAGGACGATATCAACTACATGGAGGAAATCAGTTCAAAGGTGAGATCAAGGGACTTCATGTTATTTTGCCAATGGAAGGCGCATTGCATCAGGGCCCAAGCAAGGTAGGGCAGTTCCAAATCTAAAGAACAAAAACTGTAGGTACTTTATTGAGAGGTCATTACCAACTCTAATTGAAATGAAATTATAATTAATAAAGGTATATTGCAATGGCCAAGAAACTCATATTCCAAGTATTTTAGCTTATTTGTGATTTTGTTCTGACCCATATTTTATTTCTTTGGGAATTTTTTATTTGAATGGAATGAAGTGTATGTAATTTGGTAACGCCTACGTAATGTGAGAATTTGAGCTACATTAAAAAATACACTTAGGTCCAGTTTTTCAATACTCTGCTAAACCAGTAATTAAGTTAACACAGTCATTCTAGGAATGTCATTGGTTGTTGCCATGACAATACAGTCCTAATAAACCGTTTAAATGTTGGCAGAGATTGAAAGACTGTCCCTTACTAAAAATGTAATTTATAAGTTCTATCGAAGATCGAGAAAATTATTACAGGCGAATCCTTGATTTATAAATGAGGAAGGTAATTGAAATATTGACGGTAATTTTGTAATCAATTTTTCTTATTTTTACAGGAAGACATAAAAGACCCCTAGAAGAAAAGTGGAATGAACGTTTGTTAAAAAGTGATTGATTTCGCAGCACATTAAGCCACGTCCTAATACCTACATTCTAATATTTATTTTAATACTGTTTTTACAAGAATTACATGTAATTTTACATTTGATGTTACCTGTGAGTGGGCTATTCGATTGCAACTCTCTGATTTCGAAGTTCATTTTTTATATTAAACTTGATTTTCAGAGCAAACTATTGATTATTTGAAATGAAGAAAGAATATCATTCCTGTGATTCCTTGTATTCCAGCGGCTTAAAGCCAAAATTAATTTTTGATGAGCTAAAATTAATTTTTGATAAGCATAAATTTTCATACATGGAGAAAAATCTTATACCTACGTGGTGGGAATAATATATCAACGGTCGTGCAGGGGTGGCAACACGTAGATCGAAGAAATCTACGTTGCATACAGTCAACCAAGGGTCAGCCACAAAAATCTCGAAAAAAGTGAAAATAAATCCTATCACTGGTAGGAATAGAATTGTCATTGAGCGAGCGAAGCGAGCGTCTCCTTTTGGCTCTTTTGGCACGGACCTCTGTTTTTTTTGTGTGTTTTTTGTGTGTTTTTTTTGTGTGTGTGTTTTTTTTTTCTGTTACTGAGGCTACATAGGTCACAGATTTTCTTCGATCGAGCTGAAATTTTGCACACATGTTCGGACATTCTCTGGGCGTTGCTGACCCCCAAATTTTTTGAAATCCATTCATTGGCTAAAATTTAAATAAACATCTCCTGATGGTAGGTTGAAAAAAGGCAATGGTCTTCTATAAAACTGATCAAACTCATATTTTGGCTATACAGGTCAGTTTTTCTTCGATCGAGCTGAAATTTTGCACACATGTAAAACCAACCTTCTCTGTTTACAGACACTAATTTTTTTGAAATCCATTCATTGGTTAAAATTTAAATAAATATCTCCTGATAGGCTGAAAAATGAAAACGGTCTTCGATAATTCTGATCAAACTCATATTTTGCATGATCATTTAGACCAACATTGTCTCTTATTTTGCAAAATTGCATCCCAATCAGTTAAGAACGTATAAACTTATTGACATTTTTCAAATCTGTCAGAAATGAAGTATCGAAATGAATGTTTTCCAGTGCCACATGAATTGAATCTGATTTGCTATATTTACCAGGGTGCTTAGATGCTATTTTCAAGTTTCGATGAAAAGCATTAAATACTTTTATGTTCATTTAGTGATCATATTTCTATTCAATATGGATGTAGGTATATGTTTTCTGTGCGTTGTGTACGCATTTCCGGTTCGAGAATTTGCACGTCCCCGTGCTCGCTCATCAACGCGTTACACTGAGCGTTTTCCTAGTTATTTTAGTATTCACGATCTTTTTCAGGTTAACAACTCGACATTTTAATGTACACCTGATTTTTTTTATAATTTTTTATTTTTCATATTTTTTTAAGGATGAACCAGCGATATTTCATCTACCAACAATTTTTTTTCCAAACCATTTTATTTTCCTAATAATAGTATTATCTACACTATAAGATCAAAAAATGTATTCCTTACCGACCTAACTTTTATGTAAAACGTTTTCAAAGTTTGAGATTTTTACATAGCTCTTATGGGGGGAACGAATTAATTTCCTTCATTATTCTAATTTATATTTATCCGCAACAACATTTCAACAGAAAACTATTGATATATTATTCTTCGACTAATATTGGATGCAATGAAAACAAAATACTCTTTTCACCGACTTAATTTCTGCTCTATTCTTAACAAAAATATTTAACGAAAACTTCGTTATAAAATTCTTCATTATCTCATATCGTATTATTCTCCACATAATACATTATAAAACTATGATTTACTATGACATGCGTTTTCTGAATTAATTTATCGCATGTAATGAATATAGTCATATTTGATTTACATACATACAAGATTTTAAGATTTAGTCATACAAGATTTGTTTCGGGTTTAACATCTAAAAATGAAATTCAAAAGCTACACATTGTTACCCCTGTCTAGTAGATTGATAATTTTTCTCCCACCCCTTTTTGAACATGTCTCTACATAATTCTATAAAATCTTCTATTGCTTATAACAAAACTTATAAGATAAGTTACTTTTAATTGAACTCATTTGCCGTTCACGTGTAAACTCCCCACCACAAGAATTGAATGAGATAAACTTCAACGTCTAACTGCAAGACACCACGTGACAGCTTGAGATCGAGAGAAGGTCACGTGCCCGATGTCGAGGTTAGTGAAGCAGTTCATCGGGTAAATTAATTGACTCTTCACCTCCCTGGAATCCGCCCAAGTTTCATTGATCGAAACCTATCAATAACTCGAATAACTCTGAGCATCCTGTAAGTTAGAGGCTCACACTTTGACCCGTGGAAATCATAATCGTCTACTAACACACTTTTTTATTGTGAAATAAAAATAAGAGTTAACAAGAGATTCCTACATAATAATTTAAGGAAGAATGTGGCATAATTATTGAAAACATCCACAGGTTTGGTGTAATTTTTACAGGTTCTAAAAGCAAGCAATAGGTAATATTTTACAATTTATTTTCGAGGCAAGGCTTAGAAAAATATGAATTGTGGATACACTAATTGTACCTACTTGATTATTATCTGCACCTTTATGCATTTTTATGTTTGCATTGTCAAAAAATAATTACACTACAATATTACACATAACTATTATACACACTACTATTACATTTTACGGTATATTTTCACTATCCATATTTATAAATACAAAGGGCCGGTCTTTCAATGATTTGCTTACTTTTAAACAGTCAATTAGGACTATATTGCCATGGCAACAACCAGTGACAATTTCCTCGAATGACCGATTAGCAGACTTTAGCAGACTATTGAAAGACCGTCCCTAAAGTTACAACTAGGAAAACGCTCAGTGTAACGCGTTGATGAGCGAGCACAGAACATGCAACATCCCCATAGTAACGATGCACGACACGGCACAAGACGATTTTCTCTGCAATTTTTCAATCTCCATAATACTCTGGATGAATAACAGATCCATTTCGTGAAGTCTTACCTACATACCTTCTCCAGAAATCTCTTGTGACATCCCATACTAAACTCGTAAAATTACAATTAATACTTGACTGATTGGGCTTACAAAATGTAAAATTTAATATTAAGTTCAGTGGTTAATTTGTATCAGAAAAGGTGGGTAAGCCCAAGATCTCTAGAGTAACCCATATATTCTACCTATCTTGGGGTAAGCCCACCCCACAATTGTCATGGGAAACGCATTACCGTACGGAATCAATGGGGGCTGGGGGGAGGGCCCCCCAGAAGAACGCGGACGCGGGGCGCGTATTTCCAAAGTATACCCAGCCCCAGCGCACCGTCAACTGATCGGCTCGTCTTGGTCACGTGGTCTTTGATTCAATGATCACCTCGATCGCGAAACTGAAAGATATCTGTCAATACATCTCAACAATACTCAGAGAGACAATACTCAGGACATTATAAACACTTTTTTATGCATATTTAATACGTATCATCTTCGTTTCCATCGTGGGTAACTTAACTTATTTCTCGTTGACAGTGCGTGGGTTGAGATATTTTGACAGATAACTTACAGTTTCGCAACCGAGGTGATCATTTAACCATTGACCGCGTGGCCAAGACACACCAATCAGTGACGGTGCGCTGGGGCTGGGTATACTTTGGAAATACGCGTCCGGCGTGCGCAGCCCCGGAAATTTTTTGAATTTCTGGGATGAATTTGGTGCGTTTCTGCGCTTTTTGTAAAATATTTGAACCAATTTTTATCTCCCTGAAAAATAAGTTTGTAGTGGGCGACCAAATTTGTTTTATTTAACAATGTTATTAACATTAAAGATAATATTTATACAAAAAGGTGCATAAGCCCGGCTTACCCTCCAAAAAAGGTGGGTAAGCCGGGCTTACCCGGGCTTACGCCCAAATTAAGCACTGATTAAGTTGGTCTTGATCACCATGCAAAATTTGAACTTAATGTGAACATTTTTATTGTCGACCAATCAGAAGACATTATTTAAACTTAAACCAATTAGAGGATTTGGCCTTCGTACTGCATCCGATTTTATGCGCTAGCTCAAAAATGCTTTCATTGTGGATAGCTTGGCTGCTCTACAGGCCTTGCCTTGGAACAGAAGCTTAAAGAAGGCAGGGATGACAATTTAGTATACATTTTTCAAGATTATGGAATAAAATGACCTTAAAATGACAAAACTTTTGAAAATAACGACAGATTAGACTGAAAATTGGCAAAAATATCTAAAATGTTGGTACCAATGACCACGCGAAGTTTCAAGTTGATCGGTCAATCTGTTCTAGTTTAAATGTCAAAAATCACATGAAAAATGGTTTTAAATTTGAACCAATAAGAGGATTTGGCTGAAACTTTTTATGATTGGGTACAATGTTGGTTGCAATGTTTTTGCTAAATTTCAAATTGATCGAAGCACCCAATCGAAAGATAATTTTTTTTAAATTTGAACCAATCACGGGAGCCCATTCAAAAACGATCCCAGGGACCGCATAGATTACGTTAGTATGTGTACAAAATTTCAGATCGATTGCTTGAGCGGTTTGACCTGGGCTGTGACCACAAAAAAAAAAAAAAAAAAAAAAAAAAAAAAAACACACAGAGAAAGTGCCATAAGAGTACCGTGGTGACGCTCGCTACGCTCGCTCAATAAAACATTTAGAGAAAATTAAACATGCATTTTTTTGTATTTGTAGTAGATCGTAGGTAGGTGTATTCATCAATGGTATGTAATGTACCTATAGTTTAGTACAAAAAACAAATAATGTGTTTGTGCTCCACCATTCAGTGCACTACACGTAATGCAGTGTTTACAGTTGCCGAAATTGTCGTAGGTACCTCCGTATTTTCGCATTTAGTTATCATCAGATCTTTTATCTACGAGCTAAATCCTTAGCAGACACACTGTATACTTTATGGTGAGTTTATTCCTAGGTGGGGTTTTAAATAAGAACGCAAACCTGTATGAAGCACACCTTCCTGATGTCATCAATTTCAACATTATCATCAAACAATCGTCACCGTTCTTTTTCAAGATGAGTACGTAATGTACTAGTCAATTACATAGGCATGATGGTATGAAAATTCATAATTTGAATTCTATTCGTGTTTGGTTTGTTTGTTACCTTGATATTACAGCATTCCAGTGGGCTTTAATGGCCAGACATTAGATCATTTCAAGGGATAATTGCTACTTTAAAGGTAGGTAATGAGCCATAACAAGGAAGAGCGTCATAACAAAGGAGAATTTAATGACAAAAGGCATGAATTGAACTTCTCTTTTTAGTGTCAGAAGTGCTTGTCGAAGCTCCCCATAATTCTTCTGCATATTTATATGGAAATGATTTGATCGTTTAGTTTATAGGTTATTATTTCTAACTTAGTACAACGCTTCAATGTAACAGGTTGTTTGGAAGCGTTTTATGCTGCTTCATGTTGCACGCAAATGAGTTGGCATGTTTAGTTGTGGGGGGAGGGGGGGGGGGGGGGGTTGCACTCTGGAACCCCCTTTCTTCTGACAGCTGAGGTGTTCTAATCCAAGATAATGGCTCCTTCAAACTACCCGTCGCGTTTTATAACCGTCATGGTTTTGCACAATGCAAAAATTCACCTTTGTTTTAAGTCAAAGTCAGACGGGTTGGTTTTTCTCAACAAGTTTTATAACCAATTTCGTTTCAACATCAATCGTGCAGTTGACAATGGACGCTATAGCCAGTTACATGCAATTCGTGTACAGTCTGTGGATGAGAAAAGTTCCAGAGACAGGTCATTGTCTCTTAGAAAGACCAGACAGATTTAGAGTTTTTGTGATATTTATCCGGGAGCACTGTTTTTATTTTAATAGGATAACTTTTAGTCTTATTTTACATACAAAAACGATAGGATGAAGCTAAACATAAGAATAACTTTGATAAACGTTCAAATATTTTTGTAAATATTTTTGGCTTCCACGAAATACAAAGATTTGTTATAAAAACTGTTTAAAAAATAATTTCCATGAATTTAAAGTAAAGCGTTTTTTTGACTAGAATAATTAAACATTACCCTTGCTATTTTAGTCTTATGGCTCCAGTCCCATTGTACTAGAATAATGCAAAGAATGATTACAGAGTACACATAGATAGTAATAGAATAGAAAATAACAACAACAAAACTTCAATCACGAAACATTATTCTAAAGTATGGAAGTTACTAGCAAGTCATGATCCAGTTCTAATACCCCTTCTCATGACTAGACTTCAATTACTCGGCGTAAAAAACATCTCCCGAGATCTGCAGGAGGCCTTGACTTCGCATTGGCAGTCCCCAGCTGGTCCCAACATCTTTGAAACTCAGTAGGTTTCAACCAGTGGAGGTGTGAGGTATCCGCGCGGTCGTGTGTTCGATTCTCATCGCCGATAAGCTGCACGCTATCCAAGAGAAATTACCTCATTCGTAAATAAACATACAACGTGGTATAAAAGTGTCTACGCTTTTGATGTTATTTTTTCAAGAACATATTTCACGGTGCAAAAACCACCCTACCGATTCGAAAAGTTTTCACAATTTCAATGCGTCTACATAAAAACGTGTTTTGTGTGATACTCATTAAATTTTCACGTTGCTTGATTCTGCATTTTTCTTCTGAAAAGAACCCTTGAGTTCGTGAATGATTTCAGTTTTTTATGATTATTATCTCACAGTGAAAGTTATTGCATTGATGAAAATCATCCTCTCTTTTGATTGGCTACACCCTGCCCGTGTCGACCAATCAAGGGAGCTTACTGCGCTGTACTGTAGTAATTAGAGAGAATTTCGTTTCGGAAACTACACAAATCTATTATTTAACATGCAGAATGTTCGCGGCAGAGCGGCAAAGCTATAAACATGGTTTAATGATACATGAATCGTCCACCCTGTATTGAAATAAACAGCATCCAACTGATAGTCCCGGTGACTTGTAACTTTAAAGCCCACTGCAGTTCAATGTTTGTACATAGAAAACACATACACACACGCCTTGAATACATGTTTTTTTCTCGTTTTATTTGAGTGGGTTTCTTACCGAACACCGTGGGTAGTATTTACACAGACCAAACCGATTCATCATTATCACCTGTGGATCGAACCAGACCACATGTCACGCCAGATTCTCATTCCGCATTAAACCGTGTTTATAAGATTATCATAACGAGGTATTGTGTAAAATGCTGACATGCCTCGCGCTCTTGGCAAAAATACCACGCTGTGTATTTACTATTTTCCTTCGCTTTTGTCCCAGATTACGCTAAAGAATCACGCTGTTTTGAGTCAGGTATTATTTCCCCCACCTTGACTTACCCTCGTGCTATCTCACCCGCGGCAGTCAGTCGAAGCAAGCAACCTTCATATTCAGTTTCCCGCCTTCTGCTCAGGTGAATTCTCTCCACCGCACCGCACCATTGTTTAGTGCTGCGATGACCATCGAGCCGGCTCGACTCGTCTTCGCCTAGGATGAAACGAGAATAACGTGTTCCCACATGTCGGACGTACGATGCGAGTGATACGAAGTGATGTCAATGTAATACGAAATCTTGTCAAAGTCATCTCTCTTCTCAAGTGATCTTGGATGGAGGAGAAGAACTACCTACGTGCTTGTCGGGTCGATGACTCGCCGGTGGGAATCGCTTACATACACAATAACACTCGTAGGAACAGAGCTCGACCCGTGTAAATAGGTATAGTTTGCCTAAAAGCGATAAGTGCATTATTTTTTAGGTTTCGATTACTGAAAGTTAGCCGTGCTAAGTGCTCGAAGTCAGGCGTAAAGTGCGAGCAATGCGTACGATGAAATCTAATTACGCGTACCGTGTTCATTCCCCTCACACTGTCGAGTGTTTGCCGCGTTATTACAATCAAATGAAGGCTTTGACGTGCAGCTAAGTGTCTGTTGAATTGATGTTTAATGGACCTTTTCACTATTCATAGACGTCCCGATGGGAGGAACTGTCGCAGTTGATGCGACGTTACACTGAAGAGAAGTCACAAAAGCCATTCCCATCCACCCTTCGTAGCATCGCTAATGCAACGCACATTTGACTTCATTGTGGATGTGTACATACAAACGTGTGTAAACATTGATTTCCTTACGTGAAGAGAAGGTAAAATGAGTTATTTGAACGAACGTCTCGAGGAACTAGATTGTGATTGCGTTTTCTCAACCGGTTCTCTCCGATCATCAAGTTCAAGCCAGCGACACGGCATCCACGGTATCAGTCGAGCGTTCCGGCCGCGCTCATCGACTGACAGTATACCTTACGTGGACGCCGATGTATCAAGCAGCTCGCGGAACAGCAGTGGACAACGCGCATCGTCCAGCTCGGAGGATGTGAGCAAGACATTCGTCCCGTTGATCGATAGCGAGGACGCCGTCAGTCTCAACAACCTCCTCGACGCCGTCGACGACCTCGAGGATGACTTCCAACGAGATCCTCTAGATTGCGACATGTCGCGAGGACACATCTATCCCCAACAGGGGAGACGTCTCCATCGGGATACCAGCTCGGAGAGATTACAGTTACGTTCGAATCCTCCGCAAAAAGTGCCCTATTTTGTGAAACCAACCACTCAGTCAAGTGTAAAACATGTCGACAAGAATTCAATTACGGTTCCTAATCAGATTTCGTGTGTAACAAACTCCGAAGAAGTCTTAGAGTCATGTTCCAACCATGTCGCGATTCATTCCAGTGTACAGGCGAGGAACTATCCTAGGCCTGCTCAGTGGAATGGGAAGGCCCGTGTGAACTCCAAGATGCCGTGTGTTGATGTGTCGAATCACGCCCAAAACGTGCACCCCCGTGTCCCGTGTGTGAACAGTCGCTTGGGGCAGGCGCCGCCCCTGGACGACATCGTCAAGGATGGGAATAGTGTGACTCACAATGCACATGCGACCAGGTCTCTACAACGCAATAAGGTAAGATTTACATGGAATATGGCATAAAACAGTCGTAACATATTATTTTGTTATGACTGAATATGGAAATTATAACCAGTCACGGTATCGCAAGATATGAGTATTATTCCATCCATGTCGATTATCTTTAGATTAACTTTATGAAACTTTAACCTGTGCCTAGATTTCATTATAATAAGTTCAAAACACTTTTCTAGAAGAGACACATACAAAGATACTGATTTATTTTGAAGAATGTTATTGATGTTTGGCATATCAAACTCAAAGGTATTTTCGATTGTAGATGTAGTAAATATAAGTTCGTAAAGGAATGATACCACTTGATATTTCATTCACATCGTGTCAGAATTGCTTCAATCTTTGACTTTAATGGCCAATTACACCAATCAGAGGGCCGTATTTGAGTCGAGGCAAATGTTTTCAATTGGTTCGTATTTTGTAATGGTCTGATTTTGCTCGAACCGAGCAAGACTCTGAGTATGATTGGCTCTGTCTTCTCTCTACATGCTTCACTGCATTATACGTGTGCGATTACACCGTAAAGACAAGCTGGGTAGGGTTTAATTGGACTTGAATGATATCTTTGTGCATTCGAATTTGTGATTTCTGTGAAGCATTAGTAGTTTGCTTCAGCAGATAACAATAAGATGAAAATGGAGTGTAGAATCGTTAGTGCAGTGAAACTAAAGTGCGATTTTAATTAAAATGGTGTACGTATTGCTAGACCACGTTTTCTAATTAATGTTTCAGCAATCTAAAAAAATCTGCCTACACGATAGCTTTTTTGGACATAAAGTGGGCGTAGCCAACAAGTGTGTTGCTAATTTTAAATACTTAATTCATCTATAGATATTTTCATCATAATATTAAAATATTTACTCATTAACAACTTTCAATGGTACTTTAAAAATCATGCTCTTATGTAGGTGTAGGTACCTAATAAACAAAGTTTTACAGGTAGATCAAAAAACGTGTGGGATGCTCGAAATAGGTCAACCGCGAATACGAAACATTCAATGTCAATTGCTTTCTTTTCGTAGATAGATAGGTACCTACCTACCTCTACAAAATACGTTTTTGCAAAGTAGGTAACTCATTAAAAACGAAATTTTCAAAGCTTATCTTATCTTATTATTAGCTTTTCAGAAGCTTATGTTCTGGGGCTTTAGCGATGGGCCGTTCCTCATTATATTTTATCGACATTTGGTCAGTCGATCAACTTTTCTATCGTTGCGATCAGACATGTTATCTTTACAATACATAATTAAATATATTAGATCTGTTTTAAAGTAAGTTTAAAAGCGTCCTATCATGATTTATTGTGTTCCTCTTTAGTCCCTATTCCACCACCCACCAAATAATGACCTACGAGACACGTCTGACAATGATAAAATCTTTTGATTTATTTCCCATTACCTGAATGTGTATCGGTTCTCACTCATTAATCCTCAGCTATCGAATATCAGTTGATATTCATTAAGTCCTGACACTTGGGATATGACCCTAGAACGTTTCCATAAATCACAGAAAATATGAATAGCGAGTAATCTTCGCCCTTTAGTTATTGATCACCACTCAAATATCCAGCTTCCACTTCTTCGCGGACTGCGGAGTGTCGTATTGCTGGATTGTTATTTCGCAATGGGCTATTGTGGTATGAAATTAGGTTTGCATTGACCTTAAGAGATCAGGTGTTGCTTTAAATAATTCAAGAGTTATGGAGAAAACTTGAACACCCACACGTGGCCTTCGATTCGTTAGATACCAACCGATAGATGGCTAATAAGCCTTCGTTTCCGATTGTACAACTAATAAAAACTTTTATAAAAGTAGTTATTCCACTATGACTTATTGCATAGAATTAATTTTACTGGTAAAGAACTTGGCATATATTAATTACCTATTGAGAGAGTTACTATATTATAGATGTAAAGGATTGATATACAATTTACTTTCGATTGATTTTAATATGTATTTATTATTTCTCTAATATCTTAATCTATATAAATTAGTTAAAAGTAAACTTATGAACCCCGTTTATTCTACGCTGTTTTGAAAGCTTGTTTTTATTTTTAGTGAGTTACTTTTTTCTGAATCGATTAGAGGTCTTATTTACGAACGGCTTATGTTAATATTGGATTAAAAAGATTCCATCTTGTTGAGCGAACGGATATTGTAAACCGAGCTGGAGGGCATGCATAGTCGGAGAAAACAATCTCGAGATCTTGACAGCGTAAATGAGTCCATCCTAGCCTGATTTCAGTGAGACATGATGAGTACACGAGGAACCCACTGGAAGTTAAGAAGAAGGTTCAAAGAAATAACGAGTAATACAGTAGCTGAGGAGCTTCAAGTCTGTAACTCCTTGAAAAAAACACTCGACGACCAGTCCTATAAAACTAATAATAATTGGCAATTGCCTGCGGAGAAGCCATTAGGGTTGACCAGATTGCAATTCCAAAACTTTGGCTAATTAAAGATGGAGTACTGAAGAGTTGAAATTTAGATTTTACTAGAGGTCTTTGTTGGAAATGGCATTAAAGAATGCTGCATGCAATTGTATGAAGTCAGGAACTAATAAATAACTGGAACGTAAACTATTTGTGGAGAAATAGTGTTTGATACCAGCAATTAATTATCCTTATTGCCAGCTCGTTAAAGCACTGGTTAACCATTTAGAAGTTAATTTGCTAATCTGGGAGAAACATTGTGAGCGTGCGAAAAGTTGTACTATTATGAATATCTCATAGACTTATTTGTAAAACGATTATGTGAGATATATGTATGGAATGTAGATAATTTCATATCATCAGCATAAATTCCATATATGACCTGAGAAAAGTCAACTAAAAAGAAGTGGGGATGAAAAATCAGCGATGCATCAAGACAATTTTCGAACAGATTCTCACGTATTACATAATACAATGATAATATTGAATTGAAGTATATCTTAAAACGAGTTATTTGATTATTCAAACAATTAAGTTGTCTTGTCTCTAATAGTTGATGTTTTACTTCCCACTGACGCAGAGTGCATTTGATTAAAAGTGCAATGTTATGATGATCAAAATTGCACCCACCCATGACGAAGATGTGCGTATAAAGGTTAATTATGAAGACAAATATCATAGATGAATGATATGAACATGATGTCCATCTTTAGAAGGAAATAACTATCAAATATGCATTATGTAATGACCTTTGATTTAAATTAATGCTAATCGACTTTCAAGTTTTTGCAATTCAAATCTATAGTTTCATAAGTTTGTTCATAAGTTTATTTTATTAAAATCTATAACATTTGTTATGGTCTCCTTTTGATAATAAAACTGAGTTACCTGTGTCATCAGAGACATTACATGTGATAGGTAGGAAAGAATATCCTACCATCCTACCCTAGCCTAGAACACCAGTTTCTTCTATATTCTAGAACTGACGTATAGAGTGTATTGGTGTACGGTTGCCAATATTTCTCACGTGTTTTATTTTTTATTGTAGTCTAGACTTGCCTCGTCTATTTTGCTGTAGGGGTTTTGTATTTATCTTCTTCTTTTTCGATGAACAATGCATGTAGATTAATCTGCAAAACACTACGAAAATAATTAATAATGCACAAAATGGACTTGGTAAATACGAAGAGAAGTTGCCTCTTTACGCTCTAGAGCAGAGTCGGTACACAAAAATGCATGTCACTCCGAAACTGCTTTTCCTATGACAACGGGCATGATTCCTAAAAGGTAGAATCATTTACATATATTTTCTAAATTTTGTTGTTCCAGGATTGTCTTGATATGCGTACCTACCTATGTAGGTAGGTAGTACCCACATATTAAAAAAAAAAAAATCCTCTTGTGTCCTCTGTGATGATGTTTTTCTATACTAAGGGTCTGTGGATATACCTAATTTGTAGACAAAAAAACAATTTCCCCAAAAGAAGAAATGAGAATAAATTATGAGACGTCTACTATTTTGATACTTTTTTTTTAATCTAATCGAGAGTGAAAAGTTTTTGGTTTTCTTCCCTTCTTTATTTTATAGAGTGGAATTTAGTATTTACTAACATAATGACGAAAATCTAGGATCTGTGCATGTTTACAGATTTATTGCTACCCCGACATGTCACAGTCTACACTACTTGATTCACTTTACTCAGCTCTACTGATGAAGAAAAACCTTAATTCTCCAGTTGATGGGTTTTGAGGAGTTGAGGTTTTCGTTTGGTTGATCACGATGAGAACTATTTTAAAACTTTTGATGGGTAGCTAATGTAATTAGCCCGACAGAGAAGATCGTGACGAATAATATCAGAAAATAAAAAATCTCTGCCTACCCAACTATTTTTATTGTCTTTTAATCATAGCGTGAGGGGTGGGGAGAAGGTGAAGAGAAAAAAGCATGTTATGTAATTGCATTTTCATCGGTGGGTGATTCTGAGAAGTCGTATCCATGCCATATTCCGAGATATATTAATACATGTGCAATATGCACTTGAATGTGCATCTCTGCAGTTTATATTGCACTAGAAGCTTGGTGACATATAATCCAATGTTGAAACGGGATACGAAATACGGCTATAAAAACGAGTGTCTTGTTTCTTTTCGACGAGAATAAATCGTGATAGAAGTGAAATCAATAAGAAACCTAGAAACAAAATTAATTCAATTCAACATGCCCTAGAAGGTAAACAGATCCCTAACAATTGATAATGCCAGAGTGCAATGCAAATTAGTATCTCTGGCTAAACAACATGGGCACCAAGTACTTGTTTTTCTTCCAACTTTTGCGCATGTGATGAAGATACCAAACTCAAATTATTAATTACAAATTTTTACGTAAAATGTCGTGATAGAAATCTTGTAGAAAGAGTGTAAAAGTTGGTTACAACAAAGTACCTTCAAAAGCACGAGTATGTTATATGTATCTTTTTAGTTTTTATATGTCGTGTTGTTTTAAAATGTGATTCTCCATCGGTTTCAGCTTTTCAATTTCCACATACAGGTTTTCTCTCCTGAACTTTATTTCAATCAGAACATGATACGACACAAAACATAAGCACAATCAACATTATTCTCGATCATTTTAAATTTAAAATCAGCACGTTGTTATTGATATTGCGTAACACATATGCCCTTAAGGTTTATGAAAGTGCTATTTTAAGATCATTCCATTTGGTTCCGTAAATATCAGGATACATTGAAACGTGTTTCCACAGCAGAAAATGCTATAGGTATGTATGTTATTTTTATGTGCGTTCTTGCATCCTACCATCTTTTCGATTAATTTATAATCCATTCCAAGTTGAGGGTTAGTTTTATCATAATTTAATTGTCATGTTTTCTTGTTACGTTACGTAAATCTCTCTTCGCTCACTGTATTGTATGTATACTGTACTGTATTTGCATAACTTTCTATCTTTGTCATAATCTCCTAATTTAAATTCCAATGCCCAATTTTACTAGTTTTTTAGCAAGTATTTACGACCAGGCCGTAGTGGAAGAACGCCCTTGAGTGAACCCCGCCGTTTTGTCATATTATTTGTCATAAAAATGAATAACATTTAATAACTATTTCGAGTCTATTGATTTGAAGATCCACCAAAGATCCTGTTAGGGTAATCAATTGTTATTTTAGTTTCAAAATTAGGTTCCATGCACAATATAAACCATGAAAACGTCGCTGATTAATGTCCTATTAGTCACACTGGGTACTTGCAAGCAATTGAATATATTACCTTATATTACTAATATATCACAGATGGTTGTGCATTATAGCCGGCATTTCTGCATTGCATTCCATGTGTCATATGAGATTAATTGCCCGTTATCTCTAATAAATCATCCGGCATCTGGTACTGAGTCCAAGAAAACTGTCTTGGTATAATGAATGGTGCTAGAGGTTTAATTTGTAATTAGTTTTTCTTGAATTAGCGTCATTGGGGTCGAAGATGTAAAAGTCAGTACCTATTTGACAAGTGTTAAAACTTTGCTGTAAATAGTTGACAGCTTAGAGAACACAACACCAGTAGTTCCTGTAAAATAAAACGGAGTGTTGTTTCTAACTTGTTTTTGGATTACTGCTAACTTCGTGTTTAAACTTCCTAACAAGGTATCGTCTAGAACTACAAGTAGACATTCTGTGTAAAAATCAAATAAAAGTAGAGTTGGCATAATTACACCTCTGAGAATGACCTGAATATGGTGTACATAAAAAAATCAAATAAAAGTAGAGTTGGCATAATTAAACCTCTGAGAATGACCTGAATATGGTGTACATAAGTCCGATCTTTTTTTTATCACTTAAACTTCAGCTAAGGAGCAATTAATAGATGTGCATTTTGGCTAAGTCACTCATTTGCAGTTTCTTCAATTTTCGTGATTAATATTAATTTGTTGTAGGTATTTAATGCAATGAATCTAATAACAATTAGAGACATTAGACAATGGATAGTGTGCATTTTATTCCATACTTACAGCAGAACAGTTCACAGAATTAAAACTGTTATTTTGTCGTACGACCTCAAACAACTCTAGAAACCCTGGGTTGAAAACAGTAGGTACAGTATTTTTCTGTCTGTTTTCGAATGTTTAATTTTTTGTAACTTTTCAGGTGACAGCTGCAGTTATTTGTCAATTAGCATTCATTTAAGTCCCTCATTAGCTAAAAGCCAAAGTATATATTAACCGTTCATTACCATTACATTCCTAATTTGGCTCGACTAATGACAAAGCACTCGTAACATCATGAGACTTCGTTCGTGGTTAAAATAAAAAACAAGACATTTTGACAGGTGTCAATCTGTAAATGGCGCCTGAAATTGTTTGCGTATGAGTGCGTGATGTCATTCAAATGAACAAGTTCGAATATTGTTTCAGGAGGAAGTGTTTATAGGTTGTGTTTTGCGGGAGACGAGTCCCCACACTCAGCATGTGAAAAACGAACAAAATATTAAATCTCATTGATACATTGTCTGGCGTAAGTTCAATAAAATTATATAGGCGTCAACTAAAATGAATAGCGTAATGCTCATTTATCTTAATCTAACTTCTTCGTGGTCATGTTTGTGAAAAAGCTAGTTAGTTAGTGTTGTTTGCAGACCAGATATATTTCAGAAATACGTTCCGCTATCCCCGTTCCGAGTTCCTAATGACTTTTTGCCGGCTAGAGTTAGCAGCATCTGCGGTCGGATTCTATACAAAAGACGCTGCTACTAAACTCGTCCCGATCAAAAAACTTTCACGTACAATTTACTGAAAACGCCAGATAATAACTTAAAGTGCAATTTTCTACCTTTTATACGCTAAATAAAACCACAGATATATTTACTGCTCTTGCTCTACATCTAAAACTACCTTATATTACCTATAGTGAATGTTTATTACGAACAAAACAAGCAGCTATAATATTTCAATATCGCAATAATTCAAACCGCACGATTATTCTCCCTGTCTGCGACAAAGACACATGGTTCACGCTGGCACCACCCCCAACACACATTCTGTCCGGCCTTGCAGATCAATCTACATTGAAAACATCAAAACAACAATCCTTTCCCATTATTACCACGTACAACATATGACAAAGTGCTTGTAAATTGTCATTACAACGAGTCGCCACACACACATGTTAGCAACGACAGTGGACACTGGACAGCGAGTTGGATATCACAACATGGCAAAGCAAGGAAGCGAACTGGACAATTCCTACTGCATTGTGTATTGATATGGTTGGTTGTGTAGGGTTTGAGAGCTGTAATGTAAGCTAGGCTTCATTATCATGTGTCAGCTATTGTTTCCAGCTGGAGGGATAGTTCATTCCTGGAGGCTAACAACTAAGGTCCAGGAAAAGCGTCTACATCGCTTTGCTGTGGATAAAACAGTCTGGAATTATGGGTAGAATACATCATAACCTGGAGCTCAATCTAAACTGTGTAATGTAGAGGTTTTAATTTTCGCGTCTAGCATGTCTCAGTTTCGTAATAATGGTTTGTAATTTCTGTTTCTCGTATATAACGAGGCGACGTGTCTTCCTATTGTTTTGTGCGATTTCCCGCGCATTATATCGCGTCGTTTGCGAGACTTGTGCTCTCTGGATTATATTAGTATTTTCTCTGCGAGGAGGTACTAAAATACTGTAATTCATCTGAAAGGCTTTCACCCGGTTACTATATAGCCCTGAGGTAGCAACATGGCTTCATTTGCATACTATGTGGGACAAGTTATAAAAATAATTGACCGAGTCAAGCGGTCGCTTCCTTTGCACATTTTTACATCAACATTACTTTTGAGTTTGTTTTCTTTTTATTCAAGTTTGTATTTTATTTTATCACAACTCTAGAACGATCTAATTTTGCGTTTTGCACTGATTTACTCATAGCTTTGTGCCAGTGTTCCACAAGAAAGCAGGAATTGTTCGCACGACTAGAGTTTCAAAAAAATAGTATACTACAACAGAGTGTCTTTCATATCTCATTTAACTTTTAGAGCAATAATATTTTGCACTCACGTCGCGCCGCGAAAATAAGACGAGAACTTTTTTCAAATCTCCGGAAAGAAGTTTTCCCCACTCACGTTCGTTGCAACAACCTGCTGAGTGGAACGTTTGAGTTTCGCGACTCCCGAGGAAGGAATATGAAAAATTAAATTGCTAATGGGTGGAAAAAAGCGCGCTCTTCTGTCGAGCCTCTTTTGATGCCATCTCATCAAAGAGAGCTACATCTTTAATCCATATATCTGGTCCATGGGCATAGAAACTGCACGCTTCCTGTTCCTAGAGGAAGAGAGTAATCATCGGTCGTTCTGAGGGAATCGCACAGCAGACATTAGCAATCGCGGGAACAAAAATAGATCAACTCTTTTCATTCATTTCTTATGGAACGAATTTGTGAAACTTGTTCGAATCACGAGTAAAAAGTGTTAGTTCTCTTCGCTGTGAATCTTCTTCCTTGTATGCAAAGTAGCTCCCATCTTATCCTATTAATTTTTTATTCCATTTTGTTAGTCTGTACATTGAAGCAACACGAAGGCCACGATTTATAATGATAGAAGTGTAATGCATTTCAGTCAAGTGGTAATACCTTTTTTGCACCAATTACGAAGTTCTTACAGTACAGTATGGTATTAGTACAGTAAAAATTTAACGTGGGACTATACATTGGTTTGCTGGAGAGCCTACTTAAATTTTGTATTTATTTATAAGTTGCATTAGAGTTTTTACTGAAATTGTACTCATTATTTAAGTGCATGGCAATAATTTGAGCTTTCGAGTAATTTGCCTCTTAATAAGTTTAAATAACATTCAATGTTTGCCCTTTCCTCCCACGCAAACGGTTCGCACATTTTACTATGCATAAAACCTTCGCCTAAAACCGGTTTCGATGTCAACAAACAACTAATATTATAATATTATGCAATCTGAAGAAGTAGCTGCTTGCAGTGTCAATAATTACAGTACACAGAAGTACAATACAAAGTATTAGTGGCAAGAAGGCCAATCTAGTGAAAGAACAAATAGTTTGTCTTACATCTTTCACTTCTGTGAGGTGAAAATGTCATGAATTAATGGTACCTAGCAAATATCCTCGTATATGGATCTCCTCTGTGCCGTGTGGGTGGGTGGGTGAGTGGGTGGGGAGGTGCGCCCCGCTAACACCGAGCATACAATCACACTAGAGCCCTCTTCAGTCTGCGTGTAATGATAATATGAGGTGTGACACGAATACCTGCCAATCCTTTAGAACCGTATTAGGATTCTTACGACACGACGCATACACTCTTGACCAAATTATTCCACTGGAGACAAAGGTGAGGACTGCTTGAAGAGGCTGCTCATTGCCATTCCTTGGATTAATTCAATATCATATTTTGCGTAATGTATTTTTAAGAAGGACTTGTCTTCAGTTAGTACAGCGAAACAAATTGCTGATGCCTTGGCCAGTGAGAAAAAGCTGTATTTCTAACTTTCGAAGCTGATTACGTATAGTGGAACTCTTCTGAAAGTATGGTTTTACTCAAAGTTAAATACATTAAAATGTCTTATTTCCGTCGGGCCAACTATATACTTGACTTTCGTTACTGAAATTCTTCGATCTTGGTTTAAAACATTGTGAATTGAATTCCCTTTACTTCAATATATTTTGTGAAAATGGGCAAAGTTTTATTAAAATTGCTCTTTATTTACACTCTTTTTGTATACTATACGAGTGTGTTCTGGTTTACTGATCCATGCATCTTCGGACGTAATCGTAAAATGTGAGAAGCACTCATGCACGCTACACTGTAGCTCACATGACGACGTAGCGCAGTCAGGTTTGGTAGACGCTCTATTGATTTCATTTGATATTCCATGGATGATCCGAGACGTAAGCTGGCTGAATTCCTAATTGAATTTTTAGTCGAAGTAATCAATTACTCTCTCAACACCTGCCGATGATGACCGATAATTTCATGTCCGAGGAAATCACTTCGAAACCCGATACCCGTGATTGATTGGTAATAACCATAGATTTGCATTTCAATCAGTATCACTCAATTCCATGCAGCGATCAACTGGATTGGAATATTAGTACCAATAATGTCATGTTCCTTGTTTAGTAATTAATTCTTTTAGAGAGAGACCGCGATTCTGTTGATACACTGGACGTTCTATGGCTGCAGATTAGTCCGAGACTTTTTTTGTAAAGCTTTCCTCAGCGCTTTCATATAAAATATTACTATTTGGAGACAGATGTTAAATTTGAAGATGAACTGTGACTGAAGATATCCTAGTAAAGATGATGTGTTTTAAGTAAATGTGCGAGCCAAATAATCTATTTTAGTAATTAATTGAAATATCCTAGAATAACTGAATGGATTTGTGATTAGTTGCACCTTAGAAGCGTACAAATAAAGTACAATTGAATCGCCCCCTTCTCTTGCTCAATTATCGCCCTTGAAGCGTATTATTAGCTAAGCCATTTGGTTCATTTAGCAAACACATTTAATAGCTCAATCTTATTTCAATCGCAATTAACTTTGAGTGCAAAAAACTCCACTCGCTTGAGTGACTTGTTGCGGTCGTGACAAATCAGTGACACTTGAGAGTTTAATCTGATTCTGAAGACCAGTTTGCCAGATAATTCTATCGTGAATTAATAAATACGTCTCCTTGCAGTCCGGAGACGAACTTTAAGTTCCAACCAAGCAAGCAAACTGTTCTTACAACATCAAAACAAACCCGCAAAACCGAGCTTCTCCGATATTGTGTCTCGCACAACAACCCTCTAGCCGCAAGACTTGTCACTATCTCAGAGAAAGAGAGAAAGAAAGAAAGAGGAAACAAACCAACGAACTTTTCAACGGGACCCATGTTGGAGATTAAAAATATATCAGCCTCGACAAAAAACTGCGAAGAAAATTTCGCTAATCGCTTAAACCGCTTCATAACATAAACACGAGAATCCTTTCTATCAACGGTCTTTGTTCGAGTCGCGTGCTGGGCAAATGACGTTCTAAGAGATGCAATGTAAAGAGAATCTAAAGAACCTCAATTTCAATGTTTTATGACGGCGATTTGGCACGGATTGTGGTACTAAAGTCGTTTCGGTTGGGAAATAAGTGGCTCTATTATCAAAGAATGTGTATAAAGTGGTATGGAGAGAGTGAAAGAGATGAGAGCAATTGCTTGAGCCACGGCGGCCATGTTTGTAGCATGCTACGCTTCGGTCCAGGAATGTGAAAATAACTCATCTCTGCTGTGAACTCTCGTGTTAGACGGCCGTGATTCTCGGAATGAAGTGAACACAATTGCGCATCCGTCGCGACGCCGACGTCGACGTCCTCGAGGCTGTCACAGCAATGCTCGTGGGGGATGAAGACGTTTATTTAGTGGAAGCAACCTCCACCCCGTTCCACTAACCGCGAGCGTCGAAACTTCTGCTTAGTCGATAATTCAGGAGGAAACAATATGTGGTATTTAGTGGAGTGAAATGTAGGTCTTTGTCTTTGCTTGTCAAACTGAATTGCTGCACTACTTACCACCAGAAGTGCATTACCTTCGATTCACGTTCCAATCCAACTCTATTTTTTGTAAGATATTAAACTTGTTATTCAGCTGGATATCTGCAGGCAATGCCGAAAAGAGAGTACACATTTTTGATAATGCAGGTGTTCAATAATTGCAAATGCATGGATGTTGTGTCAAGTATTTTGATACGTTGTACCTCTCTCTTGTTATTTTCTATACGCGCTATTCAATGGCCTACCTGACTATGTTGACTTCTTAGGTAATGTATAGCTGATAGTGTCAGTGTAAAAAATACCATGTAGGGGAACTACTGTAGGTACATTTAATTAATTATGTTAAAACAAAACAAACAAAATTGTTTCGAAAATACCTAAAAGACGAGTTTCAAATGTGGCAAAAGAGCCTAAATTCAAAATGTCAAGTATTAAAGTAAAGTACCTACACATAAAACGTTTCACGTAGGTAGTCTTGAGCTGAAATAATTCCGAATAATCGGTTGTGTCAGTGCTCTGTACTTGCTAGAAGGAGAGAAAGAGCTATATTACCTGCAAAGACAAGAGAGAAGAGCTGATCCAGTCTTTATCCAGCATCTCAAGCAGCCGCATTTATTAAATTTGTTCACTTTTTCTACGCTCATTTTGTTTTGTTGACTCTTCTTCGTAATAATATCACTTTTGAAAAGTATCAGGCATTTCTCAATTATAGAGTTTTCTTTATTAAATTCTCTGCTCCGAGAATTATTATCCCGCAACGAACGGCAAGCAATTAAATCTGAATTCTTCATCATCATCATCACGTACAACAAAAGGAGAAGTAATTATTAATTTAGGAGTGAGCGAGAAACAGTTATGCGGATGATAATTAATTTAGGTTTATTATTATGAACTAATGAAATGCAATTTAAAATAAATATTTCTCTTTAGATGATGATTTGACTTTTCGGATGACAGGTCTGTGTGGTTTTACCTCTGCACATCTGCCTACTGAGTTTAGAAATAAAATAGAATATTATGAGTCTTGAATTGAAGACAACAACGTCCGTGTTTCGAACTCATGGCCGAGCGGCAACGCAACCTCAAAGTATTTTACACCTGAGAGTTGGCAATTTCCACTTTGCCTCAATATTTCGTCATTTTCTCAAGTCTATCGCTTCGTTTACCCGTCGCTCGGGCGTAAAATCGGATCCACAAAGTTTCAGAATCTACTTCTATGTGGAAGTTCCTTAGTCCATAATACCAATCATTCGCTTGGCACGACAGAACCGCTCAATTATCTTCTTTCACGATTCCACTTGAAATCAGAGACTATTGAAAGACAGCCATTAGGTACTCCCATCTTTCGAGACTTTTAGAGTTTGATTGTTGCGTTGCGTTGTTTGTAGCAAAATAAGGAACTATTTCAAATAAGCGGTTTAATATTTGCATGTTCAGGGTTAGAAAATACATGGAGAGATATTTGAAATAATTAAAACTAGCTTTCAAAATTCAAATTGAAACATTATATTAATTTTTTAAGGAATGTCTTAAATATATTGCACGAACTCTACTCTCAGATACCGAATTACCCCTTGATATATTATTTACTTCGCAAGACCATTTTCTTCTTCATCGCTTTGTTTATTTTCGCATGCTCCATGTATGATTCAGTCGGTTTAGTGGATGACTGCATTGCCCACAATGTTTGCGTTATCGATGGAGCCAGTGTAACTGTGTGGATGATCTATTGTGTGTACGCAATGTCATGTTCGAGCAACTGCTATTGTCCGCGACTCCTGTCGTGTTTCATGCTCTCATCGGAGTTCGAACTATTGACCCTTCGGCTCGAAACTGTATGAAAGGTAGACTTTGCATTACGCACTTCAACTTTCAATGAGCACTAAATGAGTTTGCACTTGTCCTGTTAATGTAATCAAAGATGAAATTGTGGTTAAATTGATTACAAGCCATTTTATACAGACAAATACAGTTTAATTGACGAGGTAAATCAGAATAAACCGTTCGATTTATCCACGAATTAGAATGGACAGTCTCTCTAGACTTCCAATAAAGGCATTGATGACGTAAAGACTACATTTAGTTAGTTTTTCACTTTGATTTATTTATACATAGAATCGTGTCTTAATCATATTATAAGTAAATTTTTAAATATTTAAGTATTAGTTTTGAAACAATTTTATTTTAATAGATACAAATTCATGTTTACGGACATGTTTTCAGTTACTGACTATTTATAAAAGTAACTAGTCAGACAAGCTAGTGTCTTTAGAGCAAGACAATTAATACAAGGTGGTGATCGGTTTATGCAGTGTTAGACGATATTAGCTCAGTTTCCTTTAAATTAATTGTAAATTTATTTGATACAAGTAAAAAGTAGAATTAATCCCTCTGTTGTCAACGGATTTGATCCCAACTGGATTTCCAAGCGCCGTGTATTTAGTATTCATTGGCGGTGCTCGCTCAGCTTGTGTGTCTAAAGAGTTAATCATTGTAAGCTGCATGGTTTCCTGGCGCCTGGCGCTACTCCGCTCTGCGTGCTCAGAGATCTACGCTACAGAACACTAATGAAATTAATGGAACACATCTTCATAACTGAAAACAACCTCGTGTCACAAATACGCGGACACTGAAGGAATATTAAAAAGTTATTCCTATACTTACTCTGATTTTATGTTCGTTATAAATCAACAATTGGCATTGTATAAGTTAAAAGCAGTTTTAGATGCAATGTATTTTCTTTGACAGATTTCCTTTGACGTGTACACTCAGGTAGTACTTAAAAGTAAACTGTGTACAGTGGCGAGGCGTGCATCCCAACATTGGGGAGACACAATGCAACGCAATAATCACAATTATCTATAATTAAAAATTACATGATTGTGAACAACGTAGGTAATTTCATTGGGTGAAGAATTAGTTTTATGTCAACTCAAGATGTGAACACATTTTATAGTTTACTGCTATTCTGAGAACTATGTGTTGCCGCGCATGGGCTTTAAATGCGCGTATGTGTGAGTGAGTGAATTTCGTGTCGGTGTGTGACGAGTACAGTCGAAATGAATCGCTTGGTACTCTGGCGTGGCTACTGGACTAAAATAGCACAGTAGACATGTCTTTTATTTCACTATATTAGCAAACAGACTACCCACATGCGGTATAGGATCGCGCCTTTGACTTGCGAGTGCGAGAGAGAAAGAAAACATCCAAAGCTGGAAACAACGAGTGGAAGAAGGATGAGAAATAAACGAGTAGACGTATACTGAGAATCGCTGAAAACGTCTCCCATGCTATTGGGATACCCGATTGGAATTGCGCGGGCTCGAGCGCTGAGCCAAGATTCATAACAGCGCCAAATTGAACACGATTTTCAAATGACACTCAATGAGTTTAAATCAAATACTAATTGATATATCAAATGAAAATAAACAATTACAATAATTTCAGGTTAATAAAATATATATTAGCCCATTATATCATTTTAACAGGGGAGACAGTGTCTCCCCTGTCTCCCCTGACGCTTCGCCCCTGACTGTGTATTCTATTAATTGTATAAAAATTAAATACTCCAAGTTTTGGCGTATTTATAAGTACCTATTTATTACACTTGATAGTAAAAATCTACCTACATTTGACGAAACGGCCACTTACGGGACGAAACGGCAATGTAGAATATGTAGGGGAAGTTCAAAAAGTATGTCCACAATTGACGAAACTGTGACGGGACGAAAACTATATATATTTATTTAAAACTCTGCCAACAACAATTATTGTTGGTTGCCAACAAAGACACAGAATAATACACAACATAAACGAAAAGATAACTAAATTAACAAAATCATGAGAAGTGACTAAAATTAGGTAGTACTAAACATTTGAACTATGAAATTAATTATTTAATTAATTATTTAATTATTTATAAATAATTACGTCACCGTTACGTTCATAAGGTCTACCTTAATATACGTAACTGAATCTCGTTAACCCATTGTACATATCCAATCAACTCACCTCCAAAATATAACCAATGCTGCAAGTTGGCAGTTGCAGGAGAAAACTACAAATTTATTATTCCCTGGACTGGATTTTATATGAAATCCAGTTGGCTGCTGTTGGTGTAAGAAACAGCATCTGTACAACATGTTTATTTGCTAACATCAACATCTCATTATCGGTATAAGAACGTGATTGTCGACAAGTGCAGTACACAACGTATAATTATTATATCTCGTTGAAACTAAAAACCATCTGGTGCATTCGGTACAGAGAGTGTAAAAGCAAAACAAAATATCTGCAGCTATACACTTTCATAAATAATGCACACTTCTTGCAATGAATGTTGCATTTTATTCGCAGCTGAGGTTATAAACGATCTTTTTCTCTTTCTAGTTGAGTAGGTAACATGATTAGAATGACAGTTCCCAGAGGTATTGTTTACAATGGCGTCGCATGCTTGTTGTTTGTTTTAGTAAGAAGGTAGTAATTATTAACTGAAGTCTGTAGGTCTCTCTCGCTTACACATCGTAGCTTTGTTTGTTTGTATTAGTTGGTCTTACCTTGCCTTGACAAGTTGACATGAACTTGGAGGATGGATGTTCCAATATTCGAACGGATCAAGTGAGCAATCAGTTTGATGAAACTGCCATGATCAAGGCGGCAACTACTGCTTTTGTTTCTTTTCTTATATGGAAATTACACTCGTTGTAGTATACATATTATTTACAATCTAAATAATGTGTTATCCAAAGATGGCACCGGAGATTATATATATAAACCATTACAAGATGGTTCCGAAAACGTCCACAACATTATAAACCTTTATTCACAATAACCGTCAATAATATCATCAATAACATCAATAACCGTAATAATACCCGTAACTCCCAATATTTACGAATGTTGTTACAATTTGGCACTACAAAATTGTATTCTGTTATTGTTTGCGGTTCCGGTTTATTTTTTTAAAATAAAAAACATCAATATACATGCCACAGTGTATTTTCAAGTTTTTCTTATAATAATTTTCATAAAATCCAGATATTATGAACCTGTTTTACTGCATTATAACTGTACATGACACGCTATCACAGCTTCGCGTTATTTGGTTTTTCTACACCTCCTCTGCAAGCCGCAATTACATTCACCCTTGAAGGAAGAGGCAGCGATACAATTACTACAAACTGACGTGTGTTATTTCTAGTGTGCAAGCTCGAACCTAACCAAGCATTAGTCTTTGACTCGCGTTAACCATGTGTCTGTGGCGTACAATTATCCTCTCAAATATTCTAACTGATAATTAACTATTCTTAGACATGTGTTTAGGAGCAATTTTCTTGTTTCATGAGTGTATAGATTACTTTGAGATTGCTATTTTTATGTAGATTTTCTGAAGATTTTATTTTAGAAGCTTCTCTGCATCTGAGATTACATAACAGATTTGCCCAGACGCTAGGAAATTTTCATTTGTCAGAGTTTTGATGGCAAAACGAAATCTTGTTCAAACAAAGAGTGATTGATCATAGCCCCTGGGTTCTCTGGGGGCCATGGGGTCCATGGGGGCTCAGTCTCAATGGACGATACATCAATTATATTTCTGCGATTTGTGAAGTTCTGGAATAAGAGATGGAATACGGGTTTTTCGACAAGAAATTAACGTTCTTACAATGTCTTATTTTTAATCGTCCGATCATTATGATTTCTTTTATTTTCATTATCGTAATCACATCCACAGTTTTTCCGATATCAAGAGACGCCTCTAGCACAGAAGTTGAAGGATCTCGAAATTCCTGGATCATTTTCTTTGCTGTTCAATTTGTGAATGTTGACCTGAAGAACCCTGATAATGATTGGGGTCTGGAGAAATGTTGTTGAACGTATATACTAGTAAAACCAAAAATTATTTTCCTGACTAAAATATTCATGTAAAAAGTTCAAAAAGATTAAAGAATATTATATTTTGTGCCTTAAGCTTGATTTACACCGGTCAATGTATTGATCAATACATTGACCCGTGTAAATCAAGCTTAAGATTAATAGGTCAATTAGATACCTACGACAGAATAGTAGTGAATTTAAGTTGAACTTAAAAACGAATGATATTATTTTGTAATAAGTGATATAATGTTACCCATACAATTTTGTTTAAACGGAGCAAGATGACTCATTGGAATTATCTGGCACTTGCATTCTGGCGTCCCGCGTTTGATTCCCACGGAAGACTGTCCTGAATGTGCTCTTGCATTGTTTCTTCAATCGAGAAGCAAATGTTGCGATCTCTTCTTACATCTTCCAAGATCCATCCTTCTCCTTCATTCCCTTGCGTCATCTTCCAATCATCCTTACAATCCATCATCATCCGTTATTAGCCTAGCTGCGGTACAGCGCGATATTAAACCCATTATAAAAATAGGTGACTTAGAACAAAATGTATTAATATTCTAATTCGTTTTCGAAATCGCTAGTGCAGAACGTGTTCGAATCTAAATAGGACTACTGGAGTCACTTCTGGCAGGAATATGGCGAAACTTGCCACATTAATCCAACCTGACGTCCCCCCCCCCCCCCCCCCCCCACGCACCTCCCTCCCATTATTACCGGGAACTCTCCAAACGCTCACATTTATAATCGTTCTCTTCATAGATGCGAAACACCTGTTTGCCTCGATTACGAAATACATTAGCAAAAATAACAAATTGCATTACACCTTACTGTCAAAAAACTGTTGGTCGAGATAAGAACGAGTACAGTATGACAATGTGCTGAGCAAAAAACATCTGGGATGAGGTTGATGAATGGACAATTTTCTTTCTCAAAGAGTTGGCGACAAAACTGACGACATCTACCACTGTGGGTTTAGATTTGGGGAAAAAGAACGCCTTGAATGTAATTTACTGAATATAATGGATTCGTTGTTAGAGTAAAAACAAGATCCGTATGTCAAAAGTGAGCGCTTCCCTTCATTTTTAACAACTGTGTTGTAGGAAATTACTGTACATTGTCGTAACCAACGATGTAAGCGAGGATGTAAGTATCTTTATAAAATGTCACTTGCTTTGTTTTAAAAGTTCTACTAATCTCATTTATCATTTACAAAATATTTGTGATTGCCATTTCCACATATTATTTATGAATGACAAATAACGTGGGAATTAAATTGTCTCCACCAGAGCAAGATTCGAACCTTGGTCTCAGCGCAAGAAGAACGTATTAAATGTAACTATTTTTTCGTGGAGTTGTTTTAAAATGCGAGTTGCATTGCGTGCAATGTTGAAGACATCGCAAGGAGACTGCATCTAGTCATCTAGTGTTCCGTGGTTGTGGTTGCCATTGGAAACCGAGTGGTTTTGCAGCAGAGTGGCACATGACAATTGACAACTGTCCCTCACGTCGCTTCAGCGAGAAGAACTTATACCCTGATGTAGAAAAGTTATCATTTTCCATGCTGTACCGGAATTTATGAGACACTGGCTTCGCAGCTTTATTCAAAACGAGGCAATATTTTACTCTCGAGACACAAATAAAATTTATTGCTTTTATTACAAAACATGAAAACGGTAAAGTTAAGTGGGGATGTATCCCAATTTGAATATCCTTCGTAAGCGGGATAATTGTATTTACAATAAATTCAAAGTTTTCTTGAATAAATTCAAACGTCTGAAGTTGAATAACATTTAACATTGTTTCTTCCAGGTTTTGTTATAAAAAGTGAATTGCATGTCCTAGAAGACAAAAGTGTTGGACTAAAGAGAGGATGAGAAAAGTAATTACTTAGAGGCCGACGGGAGAGCACAAAAACTATTCACTTATCTTCCGCGTTGGTCAAACAAGGTTTTTTGTTGGGTTTTCTGGGAGAAAAAATATCCTCCAGACGTTTATACAAGAACAAGCTAAATGTTTACACAAAAACATCGGGTCCTTGTTAGGAGGATTGTGGTTTTAGCAATGTTGTTATTATGACAAGACTTCTTAACAATTTGTGGCTATTAATTAATAGAACACAACATTGACACTTATAAAGTGGAATAGTCGAGTGTACAAAACTCGATAAAAAAGGTGGTCTGAACCACAAATTATAAAATTTTTACTTTTTAGTCTGAAAAAATGTTTTAAAGTGGACGAGTCTAGTCTTGAATTTAAAAACAAAAACACTCTTATTTAACGAATGAATAATTCATCAATAATTTGATCAGACACTCTAATTCTGCCTAGAAATGCCGACCGATTCACCCCTTCACACTTGACGTCATTTAGTAATCACTAGTGATATAGTACACCTTATACTCAGAATACAATTAATTGAGGTAGATTCGGTGCGCGAGCTCTGACATGTTTTAAAAACCCCTAAATCTTCTAGACCCCAACTCGCTCACCTGCTCGTTTTGTGAATATTCAGTAACATTATTCCCAATGATTTCTCTAGATATTAACTCCAAATGTTAATTGCTTTAAGCAGTTTAGAATAATAGCCGGATAAAACGTACCCAGACCCAATGCGACGTTTTAATCTTGTTGTTTCATGAATTCCACACCACTGCCAACTATCTAAAAAGCATTAACTTAATTTACCATTTAGTTAGTATAATATAAGCTTTTGTTTGGTGGTGAAAGCAAAGCCATGTAGCTTCATTAAGATATGGATCGAGTTTTCTCTACGGCTGGAGTTGTGCTCCATCTCGTCAGAAGCTGAGTGTGTATCCGAGAGTTCATCCGTTTGGTTCAACCGTGTGCAATGCCGCGTTAGAGTAGAGCCATTTTCAAAAACAGACTCGTTTCATTAAATTTTAGGTACGAACTTTAAACCTTCTACAAGATTAGTGCAGAAGTGAAAAGTGAAGTTGGAAGCTTGAGTATACATTATATTGTAAGAAATCCGTAGGTAATCGATAAATGAAACCCATACCTAGGCTATAAATAATTAATCGAAAATTCAAATTTGAAATATTTGACTATATTGACGCTTGAATTAACATTCAAAGATTGTTGACTTGGGAAGATATTGAATTTGAATGACCTATTAACGGAAATAGTATCTTTTTTTTCAGATTCAGATTCTTTATTTGTCAATTGACCATATACAATGATATATGACATCGTCAAAGATACAATATATTTTACATATACCCGATAAAAACAGGGAACACAAGAAATCAAATAATGTTAATATTAATTCTTAAAAAAATACCATATTAAGCCTTATACACTAAATATGATCATTTTGATCAAATGTCAAAAACTCATCAGTGGAATAAAAACAATTTTTAATAAGAAACATTTTTAAATTAAATTTAAAAATATGTAACCTATCGTAATCAATTTTACTCTTTAAATTTACACTTAACTTATTATAAAACATAACACCAACAGATAAAGGACACTGTTTATTATATTTTGAATTAACTACTGATGTTCTTAGGTCCTTATTATTTCTAGTAAAATGCGAATGAACTTCATTGCCCTCAATTGTCAAATGCTTATTTTCAATAACGTACATAATAACATAAAAAATATAGATACAAGGCAGAGTCATAATATTAAACCGTTTAAATAATGGTCTACAAGAGTTCTTATAAAACACACCTGCTGTACAAGGGTCATATTTAGCGTCTGCCAAATATCTAATAGATCTCTTTTGTAGAATGAATAGTCTCTTAATACGAGATGAATGTCCCCATAATATAACTCCATAAGTTAGCCTGGAATGAATATAAGAATAATAAATTAATTTTGCGGTAGTGAAATTACTAATACTCAAAATTCGTTTAATGAGGAAACACAATTTTACTCCCAACATCTTTAATGTGTTCTTCCCAATTCAATTTATTATCCAAAGTGATACCCAGATATTTTGTAGAACTCTTTGTAACTAAACTTTTATTATATAAATAAATCAAAGGACAAGTCAGATCATGGGTACTTCTATTAGGTTGAAATTCCAATAGAACCGTTTTAGACATATTTAAACACAAGTTATTACTTTCAACCCAGGATGCAAGATGTTCCACCGCTAATGTATTATTACGACTAGAAACAGAAGCATTATCATGGGACGAACATTCCATCTCATTACTTAAAAAATGAGTAGTATCATCCGCAAATAACGTCAAACTACCATTCGTAACGAAATGAGGCAAATCATCTGTAAATAATATGAATAATAACGGGGCAATCGTAGACCCTTGTGGCACACCAATATTTACAGTAACTTCATCTGAATAATGAATGCCACTTGAGTTTATTAATTTAACGACCTGCTTTCTGTCTGTAAGATAGGACTTAATCCACTTATTTGGAACGCCATTAATTCCGAAATATTGTAACTTATATAATAATTTTGCATGATTGACCATATCAAACGCTTTAGAAAAGTCATAAAAAATGCCAATAGACGATTTCTTATTATTAAGTGAAACAAGAACATTGTTAATAAAACTCATAATTGCTGTAACCGTTGATTTACCTCTACGGAATCCATGCTGACTATTAGTCAAAAGTGTGTTATTTTCTAAAAAATTTATGAGTTGGTCACAAAAAGCTTTTTCAAATATCTTAGAGAAAACGGAAAGTAACGCTAAAGGTCTGTAATTATCGACTAACTCCTTGTTTCCTTTCTTAAACAGAGGGCTGATTATAGCCTTTTTTAGTTTTTCAGGAAAAACACCTGTTGAAAATGACTCATTTATTACAAAAATCAAAGGATCAGCCAAATAAAATGCAACATGTTTTATAATATTACATGGGATTTCATCAAAACCAGTAGATGCTTTTACCGTAACTTTATCAATTATATCATAGTACCCTTTTTTGCTCAACGTAGACATTTTGAACTCTTTACTGAAAGGTGTCTTGTTTCTATCAAATTTACCAATATTGTTATCAGTATATTGTTTCTCACAATTTTCCAATACATTAGTAGCAGCATTTTTAAAATAGATGTTAAAAAAGTTAGTTACTTCATTTACATGTTCGAATGTGATTCCATCACACACAAGTTTAACATTATCGTTTCTTTTGGCATCAAAATTTTCATTATTACTATTGTTTTTTATCAAATTCCAATCTGCTTTTACTTTGTTACTAGAAGAATTTATTATGTCAACATTCATCTGTTTTTTACTCGTTTGTATTGCTTTCTTATATTTCCGCTTCAATTTTTGATAATTTAGTTTATTCAAAGAATTGTTATTCATTTTAGAAATAATATATAAATTTTTTACCTCCTCTGACCTTCTCTGTAATTCCTTCGTAAACCATACATTCACTTTTTGTCCATTCTTTTTTATCTTGACTCTTTTCAATGGAAAAGCTCGATTAAATTTCTCATTGAACAAAGTCATGAACTCATTAAACATATCATCAACAGTGTCCTTTACATAGACATTGTCCCAATTGGTGTTACTTAATAACAGAGTAAAATTATCAATTTGACACTTTTTAAAAGTTCTCTTATTTATAAACACTGGTTTAACATATTCATTAGTACACTTAATCTTAAGAAATAAATCTTATCTTATCTTTAAAAAGTAAACATTCTATTTTGGAAATCCTGAATTTAAATAATTTAAATTTATTCGTTTTACTAAACTTGAACCAAACCTATAAGTGTTTCTACTTGTTCTTGAAATTGTAAGTAAATACTTCCATTTGAACTTAGAACACCAATCACTAATGCCGACACATAATTTATCCAAATTGTGTGACACATTGGTCCTGTGAGAGGCTGCAAGAAGGAGTTCATCACCCAGGTTTATCCGTGTGGAATGCCGCTCTCAAGTTCCCGAGACTGCAGCTTGATTAAGAGGCCCGACGACACCAGTTGAAACCGTATTGTTCGTTCGTTTGACTCTTCTTTTTCAACTACCGACCGGATGTGTGGAAACCGCTTCAGTTTGTTAGCAATCGAGAGACAAGTAAGAAGAATGGCCGACAATCAACCGTTTGATTGGAGCTCAATTTAGGAAATTAACTGACTGGACAAGGAAATAATTCGCTGCCTGCTCTGAACGCCAATAGTCATTAATTATCTTTCAAACGGTGTGTTTTATTCAAGTTCTTTTCTCATTTATTCCAACTTTGATAATTTAGTGCATTATTTGGACGAGTGGATGATATTTAAATACAAGGAATCTTTCATATGTCGGAAGCGTACTTGCGATTTGCGTAATGGATTTACATCCTATAAGTTTACCCTTACATTGTGTACAGGAAAGGGTTGGTTCGTTAGTTCTCATCATTCTGTGGAGCTGTATTTGTTTAATCAATTGCATTGTTCACGGAGCTGACTTTTGCAATTTGTTTTTATTTCAAGAAGTTTATTTAATTTACATGATGGCTTGTTTAGTTGGGGTGTAAACGTTGTGGAAGCAATAGCCTCAGTGTGTAGCTAGAGTTTTAATAATATAAATTTTGGTTATATTATTCAAACGTACATTCAAACGTCCGGTATTGTTGGACCATTGTCCCGATAACCGATATGATAGGCTGGTCTCGCCTTGGCAACACCCAATAAGCTCGTTGTTTTAATGCCAATAGAATTTATCGAATATTATAAAACTGTCTTGAAGAACGTCATAATTAATGTTAAAGTTCCATTTTATTGAAAAAGTTAATTAAAAATATAATTCTGCAACATTGGCACGGACTGCCCCGCCGACCTGTGTCTTCAATATCTTAGCAAAAGGAAGTATATTGATCACAAACCGAGCTTAATTAAAAAAGGAATCTTTCTTGGAGAAGGTAACAAGCTCGGCATCTTGTCTTTAGCCCCCCCCCCCCCCGCCCCCTGTGCTGCTAATAGGCCCCCAGAGAAGACGACTTATTAGGTCAGGCCTGATGATTGGCAGGGGACATGTTAATCTAGTCGTCAGCTTTGTTTCAACTCAGACTCGATCTCTGATTGCGATCTATCAGGAGAGATTACTGATTGATTGTCTCGGTGGCGGACTGGGGGATGTAAACTCAGGAGTGATGTCGGAAGATGCAGTTTTCTGCGTGCTTTGTATACAATTCAGTATTATCGCTTCGGTCTCTGATTGCGATCTATCAGTAGAGATTACTGATTGATTGTCTCGGTGGCGGACTGGGGATGTAAACTCAGCGTGATGTCGGAAGATGCAGTTTTCTGCGTTCTTTGTACAATTCAGTATTATCGCTTCGATGTCAAAGAATAAAATAAAAGTGTTACTATTTCAGGCAAAGAATGATTATAAGGTCATGGATGTCTCCTGGCTTCCAGGTTTATCCCTGGTTCCAGCCAATCGCTCCAGACTATATCGCTGAACATTCTGGAATACATTACACAAATACCTTTCGCCTCGTTTACTCTTTTACACTCTTGACGTCGGCTGACAACAATGACAAATAATCAAACAAACGCTCAATTAACAGCAGTTAACAGCGATAATTGTTGTGGAATGTTAAAAATAATTACATTCTCAATTAGCTCCTCTTATGTTCTCGTTCATGCAGCAAAAACTTTAATGAATTATAATTGTTTCAACGTATGATTGAATGAGAGTAATGACTCATGACTGATGTTGCGAATAACAATTAAGAGCTATTTTCACTTCCTGGAAGGTTTGGTTAAGAGGGCGCAAATAAAACGTTTTCATTCCACTTTTTGTAATCATTGTACATTATTCGGCCACACAAAATGATACATCTGCAATCAACATTCTCAAACTAAGACTTGGATTATTTGTAATTAAAACCTGCTCAAAGGCAGGAGGCTAGTGAAGGGTGATACACACCTGAAATTAATTTTAAGAAAGCAGTTTAAAAAAATCCAATAATCATCTCCAGTTACAACAAAAGTGTGTTCTTTATTTTCCTAACTCGTACTAAAATACAACATCGAGGACTCGGACCGCCCAGTCAGGATGTACAATGTAACCAGCTTTCGTAATACAAACAAGATATCCATCACTCTTTACCATCTGAGGTGTTAGAACCATCGCATAGCCTCACACCTCTTAACGTAAATATAGCACTCCACAAACAAGTTGAACTTCCCAGGTGTCATCATATAGAAGACGACACGAACATTTCCTGCATTCTAACCGCCATTTCGGCGGGAGATTTGAATCGATTGTAACGCGACTTGAGAGAGGGAGATATGCCAGCTAGGGCGGCTATACAGTAAACTTGATTGAATCTCCAGGGGGTCTTTGCATCCCGAGTGGAGAAACACGATGGACCATTTTCCTTGACCTTTCTAATAGCTTCGTATCGTGGAGGGTAGCGAAGTTGGGATGGAGGGAAGGATGGACGGGGGAATTAAATCGTCACGTTTTATGCCTCGATGCCCCCGTGTTGGTTATGTTTTTAGATATTGGCGGTGATGTTTTACGATGTTGCAGACGTTGAAAGTGTGATAGTAGGTAAAATAGAAAGTCAAAGGATAAGACAGGATATAAAAAATATATTGATCATTTTCAAATACATTCCAAACACGGGATAATAATTAGCATTTTTAAAGTTGTAAAAAGTGTATAAAAATGTCTGCGAAGACCATGATATTAACGAAACAGGTTGGGTGAGTGGTTAACGCTCTCAGCTTGTATTCCGGAGGCCCGGGTTCGATTCCCGCGGCCGTCCTTCCTGACTGGGGTTTTTTCGTGGTTTTCCCTCAGTCGACAGGCACATGCTGGGAAGGTACACTACTAATAGGCCACGACCGCCTCCTTCCCACCTTCCATCCTTACCTACTCTTCACCATCATCTCCCAATCATCATCATAATCATCCATCCGTCGCCATTAGCCTCGCTGCAGAACAGTGCGACGTTAAGCCCCAGACAAAAAAAACATGATATTACACATTTGTATAAATAAATTGCGTGCAGAACCGAGGCTTATCATAAAATAAACTTTCTAAGTTAAGGCATGCTTTCAAATGCAGAATTTATTTTTAAAAAACCTTCTGGTGGACGATGCGGCTTATATATAAAGTTTGTTCCTAAGAACTTATGAAGAATGTACTAAGTGTCTGTAAGGAATATTGAAGAATTTAACATGTAAGATGATTTATCGTTTTATCATCGGATTTACTGGAAATTTGAATATCAGACCATTCTTAGATCTTATTTCTATCGTCTGGTTAATTAAAACTTCTGGCGGATAAATTTAATTTAAAATTTACGAAAGTCGGTCAAATATAAAGTTATGCGATTTCCATAAGAAAAAGTCTTGTTTATTTATACTTCTTGTAAATACAAAATAAGACATGCACATGCAAAAAACAACAAAACAAACGTTAACCAACATCCTTCTCTCCAGAGCATTGTCCTTCATTTTATATTCTATATATTATCAAGACGTGAGAGATCCTACATGAAGAGAAAACCATTAAATACATTGAATGCAAAATAATAAATGCCTTTTGAAACGAGTCACTTTTAGTGCAAGTTGTCCGGCATTGCATCACATGTTTTGAAACCAGCAATGTATACCGCAAAAAAAAATCTTTTCGTTTGACAAAATTCGTATTTTTTCATCATGTCTTCTCCTTTGAATTATAAACAATCCGAGTCGTTAGCTTAAGCCCAACGCCTTGGGAACAAAGCATCAACTCTTGCCTAATCCACGATCACCCTCCTGACCAGGTGGTTGAAACATAAGTCACTCTCCGTCGTCGGCGTCATCCACGTTTACGCGACCCCCTCGGTGCGATGTCTTCATCCAGGAGGTGGTGATTCCAGCACGAATGAGACGATTTCCCGCTCGGAACGAGCTCGGTTATACAATTGTAAGACAAAAATAGAGAGAGAGAGAAAAGTAGAAAAAACTTTGGTCCAAATAGAAGAGATTGAGAGTTGAGACGGAAATGCTGGAAAAGAGGACTAATACAGGAAAAGCAAGAAAGTTGGAGAAAGAATAGTCAGAAAAGAAAGGATTAGTTATTTGATTATTTATGAACGTTAATATTAAGTCAATGTTGCTGCAGAAAGATTTGTAATTAGATTGAAGATGGAAGTAATTTATTCCCGCTAAGATTTATTCTGCATTTCGATGAAGGAATCACTAGTAATCAAACCTTGCAGTCGGAATTTTCAATCACAATGAAGGTTTTATTTCATGAGTTGATTTCCTCTCTTTAGCGAATGCTGCTTCACAGCTAGGCACATGCCTTCATTTTACTAGCGAAAAACTTATAGAGTAAGAAGTAAAAAGGGTTCTTTCTTTGCAAAGACGGCATTGAGAAGGGAATTGTCAAAAGTTGTTTGGAATCGGAATGAGAGGAGAGAGAATGAGAGAGGGAGAGAGAAAAACAGAGAATTGGCAAAGTCGAGCATCCGCCAATCGAAGATAAGATTTATAAGTCGGGGATTTATCAAACGCTCTGAGTGGCCATTCGAAAGAATGCGACTTTTATTATTTCTCGTCTTTAGGTGGTGAGAATAAGAACCAATTGGAGAGCAAATTCACGCAGCGATAAGTGGTTGTTCGTAACCAGTCCTATACAGCTCAATTGAAACTTACGAAGATCACATCGTAGTTTTTCATGTTTAATCCATGGAATGTTTTTGAGATCTGTTCAGCGTTACATTGTCGATAGAAGCAATTGTTCCAGACGCGCCGAAATGAAAGTTCTAATGGTGGAAGGGATGGGGATGATTTGAAAATATGTTACAAATTTCGTGTCGGGAATTTTAACGGCGTTTTTCTTCGTGTTTGCCGTTCGGAAACATCTGCTCTTTGACGTGATCGGCTTATTTCCATCGCCTACTTTAGTGGGTACTTAAGTCGAGTCTCGCGTATTCACTTCACCACCTTTCCTTGACCCAACGCCGCCATTTTCTCGACCCAAACGTCACATTATACAGTTCCACGCCGGGAAATGACAAGAAGTGCATTTTCACCGTACGCCAAGATAAAAATAATGAAATTCGTTTCACCCCCTCAGCCGTGAAAGTTTTCTTTTCCCCTTGTCAAAGCCACATTTGTCATTCTTATAGGCGACCAATTTCCATATGACACCCCCGACCATTTTCATGATCCCCTCCTTTTAAAAGACTTTTCCACACTTTGCGGGGGAATTGCATGTCTATAACTTACAACTAGTCGCCTGTCAACACTCACAGATACTGAATAAGTAATGACTGGAATTAACATGTTAACTAGAACATGGACTGTCACATCTTTGTCGGTGGAATGTTGACCCTCCTGCGTTTCCCCTTCTTGAGAAGTCAACCAGCCAACGCCCTGGAATCAATTTCCCGCTGCCCAATTTGCAGTCATTTTGTACATGATGCATATTTTAAAGAAAAATGTCACATCAAAGCTTTCAGGTTTTGAAATCGTTTTTGTGCTTGAGCTATCTTGCTACGTGGAAGAGGTTATTCATAAATCTAGAGAGACCACAAAACATGTCCTCAAAAGGAAATATTCTCAAAACGTTGGGTGGAGTTTGTTTTTATTTTCGTCTAAAGGTAAGTCTAATGAATGTTTTAAACACCCTCATTATCTTGAAATAGCAGTGACTCTGGGCCTTTATGTCTCCAGCTTCTCTGCGCTGTACCCATTTCATCTCTACACCAACACATGTTGACTAATGCACACTAACTACCCGAGAGCCGCAGAGAAAATAAA
The DNA here is from genome assembly GCA_934045905.1 of Leuctra nigra. Classification (NCBI taxonomy): domain Eukaryota; kingdom Metazoa; phylum Arthropoda; class Insecta; order Plecoptera; family Leuctridae; genus Leuctra; species Leuctra nigra. The sequence goes on from OW203762.1 coordinate 37,565,603, forward strand.
CTTTAGATGGACATCAAACGCGATATGGTCAGTTGAAACTGGACGTCACCATAAATACGTAGTTTGCATCATCAAAGTTAGTGTTCATACGCCAATAGACCTGGCAGCGAGCGGCTCTGTAGAGGTAGAACAAGACGAGGTTGCTTTAGAAGGAAAATCAACTTCTGATTGATACCAAAAGAATACAGAGGTGATTGATTATTGATCAGATTGAGTGGAGGGAGAAGAGCATTCGATGTTACGTCTTTTTGGTTTACAGAAATCTCGAATGAGATTTAATTTTCTTTAATCATCTTCTCGAATGACAATGAGCGACTTGCGTCTCTATTATCATAACCTAGATTCTAACATCACTCTGACTTGATGAAAAGAAGTTACTCGATATTATTATTGAACAATTTGTTACTGATTGAATTCAGGTTTTAACATTTCAAATAATACAACTCGACGCATTTGAATGAAACATTTCTCCGTATTCTTCAAGATATCCGATTCAGAACAGCTAGGGTGAAGTCTGTCACCCTAGAAGTCTGATCTCTGTACTGTCTTTAGATAAAGAGGTACGGTCTTAAAACTCCACTGGGTGTGAAAGTGTGTAATAATTTATAAAATACAGACTATCTTGTCGAATGGAATGGTATTCCTTTACCAATTCCAGATGTCAAAGAGAGACCATATTAATGTATGGACAAATACTAATTGGAAAACGGTCTGAGATATTTGAACCACGCGAGAATGTCGCGCACTAAGACATGTCACCTGGTGGCGACCTTGACCTGTGCCTCGAGATCGTGTCAGGAGATGTGCCTGGAGCAGTCTGGGAGGCTGTGCGAGATCACGGCACCCTCGACATCATGAGGTCACGTGATGCGAGATGAGACAAAAGAGAGGAAAACAAAGCGCCGGGAGAGACAAAGAGAGAGTGGAATCCGGGGAGAAAGAGTCGACAATCTACATGCGCCACTTACAAGGAACTCATGGCGGCGGTGGCGGAAGGGGGGGGGGGGTTAATACCAAGTAGCGATATATGTTTTCAGCTTTGCTCAACGTGTTCAACAATAAACATAATAATACACGTAGTTCATTTCAAGAATAGGGCGATTGAAGGTGTCAGCAATACTACAAGAAATCGCTGTTCCTAACGCGTTGACGAGCGAACCGTGTGAAGGTGTCCCTATGAGGCGTCGCTAGGGAGGGAATTGGTATATCACGGAATCTTGCGGATCACGTGATCTTTGGTTCATGGTGGATTGTAATCAATGTAACTTGCAACTTTTGAATAATGATTTGAATAATTATTCGTGTAAATGTATTAATATTGAGAGCTCTAAAAAACGATCTTTCCACTCAATCAAACGATAGAAAAGTGGTTTTGATTACTTTTATGGAGTGTTTCAGCTTGATTTCGAAGAGTAATTATGAACTAGCGGGAGTTGACTTGCCTAGCCAATGAAATTACACAGGGATTTTATTACGACTTTTTATTACTGTTGGCTGTCGTTGTTGTGACTACAGCCACATTACACGTTGCTACTCCCACTCACACGCTCCCAATGTCTCCTTCTCGCTTCCTCTCGTCTGCGAGCAATATTGTCCATGCCCCAGGCTCGAACCTGGCTCTCTTGACGGTGTAGACGGAGAGGCAGAGATACAGGACAGGTAGAGTTGAAATAATCAAACGAGCTCGCAAAGAACAACTTTTCTTAATGATCAAAGCACGATGGCTAAATGGGTATGAAGGAAAGGCAAATTAAAGTAAGAATGAGAGTTCAAGACGGAAACGGAGAAAGAATTCGATGTTTTTACTGAAGTAGCAAATAACTAATTAAATTCCTAGAGGAAATAGTAGGTATTTAGATTGTTTTCATTTGTAAGTGGAGGAGCCGGCTTTGATACCACCCGCAATACAGATATGTGTTTTGCGGGATGCGTCTAGGAGATTATCTGGCACCTCCACTGAAATTTAACAAGTCTCAATTTAATTGAAGAATAATTCACACATTTAGAGCCAGTTTTTCAATTCTCTCTTAAACCAGTACTTCAGTTGTTGCCATGGCAATATAGTCCTAATCAACTGTTTAAAATTTAGCTGAGTATTGAATAAGGCCCTAAATCTGCAATTTTGTTTTCATAAACCTGTATCATCGTATTAGTAAGCCTCTCGCTTGACGAGTAAAACAGAACGCGTGCAAAGTGTTGGCGAATGCAGCGACGCCTGATCGCCGTCGCGACGCCGACGCCTGTATCGGCTTTCTCGACCCCTCGTGCGTGCGTCGGTGCGTCACTCGCACGCACACTGGGGACTGCATGCAAATGCGCCGAGCACGGACATATATTATCCACAACACGTGTTTGTATTGTTGTGGCACGTGATGAGTGGTCCAGATGCTGGGCGAGGGGGAGGGGGAGATGCTTGTCGAGTACAAGGGAGATTATCTCGAATAAGGCGGGTAATCGCCTTTGCACAGTGGAAACTATTATTTCCCGTTCTCAATGTAAGTAACCGTGATGCTTTTACAAACCTAGAAGAACACAGAAATAGAACGGAGAATGTTGGCGCACAAAAATGCATGGAACTCTGAAATGGCTATTCGTATAACAATTATATTTTTATTATAATGGTTACATATCGAAATCAAAAACCTCTGTTAAATGTTCGTGTGCTACAATGGTATAGCAAATATTTATCTCTAAACGGGCAAATATTGAGAATAACCATTATATTTTAGCTGCTGACCTGAAAAAGAATAAAGAATATCCTCCCATTATTCGCGAGACGGTGCAAATTATACATATGGAATGCTGTGCTTGTAGGAAAAGTGTATGTAATCTGGTAAATTACTGAATTGTATCACTGAGCAGGTGCGTAGGAACTACTTTTAGCCCCGAATGCGAATATCTTTCTCGCAAAGATTTCGTAAATTAAAGAAAAAAATTAAAAACGATTTGTTGGGATATTCTAGTAAATTGTTTGTTAAAATTGTTTATTGTTGCTATTTACTGTCTGCGAGGTTGAAAGCTTTAATAAACACTGCTTGTGTTCACTCTGCCACCCTACATAATTGGGTGAAAGGGGAACTCTATAGATTAACCTTAAGTGAAGTAACCAAAATTTTGTTTCAACTTAAAACGAAAGTTGTTATTTGTTTCAAAGGTACAAAGCTTCATCAAATACATACGCTTGCTGTACATAATGTATGTACCTAATGATAAACTGGATCTCATAAATTGATTCAATCTTACATTTATTGCTACTTGACTTAGATTTAATGTATCATCTGTAGATTGTTGCAGCACGGTTCTGTAACTCGTTCTGTAACATTTGACAGCCGGAGCGCGTGGGTTCGAATCCCGTCCGTGTCACGTGTGATGTATGCATCGCTACAGCATGCACATCAATCCGGTCAACGTCAGACAACTCAGCCCACACCCAAAACCACTTTAATAAAACTAATGAAATGAACAAAACCTCGCGAGAATACGTCCACGTCTTCGACATATCCCCATGGGCGTCGCATATTCGATGTCGGGCGTCTAATATTCAGCGTCGGGGCGCGTTTAGTCTGGCGGTTAAACCGACGCTGTGGATGCGGAATATTAATTCGTCCGCAACGGCGGTGACAGGTCGGGGTCCATTGGCGTCGTATCTACCTGTCAATACACCCGCCACCCTGCCCCCTGCCCCCTGCCCCCTGCCCCCTGCCCGGCGCCGCAGAATACTTTCATTCACCGGCGGAGGGGCACATTTTATTGTGCCCTAAATTAAACTCGGTGACTTAATTTATGGTCAATCAATGTGAAACATGGCTACCTCTGTGGGGATGATTGGGGATTGGCGGGATTGGGAGCGACGCATTATATAACTTTTAGCGCCGACCTATGGACATAGAATGTTATACCCTCTTACGTACTCGTCGTAACACTGGTTATGTTCCCTATACTAAGTGTAAATCATCGCAGCAATCCATGGGTTGAGCTGCCAATTTGTTTAAAAGGTGCTCGGTATTTAAAGATCGAGGCTTCTTTTCCGCCCAAATATCGCCCAATGGCGGTATCTTGCAAACTCGCCCAAAAATACGCCAAAAACATATATTACGGAAAACTCGTAAGTGCTTGAAAACTATTGTAAGTCCCCCCCCCCCCCCTCCGCCGACCCAACCTCACAACCACATGCAGGCCGAGAAAGTTTGAATTTCAGAAAAGAAGTTGCAGGATCATTTTTATGCGGTTTGAACTACAATTTTCAGCAATTTTATATACAATCACTTACCGAAAACTGTTGAATTTGATATTTTATTACAATTTTTAAGCAGGGACTCTGTAAAATGCACAATGTTAACAATAGGCTCGCGGGACCCCCCCCCCCCCCTCGCAGCAACAAACTGTTGAATTTTCCCTGACTGTTTTTCCTTCCTTGAGTCTGATGTTCCTCCGTTTCTTTTATGAAACGCTTATCTAATAGCCTCATGGTCTGGCCGCTGAGCCGAATTCCAGCACACCGAGAAGCTCGTTATTTTCATTGTAAATCGATGCAGCAATGTCTTCATTATACTTGACCCCGGCATGGCGCTATGGGCGCCCGAAACTGCCCTCATAAGCGCCATCGTCGCGCCCATCCGCGTCGCTTTATAGCCACGGCTCCTCGCTTCTCATTGGTTCGCGTAAATGCAATCGTGTGATGGCTATAGCGGGGGTGGATGTATCTACGTTAAGGGGTTAGATGTACCAACTACTGTTTTTTCTATCCTAAACTTAAAGACAGAGCAGAATCTGGACAACAAACTTCTGTACATTCAGTTAGGGACAGCAGATAAATCACATTTGATTATTTATACATGATAAAATCTTTCGGATAGTTGTGGACAATATTTTATTTTGATGGGCAAGTTCACGAACTACTATGCAGAATATGATTATTTTACATTATTTCGTGAACACGTTCTCTTCACTTATTTTCAGTATAAAAGCATATATTATTGCATAGATACTTGCAGTTTATTGGAAATATGTTTCAATGTATTATTTGCGATGTGACTTGGAATAATGAAATTTTAAAAAAAAAATTATTTAACATTCGTGTACTAGGTATAATATGGCAAAATAATACGTGCATATTGGAACTTTATTTGAATTCTCTATGTTTTTTTACTGTCACACAATTATAAAATAGTGCATACTTATATTTTATAGAGTATTATACCCAAATGGTGTCGACATATCATAATAATAAACGTATTATATAAAATTAATATGGACTTCTTTTATAAAAGGTTTTACTCCTTTTCACTTTTGATCGCAATACTTATATAGAAACAAAAGCGTTGATGTTGTATCTCGATTTCACGTCATTGTACTCAGCAGTCGTCTTGTGTTTACGACCGTCCTTCTTCCTTCCTCCCCCTCCCTTTCTTCCCGAATAACAACACTGATTCCAGGCCCCATGCAGCGTATATTCCCGTCTTCCCTGTAGCAAGAAGCTCGGAATACTCCTGAGAAACCGGGACGCTCGATTCTCTCCCCTCCAATAACAATGTCATCCTACGGGAACTCGATCCCGACTCAACTTGAGAGTGAAATGCAGATCTTGACGATGTCGAGGACGAGTGGTTTCCTCTCTCCACTCATTTAAAGTGTCACTCTGCCTTCAGAGCTCACGAGCAGGTCGCATAATACTCGTGTTACATTCGAACAGAACAATAATCTACAACGAAGACACTTTTATTTAGTTTCCGATCACACTACAGTTATTCGATATCATCATTATGTGAAATTGTTTTTCATTATTTCCTATAATTAGTTTCAGTGAACGTTATTGTAGGAATTATAATGCAATTAGACACAACTTCAATTACCCTTCGTTCCTCGCTGTTTATAAAACAATCACACAGATTTCAACTCTATAATTAATGACGTCGTGCTTTACATCCCTCACAGGGAAACAGTTCGTCTATTATCTATTCAGTCATTCTCACAAGTTTGTTATTTATTTTGATCGCGATTCCGTCCGTCAATCCCGCCAGCATTTGCAATGGTACGTTTGAAATCGTGGCCACGAGCTCTGGTCTCACTAGATAAAAAACCTCTATACACCCTCTCGATCATAGCGTTCTGACAGGTTCTTTCTATACCCGTTGATTTCAGACCACCGTTTCCCATTAAGTTGTCGAGACCAGGCGGTAATTTTAATTCAATCAGTCTTTTTGCCTGCTACCCCTGGATGGGTGGCAACCCGTGGCATTAGCGAGCGTCCGATTCGATTATCTCGTTATGTAGTCTTGAAAGACTTGGTGTATAGATGTCGCTAAAGGATTCTCAACAATGCTGACATGTAAACAACTCGCGACGTTCCTTCAGCAAAACTCCCAGGTATTAATTGAATTTCTACTCGTTATACCGGTGAAGTTTTAGGAATCTCGTATAAAGTTCTTTGGAAGTTTTGCCGGTGTGAATGTTTGAAAGTTTTGCATTAGTGATGGGATGGGAGAGAAGAATGTGACACTATCAGGTTGCTTTATTTCCAGTGTCTCATAAAGCTGGGATGCGATGCATGAATTCTTCATGGAGGTTTAGCTGTTTACTCATTACCCTAGTTGCTGAATCTTCCTTCAGGAGGAGCAAATCAACCGCGTCGGCATGCGACTAAGAAGTTCATATTTGCTGCGCCTACAGTTTTCAGAAGTTCTCTCCTGCACAGCATATTTATTCCTTAGTGTCCAGAACAAAAAAGTTTAAACTCCCTCTGCTTGGCATCTTACAAATTGCTGTAATAAGTAGTAATTTGGTTCATAACTAAACTAATATTATTATATTGTGCATCTTGGGTTTGTTTGTGTGTTTAGTTTGTTCGTAAAGTAAAGTTAGTTGAAATTGCACCCTCATTCCACACTCTTCCTCTTCTTGTTTTGAATCTCGCATAATTATTGTTTATGTTATTAGAAACTTCGTCACCCTTGCTGAGTCCGCTCCTTTCTCTTTCCATTTCGGCTCGAGTTGTCTTCTTATTTCCCTGCAGAGGGTTTCGAGCCGACTCGCATTGCCACCCGGGCCGAGTCGAGCGCGTATTATCATAAAAATACAAGACTTGATAGTTTTCTTTTTCATCATTGTACAACTGGGACTCGCGATAAAGGACGATGAACACTCAGTGATTTCCTCCACTTGGGCGTAAAACACACACCGGTAGAAAGCATATTGAAAACGAAGGATGCATTGGACAACGGACACGTTTGCCCGCATAGCCCTGAGGTAGAGCGACCAATACACCCGCATACTGGCTTTTGTCTTCACGTGTAATAAAGTAGTAGTTCAGTGTTTGAACGGGGTGGTATATGTGACGGATAAAAAGAGGAAGGAAAGGAAAGAATGTCTCGAGTCCAAAAGACAATCTGTGTTGTCGAACTTTCAAGTTTTACGTCGATCAGCGACGTGTGGGGAATCGAACTCGAATCGATCGATTTCTCGTCTGGATAGCTTCACTCCAGTTCCCTTTTTGTGCGGTTCCCTTTACATGGCATGTAGTTTTTCTTTTTTTTCTTCGGGGCGTGAGTTTCTTTAGTAAGGGAAGAAAAAGCACTCGCTCTTGTCGAGTTTGTTTGCTCGGCGGCTGTGAAATGATGTAGCCATACGTAAGCAGCGGACACATCGCGCGCACTGCCGGAAGTGTGGTTTAATGCCGCGAGGATGTCGCCCATTCTGGTCACGTGTCTGCCGAGGAGTTGTCGCGGCCCGCGGGGGTGGATTTCGTCATCAGTTACGACAATCGAAAATCAAACCGAGGGCGAAGATTGGGCGAAGGAAAGTATGAAGAGATGATTGGCAGTGCTATCACGCACGGCGAGACAAAATCAAATTGAACCACTCTTCTGCGCATGGAGACAAAACTAGGCATTTATATACTGTCAGTCTGTTAATTGAGCGAGCGAAGCGAGCGACTCCATTTGGCTCTTTTAGCACGGACCTCTGTTTTTTTTTTGTTTTTTTTTTTGTTTTTGTTTTTGTATGCTAAAGGAAGCAATGGAAGTCGCACCGTTTCACCGATCGACCTGAAATTTTGCACACATGTAAAGACAACCTTCTCTGTTTGCAGACCCAATTTTTTTTTGAAATCCATCCATTGGTTCATTGTTAAAATAAGTATCTCCTGATAGCCTAAAAAATGAAAATGGTCTTCGAGAAATGTGATCAAACTCATATTTAGCATGGTCAGTAAGACCAACAATGTCACTTATTTTACAAATTTTCAGCCGAATCTGTCAAGAAAGTATGCACTTATTGACATTTTTAATAGCTGTCAGAAATGAAACATTGAAAATGAATGTCTTTCCAATGCAACTGAATCTGATTTGCTTTAGGTACAAGAGTGTTTTGATGGTATGTACAGTTTTTTAGTGAAAAGCAGATATTTTTATGTTTATTGAGTTGATCAAATTTGAATAATTCAATTTGGATCATAGTTTCCAACAAATCATTTCGAGTTTTTAAGGACCTTGATTGTCTTTTCGTCAATTCGTAGTTCTAATGGCCGTGCCTCCCGTGTTTCTACTTGGCTGATTTTGCATCCAGGAGGGATTAGAAACATAAGCTCACATTTCAATAATATCATTGAGTGGCGTTTGTTCTCTTCTAGCGTTCACACGTCATTCCAAATCTCTCCTGCATTTTGCTTCTTTTCGTTGATAATTTTGGCAATTTGGTGTACTTTGTGAAGGTATTAGTAAAATTGAATCGCTTTTAAAGCATAGATATTAGGTATCTACAGTTTTTGTCCAGGGGATTGATTATTTCAAATTATTTTCTTCTTGGAAACGTTGGATTTATTCCGTTTCTGAGCTTCTGTCTAGCCTGACATTTCCTTGAAGGTTGCTATTTTTTTTTGAAAGTTTTGATTCATTCAGTTCAAAACATTACGATGTCTTATTTTAATTGTGGAACGTTGGATTCATTCCGTTTCTAAACTAGGTAGTTACTATTTTACCTGATCCGTTTTTTGTGTGGAACTTTGATTCCTTTCGCTTATTAGTTGAAAGGTGATTACTTTATTTTCATATTTGCGAAGTTTTGTTCAAGATTCATTTCGTAACATTACGACATTGAATACATTACGTCTTTGAGCACACATTTCGTGCATTTCAAACATTGATCACACAAATATTATTGTACTTTAATTAGGTAGGTACTCTACTTCTTACTTTTTCATTACTTATCTTATCCCTATTTAAACATGCCGAAAAATGGAAAGACTTCTGCTAGAATGAAAGCCATAAAGGCGAAAAAGCGTCTGCGTGAAATTGAAGATCAAGAAACTGACGAAGCTAAATCTAAAAGGTTGAAACAAAATGTCGTTAATAATAAAGCATCAAGGAGCAAAGAGACCCCCGACCAGACTGCTGCAAGGAGATACTCAAACAATCAACGCAATACCCGCTCTCGTGCAGCGGGTATTGCCGATTGACCGACCAACTAAAAACTTCGCATGGTAATTGGTAGCAACATTTAAGGTATTTTTGCCAATTTTCAGTCTAATTTGTAGTTATTTTCAAAAGTTTTTGTAATTTTAGGGACATTTTGTGTGTTGGCTGTCAAATTCACGGCGACATCGAATCTTTAGTTCAAGGCAAGGTAGTTAGAGCAGAAAGTTTCAAACGAAATGAAACTAATAATGACCGTTTAACAGATTGATCTGATATTGTGTCCACAGTAATATCATATCATATGAGTGGTCCCAGGTATATTGTTTGAAAGATATCCTGTGATTTTTGAAACTTAACAAGGAACCGTTCAATCAAAGGTTTAATCGATCAACTTAAAACTTAGCAAGGTTATTGGGACCAATATTTTTGGAAATTTTGGAGATATTTATACAAGTCTGTGACGAAATTCAAGAATTATTGGCTTTTAATGACATTTTCGATAAACATAATTTCGGTTCGAGGTGTTGCGTGTATCCGTGCTCGCTCATCAACGCGTTACTCAGAGCGTTTTCCTAGTATCAATCTTTATATGTATCACCTATTTGTATTTATATGATGATTACAAGAAGGGAAAACCAATATAAACGATTCAGTAAAACACAATTTAATCCAATCCAATGTTCCAATTTAATCGCTCTCTTTTATCACTTGTTCAGATGCCTGACATGAGATTAATAAAATAGCTTCAAACCTCAGCGCACAAAACACTCTTTATATCGAGAAGCTTAGCTTTATACCCGGGCGTGTTCAAAAACCATTGAGCTCTAGTTGCAAGAGATGTCAAGTATTTTCAAAATAATTCGGTTTTATACTCAACTTATGCATACAAAAGTATACTTGTTTGAAAATTACTGCAATCAATTTCTATCATATTGTGGTTTGGTAGAGTGTACACCCACCTCCAAGTGTTCCTACCGGTTTATATATACATTATGCTCTTATGAGAAACACAGTACGAACACTTGGAGGTGGGTGTATACCTACCCTGTGGCAATGTAGATGTGTAATTTGAGTGCTCCTTAGCCCTTAGAACAGATGTATTTACATTGAAAATAAATACAATGCGGGGGCACAACAAACGCCGTAACATTTGTTCCGTTCTTCTCACCACATATAGGGTGAACCTTGACGACCTCCTCAACTCTTTACTCCAAATCATCGTGACTTATTAATAGACGAATGTGTATCTATAAATAGTCAGGTCTCACCTCCATGCGTGCGGTCGTGATGTATGAATGAGTCGACGCTAGTGCGGCTCCTCGCGAGTCGACGGCGTGCTTCGGGTCCAGGGGTTGCCATGGTGATGCTGCTGCAGCCCCGGGGTTGCGGGAGAGAGGTGGGGTCCTCACTCAGTCGTTCGCCAGACGTCGGAGGAGCCACATCGTGCGTCTCTCTTGTCTCTCTCTGTCTCACGACCAGCCGGCGTCGCCACGCGTCTATTCGAACATCGACCGACGACGACGACGAACTATACGTTACATTCTGTTAGTTTCGGGGTGTAAACCAGTTTGACAGATGTGCTCTTGAACTGTCTACATTTTTTTTTATATAGAAATCAGCGAATGGGCGAAAGTTTTACAGAGTTGTTACTTTTTCATAAGTTATATAACAAAAAGTTGCCGCGGTAGATTTTTATCAAATATTTTCCGGTGAATTGATCTTCCAGAAGTTTGCTTCTATAATTTTAAAATCATCGAAACCAAAGCTCAAAGTTTTAGTATACTGTTTCCATATAAAACTCTGTCGTAAAGTTTTTGTAAATCGTGTTCTCAAGTGGTGTTTAATCAACTGCCGCCTCGTGTCGTTCACGCCATGCTGCCGGCCAGTCGGCTCTAGACCCTCCGCCGCCAGGACGCCGTCGACGATGTGCTGCGTGCAAGCCGAGCGCGTGTTCCCGGCGTCGGACAGCGAGGACGGCGACGATCCCGGACGAACGCCACGTCTGTCGCGGTCCCCACGAGGGTTGACGTCGCGCTCGTGTCCGCCCCCCAGAGATCTGCCGCTGGAGTCCCAGTGGGCCGCCGGCATGGGAGGGTTCGACTTCCAGCGGGGTACGACGGCGCGATGTCATCATCTGATGACGGCGAGGAGGTCGTTCTCGTCGTCCCTGGTCGCTGATCTCAGGGCTGCTGGGCCTGGACCAACTCTCGAGGGGTGTGAATTCTTGGTGAGCTCGCGATAAAGAACTAGCATTTCTCATATAATAAATCAGCTTTTAGTCCATCCGGGGATAAAAATGTAGAAAGTTGGAAATGGAATCTTCATCTTCTTATTTTATTCCACTCGATTTACATCCATAGACATGGGGTATCATCCCGCTGAGGGGTACTTTTACGTCTTCCTGACAAATATTATCCAACAAATAACTCGATTTCTACGAATCAACGTGTATATATTTGTGTTTATAAATCCAGTCCCAAAGCAATCACAAATCTAATCAGATGACCAATTCATTTGGTGATTGCACGTGCAATGTAATCGGGTGAGTAGAACACTCTGATAAAATGTGATTTGTTACGTCACTGACGCCGCGCGGAGTATTTGTGCGCTGTAATCGCCGGGCTACTTGCCGATCACAATGAGCGGGTTGATTTGGTTGACCCCACGGTGAGATTTTCACTCGCTGGAAGTCCAAATATCTACCCCTGTTGTGCGTTGACAATGCATGCACCAATCAGCATGTTCGATCTGGACCCCCGATCGTGCGAGATCTTTCACAGTAACGAACGGGTGTTCGTATTGATATTGACAGAAATTTCATAACAGATTCAACGAACAAAACAACGAAATTTCGTATTTTAATATTTTCTCCTCCAGGACTTTGGATTAGATTAATATCTTCTATCTAGATTACCTATACTTCAGTATAGCATCAGCAATTCATTTGATGACTGCGGCAACTTTTAGTGAATTTTCTTGAATTCAACCCAATAGCTGTGAAAGAGGAGTTATAAAATATCTGACGTTATCTGTTTTCTTGTCTGCGTTGTCTTCTTCGACTAGGAAGTGAGTTGTGTTTCCGGTCCATTGTCTGATAAGACAGCACCTTCATCCAGCGACATGAGATAGTGCAGGAGTGTCAACAACGTGAAGGATGACAGAGAGAGCAGGGTGGGAAGGATCACAGAGAGAGAGCAGGGTGGGAAGGATGACAGAAAGAGAGCAGGGTGGGAAGGATGACAGAAAGAGCAGGGTGGGAAGGATGCGGCCCACACAGCCTTCTCTATGTTAGCATCATGATTCCCATGTAACAGGGTTAATAGGGTGAATGTCTGAATGATTAATTAACAGGAAAACGCTTTGCGTGAACGCGTTTCACTTCGTTTTATTCGTTTTTTATTGCTTTTATGTCACAGAAACAGAATGTGTTAATCTTTGCAGACATCATTCACAGGATTCAAATCAAATCAGTATTAGATTATAACCATTTTTCTTAAAAGCTAATTCAGTATTTCTAAAACTAACCCAGCACACAAAGATAATAACATAATTACGGTTCATTGGATATTGGATTGTATTCACTTGCTTTTTAATAAATCACGCTCCAACGTTCAATATAATAACAATAATGAGAGTCTTGGTAACTACTTTTCTGAAACAAATATTTCCGAACGCTGTGACCTCAAGGTAATGAGACAAATGCCTGTGTGATTAATTAATTATCCAAATTCCTCTGTCGAGTTGAAAACCCGAGGAATTCCTCTGCAGCGCCGATAATATTAACCCAGATCGCTAATGTCACAGAATAAACCCCGGATTCCGCTCATGTTCATTATACATGGCTGTGCATCGCATAAAAACAAATCGCAGCTTTTAATATTAAAAGAGTCGGCGAGATGTTTTTGTGTTCTCGCGCGCTCGCTGAATGCTCTTGCTCCCTTACGCTTCCAGAATTGTCATTAATTTTATCAAAAAAATGTGGAAGTCGAGTTGGGTGATGTACCAGGCAGTCGAGGCCACTCTGAAACGCACAGAATTAATGATATAATAAATAACATGAATTCTTAGGGAAAAAAACGTAACATCTTTTAGAGTAGATTAAAATAGGGACGTCTTCTTTTAGTTGTAAACAAAAACGCTGTCCTTTTGACCTTTTTCATTCGAACCATGTCACGGTCGGATGCACATATTCCTGTGTATGTGATTTCGAATGAACGGATTTGGTGTAATTTTATTTGGGGTGGCCTCCCTTAACATCTGTCCAAGCACTGCACATTTGTAAAGAAGTCTATTATATGTGAATTTGGCACAGATAGTTAAACCCTTTAATTCGTGAAGGGTGACAATAACAAAAACTAGCTTCCAGTTGTAGATTGACAATTTGGTTTCACTTGAAAAGATTCTGGTTTAAAATATTGTTGCACTATTTTTAGATTCTCTCGTGGTGGTGTGGCAAAATATTTTATTGGACAATAAAATTGCACGATAAAAACTCCATTCCAAGGGAATTGAAGCAGAAAATGGCGAAGATTCATGGATGATCACGATGACCCAATATTCTTTTTCGATATAAGAATATCGTCAAAATTACATTCCCCTGGCTAGCGACGCATATTTCCATCAATAACAGATCCCGACAGGAATGTCACGGGATCTCGCAATACTTGTAACCCATATTCCAACAGGAGACGTCCTCTATCACGTTTGGCATCGCCATTAGTTTCTTTTTACGATGTTCCTGCAGGAAACACAGGGATGAGGAATGAAGTCGGGAACTCGATGACGAATGCTCCTGCTCTCGTTCCTGTATTGCGCCTGGGGAGAGCACGGGGACTCTTCCAGATTGTTGTTCTGGAATAGCTCACACAGAGATATTCCTTTTCGTTCCAGATACAGGAAACGAATAAATAAAATATCAAGCAATTCGTGCCAGGGAAATATAGCACCCTGGGCATTTGTTATTTAGTTTTTGATTATTTTCGTGTGAGTATAAAAAGGGTGGGAAGAGTTGTACGATGTGCAAGCAACACGTCTCCAGAGCGTACTCAAGACCTACGTTAATGGCTAGTGCCAACTTCACTTTGGTACTATAAAGTTGGTAAGACAAGTAGTAGAACTCAAAGTTCTATCAATTCTACAGTATCCACATGGGTCGCAAGGTTAAACCTTTGTACTTTACGTAATGTCCTTTAAATTTTATCACACACCGTTTCCATTCAAATATAAGATTTTTAAAGATTTTTTGGTAAATTGGATTATATTTTGATAATTTTTGATACAAACATCTATTTACCCCTTTTTTATCAAGAGCATATTCTTTTCATCTTTCCATTGAAGTACGTACAAAGAAAGATATTAAGCATGCTTCTGAGATGGGGGTTTATGGACCACGTCCAGTAAGATGAATGTGAAGGATGGATATGTCATGTGAAAAGAAGTGCAAATGTCAATGTTATGCTGCTCATTTGGAGTGCATTGGTTGCATATTTACATTTGCTATATTAATTCGGCACTTGCTTTCGCGAGTTGTGTTACCTATGGCGTAGAAGTGTAATTTATTATTTCCATAATGTATTTATAGTGTTTAATACCGAACTTATGCTTCGTCGAAGTTCTACACCGCTCTTCACCGAATGTCTCTGCACCTACGTACACTCGAACAAATAATAAACGGTACCTTGAAAGAAAAGGATTGTCAAATAAAGATTTGATAGCATCATCCCATGAAGTCTGCGCTTATGCATTATCTAATTCTAGTAGGTGAGCTCTGATTTCATTGATAATAACAAGGATTGATTGTCAAGGAAACTGACCAGCAGCCAATCCGCTTCGTGCAAAGTACCAATATTCCCGGCCTGGTTGTACGGCTAAATAAATGACTGATGGAGAGAAGCACTTGGGTATGCCGTGGTAAATATCAAGACTATCAATAGAAGAGATGGGGAACATTTCTTCTAGAATGCGGTAGAAGAAGCATTCTTATTCAATTGTTTTTCAGTATTTACATAGGAATTGCACGAGTTCAGCGAAGGAATAATCGAGGAGGAACAAGAAAACTATCGACGCGGCAACAAACACACTCCGGCTTTCGTTACTTGAAGCGGCAGAAGGGAATTGATCTATTCGTAGATCTCCCTTGGCCGCTGAGGATTTGCGAGAAGAAGTCTCAACCCTGATCATTGCCGGCACAGAAACAACCGCTCTGACAATGTCGTATCTTCTGGTCCTCATCGCCATCCACAGCGACGTCCAAGACCAGATCCATCAGGAGTTGGACTCCATCTTTGCTGGCGACAATCAACGTCTGATCACTGGTGAAGACCTTGACAAAATGATCGTCTAAATTCACTATTATGACTCGCTGACTTTGGTACATTCAAGACTTGTGTTTCAAGTCTTAGTTCTTTTCTTACACTAGAGTTCGTTCATTAATGTTCTTTTCAACATTAGGACTTTTAGCGATTTTCCTGTATACTAAACGTCAACGTCATAAAAGAAATATGAGTGTACGTTATGCAGCAATATTTTGACATTCAACATGCATTCGTTGTGTAATGCAAGAAACCAAGAAATATCTAAGAAATCTTTCTCAATGGACATGGGTTTCTTTTCATGGTTTGTTGAGAAAAACTGTTTGTGTATGCAAAGAAACTCCTCGTAACTCCGAATCTAACTACACTGGTGTGGTGTACAATACATTGTCATTGTCCAAAAGTGTTGTGAAGTTGACGTATACACATCGTAATGAGCAACGCTCGATCGCTTTTGACATTATTATTGTCCAATTACATGGGATACTGGGATTACATGGTTTCATTGTCAGTAGATTGTTAGCCAACTAATGAACATTTGATACTGTAGTTGCTAACTTTGATGGTCTATTCACTTTGAAACGTTTAGATCATTTTCCTAAACATCTTCCTTCTACCCAAGTGTTTCAACGCCCACCTCAAAACTACCTTAGAACTTGCGGCTTATTTGTACGCATGACGACCACACCACGTCCACCGAATCGTAATGTCAAACGGAACCTTTGATGAAAGACATGAAGTAATCGCCGTCAAGAGAGTTCGGAACATGATTCTAGGAGATATCACAGCCTTCTGGTTGAAATGCGACGAGATGTCTGTTGAAAACCCTGTGGTGCGAGTAGATTAGAGCAAGCTAATCCCGCTTGATCGTCAGGGCTAGTGATCATGTGCCAATGACTTCTCTACACGTCCAGACCTCGCAATGTTTGTGTGAGCCAATAGAATACACAAAGTTTTGTTTAGTTTGGTGGGAGTTTCAGGCTAAATGCGGCCCCGTCAAGAGTTTGCCTTCAAATGTCACAAGGCATAAACAAAATGACGGAACATTTCTCTCAGTTGGACAGGAAATTCAAATTGAATTTAAATTTATATGCAACGAAATCATATATTAAATCAGTAAACTCTCCCCAATGCAAGGATCACCCTTAGCAGGTGTTCTACCACTTCTTATAGAAAGAACATTTCAGAAAAGTTATCTGAACAGGCGACAATTAGATCTGATTGGAATGTATTTTGCCAGTACACCTTTCAATATTCACCAACGTTTGTTTTTATTCAAGATCTACAATTTTGTAAGAAGACATTCTAAAATCAAGAAACTTTTTAGAGTACTTACTTCGACTTCTTGAGTAGAAAACTGCTATTTTCTTTAAACCCGTTTTGTTTTAAAACCTTTCAATGAACACGTTTTAGGGTACAATCGAGCCGAAGTTAACTTTTAGCTTTTGCTTTTGAGTTCGTTCAAGCGCATCTGTCTCAACCAAAGCGTTCGACTAAAAGGTTTTCATCAAAGAACTAAAATTACTAAGATGTCCTTAAAATTCAGCTACTATTGTTAAGTATAATAAAATATTCCATAATTAATGTAGCAATCATTTCTGCTCTATAACTTCACAGACTAAATGCTAACTTATCTGGGAACTCGTGAAGTTTCTCAATCAGGTTAGAGTCTTGATGGTAAAGTTTCGTCTAAAAGGATTATGTTTATGAAGCAATAAGAGAAGGAAACTTGTTATCAACTTGTTGAGAGAGGTTTAGAAAAGTGGCAAACATTTCTCGGCCGCTGATGATGATGATAATAATGTTTCGGAACTTTTGTCTTTCATAACGATATAGTCTGAAGAAACCCGATGACACCATCCAAGACGCAGAGTAAGAATCCAAGACAAAAATCAGTGTTATCACGTATATTTTTGTGTGAAATATAGCCCATTAGTGTTTATTATATTTTAACATTATCTTTTTACCTAATGATGTTATAATGGAGTAGTACGAAAAATGCACTTCAGATTTGTTATCTGCAGTCCATATATTTTCATTTAAATGAAAAACAAATATTTTACTTTATCCTTCCACTCTGGCAAATTAAAATGAAACCTCGATAAAGTCAGAGACAGAATAATAATAGAGATACTGTCAACGTGTAGCTTATATTTTTCTGTGTTTCGGGATCTGTGTGAAATGCATCTTTGCCATCCCCCCCCCCCCCCCCCCCCCATTCACAGATGACTTGATTTTCAAATATACATGTAAAATCATTTTGTTTAGAAAACGGTAAATTGTAAAAGCTGTGAGTTTGGTACTGGATATGCAATATAGAACACATTTTTGTTATCATGAGATGCTGCACGAAGAATTGCATTTAAAATATCGTGAAACGCGAGAAAAAGTTGTGAAATGAGTACACAGTTATAAAATATGCATATGAGTAATATGGAAATAAAAACTTCATAAAATTCACGAGAAATAATGCGAGTCTATTTCAAACTTTATTTAGTGTTTATTAAGTAATTTTAATTCCATGCATATATGTTTTAAGCTTTGCAAAGCAATAGTTCTATACTTTTACGAGTCCAAGTTCCATTCACAAAAAGGAGAGAAACGTACATTTTTAAATAGTCGTGAAAACGCCGTTGAAAAGTTTTCCAAATGTAGTCTAGTACAAGTGTATGAAACATGTTGAAACTTTCACATCGAACTTCGTTGCGAGTGATTTATGGATATTGCGTGTAAACGAGATCGAAAAAATGTCCGAGAAAATAAAATCGCCGATACATCCGGGCCTGTGCATCCATTCCGTTTGATAGGTGATTCCCTCGCCGTTCTTGCTGCGTGATGCCGAAACCACCAGACGAGATTTATCCGTTTTATTTCTACTTTTATCAGGCTTCGATCGTTCGATTCAATGATTACGCCAAGACGACCTGGAAATACTTAAGAATATATAGAAAAGTCAGAAAAGTCAAGAGGCACGAAATTGTTTCTTCTAAACATTCGAATTTTATTTTATCTCAATTCAATACTCGCGTAATTCGGATAATATCGTTGATAAGTTCTTGACCAATTTTGCTGATATTTCATATTATACTATAAGATATTGATATTGATAGCCATGCACAATATCAATGCGATCAGAACAATTTAAAAGTTTGATTGGCTGGCCTGCTCTTGCAATATTTCAATTTGATCGGACCATTTTTGAGTTTCAACCAATGAAACGCATTTTTTTTAAATTTTAACTAATCTCATGATTATGTAAAAATGTCAGTCTGCATACCATCTAGTTGGTCTTCACGTTTGTGCAAAATTTCAGATCGATCGGAGAAAAAGGTGCGAGAAAATCAAAGATCCGTACCAAAAGATCCGAAAAGAGTCCCACGCTCAAAAATATTTGATGTATCGCGGTTTTATGTCCAAACATGAATATTTAATTCCAAAATTATACAATCAACTTTCTTATATAACATTATGAAGCATTAGGAAACTGAAATATTTATTTTAAAAGTATACAAACAACTAATGGCAATCAGATTAGCATGATAGATGAGTAATGTTTTAAGAATTCTTTCGCAATCACGCTAAACAAATATTGATCATTTCCTACCTCGAAGCTAATTGTTAGATTTACGCATGTCATCAGTACTTGATTGTTGGTGTTGGTTGACATACACAACAGGTGTTTGAGATTTATAATAGTATGGCTGCAGTTTCGGGCTGACTTCTTGTAGACAGATTTACTGAGCATAAGTTGAATAATTAATGCTATAGCATAATTAATGCCTCTGAATAATATTTCAAGCTAGTCTATCAGAAAAGTAGAGAAATATCAAAAAATTTAAAGATGTTTCTTAAAAATCCCAAACATCATTTGAAAGTAGTTTTGAGCGAGCGACTCATTTTGGCTCTTTTGACACATACCCACCTATATATTTTTTGTCATGCTGTCCCTGCTTATACCTACAGGTCACACCGTTTCTCCGATTGAGCTGAAATTTTTAACATATAAAGACCAACTCGGAGGTTTACAGATTGATTTTTACTGTAAATCCATTGATTGGTTGAAAATTTAAAAAAAAAACTGATTGGTTGATCCGATCAATTTGAAATTTTGCAAGGTCATTCAAACCAACATTTTATAAAATTTTACAAAGTTTCAGCCAATCCTCCAATTGGTCAAAATATTAAAAATATATTTCAGCGGTCAAGTATTTACCTACAGACTTGTTTCCATTTTCATCGAAAACTACCAAATTTCAAAGCACCTGGATCTGTTCCTACAATTATTTCAGAGTGTCTGTAATGGAAATTGGACAGTTGCAAATAAAAAGACTCTTTGGTAAGTGTATCCATAAAACTTCTATCAGAATTGGTACAGTTGCCTTATATGCGATGTCTAAATTATTTTATTAAAAGAAACATGTTTGCAATAACTTGTTGACGTGGCCACATCTTCCTGACAATTTTTTTCAGTGATGAATGTTTGTTTTTTCAAGAAGAGGAGACTTGTTTGCTGTTTTTACAAATAGTGTTTTTGAATAGACTAAATTGAGTAATAACACATTAGTCGCATTATTTTCGTAATTTCTTAATCATGCATACAAGTTTGACAAAATTTTTACCACTGGACACCGTTATTTGCGAAGTAACTCTGTGGTATACAGTAGAAACTTAACTAAGTCAGCATGTGTTGTTGAAATGTTGCATAATTCTAAACTTAGCAATAACATCTCAGAAATAACACTTAGCTATGAAGATTATGTCGACTCATAGCTTCGCTATCAGTGTCTTCACGGGATAAAACTTGAAACTCGGAAGGATGTTGCAAGTTATGTTGCATAGTTAATATTATTCTACATAAATTAACTGAACATCATCTTGATTTGAACTTCCATGTCGTCAGTTAAACTCAAGACCACGGTTGAGATGGAAGCAAAATGATGTGGCCATTACTCAGCGTCGCTACCTTTGACGCGAGAAATGTGTCAAGTGTTACACTTCAGATCGAATCATAAAACACATTTTAACGAAAAAAAAACGTGTACCTATCGTCGGTATAATAGTACTTTTATCTCGGCGCCTTTTTGAATATGCTCTCGGAAAAGTTACAACTCATAAAGTCCGTTAGATCGTAAAATGAAATCAACAGTGCGGTATAAATACCAACTGCGCCAAGTATAATCTCCTCGCCAATATAGTGAGTTGCCCTACGTTGGAAGCAATTCCATATAGATCAAAGGTTGGCTGCATTGTTGCTTCTGCTTAATACTCTCATTGTCCATCTGCATTATTAAAGGCCCGAGGCCGCGGAGGCGAAATGAACAATATGCATTGCGATTTATGAAAGGCGTAATCCAAAGCTCTCTGGCCTCCGTACAACTTAACTTTGATTCTCCGAACCGACGCTGGAATCTGAAAGTCACATATTTTAGCAACTAAACCCAGGGATAAACTGAAATTCTGGAATAACACGTTCGACGTATTATCGGATAACGTGAACTCATTATTTCAATAAAGTTAGGGAAATGCTATTACTTTTGATAGCTTTGAACTGATATAAATGGGGTATAAACTATTGCAAATAGGGAAACCCTATACCCTATTGAAAATAGAGAAATATGAAAATAGGGATTTCGAATCACACATTCAATGAAACGTGATTCAATTTGGACCGATTTAGATCGCAAAAGCTACTAGGTACTCATATTTAACATTGTAAAATTAACTAATTAAACAAAAATAAATACAGAACCACATGCATTTAAAAATGTATACAATTACAACTATACCGTACTGTTAATTTCTGTAATAAGATGTGCTCTAAAACATTAAGAAGTCAGAAAATTATTAATTTACACTATTAATTCACACATTTGACCATTCTTAATTGTCAACCTCTCGCCTCTAAAACTAATCGCTTCTGTTTTTTCCTGGAAATAATGGTTTGAAGCTGGTTCGGCAGCAAAATGTAAAGTTACAACAATGTCTCACAGGAATATTCAGGAATATTCTACTACCATCGCTCGGCAGCATGTGCAGTGCTTAGCGATTAGAGCGAGAGGAGGGGATCGCGGTGTCTCTCTCTCACTCTCGTCCACTCATTACCCTCATGGTAAACCTCCAGTTAAGTAACCCAACTGACCAGACAATGTTAGCTAAGTAAGTCTATTTAATCCGAAGATCCTTTTTAAAACGTGTCCTTATATTCCGCATTATCTCTCGGAATAATCATTTAAATATGGGGCTTGCTGCACTTCATGGCGGTCCAGCGTAATGAATGAAATTATATCAATACCTGAAAAGTAAATCGTTTACTTACGGATAATAAACTGAGATGATGGTCAAACATCTATTTGCGTATTTTACCATCATTTGGTCACAGTCCATTAATCGTCGAGATACTCTGATCTTCTATGCTATTGTTCAGATTGGAACGAAATCACCCGCTAATGTTGTCAGTAGTCTTCGCTCAACTTTGCGGCGTATATCTCAGCATAAAGCAGCTACCATCCAGCACGCCAGTCATTAGACGCAACGTTCAAATGCGTTGTAAATCTGAACAAAAAAGTTAATTGCCTATTTATTCACAAAAAGAACGAGAACGTATTTTGTGTAACGAGAAAATAGAATTACGTGAACCCTGAATAATTGAATGTTAATAATATTTATTTGTGTAATCTGTGACCGTGAATTGCGTTCATCTTCGCGAGTGCGTGTGTCTTTTAGTTCCTAATCTATTGTTCGGAACTTCCGGAGCTATTTAAAGAAGGCGTGGCTTTCATATTCTAATTTCATACCCGGTTCAGCAATTAAACCGTCTCTGCGTAACCCATTGTTATAATGAGCGTGAAATTCAATAGAATGGTAGGAAAAATATGGCATAAATAAAATATGATATCGGGATCGCGCGCCCGGCCAGATTTCCATCTCAGCTATCCATTGTGCTCCAGGATTGTGTGTACTGTGCAAATGATAGGGCAAACCATCGCTTTGTGCACCAAGAATTCAGAAAACTCGATGCAGAAACTTCAGTTCAAACTTCAATAGAATATATATTTTATTGGTTTTATGTTCTTTTTTCACTTGACTTTTAATTATACCGGAAACTATTTAATTATTTGTTTAGATTGTTTCGTTTTCATTTGAAAGTTTCCGACATTTAATTCTAAATTATTCTGAAAACCTCGCCGAAAACCAATTAAAAAAACACTTGTAAAAACAGTTTGAATTTCATTATACGTACTACCTCATATATATTTCTGTTTCAAAAGTAATCAACCGCCTGGTTAGAAAATTTAGCTGCCGACTTGGATGTTGGAAATAAAGTTAATTAGCTTAAGCAAAGCCTTGTTAATCGCTAACTTATATTGCGGGAGCCACTTGACGCCGTTCACAACATTCGAAATTCCAAGAGAGATTATGTAGCTTACAATAACATCGTCAGATCTGGAGCCATTTCTCTCCCCTGGAAGCCTAAAGTCACATTAGCTCATTCTATTTGTAACAATATCAATTCCATTAGCGATATGGTTACACTTCCCAATAGTTATTCACACATGGTGTCATTAGAATATTACATTTTCAATCTCCCTTACACATCGTCAATTTTCAGCAAATTGACAACGTACCTAATTGACGATGCAATTTACTTCCTGATAATTATTATATTATGTCGTCGCACGCCACCAAATACTAAAAAAAGGACATTGAAAATTTGAATTTGTATGCTAAATTAAATAGTAAAAAGAAGAGAAGTTTGATTCAAGTCGTGGTCTATGATCATCGCGTTCTCTATGAAACTAACGATACGAGGATGTCATTAGAGGGTTTGGTCACAGTTCAACTTTCCGCATACTTATTTTCTTTAGAACTTCTCTTTACAGCTTCAATCTTGGCTGTAATTTCATTGAATAGATGCAAAATTTGCAGAAAACATACAAAAGAGAGTAAGAAAGAGAGTAAGTAGCTCGTTGCAGTGAATGCATAATCTTGTTATTACATTCAATCAACTACAAGGAGAAGGATTAAACAAGATGTACCTAATATTATTGTTAGTTTGTTTTACTTAAATATTTACTTGGATTGCAATAATAATGTTAGTTGGAAATATAATATAGAACACAAAAACAGAGCTAATATCGGTACGTACATATTAAGTTTAAAATATAGATGTTATAATTTCGAATCCAGTATTCTGTCTGAGACTAATGCTCACATGTAGTCAGAAGTTCAACATTTATCAAACTACCTCGATATATCAGCTTTTTGCAAATCTTATGAAATGTAGCTGTTGCTTATTTAACAAATCTGATTCAAGAATAATCCGTTTACATAGGAGTGAATAATGATCTCATTTCTGCGCATAACAAACAGCCAACAAAATGAGGTTGCTTGACATCAAGTAACTCACTAAGAAGTTGCGCTCGTGGTATCAACTGCCAAGTAATAACCCAAAGCCGAAATGTTTTATGAATTCATTTATTTTCCGATGGCAAACTCTCGCAGAGTGTCGCAACTCCGAGTAAATTGGTTTTGTGATTGATAAAAGTTGTTGAGAACGTTCACGTTCAGTCTCGGTGTTCCACGCTGTCAGTGTCAGTGTGTAGAAGCGGTTACGTTGTCATTGATTCCCGATAAAACATCGGTTGAAGCTCAAGATTGGGTCAACGGTCAAGTGACTTAGGGAGGTGAAATGGTGTACCTTTCAGTCGAACCTGGACCATTATCAATTTGTATCTCTTGTATATGCAACTATCATGCGCAACATTTGTCTGAGGGTGCCAAGCTAAATATCATTAAACACAGTAAGACACCGTACAACTACGAACAAGACAAAATGTGTAATACTGTGATATTTGCTTACTTTAAGTTCAAGTTTCAATTTTTTTTTCAAGTTTTGAGTATTGCTATAATGATTGATACAGAATTGCAAATAATTCTAAAACTATGTTATCGCAATAGAGTATAGCTAATGACGGCACAGAACGTTAGTTGATAGGTACTTGAATAGAATTTCATCGAGAATTTTAAAACCTTACCATTTACTTCGATATGCATAATTTCCGCGTCTAAAATGTATGAATGTGTATAAATGTTCATTGAAATCGTGCATTCGTTTAAATAAGGACGCGAGAAATTGATCCTTTGGCGATTCTATCTCACATAGAAAATATGCGGACGGTGAAAATTATTATGTTTAATTATTGAACTCAGTTACTCAGTACGGGGACTCTAATACGTATAAAACGAAGGTTTAAAGTAGTCGAGTATTTTATAAAATATTCTAGATTATATATTTTGCTTCTCCTCCACGATAAAGGGTTGCTCTTGCATAGAGATTGTGTTTTATGCACAGTGTTACGGTTTATGGCGTACGTATATTGTCGCCCTCGAGGTCCACTTTGCTGCAACTCAAGATGCCGAATGTTCCTGGAACAAATGATCTACGGTGACAGAATCTCGTTACCGAAGTTTTATTTGCTTCATATTTTGCTCGTAAAGTGCAGTTATTTGTCATATTTTTCCCTTTTTCGATGACTAACCGAAGACGCTATCAAAATCGAAATCCATGTTTCCTACTTTTACTTGAAATATCGTCCGCTGAGAATTTTATTTGTTCTTCTGGATTTGAGCAGTTATCAGATTATTTATCAACCTCATGCAGAGTCTTACAGAGCACAAACGAGAAGAAGAGACTCAAAGGGCCTTTTAAATAAATTTACTGTGCTTTATCTAACACTAGGATGTCGATATTCATAAATCAAGAGCCACGAAAACAATCTCAATAAAGTGTAAAAGTAATGTGTTGTGAATCGTCAAAGGCTGAAAGGAAGAGTAAAGTGTACTTATTCTTTAAAAAGCAATTTTTTGAAATATGTAGAGCAGTATAATTGCATCAGTAAAGTGTTGTTTGTTGTTGTTGAAAACTGAGATGTTAATAATCTTTGCTTGGATAAGCAGAGGACCTCGAAGTTTATACAAAAATGTTACACTGTAAGAAAAGTGTTATTTACTGACACTCCGAAAGGAATGATTTTGTCTTGAATCTGCATATATTATTCAAATAAAATGCAAACATTTTCTCTGCCGGTTGAACAGTTCAGAGAGAGAAATTATAGATTGATTTTGTTGATATTTCTATTATTTAACTTGAAAACAATTCTAATGGAATCATTCTAGACTTGGGAACTGACAGGAAGTTGAAACGCTTGTTTTAATCTTTGGTTAATATAAAAATTACCTAAGCATTGTATGTATTGGATATTAGAAAATATCGGTATTGTTGATATTTAATGTAATTTTTCAGAATGTAATACAATATTCATCATAATTTATTTTGACAGTAGTATCTATCTCACTCTGTGATGAAAACTATTTCATGTAAATTTTGTTGGCAGCATTACTGATTTTATGCGTTCCGTTTACGCGCTGTAATGGGCCACCCGAATTCACGAATATTATAATATTCATCTAATTCTTTCTCCAGAATCCACCATTTTAACTGAAAAGAAGTTGGCGGTTGAATGGTATAAAATCGAAAATCTCGTCTTTCAGTTCTGCATTTTATGATTTTCTAAACAAGTATGCTATAACAGATTTTTTTTAAATATTTTAAATTTACGGTTATATTTCATACCATCATCGAACTTGATATGTTAGGTAACTTCATCATTCCAATTAAAACACTGTTCAAATGTTTTTACTGAAAAAATATAAAAAACAAAACATGAACACTACCTATCTCATCATATCGAGCTCCATCAGAGCGTTTTCAAATGAAACCAACAGAAATCAAGACCCAAAAACAGATTTCCTGAACAGTCCACGATCCTTTGTCTGCGGTAATGAACATTTCAATACATGATTGAGTCACTGCGGACGCAACATCTGTCACGCTGGATTCAGAGCAACTCAGTTCAGATGTATGATTTGACGTGGAATCCACGCGTTGGGCTCCTGCCAATACATTCTTCCCGCACGCAGCCGAGAAAACCAAAACACTGGACGGATGGAAAATAATTGGAATTAATCCAAAAACTCACGCAGTCCTATTCAGAATCTAAATTGCTAACATAAAGCTGAAAGTTATAATATTTTCTTGTTGAATTTGTTTTCACTACTTCAATACTTCCTTCGAAATTAATTACTAATGGTAATATTGAAACAATGTAGGGACATATCCGTATAAATCAGGATTGCATGCTAACTAATTCATTGTTTGCCTCCACGGCGCAGCTAGCGAGAGACGGTTGCGTTACCAAGGGACTAATTAGCTTGTACTAGTCACTAAACAAATGTTTCCGATTCAAATACAAGATTATTATGACATTTTGATTCCAAAATATCTCCCCTTTATAACAAAAGCACTGTTTTGTCTTGTGTCTTGCTTCTGAAGCTGAAGTTTCTTTACTATTGTGTACAGAAGCGAAACTCATTAATTTCGCCTGCTTTGTTTTATAAGAAAGACTGGAAAATAATGCCTCGCGTATGTACTGCTATGAAACCATAGCTATTCCCCAACTCGTATAATAAAACACATTTCCCACACCTGTATATGATGCTGATCTATGCCTTAATGCTCAGAAAGTGAATGTACACCATCGAAAACAAGCCGCGGTATATAGGATTATGTATTATAAAATATATTCTTCGTCCTCTTTTTATAGGCTAATTTCATTTTATTCCTCTCTTCCCCTCGAGGTATTAAATCTAGATGACACTCCATCCCGCAATATGTATAGAGCCATAGTAATCCATGTTCTGCTTTTGAAACAATTTAGGGGTGTTCACCCCTCAAGTGACGCATTGCAGGTGTAATAACATTCATATTTCGGATCCCGGATCTGGCATCATTATAAGCTTGATAATATCGTATCTCGGTCTTTCTGTTCGTCTTCTGGAGCCATCTTTAAGATTTTCGCCTCGAGTTTCGTGTTATTGTCTTCTTCTCCAGGTCGTTAAGGTTTCCAACAACAAAGTCCACACGGCGCAACCTACGCTGTAATTAGGTGGAAAAGGGATGGGATTTCTTTCGAGCTGGACTTCGAGGTTTTCTGTTACATTTTGCTAAGACATCTACTCTTTGGTTTATGTAAGTATTCGAAGTAAAGGAGGCTCGCTTGCTTCAATAAACTCGACAAAAGCAATAATCTCTCTTGCGTTCTTTATAGAACTGTTTGTATGATCTCTGAGCGGAAGATATGTTATATGTAGGAGGTAGACATTTATGTCATACAGTAAATAATATGGCTCTTGTAGGTACTCTTTTCTCTGCTTCATGGATGATTTCCATTCAGACTAAATCGTTTTGTTTTATGATTGATGACAATCGGAACCAATCCGATTGGGATTGCATTTTCTGGGATCTGCTTTTCCAGCAAAGAGGAATTGAGACGTGTAGGCAAGAGAATGCACACACACCATAGAATCTTGTTCGTATACCTTTCATATGCCATGCTATCTACTGCATCTTATTGAGATTGGCTTATTTATCCAATCTCACGAATGCTTATGTTTATATTTTTCTTCCCTTATTTACAAGTCAAGTTCATATTGTTTTCATTGCCGGTGGTAAACATGTCACCTACAAGTATAAACCAAGCGAATAGTAACATTGCAAAGTGCAACTTAAAATATAACCTTTCTGTGATACTATTGCAAATAATACACTTATAAATAGAGCA
Source organism: Leuctra nigra (assembly GCA_934045905.1). NCBI lineage: Eukaryota > Metazoa > Arthropoda > Insecta > Plecoptera > Leuctridae > Leuctra > Leuctra nigra. Next base: position 37,594,004 of record OW203762.1, read on the forward strand.
TTCCATTAAATAAAAATTATATAGGCAAATATAGAGAAATGAACCTCATCAGGAGCAAAGCAGCATCAGACACGACAGCCATCTTGTATATCTGATCAAGCTGAAACCGTTCGGAGTAAACTGTCCACGATATCAGAGAGTTCGGTTGGGAACTGTCTATACTCAGGTACTCAGCGAGCTGCTTTGCAATTTTATCACTCCATCCGCAGTCATCTGCTTTGCGTATGACCCAGATACACGGTGCAAGACGGTCATCTAGCGCAGGATTAGTACCCAGTTCACAGGGGAATGGTCTGGAATGGCGGTGCACTGAGGTATGCGAGACAAAGGACTCGGGATGAACAGAATGTAGTCAAGGGGAATTAATTACTATATCCATGTAACTAAGGAGCACACATCTGCATGCTAAGCGATGGGTTTTGTCATTATGGACGGTAAATTGAGTTGATTGAGCTTTGAATATTGTGTATTGAGGACAACATTGGCTTGACAATTAGTAATGTAAGACATGCATCGATTTAATTCGGATGGATGTGTTTGGTTTGAAATGTAACTGACGGGATTACTGGGTCGTTTTCAGTACATGTTTTATAATTTATATACATTCGCAAAGATTACCAAAACATGGTTTTATTACATCATATCAAGTTTAATAGGAAGTATACACACCAAATTGTTTGTCATATCTTCTTGCCTTAGAATAAAAGAGGTATTGCAAGTAATGGAAAGGATAATTTCTATTTTCAAGATACGTTTCTTTGATTTTTTCTAAAAGGAAGGCAGCATTTATTAATCTCAAAATTTATTTTGCTTTTGATCAGAAGAAGGTTTAATTTTCCGCACAGTTTGTTAGTTATTTTTTTGAATATCTTTCGTAGATATTTTGTCAGTTATAATGGTTTATAATTGGTTTTACTGTATAAAATATTCCTGGGGCCATCTCAAGAGCTAAGGGACGCGCTTGATTACTTTTCGCAGATGCAATCTTTATGATTCTTTTTTCAATTTTGATTTTCCTCGGCTAAGATTCCGATCGTTAATTAACTAAAAAAATAAAAGCAGCACATAAAAAAGGAGGTTCTGTTAGACTTTTAAAAGCTCTCGAGTCACTGCAAGAGTGAAGATGGAGATAAAAGTTATATTGAAGTTTAAATTGGTGTTTCCTCATCACAATTCAGCATTGTTTCTGTCAAAGTTGAAACTTTATGAAGATTACTGTGCCCTAGTTTCAGTCCGAAAAGACTGTTTAGGGAGAGAAAAACGCGAATTGGAAGCAATTGAATGGCTAATGTTTATAGCTTTTCTTCAGTATTATATTGCCCAATATGACTCTACAAAGTTCCAAGTTTCAGCTTTATATCATACATTTACCATTTCATTAGTTTCCAATTGTAGAGTATAATACGTTCATATTAGCTTGTTCTGCGAGCCAATTTAGACAAAGTTAAAGTGCCGACGGTGAAAAATATGAGTAATATGGTTCTGCATGATTTTCTCAGCAAGAGGAATTATTATATAAGTGACTTTATAGTGCCCAGTATAATAATGTAGCCTTTTCTCATTTCATTTAGGTTTGGTTCTGTATTCAAGTTTCTATTTAATTTGAACAAGAAGAACAATGTTAGAAGTAAATTATACTCATATTGTTGGCGTGCTTTTGCCGGCTGTTATTAAAACAGACGTGTTCTTGTTTGCTATTAAAATAATGAAATCTAAAATCAATGCATATTCCCAACATCACTTCGAACATTTATACCACCTAATAAGAATGGTAAACATAATAAACCAGCATAACGAGCAGAGAACAATGCCTTGGCACCTCCACCAATTTTAATTCCTCGCATCAGCAAAAAGTCTCTCAAATGAAATCATCTTACGATATTAGTCAAGAGAGCATCCTCGAACGATAATCGATATATCGATATTACATCGACATCCTCACTACTTCCTCTCGAGCAAAACCATCCAATAATTCAGTACAGTGTTTGCAAGTGTAATATTCAACTGGGCATTGTTCCAACTAGACCGTTATCACACTTACCCTTGAAAATATACACAGGCCACTCCACTGATTATCCTCTATATAGTATTATCCTCCTCCTTCCCTTCCTCCGTTTCCACCGGGACTCGGGCAAATTGATGGTGTGTTCCCGTGGGTTATCTCCGAGATCCTGTAGGATGATAGGGAATAGCCTTGTGCTCCAGTTAAGTGTCGCTCCCTAGCCAGAGCTCTGTGATCCCGGCTCTAATTTCCAGGAATATCCTCTAACACCTCGAAATAACCTAACACTGGAGGATTAGTTCCAAAAGCCGGGATAAAAACAATGAATGCGTGGATTCTGTGCGACAGAAGCATGTGTTTTAGGCGCTTTAATCGTGATTGATTTGTTTGGGAAATCACTCACAAGATTGAAGGAAGACATTTGGGTGGTTTGAATGCTCTTTGAGCACAAAGCATCTCTTCATTTTGTTTTACTCTTCTCTTATCGATGAGAGTACACAATGATATGTGCGAATATTGATTGGTTATTACTTTAATTACACGTTACTTAAATTAAATGAATTCAGTTACGAAGCTGGCTATGAAGACATACACTTTATCTCTCTTGAATGCGTTCTAAATTTCAGAAAGGTACGCCTTAAATGTTTATATGTCAATTATACTTGATTGACAGACACTGTTATTCTTCTCGTTTGGCAACTGACATTACTCCAAACAGTGAACATGGCGGGTTGCAAATAATGTATTTGACACTCTTTGACCTAGATGTAAAGTGTACCATAAAACATCACTCCGGGAAATCGAAGCTTTGTAAAAACGGAAAACACACTCCAATAGGCTTGCATCCAGCGAGAATGGAAAGGTTGAAGTGTAATTTTTTAACAAAAAAGAACAGAAACAGTTGAAAAGGTAGAAAGAAAAAGTCTTTTTATTGCTGAAAAGATGTATTGAAGTCTAAGTTCGATCACAGAGGAAAGAAAGTAGACAAAGAGGTCGGATGGAGAGGAAAAAGATTACAATAGAAAGAGTTGTGAAAAGTCTACTGTGCTTCCCTGGAGGGTGCCGCCCTGTCAAGTAGCTCTACGCTGGAAGTCTGGAGTGAAGTGGCGGAAAAGTAGTCACATGAGAAGATCGAATCCTTGGTTACCAATCAGATGATTAACCCGAGCCCTTCAGAGTCGAGCTTCAATTATTCAGAAACCGAATACTCGCTCAGATTAAACCTGATGCTCAGCAGTGGTTTCAGCTTCGCAGGAATAGAGTACGCTCTCCAACCACTACACTCTCTTGTTTTCTCATCGATTTTTTCACCTCGCTTTTCACGAGATTACGTTAATAATTTAAATTATTGTCAAAACACCGTTACTAATGGAAAATAGCAGCTGGTTTTGATATGAGAGTAATCTTTTAATGGATGACGCAACGGTTCAAAATTGTGGAATAAACATTACCAAAGAGTGTTTTACATGTTTCTCACATTCTACTGGTACGCTGTTCTATTATTTCACTTTTTTCGATGCCATATAAAACCCTCGTTGAAATTATGCATATTTAATTTTAAATGGGTATTTTCATATTCGTGTCAGCTCTCTATTTTTGTAGAAGCTCGTCGTGCACTGACATAATAAGACATTTTCGCTTTGTTTTCGGCTTCTTGGAAATATTCTTAGAGATGAGATATATGTTTGAGATTCTTTGATCTCAGAAGTGTGCGAAACATTAATCAAAACACTCATCAAAGAAACTCTATCAAATGAATTTCTCAGATCTCGTTTTCTAAAATATTCTTGTTCTAATCAGAATTCCCTTGTAAGTATTCAGTTCGAATTCACAATGCAACCTGAGGCACATACCAGGCAGCAATCGAGCCCCGTCCCGTCGTCTGAAATGGAAGATTCATTAGCAAGAATGTTATTGCTACATACTCGTATTTACTCGATAAATGCCATCAAACTGTTAAAATATCCTCAGTGTGTTTTCATACATTTATGTAAACTTAATATTCAAATTATTTTGAATTATTTTGTTTAGTTTTAGTTTTATTATGAGTTTGATGATTTGATGTATATGTTTTATGTGTATTGTGAATTGTGTAGTACTCCTGCTGATAAGCTTAATTTATTTTATAGCTTAGCAGGGCAAAGTACATAATATTTGTATGATATGTTTAATCTCAAATAAAAAAATATATATAAATCCCACTCTATGCCACCATTTGTAATATTCAAGAAATAATTAATTCTTCATGATAATTATGGTATGGCATTGCGAATTTAATTAATTTAAGGTTATGAATACACGCAAACTTTTGAAATATATTCTCCAGATTTTGCTCCTCGCCCGCAACTTCACTTTCACATTATATCCCTAGTTTCTAAGAAGCCATCACTGCAAATACCAGTCAAGATGATCGTTGAGAAACTCTCCTCTCCTCCTGACCTCAAGCCTCGTTCTACTTATCTTCATGCATAACCCAGCGTCCACTAAGAACGACGCTTGACGCCGTGACGCCTCGTTTTACCTTATCACGAGGAGTAAACTAGCTCGGGGCTTCTTCCAGCTCAAGCCGCTGTACAATACAAGAGAAGCTCTAGTTAGCAGAAACGTTCCACTGCGAGGAAAATACATAACCCGCGTACGTGGATTATTTCCACGCGGCGTATTCTATTTGTGTATAGATGCGAGACGCTTGAAAGTATCATGCAGACGGTTGCATTTACAATCAAGTTCCTGCAAGAATTGTAAGTGTATTCCGAAATTACGAGACTGCTGTCAGGAAAAAAAATACTTTCCTCATGCTTGTTGCTTCTTTGGGAATCTTATTTTCAAGCGTTTTTCCTTTATCCTCCCTGACTGGTGTCTTTGTTGTGTTCTGCGGTAAACTATTTCTGTGAATCAAGTATTTCTCAGTGAATCGAATAAGAAAAGCGAATACCACATCGAGGAAAAGAAAATAGTAGGACATATACCTATATATTATATCCCAGTATTGCTTTCTTTCTTGTTTATTTTTATTACATATTCTTCTGCGAATATTCTCCCTGATACAAAATTCCATCGCAGTAAAACATGCGCTGGTGGGGTTTATCGCGACGCCGCCGCCTTGAGTCGAATCCATATGCGTGCACCGGCGGCGAGCGTCGACATGGAACAAGGCGATTGCGTTACGCGCTAGTCACGCACTTTCTGCCATTCGCATTCAATTCGTTCAATCTTCTTGTCTTCATTAATCACTTTTTTAATGTTGAAGGTTTATTTTGTCGTTGTCCGTAAGTTTTGTGCTGGGACAAGTAAGATCTAAGTACTAAAATTTAATTGCAATTGTGATATTTGATTCCCAGCCGTTAAATGGAGGCGTGCATTTTATATTCCCGTTTCTTTCAAAGTATCATAACAGAGCGTATTCGATTCAGAACATACATTTTGATAATTATTTACTAGTTGCAGAGATTTGTCATTTGCTATGTTATTATTATGAAAATATATCATTTCTGATCTACTGTGTCCTTCTGGCAACCATTTTTGAATGCCAATGTTTTTTAAGAAACTTATACTTATTTTTTACCATACTTATTTAAACTTTTATTTTAAGAAACTTAATTCCACTGACAGTGTATATCTTGAAATTGAAACTATTAACTTTGGTAGTACAATAATAGATAGGGAGAGAGAGGATAGAAAAAGAGAGAGAAAGACATCAAAGTTTACTCACATTTGCTTTGTATCAAAATTGATATTCAGTTTATCAAACCGATTTGAAGATACGATGAGAGAAGATCGTAACGTTGCCACCTATTAGAGCGTCAACTTATTGTAACAAGTTGCGAACTGTTCGTAATGCTCTCTCTTAGTTTATCGGTTTGTATTGAACTACGATTTCAGAAACTGCGAGAACTAAGTGCTTGTGAATGGAATCGCAACTGTTTCATCCAAGCTCCAGATCCAGTTTCCAAGAAAGTTTGCCGCATTACTTGAGTATTGTTATCACGCACTCGGGCACGCATTGTGAGGTAATCATTGCATTACTTGGGCCGGAACTGGTTCACTTTACACCCAGCCAGCCCTGCAGCGTAATGGAAGCAATATTCAGATGAACAGGGGCAAGTTCGAGGATATTATCTCGAGATAACTAACTACATTGTGCTATGCAGGTTAACGACTTGTTTTAATTAAGAAATATGCAAAATTATATTGTATGTATCTAGAATAGAATGTTTTTGCTACTTTCTCGCAGCTTTGCAGATTACTTAGAATATACCATTTGACTTTTGTTTTTGCAGAAGTATCTTCGAAAGGGATGTAAGAAGTCGATGGGATAAGGTAGTCGAATAGTTCATATTTGGCACTATCCCAGCAGAAGTCAGGAATGGTGGATATCACGTAAACTGTAATAGATTACCGGCCACTGACCCATAGAGTGCGCAGGTACTTGGCTATTACTGCATCCTCGGATCCCGGTGCAACGTTTTCATCCTTTTCTTTGTTCCGAAACCTCCATTGGGGAATGAATAACAAAACCACTTGAATCGAAATTCTTTTCAACTTGCAGCTCTTTATTGGTAAAGTAAAATATCGTAACGCTCTCATTTTACATGGTGCACATACAGACAGCAATGTTCAAGATGAAACATTAGCTCAATTACAAATAATTTGTCATTTAAGTCTTATGCTGTAAACGTAAACGTAACATAACAAATGAACCACAAACTCGCGCCTCCCCAAGACAAATAACCTTGTCCCGCGCGCGTGTAGTTTGCGGTGTACTCACTCGTGTCGCTGGTGTCGCCAAGGGTCCATCTTGCGCGAGATGAAATGAGCTGGTGGAGGCGCCGTGTGAAATATCGCTGTTGGTGTTATTGTCCTGCGGGGGAGGAGGGGGAGGGAGGTATGCGGTGGCTTGAGTAATTAACAGCGGGCGACAGTTTGAGCTCTGAGCGTCTCAGACGTCGCGGCGCCACGTGACGCTCGAGTTCGGGATGTTACTAATTATACGCGTTTCACGGATGTTTGGCCTCGGTACAGGAAGAGGGAATTGATTTCATTTGTAGCGTATGTGTCAAAATTATTGTATCATTCTATTTGTTATCTGTTGTTCGTATTACCTTTGGTTAGATTAGATTATATTAGTTTTGTTTAATAGCGCGTCAACGACGAGGTTATATTGCGCACATTATTTGATATATTTAACTTTGTTGATCATAATTGGAGGGCAAGGGGAGGGGGTCGACCTAACGAGCCCGATCCGGGGGAGTCCAGCACTGGTGGGAAGGCCAGGCCGGAATGGGGACGGACCGGGGGGTGTGAGGATTCGGGCCGGCTGAACCCGATTTCAGGGGGATCACCATCTCGAGGGGGGAGGCCGGCCCGTGGGGACCGCAAATTCAAGGGAGGATATGGTTAGGCCGACCCTGGCTGCTCTTGGTCTGGGCCTCACCACTGATCTGTTTACCTTTGGTATTACATATCTTTATAAATAGTTGTATCATAGGAGAGACGCATAGAAAGGAGTATGCTTTGCACACATGCCACGCCTTAATTGTTATCATTATTATTAGGACTACCATTAATTTTTTACTACTGGTATGGTCTCTGAAAATAATTTTTAATTAAAATAATCAAATTAATTGCGTATTTTTCAAGTCCATATAACGACATCAAGGTACCTATTATCGAGTTTGTTGTTAATGCGCACCATGTAGAAATCGCTGAATCCTATACATTTTCGCATTTAATTTCAACCTGAGAATAGGCACCCAAGCTTGAGGTATATATCCTCGCATTTTCATAGAAAATTTGTATGTTCGTGAGTAGAGTTGGTTATTAATTAGAATATGTCAATCAAATTCCCACTCGTTCGCGAATTATATCAATTTCTAAAGAAATAAGAGCGCTGATTTTTAATAACAAACTTTATTAACAGACATACAAGTTTTCTATGGAAATGTGAAATAATATGTATTATCACTCCAATCTCTACTTGATGCTTGACTGCAATAATTTACTCTCAATGCTAACTCTTAATTGGAAAAATAATTGCAATTTCGAAGTCGCAAATCCATTCATTGCTGTGCATTCAACCGAACTGTGACTGATGATACGGCGCGTCAAAATCCCAATTCAAAGTAGAAAGCTATTATATCAAAGTGACATAATAATATTATCTACATGATATGAATTATCTCTATAGGTTATGGATTATATTCTAGTTTTTATTTGTTTTTTTTTAAATCAGTTTTGACAGTCAAAATTAGTTGTTATCAAAAATGTATATTCATTTTTGCCTCTTCTCAAAACTACGGACCAACATAGATACGATATAATTAACTGACAATTTTAATTAAATTTTAAATCATATTCCGCAGAAGCTTAATTTTATAGTAATCTGGCGCTGTCATTGAGATACGTCACACTTTGCAGACGTTTATAATATGCAAAATATGACATAAAATATGTATGAACCATATTAACTGAGAGAATCTCTAGCGAGAGTAGAGGCGAGCACATAACAGAATTAGACGTAATGATTGGCACGAAGTACCCCCAGACTCCCCATCCCACCTTCACTCCACTGTACCCCTATCTCCCCTACTTCTTGCTGTCATTATTCATGTTGCGTATCCTTCATTGCCCAGGTTATTAAGCCAAGCATACAAATAATATATGATATTATCTGAAATAATTGTAGAGAATATCAAGTAATGATACACATTCAGCAAATAAGGATTTAGGAAATTTTAAATTAGGTTTATTATGTCTTGAAAACGTGATTGGTATCAAGTTCAGAGAAGAAGATTTGAGAGGCGAAATTGAGTTAATAATAAGTTCGTGTTGCAGTTGTGAATATTGAACAAGAGCAAAATATGTTTGTTTAGATATTAGTTTTCGTTTCACAATGTCATTGAAATTGTCTCGCTTTTCGGTTACCGATGTGCTGGGATGGTTTAAGTTGGTTCTCCACCTAGTCGCTTGTCTATTTGATCCATTGTCAAGAGTTGAATTAGGAAACTGAGAAATTAATTTCATGCAAATTCAAGGAATTTAATCAATTAGACGGTAGGATTTCACTGTATTCGGTTCACCATAGTCACGCATACAGATGACTGAAAGCGAGGCATGAATATTGAATAATGATAATCATTTTGTTTTGGTTTGTTTGCAGGTAAGTTAAATGCTGGATGCTTGGGGATGGAACACCGCTTTGGTCAGCTAAACTGCAGGTAGCAACTAGCAGTGATATAGTAAGTGATAATTATTACAATTTTGACTTCGTGCTTCGATACAGAACTATTGCACAATATAGAATGTGGATAGTGCATAAAATAAGACGAAATCAGTTATATTAAAAGCTGTGGTTATTATTATTGCGGCCAGTGTAGGGCGCAACAAGAGCGCCCTCTTTAGCCTTGAGTCACAACATACATGAGTTACAACAGTACAAGATCAAAGCATGTAAACATTTGCAGAAACATAAAGTGAGGCACAGGTGGTATGAGAAAAGCTGTGACGAGGACGCGCAATAATACTGATTTGCTTTTAGACATTTTACAATATCGTTTGCAAATGTTATTAATTTCGGGAGAGGTTTAGTTGTGTTCAGTATCACAATACCGTTTGTAAATTGTTTTTTTTATTCGACGGTTTTCCACAACATTTCCGATTTGATTAAATCATGTTATTTCTTTCTATTCCTCGTTTTGTACATTAATTCAGTTTTATTGGTGAGAATTAATTCCACACAATTTGACCCACATCACAGTCCTGAATAAAATCCTCTGACAAGGTTGATACGTTGCCTCCCGCGTTTAGCTCGGGGAAATCTAAAGCACAGAATTTATTTATATTTTCTTTTCAGAAATTGTTTTATTTGAAACTCAGGTATTTATCAGACTTAGCAAGTCATGAATGGCACCGATGGAAAAACAAGAAACATAAATCAAATGGTTGTTTAGATTAACATTCACCATTAATTAGATCTTCTTTAGATGATAATTATTTTACTTTATAATTTGATTTTACGTTTTGCACAAGAAAACATGATAATGAATTCTAATTGAATTTAATTAGGTCATCCACATAAATAACTATTGTCTTTGACAGACGCGGAAAATATATAGATAACAATTCTGTGTCAGCCAGGCTCTTCGTGAAGACATTATTAGATATCATTTTGATTGTCAGTTGAATACAAATGAAATAACAATGGGTGTCATTGCAAATTATAATATCTTTCACTATTAGCCGTATCGCCATCATGGCTACTTGTCTTCACTCTACAAATTTAACATAATTTCCTCTCATTGTTTTATGTTATTTGAATTTAATTTATAAAACTGGATGTATATATTTTGCTAGTAATAATTTTTAACGTTTTCAGTAGAATGTAGTCCACTCTTGGGACCACAGAGTAGAATGTATCCCAGAAAAAACACTCCGTGTAAAAATACCAGCCAAGTCTCTTTAACTATAAAAAAAAATAGAAGAAATCTAAAAATTCAGCACTGAAAAGGAGTGATATCAAAAAAGGAGCCAAGTCAACGAATTTTCCAAATTTTAATCGTACCATTGAAATAAAAATATCAACCCCCGAGAAATACTTAAAAAAAGGACTTGGCGCATCGTTTTTTTAAAGACACTTTTCTATCCTAAAAGTATAGGAAGAACTCTACAAGTATATTTTCCTGAGTATATCACATTCATTATCGACGAATCATACTACGTTTTAATATAACTAGTACTCTTACCTACTGGCAGTTTTGGTATTTTGTCAATATTCAGAGGAAATAAACGGATAAACGAATAACGAATAAACGGAAGCGGCCTAGTCTATTCGTTATTGCCACTATTTCTAGGGTCATATTAATCAATCATACTTCTCAATATCGTGACTGAGGGAAATAGCGAAAGCGCTCATTACAAGAAGGCCGTCAATGAGATTTGTATAAGTGACTAGTGCACTGAGCCATGCTGCTCAAATAATTACTGACTAGATTTTTATCTAAAGTAATACGTTATGTAATTTATGAATTTTTTTGGTATAAAATGTTAATTAATAGCAATTAATTACACGGCGAGAAGGTTCAAAGTATAATGCTGTAGTAGGTATGTTGATGTACCCACAAAACTATAGGTACCTACCAATCACAAACACAACTGTTCTGTATTTATTGCTTGTAAGACAATGCTATGTTTCTTTGCGTACTTATATATAAATTTAAAATATTTTACAGAATGTTCAATATTTAATTTGAAAGTTTTGTCCCAATTTTTCTAGGCATTTCTGAACTACGTAGTATGTGAGTGGCATAAGCTTAAGAATAGAAAAATGTCTTTAAAAAAACGATGCGCCAAGTCCTTTTTTTAAGTATTTCTCGGGGGTTGATATTTTTATTTCAATGGTACGATTAAAATTTGGAAAATTCGTTGACTTGGCTCCTTTTTTGATATCACTCCTTTTCAGTGCTGAATTTTTAGATTTCTTCTATTTTTTTTTATAGTTAAAGAGACTTGGCTGGTATTTTTACACGGAGTGTTTTTTCTGGGATATCACTTCTTTTGTTAGTTTATTCATACAGCTTGTAGCACATGTCCGAGCAGGGACTAATTTCTTTAAAAAAATACGCCTAACCGATTTGGTTACTATGAAAAGTTGCGTTTGGTATAAGATGAAAATGATTATCCAAGAAGAATAGCTTAAGTTTCGTTATAATCGATCCAGCCGTTTTCGATACATGACGTCACTTCCGGTTTTGAAATAGCGGCCGAATTCCGGTATAGGTAATAAGAAAACAATCTAGTTTTATCTAGTTGATACCTTCATGAACGACCATCTGAATTCCTAATCCCTATATTTCCGTAAAATCGGTCATGCCGTTTGTAATATATGACGTCACTTCCGGTTTCATTTAGTGGTTCCTGCCGCCATTTCCGGTACCATTAATTTATTTATTCATTTTTCACAATTGATTTTTCAAATAAATAGCAGAATGAATACGCAGGAGCTAGTTCAGTTGCAATCGGTACAGGCGTTTTAGATATATGACGTCACTTCCGGTTTCAGGAATGGCGGCCGAGAACACTGCTACCTTGAATATATAAATTGTATTGTCTATGTTACAATGTAAGTTAATTATGTACGTATTTTAAGTATAATTTGTTGAAATAAGTTAAATATTGCGTATTTATGACGTCACTTCCGGTTTAGAAAATAAGAAAATAATATTTTTTTTATTGATACTTCATAAAGATGACCATCTAAATAGAATGGCGCTAATTTCGTTCTAATCGGTCCAGACGTTTTTGAGTTATGACGTCACTTCCGGTTTCAAAATGGTGGCTTCCGGTTGGTTTTATAAAAAGGCACCTCAGACGCCAAAAGTGCACATGTGGTAAAAATTTCAGGTCGATCGGTTCAGCCGTTTAGGCTGTGGCGGTGATAGCGACGTTTCGTGATATCATCAGAATCATCATCATCTTCAGAATCAGAAAGTGGTGTAATTTCACTGTTTTCTCGGTCCTCTAGCGCGCAAATGGCATAACCTATTGTTCCCAAATTTGGTATATGTAGTGGGGTGGGCCATAGCTCGAAATTAAGATATTTCGCAACAATGTGAGATTTACCAATTTTGAGATCCAGTAGGCCGAAAATGCCATGTTGTTGCTTACAGTAAAAGTGTTTGGTCTGCTCCTCAGTTTATTAGGCATTTACGATATGTTGAGTGACTGTGAGTGTATAGTACGACTTGGCTGGGTGGAGCGACCGCTCCACTAGATATGTATGAATTAGGTATGTATATATATTTTTTTTTCTGACGTCATTTCCGGTGTGGGAAATAAGAACAATGTAGTTTTATTATTGATATTTTATAATGATCATCTGAATCAATGACACTTTAATTTCGTTCCAATCAGTCAAACCGTCGTCACTTCTGGTTTAAAAAATTGAGGCCTAGACTACTGTCACTATTCATGATTATATATTTTAATGTTACAAATAAATGTACTACATTTCTATTTAAAAGTATAAAATTTTGAATTTTTTAGTAATATTTAGCCTAATTATGACGTCATTTCCAGTTTAGGAACAAAGAAATCTAGTTTATTATTGATATTTCATATATGACCATCTGAATTCATTGGCGAAAATTTCCGTTAAATCGGTCAGGCCGAATTCATTTTATGACGTCACTTCAGGTTATAACAATGGCGGAGCCATTTTCGATATATGACGTCACTTCCGGTTTTGACAATGGCGGTCGAAAATAATGTCGTCTTTATTTCATAATTATTAGTCCGACATAATTCTAAAATTTTGTTGCAATCGGTACATCCGTTTTCGATATATGACGTCACTTCCGGTTTTAACAATGGCGGCTGAAAATAATGTCATCTTTATTTCATAATTATTAGTCCGACATAATTCTAAAATTTGGTTGCAATCGGTACATCCGTTTTCGATATATGACGTCACTTCCGGTTTTAACAATGGTGGCCGAAAATAATGTCGTATTGAATTCATAATTATAAGTCCTACACAATTCCAAAATTTAGTTGCAATCGGTACAGCCGTTTTCGATATATGACGTAACTTCCGGTTTTGACAATGGCGGTCGAAAATAATGTCGTCTTTATTTCATAATTATTAGTCCGACATAATTCTAAAATTTGGTTGCAATCGGTACATCCGTTTTCGATTTATGACGTCACTTCCGGTTTTAACAATGGCGGCCGAAAATAATGTCGTATTAAATTCATAATTATAAGTCCTACACAATTCCAAAATTTAGTTGCAATCGGTACAGCCGTTTTCGATATATGACGTCACTTCCTGTTTTATAAAATGGCGGCCGAGAGCACTGCAACCTTGAATGTATCATTATTTACAATGTATGTTTACTAAATATCTATTAAAAGTATAAAGTGGTGAATTTAGTGTCATTTAGCATATTAATGACGTCATTTCCTGTATAGGTAATAAGAAAACAATCTAGTTTTATCTAGTTGATACTTCATGAATGACCTTCTGAATTCAATAGCGCTAATTTCCGTCAAATCGCTCATGCCGTTTTCAATATATGACGTCACTTCCGGTTTCATTTAGTGGTTCCTGCCGCCATTTCCGGTACCGTTATTTGTATATTCATTTATCCCAATTGATTTTTCAAATAGATTGCAGAATGAATAGACAGGAGCTAGTTCAGTGGCAATCGGTACAGGCGTTTTCGATGTATGACGTCACTTCCGGTTTCAGGAATGGCGGCCGAGATCACTGTGTTTTTGTATTGTCTATGTTACAATGTAAGATAATTATATGTGTATTTAAAGTATAATTTGATGAAATAAGCTAAATATTGCAAATTTATGACGTCACTTCCGGTTTAGAATATAAGAAAATTATATTTTTAAGTAACATACTTCATATAGATGACCATCTAAATCGAATGGCGCTAATTTCGTTCTAATCGGTCCAGCCGTTTTTCATATATGACGTCACTTCCGGTTTAAAAATGGCGGCACAAAAAATCACAAGAGGCAAGGTATCATCAGACGCCAAAAGTGCATATGTGGTAAAAATTTCAGGTTGATCGGTTCAGCCGTTTAGGCTGTGGCGGTGACAGCGACCTTTTCTGATATCATCTGAAGAAGAAGAAGAAGAAGAAGAAGAAGAAGAAAGCGGTGTAATTTCACGATTTTCACTGCCCTCTAGGTCGTAAACGGCATGACTGGTTGTTGTCGCGTGATGTATATGTTGTCAGGTGGGCCATAGCTCAAAATTAAGACATTTCACAACAATGAGAGATTTTTCATAGTTGAGATCCAGTAGGCTGAAAATGCTATGTTGTTGCTTACAGTAAAAGTAGTTGGTCTGCTCCTCAGTTTATATAGGCATTTACGGTATATGTAGAGTGACTGTGAGTGTACGGTACGACTTGGCTGTGTGGAGCGACCGCTCCACTAGATGCCACTTGGGACCACGCAGTAGAACGTAGGACACTTGGGACCACACAGTAGAATGTATGCCACTTGGGACCACGCAGTAGAATGTATGCCACTTGGGACCACGCAGTAGAACGTAGGACACTTGGGACCACGCAGTAGAACGTAGGACACTTGGGACCACGCAGTAGAACGTAGGACACTTGGGACCACACAGTAGAACGTAGGACACTTGGGACCACACAGTAGAACGTAGGACACTTGGGACCACGCAGTAGAATGTAGTCCACTTGGGACCACGCAGTAGAACGTAGGACACTTGGGACCACACAGTAGAACGTAGGACACTTGGGACCACAGAGTAGAATGTAGGACACTTGGGACCACGCAGTAGAACGTAGGACACTTGGGACCACGCAGTAGAACGTAGGACACTTGGGACCACACAGTAGAACGTAGGACACTTGGGACCACACAGTAGAACGTAGGACACTTGGGACCACGCAGTAGAATGTAGTCCACTTGGGACCACGCAGTAGAACGTAGGACACTTGGGACCACGCAGTAGAACGTAGGACACTTGGGACCACAGAGTAGAATGTAGGACACTTGGGACCACAGAGTAGAATGTATGCCACTTGGGACCACGCAGTAGAATGTATGCCACTTGGGACCACGCAGTAGAACGTAGGACACTTGGGACCACGCAGTAGAACGTAGGACACTTGGGACCACGCAGTAGAACGTAGGACACTTGGGACCACACAGTAGAACGTAGGACACTTGGGACCACACAGTAGAACGTAGGACACTTGGGACCACGCAGTAGAATGTAGTCCACTTGGGACCACGCAGTAGAACGTAGGACACTTGGGACCACACAGTAGAACGTAGGACACTTGGGACCACAGAGTAGAATGTAGGACACTTGGGACCACGCAGTAGAACGTAGGACACTTGGGACCACGCAGTAGAACGTAGGACACTTGGGACCACACAGTAGAACGTAGGACACTTGGGACCACACAGTAGAACGTAGGACACTTGGGACCACGCAGTAGAATGTAGTCCACTTGGGACCACGCAGTAGAACGTAGGACACTTGGGACCACGCAGTAGAACGTAGGACACTTGGGACCACACAGTAGAACGTAGGACACTTGGGACCACGCAGTAGAACGTAGGACACTTGGGACCACGCAGTAGAACGTAGGACACTTGGGACCACACAGTAGAATGTAGTCCACTTGGGACCACGCAGTAGAACGTAGGACACTTGGGACCACGCAGTAGAATGTATGCTACTTGGGACCACACAGTAGAACGTAGGACACTTGGGACCACGCAGTAGAACGTAGGACACTTGGGACCACACAGTAGAATGTAGTCCACTTGGGACCACGCAGTAGAACGTAGGACACTTGGGACCACACAGTAGAATGTATGCCACTTGGGACCACGCAGTAGAACGTAGGACACTTGGGACCACGCAGTAGAACGTAGGACACTTGGGACCACGCAGTAGAACGTAGGACACTTGGGACCACACAGTAGAACGTAGGACACTTGGGACCACGCAGTAGAACGTAGGACACTTGGGACCACACAGTAGAACGTAGGACACTTGGGACCACGCAGTAGAACGTAGGACACTTGGGACCACGCAGTAGAACGTAGGACACTTGGGACCACGCAGTAGAACGTAGGACACTTGGGACCACACAGTAGAACGTAGGACACTTGGGACCACGCAGTAGAACGTAGGACACTTGGGACCACACAGTAGAACGTAGGACACTTGGGACCACACAGTAGAACGTAGGACACTTGGGACCACGCAGTAGAACGTAGGACACTTGGGACCACACAGTAGAACGTAGGACACTTGGGACCACACAGTAGAACGTAGGACACTTGGGACCACACAGTAGAACGTAGGACACTTGGGACCACGCAGTAGAACGTAGGACACTTGGGACCACGCAGTAGAACGTAGGACACTTGGGACCACACAGTAGAACGTAGGACACTTGGGACCACACAGTAGAATGTATGCCACTTGGGACCACAGAGTATAATGTAGGACACTTGGGACCACACAGTAGAACGTAGGACACTTGGGACCACAGAGTAGAATGTATGCTACTTGGGACCACACAGTAGAATGTATGCTACTTGGGACCACAGAGTAGAATGTATGCCACTTGGGACCACAGAGTATAATGTAGGACACTTGGGACCACACAGTAGAACGTAGGACACTTGGGACCACAGAGTAGAATGTATGCCACTTGGGACCACAGAGTAGAATGTATGCCACTTGGGACCACAGAGTAGAATGTATGCCACTTGGGACCACAGAGTAGAATGTATGCCACTTGGGACCACAGAGTAGAATGTATGCTACTTGGGACCACACAGTAGAACGTAGGACACTTGGGACCACAGAGTAGAATGTATGCTACTTGGGACCACAGAGTAGAACGTAGGACACTTGGGACCACAGAGTAGAATGTATGCCACTTGGGACCACAGAGTAGAACGTAGGACACTTGGGACCACAGAGTAGAATGTATGCCACTTGGGACCACAGAGTAGAATGTATGCCACTTGGGACCACAGAGTAGAATGTATGCCACTTGGGACCACAGAGTAGAATGTATGCCACTTGGGACCACAGAGTAGAATGTATGCCACTTGGGACTACAGAGTAGAATGTATGCCACTTGGGACCACAGAGTAGAATGTATGCTACTTGGGACCACAGAGTAGAACGTAGGACATTTGGGACCACAGAGTAGAATGTATGCTACTTGGGACCACACAGTAGAATGTATGCTACTTGGGACCACAGAGTAGAATGTATGCCACTTGGGACCACAGAGTAGAATGTATGCCACTTGGGACCACAGAGTAGAATGTATGCCACTTGGGACTACAGAGTAGAATGTATGCCACTTGGGACCACAGAGTAGAATGTATGCTACTTGGGACCACAGAGTAGAACGTAGGACATTTGGGACCACAGAGTAGAATGTATGCCACTTGGGACCACAGAGTAGAATGTAGTCCGCTTGGGACCACAGAGAAGAATGTATGCCACTTGGGACCACAGAGTAGAATGTATGCCACTTGGGACCACAGAGAAGAATGTATGCCACTTGGGACCACAGAGTAGAATGTATGCCACTTGGGACCACAGAGTAGAATGTATGCCACTTGGGACCACAGAGTAGAATGTATGCCACTTGGGACCACAGAGTAGAACGTAGGACACTTGGGACCACAGAGTAGAATGTATGCCACTTGGGACCACGCAGTAGAACGTAGGACACTTGGGACCACGCAGTAGAACGTAGGACACTTGGGACCACAGAGTAGAATGTATGCCACTTGGGACCACAGAGTAGAATGTATGCCACTTGGGACCACGCAGTAGAACGTAGGACACTTGGGACCACGCAGTAGAACGTAGGACATTTGGGACCACAGAGTAGAATGTATGCTACTTGGGACCACACAGTAGAATGTATGCCACTTGGGACCACGCAGTAGAATGTATGCCACTTGGGACCACGCAGTAGAATGTATGCCACTTGGGACCACGCAGTAGAACGTAGGACACTTGGGACCACGCAGTAGAACGTAGGACACTTGGGACCACGCAGTAGAACGTAGGACACTTGGGACCACACAGTAGAACGTAGGACACTTGGGACCACGCAGTAGAACGTAGGACACTTGGGACCACACAGTAGAACGTAGGACACTTGGGACCACACAGTAGAACGTAGGACACTTGGGACCACACAGTAGAACGTAGGACACTTGGGACCACGCAGTAGAACGTAGGACACTTGGGACCACGCAGTAGAACGTAGGACACTTGGGACCACACAGTAGAACGTAGGACACTTGGGACCACACAGTAGAACGTAGGACACTTGGGACCACAGAGTAGAATGTATGCCACTTGGGACCACAGAGTAGAATGTATGCCACTTGGGACCACGCAGTAGAACGTAGGACACTTGGGACCACAGAGTAGAATGTATGCCACTTGGGACCACAGAGTATAATGTAGGACACTTGGGACCACACAGTAGAACGTAGGACACTTGGGACCACAGAGTAGAATGTATGCCACTTGGGACCACAGAGTAGAATGTATGCCACTTGGGACCACAGAGTAGAATGTAGTCCGCTTGGGACCACAGAGTAGAATGTATGCTACTTGGGACCACACAGTAGAACGTAGGACACTTGGGACCACAGAGTAGAATGTATGCTACTTGGGACCACAGAGTAGAATGTATGCCACTTGGGACCACAGAGTAGAACGTAGGACACTTGGGACCACAGAGTAGAATGTATGCCACTTGGGACCACAGAGTAGAACGTAGGACACTTGGGACCACACAGTAGAACGTAGGACACTTGGGACCACAGAGTAGAATGTATGCTACTTGGGACCACAGAGTAGAATGTATGCCACTTGGGACCACAGAGTAGAACGTAGGACACTTGGGACCACACAGTAGAACGTAGGACACTTGGGACCACAGAGTAGAATGTATGCCACTTGGGACCACAGAGTAGAATGTATGCCACTTGGGACCACAGAGTAGAATGTAGTCCGCTTGGGACCACAGAGAAGAATGTATGCCACTTGGGACCACAGAGTAGAATGTATGCCACTTGGGACCACAGAGTAGAATGTATGCCACTTGGGACTACAGAGTAGAATGTATGCCACTTGGGACCACAGAGTAGAATGTATGCTACTTGGGACCACACAGTAGAATGTATGCTACTTGGGACCACAGAGTAGAATGTATGCCACTTGGGACCACAGAGTAGAATGTATGCCACTTGGGACTACAGAGTAGAATGTATGCCACTTGGGACCACAGAGTAGAATGTATGCTACTTGGGACCACAGAGTAGAACGTAGGACATTTGGGACCACAGAGTAGAATGTATGCTACTTGGGACCACACAGTAGAATGTATGCTACTTGGGACCACAGAGTAGAATGTATGCCACTTGGGACCACAGAGTAGAATGTAGTCCGCTTGGGACCACAGAGAAGAATGTATGCCACTTGGGACCACAGAGTAGAATGTATGCCACTTGGGACCACAGAGTAGAATGTATGCCACTTGGGACCACAGAGTAGAACGTAGGACACTTGGGACCACAGAGTAGAATGTATGCCACTTGGGACCACAGAGTAGAATGTATGCCACTTGGGACCACAGAGTAGAATGTATGCTACTTGGGACCACACAGTAGAATGTATGCCACTTGGGACCACAGAGTAGAATGTATGCCACTTGGGACCACGCAGTAGAACGTAGGACACTTGGGACCACAGAGTAGAATGTATGCTACTTGGGACCACAGAGTAGAACGTAGGACACTTGGGACCACACAGTAGAATGTATGCTACTTGGGACCACAGAGTAGAATGTATGCCACTTGGGACCACAGAGTAGAATGTATGCCACTTGGGACCACAGAGTAGAATGTAGTCCGCTTGGGACCACAGAGTAGAATGTAGTCCGCTTGGGACCACAGAGTAGAATGTATGCCACTTGGGACCACAGAGTAGAATGTATGCCACTTGGGACCACAGAGTAGAATGTATGCTACTTGGGACCACACAGTAGAATGTATGCTACTTGGGACCACAGAGTAGAATGTATGCCACTTGGGACTACAGAGTAGAATGTATGCCACTTGGGACCACAGAGTAGAATGTATGCCACTTGGGACCACAGAGTAGAATGTATGCCACTTGGGACTACAGAGTAGAATGTATGCTACTTGGGACCACAGAGTAGAATGTATGCTACTTGGGACCACAGAGTAGAATGTATGCCACTTGGGACCACAGAGTAGAATGTAGTCCGCTTGGGACCACAGAGTAGAATGTATGCCACTTGGGACCACAGAGTAGAATGTATGCCACTTGGGACCACAGAGTAGAATGTATGCTACTTGGGACCACAGAGTAGAATGTATGCCACTTGGGACCACAGAGTAGAATGTATGCCACTTGGGACCACAGAGTAGAATGTATGCCACTTGGGACCACAGAGTAGAATGTATGCCACTTGGGACCACGCAGTAGAACGTATGCTACTTGGGACCACAGAGTAGAATGTATGCTACTTGGGACCACAGAGTAGAACGTAGGACACTTGGGACCACAGAGTAGAATGTATGCCACTTGGGACCACAGAGTAGAATGTATGCCACTTGGGACCACAGAGTAGAATGTATGCCACTTGGGACCACAGAGTAGAATGTATGCTACTTGGGACCACAGAGTAGAATGTATGCTACTTGGGACCACAGAGTAGAACGTAGGACACTTGGGACCACAGAGTAGAATGTATGCCACTTGGGACCACAGAGTAGAATGTATGCCACTTGGGACCACAGAGTAGAATGTATGCCACTTGGGACCACAGAGTAGAATGTATGCTACTTGGGACCACAGAGTAGAATGTATGCCACTTGGGACCACAGAGTAGAATGTATGCCACTTGGGACCACAGAGTAGAATGTATGCCACTTGGGACCACAGAGTAGAATGTATGCCACTTGGGACCACGCAGTAGAACGTATGCTACTTGGGACCACAGAGTAGAATGTATGCTACTTGGGACCACAGAGTAGAACGTAGGACACTTGGGACCACAGAGTAGAATGTATGCTACTTGGGACCACACAGTAGAATGTATGCTACTTGGGACCACAGAGTAGAATGTATGCTACTTGGGACCACAGAGTAGAATGTATGCCACTTGGGACCACAGAGTAGAATGTATGCCACTTGGGACCACAGAGTAGAATGTATGCCACTTGGGACCACAGAGTAGAATGTATGCCACTTGGGACCACGCAGTAGAACGTATGCTACTTGGGACCACAGAGTAGAATGTATGCTACTTGGGACCACAGAGTAGAACGTAGGACACTTGGGACCACAGAGTAGAATGTATGCTACTTGGGACCACACAGTAGAATGTATGCTACTTGGGACCACACAGTAGAACGTAGGACACTTGGGACCACAGAGTAGAATGTATGCTACTTGGGACCACACAGTAGAACGTAGGACACTTGGGACCACAGAGTAGAATGTATGCTACTTGGGACCACAGAGTAGAATGTATGCTACTTGGGACCACAGAGTAGAACGTAGGACACTTGGGACCACAGAGTAGAATGTATGCTACTTGGGACCACAGAGTAGAATGTATGCCACTTGGGACCACAGAGTAGAATGTATGCCACTTGGGACCACGCAGTAGAACGTATGCTACTTGGGACCACAGAGTAGAATGTATGCTACTTGGGACCACAGAGTAGAACGTAGGACACTTGGGACCACAGAGTAGAATGTATGCCACTTGGGACCACAGAGTAGAATGTATGCTACTTGGGACCACAGAGTAGAATGTATGCTACTTGGGACCACAGAGTAGAATGTAGTCCGCTTGGGACCACAGAGTAGAATGTATGCCACTTGGGACCACAGAGTAGAATGTATGCAACTTGGGACCACAGAGTAGAATGTATGCTACTTGGGACCACACAGTAGAACGTAGGACACTTGGGACCACGCAGTAGAACGTAGGACACTTGGGACCACAGAGTAGAATGTATGCCACTTGGGACCACAGAGTAGAATGTATGCCACTTGGGACCACAGAGTAGAATGTATGCCACTTGGGACCACAGAGTAGAATGTATGCTACTTGGGACCACAGAGTAGAATGTATGCTACTTGGGACCACAGAGTAGAATGTAGTCCGCTTGGGACCACAGAGTAGAATGTATGCTACTTGGGACCACAGAGTAGAATGTATGCCACTTGGGACCACAGAGTAGAATGTAGTCCGCTTGGGACCACAGAGTAGAATGTATGCCACTTGGGACCACAGAGTAGAATGTATGCCACTTGGGACCACAGAGTAGAATGTATGCCACTTGGGACCACAGAGTAGAATGTATGCTACTTGGGACCACAGAGTAGAATGTATGCTACTTGGGACCACAGAGTAGAATGTAGTCCGCTTGGGACCACAGAGTAGAATGTATGCCACTTGGGACCACAGAGTAGAATGTATGCAACTTGGGACCACAGAGTAGAATGTATGCTACTTGGGACCACACAGTAGAACGTAGGACACTTGGGACCACGCAGTAGAACGTAGGACACTTGGGACCACAGAGTAGAATGTATGCCACTTGGGACCACAGAGTAGAATGTATGCCACTTGGGACCACAGAGTAGAATGTATGCCACTTGGGACCACAGAGTAGAATGTATGCCACTTGGGACCACAGAGTAGAATGTATGCCACTTGGGACCACACAGTAGAATGTATGCCACTTGGGACCACAGAGTAGAATGTATGCCACTTGGGACCACGCAGTAGAACGTATGCTACTTGGGACCACAGAGTAGAATGTATGCCACTTGGGACCACAGAGTAGAATGTATGCCACTTGGGACCACACAGTAGAATGTATGCCACTTGGGACCACAGAGTAGAATGTATGCCACTTGGGACCACAGAGTAGAATGTATGCTACTTGGGACCACAGAGTAGAATGTATGCCACTTGGGACCACGCAGTAGAACGTATGCTACTTGGGACCACAGAGTAGAATGTATGCTACTTGGGACCACAGAGTAGAACGTAGGACACTTGGGACCACAGAGTAGAATGTATGCTACTTGGGACCACAGAGTAGAATGTATGCTACTTGGGACCACAGAGTAGAACGTAGGACACTTGGGACCACACAGTAGAACGTAGGACACTTGGGACCACGCAGTAGAACGTAGGACACTTGGGACCACGCAGTAGAACGTAGGACACTTGGGACCACACAGTAGAACGTAGGACACTTGGGACCACGCAGTAGAATGTATGCCACTTGGGACCACGCAGTAGAACGTAGGACACTTGGGACCACGCAGTAGAACGTATGCTACTTGGGACCACAGAGTAGAATGTATGCTACTTGGGACCACAGAGTAGAATGTATGCTACTTGGGACCACAGAGTAGAACGTAGGACACTTGGGACCACACAGTAGAACGTAGGACACTTGGGACCACGCAGTAGAACGTAGGACACTTGGGACCACGCAGTAGAACGTAGGACACTTGGGACCACACAGTAGAACGTAGGACACTTGGGACCACGCAGTAGAATGTATGCTACTTGGGACCACGCAGTAGAACGTAGGACACTTGGGACCACACAGTAGAACGTAGGACACTTGGGACCACACAGTAGAACGTAGGACACTTGGGACCACGCAGTAGAATGTATGCCACTTGGGACCACGCAGTAGAATGTAGTCCGCTTGGGACCACGCAGTAGAATGTATGCTACTTGGGACCACGCAGTAGAACGTAGGACACTTGGGACCACGCAGTAGAACGTAGGACACTTGGGACCACAGAGTAGAATGTAGTCCGCTTGGGACCACACAGTAGAACGTAGGACACTTGGGACCACACAGTAGAACGTAGGACACTTGGGACCACGCAGTAGAACGTAGGACACTTGGGACCACGCAGTAGAACGTAGGACACTTGGGACCACGCAGTAGAACGTAGGACACTTGGGACCACGCAGTAGAACGTAGGACACTTGGGACCACAGAGTAGAATGTAGTCCGCTTGGGACCACACAGTAGAACGTAGGACACTTGGGACCACACAGTAGAACGTAGGACACTTGGGACCACGCAGTAGAACGTAGGACACTTGGGACCACACAGTAGAACGTAGGACACTTGGGACCACAGAGTAGAATGTAGTCCGCTTGGGACCACACAGTAGAACGTAGGACACTTGGGACCACACAGTAGAACGTAGGACACTTGGGACCACGCAGTAGAACGTAGGACACTTGGGACCACGCAGTAGAACGTAGGACACTTGGGACCACGCAGTAGAACGTAGGACACTTGGGACCACAGAGTAGAATGTAGGACACTTGGGACCACGCAGTAGAACGTAGGACACTTGGGACCACACAGTAGAACGTAGGACACTTGGGACCACACAGTAGAACGTAGGACACTTGGGACCACGCAGTAGAACGTAGGACACTTGGGACCACGCAGTAGAACGTAGGACACTTGGGACCACGCAGTAGAACGTAGGACACTTGGGACCACGCAGTAGAATGTAGTCCACTTGGGACCACAGAGTAGAATGTAGTCCACGCTGACAAGGCAGTAAAATGTATTTCACTTGGGAGCACCTTAACTAACAAGAAATACAGAACCAATAAAAGCAGTCAATCAAAACTCTACTCTCGAAAGCGATTCCTGCTGAGACTTGCAGACCTATGTTCACATGACACTACCACAATGCAATTGTGAAAGCAATCTACGAAATGACAGAGAAAACTGTTACGACAATTCCAATCGGTAATTGAAAGTTTCCCTGGATGAGCCGGAGCAATTTCGAAATGCAGCTCAATTCCAATTATAAAAGTAAACTGTGGAACAGTTGAGTAAAAAATGGACTCCTATTTCAATATATTAATTAACTCAATTCCCATCTCAATAGCGTGATCACATCGTGTGTAAATAATGCTTCAGCTATTTCAACGAATCTTTTTCTATTTTGTGGTTGGCCAGCGTTTCAATTTCACGCCATCTATTATAATATAAGTTATTTACTTGATGCTCGTCGACGTCGTGTTGAGAATGGCAGGCGGCGCTATCCTAGACGGCGCTGCGAATAGCACGGATGCCCGGACAACGTGATAAATATTGATGCCAGAGCTTTGGGACACGTTTTGACGTCTGGCTCAAAAACGCTGACGTATGCTGATTTGCTTCTGGCATTGGCTGACATTGCACTGAAATCCTATGGATAGGTAGATTTTCGTTTTTTTTTCACTTTTCTTCGAAGTTTTGTTTCTTGTCAAGTGAAAATATATAACCCCCGTGAGGATCGTATACAGTGATATTGAGTTTTTCGAGGTCACGATTCGAACCTCGGATCGAAAGATAAAAAATTGTTTTCTGGTGTAGTTTTCTGATTGGTTGATCAAAACGAGAAACATAAAAACTCAATTTCAGTTTGAAAATCTCGTGGTGAGTGAAGCGCGTTATTTTTTCGTCGTATCTCTTTGACTCGAAATCCACTTAGGGGCGGTTGTACAATGCCCACTTATTATTGGAATCGGAAAAGAGATTTCGCGGAAAGAAAACGTCGAGGGAGCGAAATATATCTTTCTAAATATCATTATTATTGTGAAATGGGCAACTTTACTGACAGGCATTTCCCATAACTATTATTGAAAGAGCGTATGGTCGTTCTAATCGACTTTTCAAACTAAAATCATCTTTATCTCTATTGGGGACGCTCAATACTACATATGTACATGTGTACATGTGTACATGTAACATAAATGCTACAGAATCTATATTTTCATGCGCGAAATTAATTTGTATGTTGAAGTCAATTTATGGAATAGTCACAAAAAAGCACTGCGTATATTATTTGTGAAAACGCATTTACATCCAGCTTTAAAGAATATTTGATATTCGGCAAGTTGAACTGAAATCAGTCTCCCTACCTCGGATGCTGTTGCTATAGAAACACACTGTATTCAAACGCTGCGTGTGGCCATTACCTTTACAAATCGTTGCCTTTCAGCGATATGCTGACTGCGGATAAACGCTTTAAACCGAAAATACGTTTTCCACGAACCATCTCCATGACTTTTTAATCTCCTCTACCGTTGATTCCAGCGCCCTCTGTTGGTAATTACTGATTAGCTTTCAGTGGCACTACTTGGTGGCAGAAGTGGGTTCAGTTACTGTAATATCGCTTGATGTTTTCGAGTTCGACCGATGACTGGTTTCTAGCCTCAGTATTTCACATCTTGGGCTAAGGCCTGGTTTACAATGTCCCGATATAGTTAGCGGTAGGATTTATCGGTTGAAACCTTGGAAACCGCCAATGAAATATGGCTATCTAGACTGCTAAAGTCCACATTAGGCAAAAGTGAACTTTATCTTACTTACCTAACTGGACATTGTACAACCTGTCCTAAGAGTAGGGTTCCTTATAGTTCCAGATAATTTGACTAAAAAGCTTCTATATTGAAAGCCATAACAACTTTTTTTTTACTTTTTGTCGCCATACTCCGCTATATTATAAACAGTTGATTAGGACTATATTGCCATGGCAACAACCAATTACTATTATATTATTTTCTAAAATTTAACTTTAAAAAATAAAAAATTTCAGACGTGGAAATTCTCTTATTTGTTTAAAAAGTTGCTTGCATCGCTGTTTCTTTGTTACTGTCATGACTAACTACGTGATTGGTGTTTCGAGCGTCACTGTCGTGGTCTGTAGCTCGCATCTGCACGTGAAGTGAAGCGAAGTGAAAGACATATTATTCTCTCGAGCTTCACCTCGCCTCGAGTTGTTGTTAATTATGAATGGATGCCATTTTCACGGCGCTCTCCTTTATATTCCCGTCTATTCGCGAAGAACGTTTTTAAACTAGACACAATGGGCAACTCAGATGTGACGCACAAAAGTCGTCAAAATGCAAATTATGTAAGTGAATATAAGTTTACAATATTTTCAATCAAGTAGAAGAATTAGCCCCACATAAATTATAATGTACCCCCATTTGAAGTATTCAGTATCATTCTTCATAGTTATTTGAAACTCTACTATTGTCACACCAAACATTACCTTTGGGCACTACTTTATAAAATAAACCCCAAATCCGACATAAAAAGTCGTCTAAAAGTTTATATATATACGCAGAAAAGAAATATTTAAATCCGTAGAGGTGCTTCTAAATACAAGAAGACAGAGAAAAGAAAATGTACTAAGAATTCAACCTTGACTCTACGCTTGTATAAATTATCCACCCCCGAGTTCGCCGTGTAAAGTTACCTTCACGGACCCTCGTAACCACCGTCGGAGTGTGTATTATTACGCCATCAAGAAGTAGTTCGCAGCATCTAGTACCTACCCTACAGAGTCCGGCGTCTAATGCTTGGCGCCTCACCGAACCGAGGCGTTATAAAGTTAATTATTCTAATCTGATAAGCTATAAGCCTGTTGCTAACCGGCGCCCGGCGCCTCTACCAGTGCAAGAGAGTTGTTATTTGCGATCTACGCCGTGCTTGAGAGCACTTGAATGGCGCTTGACAATAACATGGCTGGTGGAGAACTTTGAAGTGCGGCCATCAGCCTTTGACTTTTGGCTCAGATAAACAGTCGTTTACACAACTTTGGCCGTTATTGACTTTATATTGGATTGTTTAAAACTTTGGAAAGCTTATCAACAAAGTCATTTTTCTTCACTTTTATTGCAGTAGGAAAAATTAAAACTTAAATCAATTGAAACAAGATTTCAAAAAGATTCATAATTTAAATTTTTATAAAATGTATACATTAAGTATTGTATCTTTATTCACAAATTGCTTATCAAATTATTTGCGATTTATTTTAAGTGAACTTACCGGAGTCTTCATTATTTCCACAATACAACAAGATATAAGTTTAAATTTATCTTTATAATGTTACTTTCCTACAACTTCTCTTGGGGCATTACTGTTAAAGGAAATAGAAGGAATTATCTAACATCGTACAGCAAGCGATGAACCCCGCATGTCAATTGCTCTGTCGGAATTACACGGAGTAGTCCCGGCTGTAGATGGTGGATTGAAAATAAAGAGGGCAATCTCAAATTGATGAGGCTGATAAAGTAGAGAGAAAAAGAAGAGAATTCTTCTTGTTTTATTAGAAGGTAATGATTAATGAATCTGTGTTGCTGAAAACAATCCCCTCCTCCCTTCCTTTCTTCGCCCCCCCCCCCCCCCCCCCACACGTAACCAAGTAGCAAGGTGGTTGTTTTTAATGAAAAAAAGTTGGCGTAGGAAAGACGCTCAATTATGAAATGATGATAAAAGCGATAAGTAAAAATTCGTGAAATAGAAGGAAAATTGCCTCTCGCTTAGGGAAGTAAGAAAGAGACTTTTAAGTGGAAACCATTGATTAGTCTTTTTAATTCGATTGCGGCCAAGTTTTAAAAACAGGGGAATTACAAAATTAAAGAAGATTTTGCGTCCCAGTTCAACCTAATTACCAAGGGACCATAGCAAACAGAAAATCGTTAATTACGTGAAATTACCTGAAATTTCTGTGAGAAATTACGCTATCTCAATATTCAGTTGCTATTTTTATGTATCCATTAAAATAATTGCTATTCCAATTTGTATCATCTACCCCCTCCCCCCACCCCTGCAATTGAGCTTCTTTTAAAGTCAATTACCAACAGTAGCGTTGTTCAGAATTTTAAGTGAGTATAAAATTAAGATTAAAAATCGTCCCTCTAATTAGATCACGTCCTCTTATAAAAGTAAGAACTTGCTCTCTGTATAATACCTTTGTCTGGAATCTCCGTGTTTGCGCACGCTGGTCGCTGCAGAGTTCATACCCACTAAATCAACATGGGTATCACGTTATTAATATTTACCTTGGATCCGACAGAGCGCTTTTATGAAGAACTAGCCATTTACCATCTCTTATAGATCGTAAATAAAAGTTTCCAATTTGTTCACATAAATAACCGTAAGACAAGATTCATTGTTGGCATCGTGAAGGAGTTAGAACTCAATTTATCAGTGAAATGCATTACCGACTCCACAGTAAACTACCGAGAAAACGATGAGAGTATCAGGGTGTTCAGAGGAACCAGACACACAGGCTTCGATTAGTCCAAACCCACTGAATACGAAATCCACAAAACAACGTTGAATTGGCACGATGATTTTTCGATTTGGTTAAAATTGTTTTCAGAATCGATTATGCTAAAAATAATCGCCGTATACATTATTTCTGATCGGTTCTGTGATTAGGACAATCAAATGCTAGGCTTAATTATAATTGGTTAGAAAGTATAACAAGTTTGCTTATTCTTGTAGAAAATAAGCCTAGATTAGATTATTATGGTTTAACGGCGCGTCAACGACGAGGTTATATTGCGCACATTAATTTTTACTTTTAACTTTGTTGAATTAAGTGGAGGACATGGGGAGGGGTCGACCTAGCGGGCCC
This sequence comes from Leuctra nigra, assembly GCA_934045905.1. Classification (NCBI taxonomy): domain Eukaryota; kingdom Metazoa; phylum Arthropoda; class Insecta; order Plecoptera; family Leuctridae; genus Leuctra; species Leuctra nigra. The sequence goes on from OW203762.1 coordinate 37,624,084, forward strand.
GTTCCGGGAGAGTCCAGCACTGGTGGGAAGGCCAGGCCGGAATGAGGACGGACCGGGGAGGCGTGAGGGTTTGGACTGGTGGGACCCGATTTCAGAGGAATCACGTTTTAACGTTTTAACTTGTAATCAAAATTTGCCTATCCATAAGATGCAAAATCTGCATAAGGAATTATTTGAAACTGAAAAGATAAAACCTTGTTTTCTTTAAATATCTGTTTTTCCTGATGTAAATGTAAACCTGAAATATTTGAAAAAAAATATGTTCCATAAAATTAAATGTCGCTCACCGAGGTTCGGAAACCCGGGCGTAATTCAGGTGTTCCGGCGCTGTGCGTACGCGCTGTAGCCACTTGCAGCCCACGTGTAGTAAATCAAATGTATATTTCCCGTGGAATCTCGGCTGTTGCCTTATAATCGAAAATCGAAGTCTCGTCGCGCGTGATCCTCTGAGGTGGCAAATACGAACGCGACCACGCATCGTTCCGGGCGTAACCGAATCAAGTTCTAGAATTACGACGCGGGTACTTGCCAAAATCAAGTTCCAACATATACTAGAACTTCGGGGATGAAATCTTAAAAGTTAAGTTACCGAAGATGCTAAAACATATTTTATTCTATACATTTCACTGCTGTAGGCTCGGGAAAATGTAAAATTTAGTTTCAAGATACACAAGAACTTGAATGTCCAGAGGTGCAGGACCTTTTTATTTACGGACATAAGCGTCAACTCTCCGGAACATTGGTACCAGAACTTCTGCTATTTAAGCGACAACATGCACTGTAACTTTTAAGCTCAATTTTGTCAATAGAATTAATTATAATTCAATGTTCAGAGATGCTGGAACTTTTGTTTCTAACACGTTTTTTGCTCTTAACTTTAGTGTCTGGAACTAAGAGGCAGGAACTTGGTACTAAGATAGGAGATACTCTGGAACTTAGTTCAATGAACAAGCTGAATGTCTTCTGAATAAGATAACTTACATCTTGTTTGAGTGATAAATCAAATTAGAGTGATTAAACGTAACTAAACATCTGTCCACGAGCCATTGAGAAAGAAGAAAAAAGATACAGATAAAATCGTTCCAGGGAATCTGTTGAATAATAAACAAACTTCATCTGAATTCTCTCGAGTTCCTCGGCCATTAAGCATTCTGAATTCCACATAAAACAAACGTCATTTTATGACTCGAGCTATCACAATCTAATATGACAGTCATCATTTGGTCTTTTTGGTCTGCCAGAAAACGACGCCCGTCCAAATTCTTGCCTATAAAACTCGTAGCACCGAGTCAGTACCCAGCTGGATGGAAAGAATGAAACAGTTCTGTACAGCATCCATCTAGACGCGAACTTGTAACCGAGCTCTCTGTGTTTTATGTCCCCGCCTCCCTGTTGGCCGATCGTCTCTTCAAAAAGGGGTTGTTCGAAAGGAACTTGAAAAGGTTTTATGACCCTCCGCAGTTCAATCGTCATCGCATTGACGGGGGCCGCAGCAACTTCTTCAGCGTCAACCCAAGATTGATTTTGTCAACGTCAAGACGTTCGCGATGGAGTCGGGTTCAAAAGGAAGACGACTTCATTGCTTTCAATTAAGATTTTAAGTCGAAACTTATAAAAACTGAGAGGTTTTTAAGACATGTTTAATTCTGAAAGAATTTTAAATACGAGGATCAAAAGTTCGATTGCTCAAAGAAAATTACAAAAAAAACTGTCAGATTTCCTTTCGACTGAAGGATTGCGTAAGACATTCTCAATTGGAAAGGACGGCCGCGGAAATCGAACCCTGGGCATCCTGCACTATCTCAATTTTCTGTTACTTTATTCCTTAAAATTATCCTCAAATATACCTGGACAGCCACTTAATCAATAGCTAATTGATATTTATTTATTAATTGATGTCTAATTGATCATTTTAAAAAATCTGGGACTTAATTCAATGTGCAATTCATAATGTCCAATATATAACGTAGGTAGGTACTGAGCGTTAGTGTGGAAGCAATTAGATTGGTAACGCATTTTTATGAGAAAATGAGATAATATTTTTCAAGAGGTGCTGAAAACGCTGTGTAACTTGGGTTGGTATTCAACAATATTATCACGCGTTTAATTATGTGTAATGTGTTTCAATTAGTTCCATTTCCTTCGTCAACGATTTGAAGACATTCTCCCCGCATTACGTCGACTTGCTCTCCGCCACGTCTCTGAAGTTTAATCACGTGACACCACCGCTCTAGTGACGTCATGTGTGTCGCCAATCTCTTCGCGACACAATATATACTTCCAACAATATGTCCAAACTTTGAGATAGCCCCCCCCCCCCCCCCCCCTCCTTCTCCCCCCGGGACTGGCGCTATCGCACGAACCCCGGCTGTCAAGACGCAAGTCCGGAGTAAAAGAGAACCAATGTCCCACCAGGACGCACGATATAGATATATTAACATACGTTGTGCGGTCAGCCGTTTGACAGGCGCTTTCCATAGCAAACATTCGGAGCTTTTGGAAACGAAAACTTTGTATTTTTTTAGCGGAAAATTGAATAATTTTTATTCATTAATTTCTTCTCAGTTATAAAATACATTTTGAATTTAAATGGAAATGATAATTAGTGCATGGATTTTTATTTTATCTCGTGAATATATAATTTAGCGTTTATTTCATGCAGTCTCCTGTAGGAGGAAGTTGTAAACTGCCCGCGGCGACACGGCGTCACCCGATTCCGAGGTAGTGCGACGTTAATGGGTAACGAATACGTCACAGTAGAGAGGCGGTCGCTCCGGCGCAACTTGTGTAACATCATCTCCTTCACTCACTCTCGCGCCACGACTTTCTGTGTCTGACGGATCATTTATTACATCTTATCACTTCTTTATTCCGTCCTTTGAGATGCACGCGTGAAAGATTTCTAGACCCATGACTTAATTTCCTCCATTACACTCATTTCTTCCCCATCATCCCATTTCCACTTTATTCTGCTTCTCTCTCTTCGCATCTCTTATCTCGTTATTACCTCTCTCTCTAGTCGATCTTTCTTCTACTTCACATGTTATCTGTTTCGACTTGACGTCTCGTATACCTTCCCGTCCGTCGGGCTGATTTCCTGCAATTTCTTCCCAGCGAAGAAACAGACACCCAGCGTCGTCGATCAGCTTCCGGGCCAGTTGATTGATCCTAAAGGCGAGTCTACTGGTTTCGAACAATGTTGTTTATTTTAACAACAGAATTGAATCGACTTCTGCTACCACCCCAATGAAGTAGAGTGTAATTCTTTGATGAAGTTATATATCACCGTTGCTTGGGTACATAGACGGAGCCAACCACGCCTTTTCTTAATTCAACTGTTGCCTTTTCATTGCTAGTCTCGAATTGCTGCTCGCATGCTGGGGGATTTCGTTTCCCTCCCCCCTTTTTTTCTCATCTATACTTTCAATTTACTTTTCTCTGCCATTTTCTTTGTAGGTGATTCATTTCCTCGGATACTCTAATTCATCTTCGGCGAAAGTTTTTTCTTTATTTCCTTGATCCTTCCTACTTTGTTGCTGTTGTGATCTGTGGACTTTGGTCTTTTCTTTGTAGTAAATCTTACAGTTACTGATGGTTTTATTCTCTTCAAGTTCCAGAAATCCCATCTCGGAAAAGTGTCATTCTAGAATAAAGATTTTCATAAGAAATAGGTCCTGTCTTCGGTTGAAAATAGGGAAAGTTTGCTGAACTCCGCAGCAAGAAACACATAAACGCATATCCCTCCCCCCATTTCCTGCTTCCATTCCTTCAGAAGAATTCTCACATTTACCTCTGTGTGCCATCGTTTACCAAAACGCAGCTAATTTATAAGAAAATCTTTTGCATAGCGAAGAAATACGATTTATGTAACAATGTCGTTACAGTAAAACCATCAGAAATAATATTCTTGTTATATTTTTTAAATCCATATTTTCTTTCACAAACAGTAACATTCTAACGTCATACAGTGTAAGCTACCCAAGGAAAGAATTACATCTCTGTATTATATCTGTCTGAGCTTGGTTCGTCGAGATTACATTCCCTCCAGGACTTGGCCTGGGTATAATGAAACCCGTGGCTGTGGTGTATTCTGGGTCCAGCTCTGGGTCTGGGTCCGGGGTAATCCAAGGAAACCACCGACTCCTACTTCTTGACGCAACTTCGGCTATTAAACGCTGACCGTCTTGCTAACTAGCCCGAGCCACTCGCAGGTCGACGCACATTTCTTCGCCCAGCGCTATTCAGGCGTAATTTAGGCCCAGGGAGTTCCAAACTAGGTTTCAACTTGCAATAATCTATATTCATAATTAACGAAGGGAAAGGTTCAAGTTAATCGCTCGAATTTAAAGTTTTCCTCGTTACATTAATAACACACGTCGGGCTCAGGTGTGTAATTAATTAATGAAGGATTTTACATAAAAGGCCATTCCTTAATCTTTTAAAAGTCTATATTATCCAGCTCTTAAAAAGGATCTATTCTTCAACATGTATTGCCATGATTTATTCTAAGTACTTCTTCTTGTACGGGCTAATGCATCTGTTATGATACAATTGATTATGATAATTGAGACTTGAATATTTCAATGCATAAAGCAGCTTAAATCACCTGCAATTACATGCTTAACTTAAGCTAACTTAAGCTTAACTTAATTTTTTGCTTATGCTTAATTTAACATTATTAAATGCTTTCCGCTTCATGTACCTAATCTTCACATCTATAATTCAATTTTATTACCACTTTACCTGCATGAAATTGAAATCAACGAATTTTCTAAAATTGTCTATCTAACGTGAAAGTCTAACTCTTATAACTATCTTATCTTTCTCGTGTAGTCGGAAGGAAAACGGTAAGAAGATTTGCGAGGACGTAGCGAAATCTTTCAGAATGCATGATGCCAGGAAGAAGGCATTATTCACAATATGTCAGAAGAGTCTGTCTGGGTATTAATATACGAGCTCTGCGTCACAGGAGTCGGTGGAAGTAACAAATACACCACGCAAAACCCAAGTACAGTTTCCCAATACCCATTGATTTATACTTACCCCATACGAACGTGGACTCGTCAACTGACACTTAGTTGCTAATTTTCACGTTCCAACTATTGTGAAGCTTTATAGCGAAAACAGTATTTCAAAACAAGACTGCGATGTTACGATACTTAATATCCATGCCAAGGAACGTTATTTGGTATCTTATAGGAGTCATCTAATAAAAGTAGCGCATTTACCCCGAGAGAAAATGCTACACGAAATGGCGAACTTATCCCATAAAACGAATTTTGGATTATAATATTAGTATATCAAGTCCGCTGATGGCGGCAAGTAGGTGATAACTTATGACCAGGCCATCAGTGAGGGGAATATAAATTGTCAAGAGGTTTCTCATCCGAGAGTATAGGGAGGTTATACGCTTAGTTATGGAGTTATATAGTCAAACCAGCTAGTGTAAGTGGCTTTTCTAGCGGGGAAAAAGGGATGAATAAGCTCTTCAATAAAGCTCACCATATATACGTAGCATCCACAGACTAATTCTTCACTGCATTAAGCTCTTGTAAAGTCTATGAATTTCATGAACTACGAAAAAGGTCGTTTTGCTGTGTGGGCAAAAATGGAATAAAATTACTGAGTAAATTACTAGAGTAACTGCTAGCATGTTTAATATACGCGACATTAGACTTGATTCTCTTTACTGGTAAACGTTAGGATGTTGTCCAAGTCAACAAACTTGATGCGGTGAGTCTCAGGTTATGGAATATATTTTTTACAAAACCCTACGTTTAAGTCCTCCATATTCAATGAGGGCCGGGTCCGTCCGCCTCCTACATTACCATACTGCGTGTATTAAACACTCTCTAGGGACCGTGAGCGCCGCTAACTGCGGTATATTGTATGTGTACCCGTTGCGTTGGGCGCCAATGTAACAAACCTGCCACCAGCTGAGCGGCGAGAGAGAGACAGAGCACAGTCACTCCGGTTTTATTAGCGACGAGAAACAGACTCCATTCTTACGAGTTCTTTCTCTCTCACACACACACATACACGTCGCTGACGACAATGTGGACGACGACGACGCATTGGTACGGAAGCGACGACGCTTGCTAGTTTATATACGCGCCCGGCGAAGACGCGATAAAAGTTTTATATGTGGGAGGCGGACGTTGCCTGCCATGTCGTCTAACGTTCAGGCGTCGTGGAATGCAGCTGCTGGGTGGAATAAGTGAATTCAAAGGGTTTAATTAGTTCACGGAGATAATTTAACAGATAAAATCTGGATTATTACTAAGTAATTAGTAGTGTAATTATTATTAGCTGTGCATGTTCCGACTGCATTATTGAGTGTGTGTTTTACGTCGGCGGTGGTCTGTTACTTTAACCATGTGCGGTCCCTAATATTACATTTTGTCATTTGTATTTATCACGATTTATGGTCTGATATTGTAATGATAATTAAGAATGGAAAGAAGCTCATCTCCCAGACTTGAAAACTGTACTTATAACGACGATCGAGGGGGCTAAACAGGAAAGCTGGCTCTGGACTTGCACACAGGAGGTCCTGGGCTCGATTCCCGCTTTCGCCCTTCCCGACTAAGGATATTTCGTGCTTCCCTCAGTCAAAAGGCACATTCTGGAAGAAAAGCTCCGAATAATATGCATCGTTTCCATCAACGTCATCCTTAGCATTCGTCTTCATGTTCGCACTGCCATCTTCATCATCAACCATCCATCGTCATTAGCCTATAACTAACAGAACAGTGCGACGTAAAACACCACGAAATAAAAACATCGGAGTGGTCTTACCACTGTCCTAATTTCATGATAAAAACACACTTTATTTATTTTCCCCTAACGACCCTTAATTGATTCCACGAAACGGATTAAGTATACAGACCATCACTCTGGCTAATTAATGGATTTATTTAATTACGCCTCATCGGATCCCGAAACGTTTAAATCATTAGATGTAATTTATAATTTAATCAGCAAGTGCAGAAAGCCTGCAGGATTAATGAGGACAGATGACGTAATGGTTGATTGAATTACGGCCATTCGAGCGCAATGTAACGTGCAACAGATAGCAGCACACGCGCTAATTTAGCGAATCGCCACAGCAGTCGCGAACCTGCGTTTCTCGGCCACGATGCGCGAAATACAAACATAACGCAGTGTAAGAGAGGTGGGATGATTACGACAATGTAGTGTGATTCACCATCGTAGTGAGATGTAAGCGAATAATGATAGGTATACAATCACAAAATAGTAGGTCGAGTGTCGACTAATGATTATTCTAATATTTTTACTTTCACAACAATATGATTTCATTCCTCATCCAGATTTTTTTTTATTTTTAAATCACATGTATTTGACGTGAGTGTATTGTTGTCTGTTGATCGTGCTCTCTTACAACTAGATCACATAGCGTTTTACAAGATGTATCACCATCTTCACATGCTAAATCATGACCCAAACGTTCGTAAAAAATGACAATAAATAAATATAAATAACTCCTAGATTCCATCGTCGCATTCGAAGTAGTACCTTTCGACATGTTGACAGCAATTTCAATTTCAAATATTGAGTTTCAATTATTCCACGCATCCCTGGACGTCATCAAGTGAGACTGTCTATGTCTATGTCAATTCTTCCCCTTCCTTCCAAAACTCGCCTTGCACATATCCATGTGAATGTTCCAACCATCCGAAGGGAGATATTTTTTAACCAAGACGACACGTGTGTCCTCGAGTAGACTTTCGGCTCATTGGAAGGAAAGGGAAGTTAGTGGTTTTGAAGTGACTTATCAAGTTACAATTCAACTATAGTTCTCGAGCTCGAGAGTTAATTATCAATAAATAAGACTATATATGTATAGTTAGACAGTAGTTAGTGGACTAATTAATACAGGGGGGGGGGGGAGATAAGGAGAGGAGCAAGTCGTTTAGGTTTGGAACTTGTTGTTCTTATGGGAAGTTTAGACTCGACAAGCATCGTGTGGCGAGGACAGGTTCTATAATTCACGGGCTCGTTGTTATCCTTAGTCCTTATCCAGGACCTTTGTAACAGTTGATTCTTAGCGGCGCATTTGGATCGAAATGCATGGACTCACTTTACTTTACACAGATTCAAATGATGAGTTTATGAGGATCAGTGCGTGGAGAGGAGTGGTGGACATTATTATAAACTAGGAAAACGCTCTGCGTAACGCGTTGATAAGCGAGCCTTCGTATTGCATGTTAATTCGAAAGTTTCTGCTCTACAAATCTTGAAAAGAGCCGAAAGGAAATGCATCAACAAAGGAGCAGTTATAAAAACCTGACATTTCTATTACGAAACTTGGCCATGTAAAAATTGAAGTTATATGTCAAGCGTCCAGTTTAAATTTAAAATAAAAGGATCATGTTCAACAACTTATCACGATGCCACTTGGGCTACAATACCTATAGTATGTGTGCAAAATTGCAGACCGATTTTTTGAACGGGCTGGCGAAAGCGAGCCTTGAAAATGCATGAGGGCCACAGCTTCTCTCACTTTCTCAATTGTTTTGTTATTATCAACATGTTAATATCATAATATTAACATTGATTGTATATTAAATAAAACACTAACAACACTTTGATTACATTTCAAATTCATAAGCACATGGAAATATAATTTACAACAATTTCTGACAGTTCTTCGTTTGTTTACATCGGCCATCTTGGACATCGGCCTGGTGGATGTCAGTCCGCGGAACCAAGCTGAACATGCAGTCAGCCACCAGTCATGTAGGAGGCAGTGAAATTGGACCACCGAGCGCCAATGGGTGGATGAGACGGTCGGCATACCCGCGAACACCCGGACGAAGACGTCTTATGAAGAATTTATCTTTGACGATCGGAAGATCGGAAATACTACTCTTTCCGAAAACATCAGTTTTCGAGCGGCAATTTTGAAATGTGGAACGATCTTCAAAAACTGACGTTTTCTAACTTGTCAAATCCAATCCAAATCAATATAACTTGTTTTATTAAAAACAACAGTGTAAAATCTTCCATGGTAAAATCCTGTTACCACAGTAAGTTTACTAACTACTAGGAACACTCTCCGTTTAACGCGTTGATGAGCGAGCACGGATACGCGCAACACCTTGAACCGAATTCTGTCTATCGAAAATGTAATTAAAAGCCAATAATTCTTCAATTTCGTCACAGACTTGTATAAAATATTGTATAAACACAATATCATCGATCTCTTGAACAGTCATATGTTCTGTTTCATATGTGTTTGAAAGTTTCTGCTCTAACTACCATGGAACTGAAGAGTAGAAGCTGCCGTGATCAAACATTTTCGAAAAATTTGACTCAAAATGTCCGTAAAATTTCTGAAAATTGTCAAAAATACAGGTAATGTTGGTCCGCAATTACCATGTAAATTTTTTAGTTGATCGGTCAAAGAAAATATGGTTTTAAATTTTAACCAATGGGAGGATTTGGCTGAAACTTTGTAAGATTGGACTGACAGTTACAGGCTGAGTAAACTGGCTCCGTTAATTTGATATTGTGATGAATAATTCTGTGGTGATTCAGTTGGCCATTTCCATTTGGCTAGATTTTTTTGAAAGGATTACCAGACATCTTTGGAATACACTAGGAAAACGCTCAGTGTACCGCGTTGATGAGCGAGCACGGGTACGTGCAAATTCTCGAACCGGAAATGCGTACACAACGCACCGAAAACATATACATTCATATTGAATTGAAATAATATGATCCACTCAATCAACATAAAAGTATGCTTTTCATCGAAACTTGAAAATAGCATCTAAAGGTATACATAGCAAATCAGATTCAATTCAATTGACACTCGATTTTACGTGTCATGAATAATCTTTATTGTCACCTTTTAAAACTCAACAATTCTCAGAGATCTCAAACCCTTACAAGTGCGATGTGTCCATCCCTGGGCTGGGTAGCTCAGGTGGTATGTACTCGCCCGGCATGGAGAGTCCCGGTTCAAGTCCGGTTTCGACCGGATAACCTAATAACCGGTTCTAAACGTGAAAAAGCTTTTATACGAACTTTGGACTAAGAAACACAAGACTTCTCGATATCTACATGTCGCTTTTCAAGTTCATATAAATTATATTAAATTTGTTTGTAATCGATAAGGAAAATGTTGGAACCATTTGAAATCATCATTATTTCTTTAACAGAGCGTTTGAAAGCAATTTATATATCGTGCGTGTTTGCCGTAAAAAACTCATTATTTTCAAAAACATAAATGTTTTGTCTGAAATATGATAAAACCGTCGGTGTGTGTATAGAGCGAGGGCTTTCGACGCACATATTAAAAAGCTGGATGGAAAAGGCTGAAATTTTAGTCCGAATAGAGATCCATTCGCTTCAGGAGTAAATACCGCTTCTTTATGTATTACCCAGCATCAAAAGCGGCCAAGTTCTCATGGTTGATTATTTACTAATGGCCACTGCATGTTTCATTCTACCGTATACCCACGAGTCACCGTGAAAAACACCCATCACCCACTACATATAGGTTACACACAAACACACAAAAACCCTCCCCAATTTACAACCTCGGCCCACACGGAATTCTGAACGACTAAATGGCTAAGGAGATAAAACTAGTAGAATGAAACGGGAAGCTGCGAAGATTCGCCAAGGTACGAAAATTTAATTACGACTTCCAGCGAAGAGTTACGTGCAGACAACGACAGACAGAACTGTCTATTCACAAGGCGAATTCCTTTCTACGGCAAATACAAGTGAAAGAAACCTAGATCTAACCTAATCCTCTTTAAGGGCTTATCAAATCATCTAATCGGGTAACAGAACAAAATCGCATCGCTATTGTTACCTCACGAGTCGCGACTGGGAAACGAACCGGGCTCTCTCGGATTGATATGACGTCACAGCCACCTATCGCGGGAGAGAGGCGCTATTCTTAGTTTTCTCGACGCCTCAGCTGAAGCGGATTGACCGACTCATCGCCAACGACGTGATTTTACGCCGATTTTTTATACCGTGTGAGGAAGAGGGATATTTCATGGAAGTAAGACTTGAATACTGATGAGAGGCCTCTTCCTGATGGCAATCGCGATTATCATGGCTGTAATGTGACCTAATTCCTCTATACTCACTCACTCAAGCCGTGTTCTATCTCGTTCGTGCCGAAATAGTTACGTCTGGTTTCTCTTCCCTAGTGGTTTCGATTGTTTCGAGTTGATTCGATTTGATTAAAACGTGTCTGTGACATTATGTTGGTGTGTTGCAGCTGAAGCGTTATGGGAAGGGGTTAATGTGACGTCAGCTGCACACAGTAGACATATCCGTCGTCAATTAGGTATATAGTCGGGAACAGACGGAGCCAATGAAGACAGTCGTGAAATGTGTAACGATATTCATATTTATAACTCGCAACATTGAAAATTGTTATTCATACTGTATTTTAGCGTCTGAGTAGGCGGCTGTGACTATCGCGGGAATGAGTAATGGCTTTGAAGGACTATGAGTTGCACTTGTGATGCCGAGAGAGAGTATTAGCACGTGCAGTGAGCGATCGAAGTCAGCAGTTTGACGTCTTCATCGCGCGAGGAGCACCTGACTTGCTCGAGTAGATAAACGGAATCGGGAAATAATAAAAAGTATACTTTAATTGAAATATATAAGCGGTGACAGTGCATTTTTTCGTTGATCTTGTTAGAGAAAGTGAATAAAATGTGTATTTCAAGAGGTTTTATTGTATTGCTTGAAAAGTGAGCAGGAAGTAAATGACTGGACGCTACCGATTGTGTTGGTATGTAGTGGCGTGTAATGATAGGAGCCCAGGAAACAGTTTGCAGCGAGGAGCTACGCCGGTAACAAGAGGTGCATTCGAGATGAATCGAATTCGTTTAGCTAACAACGCGGTTCGTCGAGAAGTGGTCGGCGGTTTCATATAGTTCGAGACCGCGTCGTGGTTTTCCATCATTTTCCATCGTTTCGAGCGGACGAAGATGGCAGACGAGGAGTCGTTACGTGTTCGTTTTTGTCGTCTTCTGGCGCTGCCGTGCGCGCGTGAGCGGCCGCAGATCCCGGACCGCGGCGACCGACGGATTCATTTGACGCGATTTGAAACGAGCGCGGAGACGCCGGACAAATCCATCCAGGTAATTCGACTCAAACTGCCGCGGGGTCAAGTGGGATTGTTTCTCTTCTCTTGAGAAGACTGTGTTTGTTAACTGCATTACGAGTAACTAGATGGTGTGACTAATGGATAATTATTTACTGGAAACATATGAGGTTGAAAACGTTGCATTATTATTGAGCACATTTGATCATAGTTGCATCCCGTTATTTAATTACACACATATTAGAAGTTCTTTCTTGCAAAATTGGTCTCTGTTAAACCTCAACATTTACGAAAGTACAATGTCAAAAATTACATTATTTTAGAATTCCAAATAAAATATTCAAAATTATTACAAACTTAGTTTATTTTCAATCTTTGTGCCATCAAGTCAAAGCTTGTATTAATACGTTGTTCAACCTGATGTTTGTCGGTTGTCACAGAAAACCCGGCACCTCCACCAACAGTACTGACACGAAATATTCCCGACAATCATGGAGTAAGCTACTCGAGTTTTGTAGCTTGTTTATACAAACTGAGTGGTCATCTGCCGGTCACTTTGTCATAGCACGCTGTTGTAAGCGCAATCAAATATACAAATACATTAAATATGCGCTCGATGACAGCCACTACACAATGCTGGTACAGTCACACCCAATTAAGTGTAAGTGTTTAGTGTTTTTATACACTTATATGCACATTGCAGTACAGTGTGTGTGTCCAATGTCAGTCCGTACGCCCGGGTAGCTCAGCTGGTCCAGTGAGATATGTCAGTTGGAATTATGCATGTCACATTGTAGACATTCGTGTAGCAATTTTAATTATACGTAATTTAATCATTCGTCTGCATAATTAAAATTGACTGTAATACATTGAAGATAAAAGAAATCTTAATGGCAAATTGCATTATTGACTTGGAAAACATTCCAATTAATATGTGTGATTGAAAAGAGTGTTTGCTCTCTGATGGTTTGGATCCAATCAGTCGACATCGATGTCAGCGAGTGTACATTATGCTTGGTTTGATTGAAACATTGATTCCTAGTGGAGTGTGCATTCATGGAATATGCAGTTACTGGGAGCTTCTAATTAAAATAACCTAATAAAATCGCGTAAACAAAATTCAATATAAACAGCATACCTTCATTTCAGCGAATAGTTCAACAGAGTAAAGCTACAAAATTAGAACTGAAATGATGAAATTTCAGGTTATAAGTAATGAAAATATGTGGCAGAATGTTAATGTCCAGTATTGCGTGAAGTGGTTGGCGAACCATGGTGCATTAATACCAATCTCATTATACAACGAGGATAATTGTGATGTCACTGCCATTCGCTAATTCCATTCCCAATTAAATCCGTACCGAATTCCATACATTGTAATTCCAATCTTGTTTAAATTCGCAATCAAAGCAATTTGAAGGTATGATGAGAATGCTGTAAGTTGTAATCTTAGTTGATGAATTAACCGCTGTGACTGGTTTCAGCGCTGCGGCGCGCACGTGGATTTCAAATGACGACATAATGTCCGCTATCTTATAGTTACAGCTCAAGTTATGGCACTATTTTAGCCGCACGAACAGTCAAAGTTAATGTTTCAGTAATATCACCATTTGCAAGTTTTATAGTGCATATGCCATAACACGAAAATAGCAATATAAAATGAGTTTCATTTCTGTGGTAAGATTTCCTATATTTATTATAGCAATCGTTATATAACTCAATGCTGTAGCTATTGTTGAAATTGCATCCTATGCTTCTGACTCATATTAAGGGTGCATCTAAACCTCTCATGAATTTAATTCCTGACTTCACTTTTCAGTCTTCTACACTCGGGATCTTCTGAATCTCGTCTCTTCCTTTCATCAAAGTATGTTGGTTTCGGACTTACTGCAATAACTTCTGCTAGTAAACTCTCTTCCTTTTTCAAGAAACTTGAGTAAATTGGTTTCATTAAATAGGTCATGTGTTCGAAGCATCTCTTCTTTATCACAACTTGTGGTGAAGTTCTTAATATAAAACAGTGAACTAAATCCCTGCTAGTTGTATAAAGCGGTTTATTTCAGTTAATTGCGTTTCACAGAATTAAAACCATTCCACACTCCATAAAATTAGTTATTGCTTCTTATTTATTATTTTATTTGTTTATGTATTTATTTAAAACATCTTGTTATAAAAAAATTACATTTTATGTGGCTAAGGAAAACAATAACTTCTATTTACAATAACGTTATAATAATACTCAGATACCAAAATTACAAAGGAACAAAATTAAACAAACTAAACATCAATCACAAACTCTTAAATATACAATCCACGAAATATACGAATAAAAGATCACGGGTCTTAAATCTAGACCCGTACTTCTGTTAGCATGGGTGAAATTTGATAAAATATCTTCTCGCTATTTTCGTTCATTCTCGCTGAAGTAATCGCACAGAAAGTCGGGTGCATTTCTATGTTGGTCACGTGCAATGCAGTTGTCTGTTCGCGATTATGAGCAATTGCACCCGGCAAGTAAAGGAACAATTGCACCTATAATACTAAGCGGTGCAGACTAATGGAGCAGGTTTCACACCCACAAATGGTTCAAAAGGGGGTCAACACTGTTGTGTCACAGGAAGCTCCGATATGGAGGAACATGCTGTGTGTTTGTAAAACACCATTTGAAGATGAGGTGATTTCATTAAACATTAAAACATTTCTGGGTCACCATGAATTGATTCGAGCACTTAGTTCGCTTTATCTGAAGGAATATTTTACACAATTTTGATATAGGTATTAGAATTAAGTTAGATATTTATTGCAACTAGAGGATCCTTGTTCTTGATTATCCTGATATTTAAAATCCAAAAATGTATGTGTATTCAAAATATATTTTTCAAAATGTCTTTAAAATATATTTAATATTGTTAGAAGGATGATGATGTAAATTTCAGTCACTTGAATCCTGTTTATAGTCGGCTTATTCCCGAGAATGGCGACCCAGATCTCTGGAATATACATGCCACTTTGATGAGTGTCATCCGATTCATGTTACGATATGCACTTCAGACTCCGAACTCTGTATCCGGATCAATCTCCATACTCTCAGAAACTCCATAATGTCTTCAGTACACCGATATGAAATGACAAACCGGACGGAGATTTACTTTTAAAAATCTTCTTTTCGCGTGTAAAAGCTGAAAGCGTCCGCAAAAATTATATCCTGACACAGAGTAAACCTAGGCCCTTAATGAGTAGTGTTTTATTCAGTAAAAAGATGATTAAATTGCCTTTACACTGAAATAGAACAACGCTCTATGGCGTTAATTAAATCTTCCATATAATGCACAGGTAGAATTGTCCAACCAAAGAGCTAGTCTCAAAGCTTTTTTTTAATATTCCCGTGAGGTAATTAAAAAGTAATGTGATAATAATATATGGTGGTATTCTTGGCTTGGCGGGTAACTAGAGTGAAACAATTATCAATGACGCACTGGCTCTTAACCTGGCCGCCATTTTAACGAGATAATTACAATAATGGCGGCACGCTTTCGTACCACGGCGGCTTAATTGATAGCTTTTGCTCTTTGCCCCTTGCCTATCCACATGTAACCTGCAAATTGCCATAAAGTTCCGAACTTGCTCGACCGAAAAGTTGAACTTGTGGCTTTATTCTAGCCGAGAGGAAAGTTGTAAGAGGAAACCACGGAATAAAATGTGTTGCATGGATTGGGAGGCAGATTGAATGACAAGGTGAACGATTGTATTGAGGGGATACATTTAGACGAAATTGGTGAATATTCCGTTCCTGTTTCACGTACTCTCTTACACTAATTAGTTTGCTTTATTAAAATGATTTTTGTATTTTTATGTTCACTGATCACATCGGTAGAGATTGTCTGGCAGAAGTACCTATAAATGTCACGGTTTTAGCATGAGATTTGTATCTAGGTTGATCGGAACCACTTCGATATCAAAACTGATAATAGATTTTGATTGTTCAGTTTTTATATTCAAGTACTCAGCCGGAGCTATAAAATATATATCAGTATAGAAACCAGTTTTATCATTTGTCATCAGTATTGCTACAAAATATGACGAGGACGAAAAAATTGGCAAATTGAAAGCCTCGCTCGCGTCGCTCAATTACGTGCGTGATATTTCTTCAGCCGATGAGATTGCTGGGTTCTGAAATAGAATAATGCCTCGTGAGTGATATGAACAGACTCCCCTCCAGCGAATCTTATCAGCATGGAAGATTAATGTCTCGAGACTCGTTATATTGATATAAATGGTCATGCATGTACGAAGTATTGTTCCATGAACGAGGCTCTATCGTGATGAGGACTTATGGCGAGCGGAGGAAATATGTGTGTCCAGAAGAGTGGACCAGATTAGGAATTGGGCGGGCAGTGGGGGGTGAGACGGGGGGGATTAAAGGGCGAACGCCATCTGGGCTACGAGGAAGTTGCCCGCCACTTTTTCCCTCTTGTACTCAGATTTAAAATTCGATCCACGGTTTTGAACAATACCCAAAAACGTTCGATTTTGTATCTCCAGTCTCTCGACATTCTAAATCGACGCCAAAAATATTCCGTAAACAAACTCTCTAGAGTTTGTTTTCATCACCAGCTCGAAATATTTCAAGCAAAATATAATATGAAGCTGCTTGCAAACACCGCCTGGAGGGGGTTTTCGTTTACGTTTGATGTTAAATAAATAGGAGGCCTCGGGTAACCGGACTGAAATATTAACGACAGTGGCAGAAGAATCACGAAATACACTTTTAAAATTCACACAATATAATTTCATAAATATGAACCGTCGGAGCAGCAGCGAGCGTCCCGGCGGCCGGCGTCCGGCGTCGCGTGTAACGACCGACGTGTCCATCAGGGCGGTGGGAGGCGCAGGAGGGTGGCTCACGAGTCCAGGGGGTGAACATTGTGCCAACTCGAATGAGACGCCAAACACTTGCTCTAACGGTCAATAAAATATCTTAGCAACTCTGCTCGACCGAGGGGGGAGAATCGAACTATCGAAATTATGTCCAACTGTCTCATTTACATTAGATATATTTGCGGGCGAGGTGCCAGTTATAACCATTTATCAATACGACTGGTTTGTCTTTACTCCATTATTTCAGTATGTATTTATCATGTCAAAATGTTCCAAACAAAGGACGATATTTCTTTTTCTATCTGCTAAGTTTGTAACAAGAAAACGTATCTGCCTCATAATAATTCTCCCCGTGTCAAGTCAAACCGACTTGTTGCTCTTTGTTGAAACAATATGATGATGGGATAATACACGCTATTAGTAGTACAGCAGAGACGACATTATGTCAAGAAGAAGAACTTTGTTAGAAAACTTAGTGCAATGAGCTTTTGTCGTCCACGAGATGCAAGTGTAAAGCTTGCTGTGAGCTTACGATCAAGTTTAGAGCGCGAATGTCGCTCTAGAACAGTTCTCTTGTTGCATTCTGCGACGAGATAGAATGCGCGAACTCCGAGAACCGGAAGCGACGAGAGTTTGGACGCTTATTGTCGTGAACTTTGACTTTCGACCGGAAACTGGGTCGCAAATCATAAGTTAAACAATTGCAACTTTGACTCAACAAGTTAGCCCACTTGAATTGTTATGAAGTTCTATTATAACGACGTAATTTTATAGCCAATCTCAACCTCCTGAGTAATTTATCACACCGCTGGACTGTATACATTTATCTTGGCTTTTATGACACCAGTCTTTCCCGTATTATTGCACATTAGAGAGATGCACTATCTGTTTGATTTATCCCGCCTCTGCGTTAGACACGCGAGGGATAAACGTCCCTCTCTCTCCCGCTTCCCACTTCCCACTCCACACATCTCTGTCGTGTGACAAGGCTTGATGCATTCCCACTTCACTTATATCCCGGATTCTCCTGCTTCCCATCTGAGACAAACAATACAGTAAGTACCCACACACATGCCACAATCTACGATATTGTCAATATAAAATCTTGAGGTAGAATTTCTCTTCGAGCGTATAGTGACTGTATTATGTCTATTGGTAATTTTGTGTCTTAGCTCTTTGTATTCCTATTAGAAAATGTAGATCTCCTTATATTCGCTTAACACTCTAGGCGTTACACTTTTATGTTTTCATTTTCACACTGTAAAATGCACAATGCATCTATTTTATTTTCCGCTGCGTTTACAATTCCATATTTTGTGTATTAATTCAGTTTATTACTTCTTTACATAAGGCTTATCTTCGGCGTTGTAGGCGCGTTGTTATGAGTGGAAAATATATAGTGTAATTCTAAAAACCCTTATTACGAAGAGTAACTGTGTAATATGGGTATCTCGTGTTTTAGAGGATAATTTTGTCTTCTCCGAGTTTTAATAACACCACAACTCTCAGTTAACCATTCAGATGGCAGGTTTTTATTCTGATTCAGTTTTATGTGTGGACTCTAATTAGAGAGAATTAAAACAAATCAGTGTAATTATTTGCTCTGAAAGCTGTTGACACTTTTGAATGGAAATAAAAACGCAGAGGCTTAAAATTAGAAAGTGAAAGAGAGATTTGTTTTGGTGCTTTTGGACACTGAGATAACTTTCATATTGCTTTTTTGTTTGTTTTGAATCTTTAGATGTGAATATAGTGTAGTTCTTCTTTAACAATACTCACATATTACAGATCTCTTAAATGGAAACTGCTTTCAAAAAAAAATCGAGTAATGAGGTAATCATATAAGCGCGGAAAGCGGAAGACGGTTTTTTATATTAACCAGTCACAAGTCTGGCGCGAACGGTTTGAGGACTTGTGATTGGCTAATAGAAAAATAAACGCTTTCCGCGCTTATGTGAACGCCGCATTACTCGAATTTTGCGTTTTTTATAGTGAGGAACATTCCATATATTTGTGCATATTTTTTTAACGAATCTCCATACAATGTTAACAACCAAAGTGCATACGAATGCACATGTTTGCACCTTGCACTAGCTCCGAATCCCTATAAACTGTATTATTCCGAATATTTCTACTTAAAATTCATATTGCAAAAGCATTCTATCCGTGGCATTGAAAATGTTTATGCAAATTCAGGATTCGAAGCTTATTACAAATGGTGGCAGAAGCGGGATATTTGAATTACAAACGTATTTACGTGGTTCTTGCATTTGATAAGCAATATAAATGTATACATGCCTTTAAACATTGACTACTTCCAGCCAATTATCTTCTATACAAATACAAACTCCAGTGATTGGACCATTCAACGAGTTAGAAACAAATACCAGTTGGAATTTATGTGTAACCGCACTCTCTGAATTTCGACCAGAGGCAGTTCTATATTTCGCCTAATTAGATAACACATTTCGGCCATTAGTAGGGAAATATTCGTCGGAATTAAAATATGAAAGCTCCGGGAACATAAACACCGTCCGCACGCATGATTACGTCTGGAGCTTGAACACGTAATGATGCATGATGCAACGCTCACTCGCTGAAATCACGGGCATAATCTCAACGTCGGCTTCCAACGATCTTTTCACAGAACATTTCATTCGATTCATGTTTGAAATGAAATTAACACTATATTGTTTCTTTGTGTAGCTGACTCTGTAACACCATTTTGGAGGTATTAAAAGTTAATAATATCATAATGAATCAAGTGAATGAATGTGTGAAGTGTTTTGTGTAGAATGTAGGCGCCTGTCGTCATGGAATTTAGCTTTAGACTATGTTTATTGTTTTCTTAATTAAAATCATGTCATTTAGTTACACCATGCTAAGAGAAATACCGCCAGCTGAGAAAATTAAGACAATATTTTTACTCTTGTTTCTAAAGGTTAGGCCACAATTGCCTTTTTTTCGCGATTTTAATCAATAATCGAAGAGTTTTCCGACAGGTCGACTGATCTTTGTTTGTAAACATATTTATGTGTCGTTCTCAACACGTGGCGCTCGGGAAAGCGGAAAAGTTGTTTTCATCGAGGACGGAAATAGCAAAAGGATTCCAATCATCTTTATTTGCTCCAAATGTTTCTTTTAGCGGAAAACAAAAATGCGTGTTAGCGTTCGTAAATTCGACCTGAATAAATATTTTGCTAACAAACATTTAAAAAAAACGGTCCTTCGAAAATGGACAAAATAATCAAAATAAATGTCAGAATTCTACGCATGGACATTATTTCTAGGGATGAATTTGGCATCTTGAGGTACAATAAAAATACAAACTTGTCGTACGAATAAATTCTACCTGCTCTCTCAGCCTTCTGTGTCGTTTGCAAACCTCCATCAAATGTATCTTGGCGTTTATTTACCCGCTCATTCCAAGAAACGAGAAATAGTACTGTTTTATGTCCCCATGAGACAATCCCTCTCTCACTCGAACAGTTGTAAACGTGGCAATCTCTTCTCTTTCCCTCTTGCAGTTGTAAAGGTGGCAATTCGCGTGCAAGATGAATGTCCCAGTGTTATGTAGATGCTGGATCGCCACGCATTGGTGTGCGGGTGCGAGCGAGTGAGGCTGATAGGCCAGTGTGAGAGGGTGAGAGAGATGGGAAGTCAATCTTGCGAGTGGTTTCACCCCTCTGAGAGCTCGTCACTTGCGAACACTCGAATCCAATTTTATTCCACGAGAAATGTCAACACGGTGGCACAATTAGATTTTATTTAGTGGTTGGTCGCCACGCTACTGGGTAAAATGCTGGAAAAATGTCTCCAAATTCTTATCAAAAATTGTGAACTCAAATTTTAGCTCTAGATCAAAGACCACGTTTCAATATTACAGTTTTGACTGTCTGTCCTTATCGGATTTATTTCCCTTAGTTCACTTAATTCAAGTACAATTTTTAAATTTGTGTCACCATTTACTTTCAAATATGCTTTTTAACAAATCAAAACAAGTGTTTTGAACAAGCCAATAAGTGAAAAACATATTTGAATAACATACATTGAATAAGATAGAATGGAAACTGTATTTTCATTGAATATTGTAATTTTAATTGAAGTTTCAATATTAGTTGAGACTTCGGCTCATGTCTTGATCCTGACTGATCCGTGTTAATTCCCGCTTTAAGCTCTTATGATTAAACGATGCAAATAGGAAATGCGTTTAGCAGCTAAAGCTTGTATTCATTCTGTTCAGTGACTTATGTCGTAGATGTGTTGGTAAAATCTTGCTCCATCAGCGACATTGCGTGAGAAGCTTTTACTGCCTCGCGAGTCTCGAATTTGATAACTCTATTCCAGCAATGTTCCACGGGAATTCAATAAAATTAAGCAATATCTTTTTATCGTTCGCCATTTCCTACTCCTGTTGTCGGCCAATGAAATTTTATCTTTATGTTTGATATAAGATATTAATTACTCTGACCCGCTAAATGTTTTGCACTTCAAATGAAATGCAATGATAAAAAATTTAATATTCAAATTAAATAACCAGACGTATAATTTGGAATCACGTAATGTAAACGTCGTTTTAAATTTTACTGAATAACATTTTTACGATTTTAAATTTCTCTCTCTTAAATCGGGATTTTCGCATTTCATCTTAAATTTTAAAAAACATCTTTTTAAATAGACGTGATTTTTGATAATCCATCTTTTTTCCCTTGCAGTAGATATTTCTGTTTTCCGCAGGCGAATGGAAATCCTCTCCCCAACCGGCTTTCACTTATCTCCCCGAGATGCTTGAACGAGTCGAGAACATGGTTGGAAGTGTTCCACCAATAACCGCGTTACTTACACTTGCTTAGTCATGCGGGAGAACTTGGAAGAGGATGTCAACGAAATATCGACAAAATATCTCTGTATGACAAACTCATTTCTTTTCTTATATTAATAACATTTGCCATTATTTTGTCAACTGTCGTAAAGACCAGTGAACCTTGTTAGGTTACCAACGTACATTTTATCATCGCATTATATTTTTATTATTTTATTTTGTATCATCGCATCTACGAGTAGTACATTCAAGCTATGAGTCTATACAAGTGAGAAGGTAAATCAACTGGCAATAAATTGTTTGCGTCGATACTAGAGCATAGACGAAGTACGCAATTTTGTTTTACGCTAGGAAAAAATTGGGTGTGCGTGTATCATCCATATGATAGAAATGGACTAATATTAGCATTTTTCCACACATGATTTTTCCTTAGGTAAAAAAAACACACATTCACATTCATAAGCTATTCACCAGTTCCCCGTATATCAACACGGGAATCAGGGGCCAGATTCACAAAAAGTATTATCTGCTAATACGCACCATATTTTGTATTATCTTTCATTTAACATCGTGTGTTTGGTAATACATCAAAAGATAATACTATTAGCTGATAATACTTTGTGTGAATCCAGCCCCTAGTAAACAGCTTCTGAAGTAGCTATATTTTCATAATATACAAAGTACAAAGCATTTCAAAATTCTCTGGAAGTAACAAATAAGTACGTTGTGTTGTGAAAATTAGCTGTTATAACTGAAGCACCTTCATGTATTCTTCAATGATGGAACAATAGCTAATAATCTGAGGTCTTCACCTCATGATTCCAACTAAATGGAAATACAAGAATGGTGAGAGCTAAAGTCCGGAATTATTCCCAATATGATTTCAGGTCACAAAAGCGCGGATCTGATGCTACAAAGCAAATCCTATAATTCCATAAGCTTCATAAAGCTCTCCTCACTGCTATATTACGTCAATTCGGGGTGAAATTGCGAGTCTATGTGCTTTTGATATTGTATATGAACGAAGTTGGTCGGAGCGAGCGAACTTCGGAATTGGTAGCAATTGGGATTAATTGTGTTTTAAGTAACAAATCGTGGATGTTGGGGTTTATCAATCGCATC